>CM019150.1:61052256-61662428 GCA_009733165.1 Naja naja
TGCAGTCAGAAAGAAGAAAACTTCCTCCCTTTCCAGCACCTTAAAGCCACAGGACATGAAATTGATTTTGAGGGATCCAAACTTATCTCCAATACTGAACACTTCAACAAGAGAATAATTAGGAAGCCATCAAATAGAGAAACACCCCATAACATGAATAAACGGATGATACTCTACCAGACATCTGGAAACTAGCCCTAATCAACAAACGAGTCCCAGCCACAAAACCAACACTGGACCCAAAATAACACATGATGCCACCACCAATCTCCTTCACCAGACTCAAACCCAAGCCCGCCACAGATGAAAGGCAACCACCATCCAGAAACCAGACCATGGCTGCAACACCAGCTGCTACACCCTCCAACCCCAAACTAAGCAAACTGACACACGCTATAAACACATAGCCAGACCTCAAACTCGAGCCAAACCAAGGCCCAGAATGCCACATCACAGCCTTCCACCCAGGATACTACATCACAGAACTCAGGAGATCACAACACAAAACATCAGGAGGTTGCAGCACAGACAACGACCCAGGAGATTACAGCACCACACCCAGGACATCACAACAATAGAACTCAGAAGGTCATCACACAGCCCATTACCCAGGTCGTTACAACACAAAAGGCTGAGAGACACACAGCCAGCACCTCAGCCACACAGGGTCTCAGGAAAAAGCCATCCAATCTGCATACATCAACTCCACAAACCAATCAAGAAGTAACAACACAGCCAACTCTAGAGTTTAAAAGGGGAAAACAGCTACAATCACACACTTCTCCCAGGAGAACGAAGCTGAAGACACCAGCCTGAAGATGACGGATGAAATTTCGTCGAAACGTTGCCAAGGTATTCTCAACCTTACACGGGACAAGACCCGAATACACCAAGACCTACATATATATATATATATATAAATATAAATATAAATATAAATATAAATATAAATATAAATAAGACCTAACGAAAATAAGACCTAGTGTGTTTTTGGGAGCCAAAAAAAATATAAGACAGTGTCTTATTTTCAGGAAAACACGGTATCTTTTCCTAGATTATATTCAGATTTTACATTCTTATTTTTTCCTTAGGGAGACTGGCCAAATAATGCTTTATATATAATATAAAATGTGGAATTAAGAGAAGATTCTATCCCAGATACCAGTAACATATCTCTTCTCCAGTGGTGGGCTGCTGCCAGTTCGGACCGGCTCACCCGTACTGGTAGTTCTGACCACCGGCTGGGCCCACCCACTTGCCCCGGTGCTATCCCATCCTATATATCTGGCTTGCTCACCCCACGCAGCCCAGCTGCTTTCCTCGTCTTGCCCGCTCTACTCACAGCAGTTGCCTCACGCAGGAAATCCCTGTATTTTTGCACTTGCATGCAAGCACGGATGGTGTATGTGCGCACTCTTACGTTTTCAGTTCTGCACTAGGCAAACTGGTTGTTACAGTATGTGCAACCCACCTCTGCTCTTCTCATTTGGTTACCTAATTATTTTTTACTTCATGAAACAGATACACAAACATCAGAATGGAGAAAAAATCTCAAACAAACAAATAAACCCAGATTTTTTTTTCTGTATTAATTTCTCTGAGGTAACTCTTCTCTTATTTGTACCTATATATTGCATTATTTATCTATAGTATTGCCATAAAATCAATATATAAAAGAATCCCAGATCACAGTATTGGCCTTAGATTTTCTTATCTAGTCATGCAGGAAGATTGTGACTTTTTTGGCTAATGCTTGGAGTTATCATGGCCAGGGTGCTGTAATATCCCATCACCCAAATGCACCTTTCACTAATTTTTACATCCCATAAAAATGTTGTTCTTGTAATAGTAGTACAATGCAAGTATTATTGTCTTGGTGAATTGGCCCTGAACAAAGTTCCTGAAGGGTACTCTAGCTGAAGAACCTTTTTTTCCATTTGAAACCTGACTTGGATTCTTGTCTAAATTATGGTTATTTAACCAGCCACCAACAAGTTCTGTGAACACATCTATTAACATGATTGCTATGTTTACCCTTTCATTAAAAACACTCCAAGTAATATGTGGTAGTGTGTAATATAAAATATATGTTTCGGTAAAATTATTTCTGCCCTTAAAAAGAAGAAGGTTAAGGAAATTTTGAACCTCGTTTATATTTTTATGCATTCTATCAATTGCATTAATAATACGGGTTTTTTTCATATTTTCAGCTCTGCCAAAGCCTCCAACAGAACCATTAGTGACTGAAACAACAGCCACCAGTGTTACTCTCACCTGGGACTCTGGAAATGCAGACCCCATCTCCTATTATGTCATCCAATATAAGCCGAAATCTTTGGAGGGAACGTTCCAAGAAGTGGATGGGGTGGCCACCACCCGCTATAGTATTGGTGGCCTAAGCCCCTTCTCAGAATATGAGTTCCGCATTATTGCTGTAAACAACATTGGAAGGAGCCTCCCTAGTGAACTAGTTGAGGCGCGGACAGGAGAACAAGCTCCATCAAGCCCACCTCTCAAAGTGCAGGCACGGATGCTGAGTGCTAGCACCATGCTAGTCCAGTGGGAGCAACCTGAAGAGCCTAATGGACTGATTCGAGGCTACCGGGTATACTACACCACTGATTCCCATCTACCGCTCAGCATGTGGCAGAAGCACAATACTGATGACAGTCATCTCACTACTGTGGGCAGTTTGATAACTGAGACTACATATAGTATCCGTGTCTTGGCTTTCACCTCAGTAGGAGATGGACCCCCTTCTGATGTTATTCAAGTCAAGACCCAGCAGGGTGGTAAGTACCATATGTTTGATATGAACTCGCTTTCCCCCAATCTGATAACCCCTCAGGTGAGTTGAGATTGCATGATATAGAGTTCTGGGAGTTGCAGTTTCAACACTTTGCGGGAGGAATAGATTGGAAAAAGCGAGAATTAAAATTGTCCCCTCCATGTCTTAGTGTCAGCTCTTTCAGATATTTGAGGTGATATGGTTCAGACATGGGGTTTGTTCATTGAGGAGCAAGCTTATGCTTCTTCATTGAGATTATCTTTTTTCAGATTATAAATACCATGTTTTATCATCATTGTATGTTTGTCAAGAATGGACACCTGCTTAGCTAACAAAGTTAAAAAGAAAACTGTTAAACTAGGAATCTAAAGGAAAGGGAAAGTACTGAACAGAGTTATGAAAATGCTCTAAAGTTTTATAACAGTGATAAGACTAGTTTAGTTTAGTTTAGTTGTGTCTTGGGCACTTCCTAAAGTTCCTCAGATCTGCTCCCACTGACTGATATATCATTGGTCCCTAGTGCCAGCCCAACCAGCAGATTTCCAAGCTGAGGCCGAGTCAGATACACGGATCATGTTGACTTGGCTACCAGCCTCTCAAGAGCGCATCACCAAGTATGAGCTGATATACTGGGAGGGAACAAATGGGATCCAGGTAAGAAACATAATAATTGATTGCTATACTGTAGCCTCCTATGGAAGTGAGGCAGGTTTTTCTATAGTGCCAGTTAGATTATTGTCGAAATATAGGTACGTACAGAAGATAGTTGTTAAAACAGCTTCTAAAAAACAAGGTGTCATGTGTCAACCTTTATACATTTTTCTGTGCAAGAGAGAGAATCAAGAACTCCTGTGATCACTTGGATTCCTCCCCATAAGGAATAATTACTGCAAGCATTTCCCTTTGTCATGAATTCATAGATGAAGCTTCAGAGGTTGTCCATCTAATCCTTGTGATGATTAGCCATGATTTGGAAGTGAAAACTAGCCATAGCTTGCCTCATATATGGGCTGTTTTGCATTGAGAAATGTTTTGGGATCTTCAGTATCTGAAAGTTCTTTTTATTTGTCAATAAACTAATATCTGAAATAATGGCTTTAACGGTTATGTGGGATAATACTAGAGTAAGGCTCTGTGTTCTCTGTGCCTTAAAGTTACTGGAATTCTATAATACTGGATTTTTGTGGTATGAATTATACAAATGAAAACAAATCTGCATGTGCCTGTTAGTTTTTGCTGATGGTGGGATAAAGTGCTGAAGCCCAGCTGATATATTCAGTAGAAATTCTATTAAATACCTTTCTGACTGAATTTTCTGTATCTTTCATATCTTTTCTTTGCAATTTTATACATTAACACTTAGAAACAATGAAATACTCTGGATGCTGACTTGTTTGTGACCAACATGAACTACTGTGATTTTTCGATGCTTATACAGATAGTCTTCGACTTAGGACCACAATCGAGCCTGAAATTTCTGTTGCTAAATGAAGCATTTGTTAAGTTAGTTTTGTCTCATTTTACAACTTTCCTTACCACAGTTGTTAAATGAATCACTGTAGTGTTAGCAACACAGTTGTTAAGTAAATCTGGCTTCCCCATTGATTTTGTTTGTCAGAAGGTCGCAAAAGGGGACACTGAAAATATCATAAATATGAGTCAGTTGCCAAGCATCTGGATTTTCATCATATGACCATGGGGATGCTGCAATGGTCATAAGTGTGAAAAATGGTCATAAGTAACATTTTTCAGTGCCATTGTAACTTCAAAGGGCCATTGAATGAACTGTTGTAAGTGAAGGACTACCTGTACAAAATTGTGGAATGCACAGTACCATCCAAGATCTCTTCTGGACACTACACCCAAGAGAATAGTGCAGAATGTATTAGGTTCCTATGGGGGTGGGGGGTGTATAAAGTTTCTATATTACGATTGCTTAAACTCTGATTTAAAAGCTACTTAACATAACAAAATGCTGGGAGGGAAAATTCATTCTTTTTGCTTTCCTGACATTTTACACTGACATGTTGCAGAATGCTGTGGTTGCATTTCTAATAAATATTTTGTTTCTGAAGAGCACAAGACAGTGCTTTGCTAGTGTCCTCAATACGAAGATCATGATTTTCCTACTGTTATGCAAATTCAGTAACTTGGGCTGTATCATTGACCTGATTAATCCGCAAGTATTGACGGGAAAATGATTTAAGAACAAAAAAAATCATTAAAGGTTGGCTTTCCTTATTTCTCCTCCAAATAAAAAGAAAACAACTCTTTATCTTTTCTAGCATAAGTTGGAATTCGACCAGACTTCATCTTATCCAGTTGAAGGACTCAAGCCAGACACACTCTACAAATTTCAACTAGGAGCCCGGTCTGAGCAGGGACTAGGAGTCCTTACTCCAGTTTTGGAAGCTCGGACAGCACAGTCCAGTAAGTCTCTCTGTATGGCTATGGGAATGTAAGCAAGGGGAAATGCTGTTGCCACTGTGTGAGTTAATGGGGAATTAGAACCATTGTCTAGAGAAATGAGGAGTGACAAGCCAGCTATGGTTCTGAAGCAGGAGCCCATTTGGCTAGGGTAAGTCTTGTTTCTGTTTTAGATCATGCCTTTTCAACAGGTAGACTCACAGATTTACAGGGGAAAGCAAATAGACAGGATACATTCCCTGTCTCTGTGAGTTTTACTGCATCCTCTCCCACCCTCCATTCCGTTGCAAACAAGATGCTCAATCTCTGAATCTTGTGCATGCATATCCCTGCTCTGCATGTGCTCATATCCCTTTGAGAAACAACCTTGCTCATATTTTCTCCATACATCCCAGGACATCCCAGCTGTCTGTGTGCTATACATATTGTGTTATTGCCGTTGCAAATTTCTATGAATTCACTTGGAAAAGAGCAGTTCCAGTCTCTGTAAGTAGGGGGTAATCATTAACACATTCTGCAGAGAATGAATGCTGAACTAAGTAGGGTGGTACGCCATGTTGCATGTTCATACTATATATAGTACCAGGCAACAGTAAAAATTAACAGTAAAATTAAAATCAGATGGCCAGATGAAAAGATGACTGACACTGGATTGCTTTTTAGTCTCTTCTCAGCCCATGTGCTGGTGAAGTATAAGCTCAGTTCACTTATTGGCAGCTCAGAATGTAGCACATAGGCTATCAAAAAGCTCTGAAATAAGCTTGTTTTCACTGGTGATTTGAGGGCTTTCTTTTATGAAAACATTCAGGGTGGAAGTGAAACATTTCTGTTTGTGCCATCTGTCAAGAGTTTCATGACTCCATGGGGCAACAAATGATGGCAATAACAGCAGAGCTTTGTGCGTGCAGCCAATGTTTTCCCAAGTAGAATCAGCTCAGGGTGGAACTGTTCCACTTGTGATTGAAATTACCTTTCATTTTCTCATTAGCAGCATATCACTTATAAGGACTCCAGCAGCCCTGTTTGTGGAATCATAGTGTCAAACCAATGAATTAGATCAAATGATACCCAAATGAATTATAAATATTAGATACTGGAGAACATACTGGATGGGAATATTTATAGAACTGGTAGCAGCTGCTGAAGAAATACCTTGAATTGATAGGGACCAATTGGGTACTTTCCCAATCACTGTACGCAAACAAAAAGGACAGACCTCAGAAACAAAGAGTAATACAGATGTGAAATATGATAGATGTGAATTCTGATGCAAGGCTGTGTGTAACTGAGCAACATATGATGCCTCTGCAGTTAGAGTGCAACATTTTGGCTTGATAAGCACATTTGCATTTTGAGAGAGTAGAGTATGATAAGTGCCATCACAAATATATATAATGGAGTGGTCCATTCTCTAATAGCTGCTATGATTGCTCCAGCTTTATCACATAATGCATTTAAAGCAAAATATGCAGCCACTCCTTTGAACTTACAGCTTCCCCAACTGAGGATCCACTTCCCCTCACTCTCTCTGTTACCCCGCACTTCTATCACACATACCACTCTTGAACCATTCATGTGATTCCCTCCCTTAATAGAACATCTCCCGGTAATTTATACTCTCCCTTATGTAACATACTGTACGTATTTAAAAACTCACATGCATATTTATAAACAGACAGTCTCTCTTTCTGTCTGTAGATTCCTGACTAGGTTTTTCAAACCTATCGAAACACCATTCTTATCCTAGTCCAGTGATTCCATGAACTTTTCCCTAGATCCTTCAAAGGCCTCTTTTGTCTGCCTTACTAGGCTGGCAGAGCGATTCAACTCTTTCTTCCACTAGAGTTAATATCAGAATGAAGCACTGCCTGTTATTTTGTGCTATATTACCTTCCCAATACTGTTTCTGAGTTGATGCTGGGCATAGAAACATTCTAGAGACTAAAAAGTGATTAGGCATCTCAAGACTGTTTCATTTAAAAACACTTCCATCCACTTGCAAATTAAAATACATCCAGAATTAGCAGCAGAAAGAAGTGTGTGCCACTCCCAGAGGAGCAATTTTGCCTACCCTGTAATAAGGGAGAATAATCCTGATGGTGTATTATAAGCAGTTGTAGATCCTAGTCTGCAGCTAAAGATTGCATGTTAAGTTGGCACTGAAGATAGAAATCAGGAAGAAGTCCCTGAACTTAGTTGATTTTACCTTTTCTGAATACTTACAGGTGAAACTCGAAAAATTAGAATATCGTGCAAAAGTTCATTTATTTCAGTAATGCAACTTAAAAGGCGAAACTGGTATATGAGATAGACTCATTACATGCAAAGCAAAATAGTTCAAGCCGTGATTTGCCATAATTGTGATGATTATGGCTTACAGCTCATGAAAACCTGAGCCTTGGTGGCTCAGGCTGTTAATTGCCTGCACTTAAGTTCCAGCTGCCTACAACTGCTGTAGGCTCGAATCCCATCAGGCTCAAGGTTGACTCAGCCTTCCATCCTCTCGGGGTAGGTAAACTGAGGACCCAAGATTGTTGGGGGCAATTAGCTGACCTTGTAAAAATGCCGCTTAGTAATAAGCAGGCATATACAATGGAATGAAGGCTATTGCTGAGCACACTGGGTTGCATCCCAAAATGTAAGCCCTGAGTCTCCGGAGAAGGGCGGCATATAAATGTAATTAAAAAAAAACCCAAATCCACAATCTCAGAAAATTAGAATATTGTGAAAAGGTGCAATATTCTAGGCTCAAAGTGTCCCACTCTAATCAGCTAATTAAGCCAAAGCACCTGCAAAGGGTTCCTGAGCCTTTAAATGGTCTCTCAGTCTGGTTCAGTAGGAATCACAATCATGGGAAAGACTGCTGACCTGACATTTGTGCAGAAAAACATCATTGACACCCTCCATAAGGAGGGAAAGCCTCAAAAGGTAATTGCAAAAGAAGTTGGATGTTCCCAAAGTGCTGTATCAAAGCACATTAATAGAAAGTTATGTGGAAGGGAAAAGCATGGAAGAAAAAGGTGCACAAGCAGCAGGGATGACCACAGCCTGGAGGATTGTCAGGAAAAGGCCATTTAAAAGTGTTGGGGACTTTCACAAGGAGTGGACTGAGGCTGGAATCAGTGCTTCAAGAGCCACCACACACAGATGAATCCTGGACATGGGCTTCAAATGTCGTATTCCTCCTGTCGAGCCACTCTTGAACAACAAACAACATCAGAAGCGTCTTACCTGGGGTAAAGAAAAACAGACCTGGTCTGTTGCTCAGTGGTCCAAAGTCCTCTTTGGAAACCAAGGACCCAGAGTATGGAGGAAGAGTGGAGAGGCACACACTGCAAGATGCTTGAAGTCCAGTGTGAAGTCTGTGCTGATTTGGGGAGCCATGTCATCTGCTGGTGTTGGTCCACTGTGCTTCATTAAGTCCAGGTCAACGCAGCGGTCTACCAGGAGATTTTGGAGCACTTCATGCTTCCTTCCACAGACGAGCTTTATGGGGATGCTGACTTCATTTTCCAGCAGGACTTGGCACCTGCCCACACTGCCAAAAGCACCAAAATTTGGTTCAATGACCGTGGGATTACTGTGCTTGATTCGCCAGCAAACTCACCTGACCTGAACCCCATAGAGAATCTATGGGGCATTGCCAAGAGAAAGATGAGAGACATGAGACTGAACAATGCAGAAGAGCTGAAGGCTGCTATTGAAGTATTCTGGTCTTCCATAACACTTCAGCAGTGCCACAGGCTGATAGCTTCCATGCCACGCCACATTGAGGCAGTAATTGCTGCAAAAGGGGCCCAAACCAAGCACTGAGTACTTTCAGAGGTCCGATATTGTTCTATGGACAATCCTCGTTTTATTGATTGCATGTAATATTCTAATTTTCTGAGATTTTGGATTTGGGGTTTTCATGAGCTATAAGCCATAATCATCACAATTATGGCAAATCACAGCTTGAACTATCTTGCTTTGCATGTAATGAGTCTATCTCATATATTAGTTTCACCTTTTAAGTTGGATTACTGAAATAAATGAACTTTTGCACGATATTCTAATTTTTTGAGTTTCACCTGTACATCTCTAAGCCAAAACTGGAAGTAGGATGGGCAAACTGCTGAAAACCAGTAGCAAGATATTTCATTGTTTTGAGGCAAGAAAACTCACAGGACTATAGTGTCAGTCATAAAATAGATTTAAAACAACTTAAAAAGTAAAATAATGAAAAATATATTTACCCCATCCACACTCTTTATATGACGTTCTGCATCTCTTCCACAGCACTTCTCATTCTTCCTTCTTTCTAGCCATTAAGGATTTTCCAGTCCTGCTCTATATTGCAAGTTCAAATATGTGAGATTTCTGTAGTGATTAAGTTATGAAGTCATTTCAGATATTCTAGTCAGTCTACGCATTCACTTTAATCACATTTAATATTACTTCAGTGTCTATAGTCATCTACAGCAAACTGGGATTATATTAAAATGACAGTAATGTAAGATGAGGGCTGTTATTTGCGCTTGTATCCCAACATCTAATAAAAGAATGTACACACATACACATACATGTACCAGGTGCTTAAGCCAGTGGCCCATCAACCACTGTAAAGCACTCGCTATAGAGGGTCCTTCGGAATAGAGAACTGGTAGAGTAAGTAGAGGTTTGATTCTTCTTCCAGTAGCTGATACACAGGATTCAAGATTATAAGTAAAGATTTGAATAATTAAACTATCAGGAATCTGGCAGAAGAAAAGCAATGGAATATTATGCACTTAAAACTAGGAGGTCATTTTGAGGAACTGGCATTACAAGCCTATATACCAATTTTAGATTAAGGCCTGGATCAAATGGAAAGCTAAAAGAAAATATCTAGAACTTAGATATATATAAATATTACAAAGAAAACTACTTGCCAAATATTCTCTTAATTCTAGATGTAGTTATGTTGTACTTGGACAAAATGATACTGCTTCTAGCATTATGAGAATGATCTATTTGTGCAATCCTTTAAACATACATTGGAATTACTTTATTAAGGACCTGGTATTCATCATATCAGCGTGAACTGCTGGCCTTTGAACATTGCAAGGAAAATTTAATCAAGGCATTGCAAATGCGATCATGTTGTCTGTATGAACATGGTGTACGTTGTGACACTGACTGTGCATAATATCTAGATACATGTTGGTATATATATTTTATCTCATTCAGATTTTTTTATGCTTCCATTGTTTAATTTTATTTTAACCTCTTCTAATGTTAATTTGCTGTTTGTGTATTAGCACTCTCACAGATGAGATTCTTACCCAGCCATAGCTATCCGCAGTCAAAAGTAATTTTGTGCCTCACAAGGTTCACTTACTGTTCATTGTTAAACATCTTTCATTTCTCTTTTTACTAATTGCCATGAGTTTTGTCAAGTAGCATCAACAAAAATTGTCTCAATTAATCCCAATTTCCAAAATGTTTGAGTAAAGTGTGGAAGGAACTGCTTAGCTGTTTGTACCCAGGGAACCTGCTTGTTTACTATCTGTTTCTTGGTACCTCATGTTTCTTTCTCTTTAGCTTTGACTTTTGCGATCTTGACTTTTTTCCTTTACTAGCCAAATTTCTAGGCAAATTGAGCTTGCAAGCCTGCTTTATCATTTTAAAATAATTTTATTTAACATGCATAACAAAAGAAACATCAAAAAGGAAATATCATAACTTGGAATCCTAGGACATCAAACATCATTTAAAAAACAGCCTACTGTGAACACAGATACTGAAATGAATGTTTCTCCATTTTACAGTGGAAAATACATATAGCAGAGAGCATCATTTGATCACATTCATGATTATGGAGGATTTTTCTTTTCTTCTTCTTTTTGTTGTATAAACAATAAGTAGTAGGATGTTTCAAAATGATTAGGAAAAAGTGCTTGCCAATTTGCACAGGCACAGCAGCTCATGGCTATTTCTTATTTGTGTGTATGTATGTATGTATGTATGTATGTATGTATGTATGTTTGTTTGTTTGTTTTCAATAATAGGCACACAACTTTATTCAGAATTCCATGTGAGTCTGAATGAAAGATGATATTGCTTTCAGGAGTCCACTCTTTAAAGTTAATATAATTCTTAAAGAAGCGGCATCCTCTTTTAGTTTGAACAGCATCTTAAAAATTGAAGCAATTTTAATGTGGAGCAGAGAAATGCTATGCTTGTGTGGGACCTATAACATTCCCAATTATTTTTGAAGCATTATTGTACAGCTCTAATAGCAATAAATATGTTTCAGAAAGCATAAGAAATATTTGCATTTATTTTCATCTAATAAAACAGAATTGTCATGGTAGCATAGGTCTAGTGACAGGATCCCATATTTTTTGCAAGATTTGTTTTGTTGTTTTTTCTGGCACCCGCAACAAGTAAATAATTAGGAACAATGCACCTCTATTGGAAACAGTGCACAGGCTGAGCTGTAAATTCAGCGTTTATTGATGTTCAAAAGTTTTTTTAAAAGAGAAAAGAAAATATACTCAATTCGTTTTTCTTTCCAGAAAGTTTCTATTGCTGGATATTCCACCAGTATAATTACACCTCACTTATAGACTGGTGAAGATATATTGTAGATAGCAGCCATTTTGAGAGGCCTGGAGTATCAGAAATAAATCACTTTTGACAGAGTTGAACTTCGATGTTTCAAACATTGATTTAAAACATTTCATCTCATATTGCTTCCTATAGTTCCTCAGTTTTCTATGAATCTCTTATATTTCTTTACTCTCAAATATAATAGTATGTTTTCAACAAAGCTATGAAGTTATCAGCTTTTGCTTATAATTAATACTAGCAGTTCAAAGGAGTTGAGTTTCATTATCTTTACCTGCCCTCTGATCATCAAAATTAGCAAAATTAGCTCCCATGATTTGGGCAATAGCCAATTATAAAATTGCATCTAAACCATTTGCTATTTGCCTGCTGTGTCATGTCTTTCATACCCACACACTGCTTAATCTTTTAATATGGAAACTTTGAGCCTTTTTGTGAGATTCCTAAGAGAATTTTATGATCATTTACTATGCCACTTTATTTATTTATTTATTTATTTATTCGACTTATATGCCGCCCCCTCTCCAAAAGGACTCGGGGCGGCTTACAACTAAAATACAACAATAAATTAATTAATTAAAAGAATATTAAACATATTAAGCCGAATTAAAATTTAAAAACCCTTAGTTAAAATAACCCCAACCCTAGAGAATCAGCATAGCCCAGATTGTAAAAAGAGCCAGGTCTTCAAATTATTTCAGATAGTTGACATTTAAATAGGCATCAGTACTTGTAGTAAAAGTCATTGTTTTCTTAGTTTCACTTTCTGATGTAGCTTAGCCATTCTTCCATGAGATTCAGTATTTTCTTTTTTTTCCAATTCTCTGAGCTCTTCCCCTGGATCTTTTTTCCCCTTGCCATGTTAAGAGTTTGTGTATTGTTCAGTATTGTTTGTTAATGTTGTGACTAGATCAGAAATTTTACATTCAAGTGACTTTATTACATTCAAGTGACTGACAATATTCCGTTGTCAGTTCTTTGAGAAATTGTTTAGATTCTTCTGCCATTTCTTTCAATATTGCCTTGCTGGCTTCTGTCTCTCTACTTTTGCTTAGGTGCCATTCATATACCTTTAGCATGTTCAGGTATCTCTGAGTTTGATGTTGGTCCTTGCAATCCAAAGTGTAGCTTTAAGTTTAATTTTCACATAATTCTTACATTTTTTTCCCTAATAACTGTCTTGATCTGCCTTTCCTCCAGTTTAATATATGAAACATTCCTGTTCTGCAGTTTGCTAGTTTATTTTTGTTCTGCTTACCAAATAAAAAAAATGATATTTTAAGTTTCCTTCACTACTTAGTGATATTTCCATCCTGCAAATCATGTTTTCATCTCTTTAAAAAACTTTCTCCATGGTCTTTATCATTTTTGTTTCAACTGCTAGCCAGGAACATCCAAGCTGTGCCGCTATACATCAGATTCAGTAGACTTCGTATTCTAGGATTATGTACTAAGCAATTTAAACAAAAGATATCCATGCAAACTACTGCTCAAATAACACTCCTCAGAAAGAATATCACTGAATTATTTAAAGGTGACACATTATTCTTAGTTCATTTGTTATCTTTTTTAGATCTCACATTCTTTCTTGGGGACTTCTGCTCTTCTATTCTTTTCTAAGTATTTTCTAAGACCTGTGATTTCCAATTTTCTTTTCCATATATGGCACACTTATACTATGGTAACCACAACTGGTGATCCTGTGAATGGCACATGTAGACTTAATTCCTGTACATATATATTTTTAAAAAACAAAGAAATGCAAACTTTCTTCTACTTTAGGAGAATCTCTGTTGGCTGGGTAAGATCTCGCTGTACTTGGTATGTTTTGCCCAACCATTTCCCTACATCTTCCCACTTCATTTATTTATACCTAGCCCCTTCTGCCCCACCCCAAGAGGTCGCATGTGTAAGCATCAGCTCTACCACCATCCGGGTAAGTTGGGTACCACCGCCGGCTCAGAGCCGCAATGGAGTCATCACGCAATATTCCATCGCATACCAGGCAGTGGAAGGAGAGGACAGCACCAAGCATGTGGTTGAGGGCATTGGACATGAGCACTCCAGCTGGGAGATCAGCAACTTGGAGAAATGGACAGAGTACAAAGTGTGGGTGAGGGCTCACACAGATGTTGGTCCTGGACCAGAGAGCATCCCTGTCTCTGTTCGCACTGATGAAGACGGTAGGTTTTGACGCATGGTCAAAGGTAACAGGGACTCTATCAATCATTACAAGTTTCTTAGGAATACACTGTGGATCTTACCCTACAATATATAAACAACAATGTGCTCAGTTTTTTTAAAAATAAGGCAGCTCCTTTGTACTCATATTCAGTTAGAATGTGAAGCTAGAGTCAATCAATAAATAATAAGAGTCTTCTCCAGGTGGGGTTCATAGATAAGTTCTATTGAGTAGAATGCTGCTGCCTATACAGATCTACTTCTTAACTCTCTATCAGGGATACATTGAAGCGAAGCATTGTATTGTATTAAGTAGACAAGTCAGTTAGATCTCAGCTTAAGTTTCCTGTTTAGAAATTGACTTATACTCAGAGCGACTGGTGCTTGTTATGTTACATTCTGGCCTAAAAATACTGGAGAGCCAAAAGTAAACACAGGAGGAAGGGAACCACTCTTAAACTGAGAGCAGGCATTCTTTGGTTTTACTGCCTCTGCTGTATTACTCCTTGCATTGCTGAAATTCTAGGAAGCGATGCATAGCTATGTTCAGGGACTGTTTCCCAGGAAAAGAAACACACCTGCGGGTTCTGCTGCTTGATTTGTTTGCTTTAGTTCTCATTTAGCAAAGCCTTAGCTAGAGGGAAGCTCCTACCCTAGAAATGTCTTAGCAAACTTGAAACATTAGTCTGAGGGCTGCATAGTTGCCTCTCCCAGGTAGGCTTTGTCAAGCGTGATTTTGAAAGCTTCCAATAACACTAAAGTTTCATAAATAGCACGTAAGGTGGTTGAAATCCTTTTTCATATCTTGAGATGTATTTGGTAGTTAATACTGTTTTTATAATTGGAGTGACATGTACTAACCCAACATAAGTCAATCCTTGGGTAGTTGCCATTAGCATAAGGTTCTCTAGATAAGATTCATGGTAGCTGGGCCCTGCAGAGCTGTTACAAGCAATATTCAAGGCATAACCAACTCTAAGAAGAAAATGGATCAGTTTGTTAAGACACTGTTACATTTGCTTTCCACTTGCCTTTTGGAAAGCCTGAAGAACATACATCATTCCCCATTCTGTCCTCCTCCTTTCCTTTGCTAAATCATGATTTCCCTTGATGCGCCTCTTCAAGTAACTATTTACAATTAGGAGTGAAATCTGTGAAAAATAATGTGTTGCCTAAAGCTGAGCAACTATCAGTCAACCGTATCTTTTTTTCTGGAATCATTCTTGCAGATATCACCCACTTTCCAGTCTCCAATTAACTTCCTCTTGTACTAACAATTGAGACACTGTGCTTTTGGATGCCATGGATTGCTTTTGCAAAAGTTGAATGCTGTTTTGGCCTTCCAAGCTAAGACTGAATAGCAGCATGGCAAGGGGGACTCTAAAATGAATACATGGCCCATTCATATGCAGAAGGAGAAGCTTCTTTGAGAGAGCATTCCTCCATCCCTTCCCTCTGTGCTCTTTTTTGATTTGCATTGATATTTTTGTCTCTCGGTATAAGAACCCAGAATAATAAGAATGCAGTTTTGCCAAATAGTAAATAGGTTGTATACTGCCTTATGAAAAGGTACCTCCTTGAAAGAAAATTGAAGTTTTGCAGGCAACTGCCATTTTTCACTTTTTATTAAAAAGCTCTCTATAACCTGGAAGCATAAGCAGGCATCTCAATCTTCAGAACTGCCTTTTGGTGTAGCAGTGGAGCAACTGACTGTAAGCCATTGTTCTAAATGCCTGTTTCCTCTTAATAAATCTGCTTCTGTTCTCAGCTCACTCTTTAATGCAAATAGACGGGGGTGGGTGGGTGGAAATCCTTAGATTTCTGAGGAAAGTTTTGCATCTTCTTATAATAACAGGATATCTTAGACCATTGGAGATGCTGTACATGTATGCCATACACTGTTAATCTTTGACATCTGACATGTCTTTACATACAGACATGCATGTACAAAAATATTTGTTCCTGAGGAAACTATTAGAAGAGTGGGGAATAGAGAAAGCAATCACAATTAAGGAACCAATGTTAGAGGCAACATGATGATTTCTCTCTAACTAAGTTTTCCTATGTACATTGCAGTGCCCAGTGCTCCCCCACGGAAAGTGGAGGTAGAGTCAGTGAACTCAACGGCAATTCGTGTTTCCTGGAAATCACCCATCTCCAACAAACAGCATGGCCAAATTCGAGGTTACCAAGTCACCTATGTGAAAATGGAGAATAATGAACCAGTTGGACCACATGTCATCAAAGATGTCATGGTAGCAGAATCCCAGGTATAGCCTGCTGTTGATGACTATGCATACTTATTTGTAGAATTACCTGCACATCAGTGATTTTTATTTTTTATTTTGGTTCACCAGACTGGTTAAAATTCTAACACAGATGGGAAATCTATGATCCCAATGGTGTTGAACTGATCCCCTCTGAATTAATCCCCAGAGTTATTGGTCATGGATAATGGAAGCTATAGTCCAAATATATCTAGAGGCTCACAGATTCATTATGTTTACTCTAAATAAATTTAGAAGTTAAGGCCAACTGCACAGCATGTGGTACACAACACCATGCAACTAGAGATTGCAAGTATAAACCCAAATAATGAAATTCAAGTAATGAATGAAAAGATAGGATTAATCTAAAGAAATCAATTTGTTGAAATAGGTTTAAGGAAAATACAACTAAATGGACTTTTTGAATAACACATCCAAAAGGTTAAGTGTTATTAAATGTTGCTAATTTTGCTAAAAATGGATTAAATGAGTTTCAGAATTGCCTTCTAATGTTAATTAAGTCATCCTAAATGGAAAGTCTGAAATTCTTCAGTAGTATGCTGGAAATAAATTTATGCTTTATTGGTGGTTCTGTATTTTACTACAAGTGTTAATAAGGTTTGTTATATTTGATTGACACGAGTTGTCAAATCAAATAACTTTCTGAAATGACAGCAGTAAGGAAAGGGTTGACTAGAATAAAATAGTTTTTGAGAAATCTAAGGTCCTTCTTAATGAATTCAAGGAAGCAGGATAACATAAGCATTGCCTATTATCTCTTTGGAGCTGAGTATTTTGCCAGGAGTTGCTTACCGTAAGTACTATACTCATAATGTCACTGAAATAAAGAAGAAACTAAGTCTTCATTTTGAACTATTTGTTGTAGAATACCTTTTGGATTCAGGAAGGATGGGTGGGGTGGGGGGCAGAGGATTCATGCTGGAAAAAAAATCTATAGTTCCTGAGGTTTTTACAGTTGCAAGATGGGGGTGATCAGTTGTGAGCTAGATTTTTTAATGGCACCCTGTAGAATTACAAGACAAGTGCACAGACTAATTGATTTGCTTCCTAAGTATAGTTGAATTATTTATCTCTCTCTCTCTCAACAGGGAGCAAAGCACAGCAAACAATAAGAAAATAAAATAAATCACACACATCTTTCATACACTAGAAAATAAAGCCCATCCTAAGAATTAAGGAGAAATAAAACAAGAACCTACTAGCATATGATTATATTTCTTGGATTAGATCATCAGAATTTCTATGAATCTTTTCAAAATTTTCATATCTGGGAAGATACACAGTGGTTTTTCTCTGAGAAAGTTGTCCCTTTAGCTGGTAAAATCCATCAGTTTGCCATCTTTCTCTAGGGTTAAAGATTTGATCCTCAATAAACTATGTGGTTAATCTCCTATAGATGAAATAATTTAATTAAACCCATTGAACCACCATATTTTGCAAAAGAAAGTAAAAGCAGAAACAGCCACAATAGAACAGATATCTTTAACTTTGATGATATATATATAGGTAGGTAGGTAGGTAGGTCTTGGTGTATTCGGGTCTTGACCCGTGTAAGATTGAGAATACCTTGGCGATGTTTCGACGAGATCCCACTCGCCATCTTCAGGCTGGTGTCTTCGGCTTTGTGCTTGTGCCAGCAAAGCTGGTTGTGCTGGCACAAGCACAAAGCCAAAGACACCAGCCTGAAGATGGTGAGTGGGATCTCGTCGAAACGTCACCAAGGTATTCTCAATCTTACGCGGGATAAGACCCGAATACACCAAGACCTACATACCTTTACCCGTGAAAATCTAATATATATATATATATATTCATTTTTCTGATTATCCTTCATGGATATGATTTCCCTTTTATTTCTTGAAAGAAAATGGAATCTGTATATACCTATCCTTCAACAAATGGAGGTGCAGTATAATAGTCTAAGACTGTGCCTTGCAAACCTTTCTATTTGTCTTATTTGCCAGATGAGATTTGTATTAATTCTCTGCTAGAAAGAAGCTTCATTCTTACTGTTCACATATATTTGTCGGGATATTTTTCAGTTGGTCTGCAGTCATTGTTTCTTGTAGAAATGCAAGTGCTAAACTGGGGATAAAGTTAAACAGCAAGGGATTCCTAGCAAATTAATAAGTCAACTATGTTTGCATGCTAATTCTGGATCTCATCCAAGGAATCAGTCAGTGAATGGGAATTACATTAATCTGTCCTTCCTTTAGGCACTTGCCATTTTTTTATATGGGTGGGTGTTCTTGGATGATAACCAGACAGATGGAAAAGCTGCAAGCACTGTCAGGTGAAAGGCTTGAAGGCTAAAGGTGTAGCAATGTATCATGTACTTGTTCCAGCTGCCTAAGAACAGTGAAAGAGCTAGAAAACCATTCAGATAATACTACCCTCTAAAATGTTGGGAACTTTATCATCTGAAATGCAGTCAGCTTTCATATTGACCATTCAGATAATATTGCCTTCTAAAATTTTGAGAAGATTATCAGAAATGCACTGAGCTTTTGCATTGTGTTGATAAATAATACTGTTCTGTCATTTAGTTCATCTTTTCCCTTCATCTCCCTGTTACACATTGGTCAAGAATACTTAGAGGAACATTTTGCCATGTATACAATGCATTCTGTATTTAAAACTAATAGAAGGGAAAGTTAAAATGTGGTACATTTTAACTTTCCATTCTTTCATTCAGAGTTAGTAACTGATTGCTCTGAACTAGCATAACTCTGGAACACTCAAGCAATTTCAACCAAACTTGATACACAGATGACTTACCCTCTGGAAACAAATACTGTGGGTGTAAGTCACCCCTAACACCCCTTGGGGGGGGTGTGCCTTAAAATGGCTTCTACTGTACAACACAGTGGACTTGCCATGGTAACGGCTTCACAGTTCTCCACAAGGGGACTCTCTCTCAGCCCTCCAAGGAAACGTCAGGTGATTGGCCAAGTGCAATCAAGAAAATGAAACACTAGCGTAGACAACAAACTCTCAAGGAGAGGAACAGAAGACTTGCAACACTGCACGAGAGACAGTACAACAGCATGAGTCCCGACTACACGATTTTCCTGTCTAATACAGGATTGGGATAGATAAGTACCCGGGCAACGCCAGGTTATCAGCTAGTACTTAAGTAAATTTCTGTGCTGTGTCTCTGCCTCCAGCTGATAAGTAGCTAGCAGGACAATGACAATCATTGTGTCCTACATGGACAGACAAGCATGACTTTATCTCAAGAATTTGCCTGTATGTATTAATTTAGCAGAGTTCAGGAGATAATATTATCTACTCTATAGTTTACCACATAAGCATATTCTGCTTTTCTAAGTATTAAGTTGCAACAGAACATTTTCTAATACAATAATTAAATGTACTAATCTGACAGTAACTTTGGATTCCCAGTATCAGAGAAATCACACTGCTGTGTTCCATTCTGTGTATACACATTTATATTCTACTCTGCACTTTTTTTACCAATATATTTTGTGATTTTCAGTCATAATTGAATATTTTGATTTGTAATCAAGATGCCAAGACACAGAATATTTTGATACTTGATACTTGACCCTACTGTGTTCATTTTAATTGCCAGATTAGAAAAGCATTTTACTTAGGATAAAATAAGAACATAACAGTAGGCAACATGATGCATCCTCCTGGTTCTGAATATGACTTCCACAACTCTTGCGATTAATCAGATTGACTGAAGTTTATGAGAATTGTCCCAAAAAATTGGAGGATATTTAATTGTCTACCTTGTGTCTACACTGACTGACAACTTATAAGATAAACTCAGAAATAAGACTTTAAAATAGCTGTTACTGTCTTGAGAAGTAGGTCCTGGGTAGCAACTGTTCTTCTGGAAAGTGAGTTATTTGGCTATTCAGTTTGGCTTCATTAACAAGACCCATGTGAGATTCACTGCTCTTAAAAGAATTTTATTTTATTTATTAAGTAGATTTATATGGCTGCCCAACTCACACACGGTAATTCTTTAATCAGACAGCTAAAGTAAAGAATGTGCATTAACAATCATGTGTTTAGTGCTAGGGCAGGCCTTCTTTGCAGTAGTTTGTAAACAGGGCAGAAAATAAATCTCAGACTAGTCCCGCTCAAGCTAATCTATTTGTTGTCTTACTAGAACTGTAGATTTGGTGATATCAACTGCCAACATTAGCTCTGCTTGCATTCGTTACCTGTCTCTAAGCAGTAACAGCAGCCAATACTTTTATCAAGGGCTTTGGTTCCCTAA
The DNA here is from genome assembly GCA_009733165.1 of Naja naja. Taxonomy (NCBI): domain Eukaryota; kingdom Metazoa; phylum Chordata; class Lepidosauria; order Squamata; family Elapidae; genus Naja; species Naja naja. Next base: position 61,072,787 of record CM019150.1, read on the forward strand.
AAGCCATTTATCTTACTCAGTGACACTAAATACTTAAGAAGCAATTGGGCTGTTTTAGCAGTGACCTGTTTTATCTGGTAGGTAACAGTTTTATAAATTCAAACATTTAGCTGTAACTGATTGCATCACAGATATTCTCCTAAAACAGAGGTTCCTCTGATGAAAGGGAAAGATTATAGGATGTTGAAGTTGTCAGTATAACCATTAAAAAAAACCTTAAAATTGAATACGCACCACCATTTTTCTGGCTCGTTTTACATATTTCTATCCTGTTCTTTTAAGAAATACTATAATTGTATAATTGTGAGGCAGCTCTAAATGTTTTACTCATGTTGCTAACAATAATAATCCTTCCCCAAGGAACAATATGGAATAAATATATCTATGTCGTATTTTGATATATTTATTCCATATTGTTCCTTGGGGAAGGATTGTTATTGTTAGCAATGTCCTTATCCTAAAACCCACTTTTTGGAAATAATCCAAAGCATGTAATAAACTAAAGAATATCCATCGATAACTAAAAATAATCACCATTATATAATACAGGAGCTGAAAACCATCAGTCCTTACCTCTTTGATTTAGGAATGGAAATGAATAAAGATGAACACATTTTGCTAGAAAGGAAGAAACAGGATAAGAAGTTTGCATATAGACATGGATTTAATATACATTGGGCGGGCTCAATCATAAGGTCTTGTCCATTTCCTCAGCCCAAACCGGATCAGTACCCTTCCAAATAACAAAGCAAAACTGTACCCCAGTTACCTCCATAGCACGGGTGTCAAACTCATTTTCATTGAAGGCCACATCAGGATTGTGTTTGACCTTGGGGGGCCAGGGTGGGCATGGCCAGCTTGACGTGACTCATGTCTAGAGCGCAGATGGTGGTCTGAGCCCTCTGCCAGTGAAAATGAGCTCCCAAGCTCGGTTTTCAGCTGCGATGGCCTCCTGCAACCCTCTGCCAGTGAAAACAGAGCTCCGGAAGGCCGCACACGACCTTCCCAAGTTCAGTTTTCAGTGGCAGAGGCACCATGGGCCAGTCCTTCGCTGTTTCCAAGGTGGCTCCGCAGGCCAGATCTAAGCACCCTGCGGGCCGAATCTGGCCCCTGGGCCTTGAGTTTGACATCCCTGCTCCACAGGAACTGGCCTATGGCTACAGCAGATCTGAGGGATTTTGTCAGATAGATGCCCAGCATATTCCTACAGGTAAACCTTTGAGCCTGCTCTATTCAAAAGGATCTGGGTCATCCTAAACAAGGCTGCTGAACACATGGGCATGGAAGAACCATATAAATAGTAATATTTCACCACCCTTACTGTCATGACTTGCTCATGAGTGCCCTCCAGCAATACTTTATGCATCTCTTCACCCATTTTGTCTCCCCACGATTCCTCGGTAAAGAGTGAAAGATTCTGAGATTTGTTTGAAGCATCAGTGGTATACCAAGGTAGCTACCCCTGCGGGAGATGTAATAAATGCCTGCGCAAGATGTAATAAATGCCTTAAGCCACCAGATACATGGCTAGTTTGTCCTAAGTTCGTTTTGATAGTGCATGCCTAGGTATACTTAGGCAGTTGTTGTCATTCTGCACAAGTTGAAAAGACAAGCTCTTGCGTAGCTTTGTGACGGGAATGAAGGGGGAGCAAGTTAAATATCAAGCTCTAACACATTTTACATTTTTAGAGATACATTTGTGAAGAACGGTATATATTATTGGATCTTGCTAGTGCCAAACCTCACGTATGAATGTGTTAATCTGCATCACCACTCCTTATTCTATCTCCATTTTCTTTCCTCCTTCTCGTCTCCGTCAGTTGAGGCTTAAGGACTCTGCTGACCACGTAAGTACCATTTATTAGTGTGTTTGCTTGGATCAAAAGGTTTTGAGGATCATCTTGTGAAGTCTTTTGTGCGTAGTGCTGTCAAAACATCCCCATCAATTCTCAGATACTTTGAGGAGTTACTCTGGAGCTTCAACCAGCTACAAATCCTGAACAAATTGTCCTTTAGATTGCAAATAATGCAGAAAAGCAATTGACATTTCTGTCATCTTTATTTCCTGCTTGTTGCAATGCAATTTAAGAAAGATGAAGGGGGAAGCAAGCCCCTCTTCCCTGGCCTTGCCCAACTGGTTACATGGCAAAATCAGTTCTACACAATCTTTAAACTTCATTGTTCCCAATCATGAAATATACTTTGCTCTCTCAGCTATGACATTTGGTTAAAAACACAGGCTACAATACGAAAACAATCACATTCAAACGGTCAAATTCAAAAAAAAAATTGGAAGTAATTTTGAAATATAAATTTGAAGGAAGAAGAAAGAGAATGCTTAAACTAGCTGGTGTGACTTCCATTCCTTCTTAAACAGAAGGGTGATGTTAGAAGGGGTTTGCAGTGACAGCCCTGTGCCTACAATCATTGGAATGGTACCTTTCTTTTCTCCCAATCCATGTTTTTTCTTTCTTTCCTTCGTTTTCCTATTTCACTTTCTCCAATAGCATGTAAGAAGGTATTAACTATTTCTTTGGGCGATGTTTATAGCCTGTAGTGCTATATATTTTAGCTTCTCTTTCCATGTTATTTTAATTGATGTGATTAATGTATGTTGATTGATTCAGGTCACTCATGCAAACTTCCAGGGAAAGGGGAATCTTTTCCTATTCTAATTCCTGTGTCATTCTGATTGGTGTTTTTTAATTTGGGTTTCTAAATGAAAACAATGAAGAAATGCTAACAATTTTGAGAAATCAAGAAAGTGGTGGGATTCACATTTTTTTACTACCGGTTCTGTGGGTGTGGCTTGGTAGGCATGGCGTGGTTTGGTGGGCGTGGTTTGGTGGGCGTGGCAGGGGAAGGATACTGCAAAATCCTGATTCCCTCCCCACTCTGGGGGAAAGTTACTGCAAAACCCCATTCCCTCCCCACCCCACTAACCTGCTTTCCAGCTCTGTTCTCCTGTGCAGGGCAACAAAAGAAGACCCAGCCAATCAGCTGGGACTTGGGAGGCAGAGAATAGATAGGGGAGGGGCCAGTCAGAGGTGGTATTTGCCGATTCTCTGAACTACTCAAAATTTCCACTACCGGTTCTTCAGAACTAATCAGAACCTGCTGAATACCACCTCTGTGTCCTGCTCTATCCATTACAGTACAGTTTTGGTGAGATTCTGTGCCTGAATATTCAATTGTACAGAGTACTCATGTACAGAATTAATATTTTTTAAGTTCTGCTTGAAAACATTTTGATCCCTTTTAAGCAGGTTGCTCCCAATAGAATTCTGTGACAGAATGTATTTGCATAGCATACTAAACCACACAACTTGTTGATTTGCAGATGAACTCTATTTCACACAGGGGCTTTGCCTGCAAACAGATGCAATGAATAGGATATCTGGGGTTTGGTTAGCCTGCTATACGAACCCAACCCTCTGCTTTCTCCATGCAGGAAAAAAATTTGCTCTCGTTTAAAATTTGCCTTTATTCTTACAATGAATTAAATATGGGTCTTGCCTTCACACATCAACTGACTTTGATTAATCAAGCTGCAGACTGCTCATTAACTCATATATTCAAGGCGAAAACAAAGCTTCTGTTTAGAAAAGCACATGAACTACCTCACAAATAGTTTTCCCTAGCCACAGGCTACAAAGCCAATTCCACCCACTCAAATGTGATTAGGCACTTCTTTAAAACTGTGAGTACATCAATGAGAAAGGAAAACTAGCATCCCATGTCTTTCTTTTCTAAGGAGTTTATATCTTCCTTTGATTGTTGTTACAACCTATTTTCTCCATTTATGGAATGGGTACTTTATTGAACACCTGGGCATATAACGGCAAATGATTTAACTTGGCAGCCTCACCCTATCGTGTTGCCCATCCCAATGCTTTCTTTTGGTAAGCTTGGTATGTGTTGCAGATTTCTGTATGAAAACTTTCTTGCCAATTAGAATTACTGCTCTTTTTGTAATCACAGTCATATTAGCTTCCTGCCCTGCCGTGCGGTTTGATGGTAGGGTTCTTCGTGTTTTATTTTTGCCATGTATCCAAGAGATACATAGCAACATGGAAATTTTTCCTATCACCACATGCATATAACATAGCATGACCTGTTGATTTGAGGAACCTTTCTGTTAAATTTTGGATCCATTTCTAAAATAAAAATTGTCTCCCATAAGTGGTTCATAACAATTAACATTCAATAAACAGTGATGCTGGAAAGCACTTTACATATAAATGAAAAAGTAAGACATGGTAAAATTTAGTCTTATAAACTGAAAGAAAAGCATTGCAAGTTAAAGCAAGAAAAGTGGAAATATTGAGGTGAGAATCAGTGTAACAATTTCAGACCCAACAGATAAATTTCTAATTAGATGAAGCCAAACTAATCTCTCCTTGTTGTTACTCCAATTGTTTCTGCCTACTCAATACTTTGGGCAGAATGATCGTGCTCTAGATTCCCTCAATTAAATGTTGTTACATTGTGGGATCGAGGAAATGTGCCATTTTTGTTGCTCCTTCTGGCCTCTGGGGCAGCATTCTTCCAGAGATATGGATAATACCCAGTCCCCAGGAATTCCAAAAAGCCCTTAAGAATTGGCTCTGTTCCCAGGTCCAGGGTTAATGTGTCTGTGAAGCTAATCATGTCTTTATTGTTATTATTAATTTGGGCTGTCCATTTTGTTTTATATTTTTGAATGTTTTAACTCTGCATTTACATTGTGTAGACTGCCCGAAGTTTACTGGGATGGACAGCCATAATAAATTACACAGTCAGTCAGACTGGATTTGGCATTTTAATCCACCTACCAAATCCTTCCCAAGGATCTGGAATAGGCAGATGTTTGATGGTATTGAAGGTATCGTCCCAAGATATTTCAAGTGAAGTTGGCTTTTGCAATTGACTAGTTGCAATTTTGTCAATGCCAATGATGTTCCAAGTGGTGTTCCAGATGTTTTAGGATTGCACCCAAGGCATTTACTATTATTATCTTTGCTTCCTTTTGCCACAGTCATTCTACTTCTGTTTGCAGGTCTTCATTGTATTTCTCCAGTTCTTCCTCTTCTGCTATCTCCAGATACTACCAAACTATCCACTATCCAAACTATTTTGTCTTTCTGATTGACAATTGTTAAATCTGGGAGTTATGGCAGGTGCCTGTCTGTTTGAATTCTAAAGGCCCAAGGCACTTTAGCATTTTCATTTTCTATGACTTTCTCTATTTTGTGGTCCCACTAGTTCTTGCTTGCAGGCAAATGGTATTTCTTGCAGATATCTTTGTCATCCTGTTTGTAATTAGCCTGTGCGATCTTCTTGCAGCAACTAACTAGGTGGTCCATTATTTCTTCAGCTTTTTTGCAGAGGCGGCTTTTGCTGTCTGTTGCTGTCTTTTCAGCTTTGGCTTTGTATGCATTTGTTCTTCAGGCATGATCTTGTGCAGTCTCTTTCTTCAATTTTCCTCTCTTAGCGATTGCCAGATCTTGTTGTTATGTGCTTTGCCTGCCATTTCTTTTACTGTACTGACTATGTAATACTTTATTTTTCCATGTTGCTTTTCTGTTCTTCGTTTGATCTTTCTTGTAGGCCAGTTCGGTCTTGGAAAGAGACAGTAAGCCTTCATGGTAGCTTCAGTGCATCTTCTTTACTATCAAATTTTCTCCCATTGCCCTTTTTTCTTCTTCACCTGTCTCATGTATCTGCAACCTTCCATGCCTGCTTATTTTTCCTTGGTTAGTAAAATTTGTTGCTGCCTGGAGGAAGGGCATGATTCATTGTCATTATATTTAGGGCTTCCTATTCAGGGCTTGTAGTTTTGATTGAGTCCAGTCCATTATTCCAGCTGTGTATCTAACAACTGAAATTACCAAAGTGTTAATTTTTTTATGGTATTTCTGTCTCTGAGTTTGGATATAAGATCCTCTTCACTCTCAAGTTGTATTTATTTCTAACCTTCTTCTTGACTTCAGCATGTTGCAAGCTTGAAGTCAGGGTCTTCATCCAGACTTTTGATGTTATTTCCATAGGGCATCTTGATTCCTTAGTTTTTACTACCTTTCTTCTGTTAATGAAGAGGATGGCATATATGTCCAGTCCAAACTACCTTGCAATATCTTGAATGTTTAGTTGGTCACTGTTAAGTATTTCAAATGGTGTTTTTACACGGCCATGTAAAGGAGGTGGGATAGTCTGGCAGATGTTTTTTATGTTTGAACTTATCTTTTGTTCCTTTGCTGTTTGGGCAATTTCATTTCTGGTAAGGTGGAAAGAGCTTGTTTTCAACTAAATGCTGTTGGGCTGCATCAGCTATCACATTGGTTAACAATTTGAAAGTTGTTGGTAAGCAGGTAATTGGCGTATAGTTGCTTGGTGCAATCCCTTTTGTTGGGTCTTACATTATCAGATGAAAGTTTTGCCAGATGTTAACCAATCCTCCATTTCATATCCTTGCAGTATGTTGTTAAACTGCTTGGCAATGAGTCATTGTAGACCAATCAGATGTTGCAATCAAAAACCATGCAATTCATCTTACCTGGTACTGACTGATCATTTCTTGATCTTCCTTGCTATTTTCTCTTGTACTATTTCTGCTGTTAGTATAAGTTATTTCACTCCAGCTTCTTTTTATTCATATCCACCTCCTTTATCTAAGATGCATACAAATTATATTTCTTTGGATTGTTCCATAGCTGCTCCTGGAACTGAGCTGGCTTTTCTTAGTCAGATGTTGATTGGTTTACTTCATCTCTCCATCGATGGATTGGTAGAAACTTCAGATTCAATTGAAATTGAAGATTCTGCAGTGTGGAATTTGAGCATATCTGCTAATCATCTTGGCTATAGCTGTTATTTGCTGCTTTATTATTTTTAGTGCTTTCTTAGTTTTCCTTATTTCTAGGAGATGTTTCTTGATTAGGTCTTTTTGTTCTTCAGCTTCTTTTCTTTCATCTATTCTATCTTGCTGATCTTGTTTTCCAGTCTATCTTGGTGGTACATTATTTGACTTTTTTTTTCTTTGTTGATTTTGCATCGCAGGTGTTCAGTTATAATTGCAACCATGATGCACATCAGCTGGTTTATTTCTTGCAATGAGCTGGTGCATATGTTTGATATCACAGTATTGGCATCTTTTAATGCTTGTGCAAGCTGCTTTTTTAACAAGCTTCAATCAGGCAAACTTATTCTGTTGCTTTTGTGCTATTCTAGATGCTCAGTTATTCTTCATTTCCATTCCTCCTGTATTTTTCAGTTATGGGGTTTCTTTGTTTCTGAGAAGTTAGAGGAGAGGGTTCCTGGTTTGGAAATGAGAATGGTTTAATAGCTACTCTGGCTTCCTCTACCAGCAGCTCTCCCTTGTTTGTCTCTATTGTCTTAGCTACTTCTGGCAAAGCTTAGGTTCTTTGGCCTGGACAGACCTTTGCAGTTCTACTAATAATACTTTTCTGAGTATTTTATTTCATATTACAAATTGATGCTGATTTGCCAGCTGCTGTTCTTTTATTTCTGATTCCTTTTTCAGATATCCCCTTTTTAATAGGATTTGTAGTAACAAATCATTATTTCTTTGTTTTCAGTTTTTTGCAATGGATAAGAAATTTTTTCTTCCAGTAGTTCTGCAGCTACTGGCCCTGGTTGTTCAGCCAACAGTCCTGAATCCTGTAGTCCACTTGTCACCAGATGTCCAGAAACTCCAACACCCAACGTAGTCTTATTGACCCAAATAATAACTGATCCAATATAGGTTTCTGTAAGTTATGTCTCACTATATTGTTTATGGGAGAGACACTCTTCATCTGGTTCTTCTGATGACATTGTCCAGGATGGTTGAAAGTCTAGTATAGCTCTCACGTTTCTAGAACATGCTAGTATGATGATTTATTATCTTTATTAGCTACTCAACAGCATTTGGTTCTTCACTGGTGACATTCAATTAAGAGATATTACTTTGTTGTTTGTTGGCTAAATTACACCATTCACTTATCAGACCACAAGTAACTTTTGTCATACTGCATTACAATTATAAGGTGCTGCAAACTTCAGATTTTTTGCCCAAATTAAAAGAAAAAAGTTGAATATCTGTGTACCTGATTTGAGAAAAGAGAAGTTTTTTAACGTATTTATAATCTAAAGAAAACCTTGCCTTTCCAATTTGTAATATGAACTCTGTAGTTTCAATGAAGACATATATTAGCTGTGAGAACTAAAAGAGCTTGAAACCAAACACACTTTTAAATTTGTTTGAGGAAAACTCCAAAGTAGATCTGAGAGTGAGAAATGCTCTGCTACTAATTTCCTTTTCATATATGATATCTTTTTTCTCCCTATAGGAAACCATCATAGGAGGCCTTTTACCAGAAACTACCTATTCTGTCAGCATCGCGGCCTATACCACTAAAGGGGATGGGGCCCGCAGCAAGGCCAAAGTGATTGCTACAACTGGAGCAGGTAAGCCATTTGTTCTACAAGATGTCTCGATGGACAGGCCCACTTGATTATCTTTTTTGAGCTGCTGAATCATTGATGTAGTTGGAGTCATGGCAGAAATGTAAATCTTCAGAGAAATTGGGAATATTACCCCTTTTACCTGGTCTGTAGACGGTTTGCAGGTAGTAGTGAATGGAACTAAACTAAATACAGACCTCTGTTCCCCAAGGGCCACTTCATCCTGTCTAGGTATTAGAAACCAGCAGCTGTCTCAAGTAGAACCGGAATACAATGATACTGTTGTGTTAATTACTGGTATTTGATACTGTATCCCTCATCTCTTATTAGCTCTCATGGTTAACAGTTTTTTTCTAGATTCATTTGCCATGAATTGCCTTTTTTCGAAAACCATCTATCTTGGTGGCCATTATCACATTTCATGGCAAGGATAGGCTCTAAGTTGTCTATCTGAGGCATATAGTCATCAGTTGACACTGATGGTCCTATACACTGTTGTTTGTTCTGATCCTATCTGTAATTCATTGAATTATCTCAACTTTATTATACCAAACAGAGAGAAGAAATTATATGTCCTTACAAGGTACATAGTGATAAACATATATTTTCATTTAGACGCCTTTGTTTGTGTCTGTCATTCCTAACCTTTCCTTTATCTAGATCACCACAACAGCTTTTAATCAACACAATATGACCAAGACTTGACAACGCTGTCTTTATATACACCATGCAGCACAGAAAATTTTTGCATGATGCCATACTTCAGATAACCCAAAAAATTTTAAAAATTAACACCAACTTTTAAAAAATACTGAAGTTGCCAATATCAAGCATGAATAATAAAATTGTACAGTATTAGAATTAGTGACTTCCTGAGACTTTTAATTTAAAAAAAATGTTTTAGTACCTGCATTAGTATCTATCAATATTAGATTCTCAATCTACCAGTGATGCCTTAGATTGGAAACCACTGAAGTATACAATTGTAATGAGTTAAATGATGTCTAGGATTCAATCATATCTCCTGAGCTGTGTTTCTGAATGATTACTTAACTCGGTTAACCTGTTTGGAAATGATATTTGAAATGAACAAAACACTACGAGAACAGAAGAGTACTGAAATTTGTTGCAGTACAGAAATTATTACCTTTGTTTAAGGAAATGCTGCATTTCTTATGCCTGTTCCTTCTTCCTGCCTAAATAAGCACAAACAAACAGATGGTGGGCATGGAACTTGGGGACACACAGAGATCCTAGAAAGCACACTAGGATTCAATTGGAACTGCCTGCTCTAATCAAGATTTGTAATTACAGTCTTATCCAGGTATATCAAATGAGACAATGCAGAGCTTTTTAAAGAACTTTCTGTAGTAGTCTCTTATTTTGGAATGATGCCTGGTTGTTTACAACATGCTAATTAGTGTTGCTTTCAGATTTTTCTCTTTTTAAAAACTTGGCAGATTAAAAACAATGAATGAAAAGATTATTTATTCCTGTCTTGGTATTTGCCAAATTTCAGCAGACATTCTTAAAAAAAATTCATTGAAGCATATGCTAGTTCCAGAAATGTTAATATAATGGTAGAAAGAGAAGCCAAGTATCTGGAGAACAAATGAGATGGGGAATATCTTTGGAGCATTGTTGTCATATAAAAAGTGTGGGTTAGTCTCTTCTGATGTAATATATGCCAGGTAGTCAGATAAAATTTTAGATTAGTTCCAAGTTCTACAAAATCATTCCATAGAAACTTTTTAAAAATTCCTCCTTGTGCTACTCTTAGTGCTGCCATCTCTTAGTTTCTCTGTCATACCAGTTCTGTTCATCCTACCAACAGAGTATCCAATTAAGCAAGTAAAGTTTGTTAAAACATTTTCCATAATCTAAATGGCTTTCACAGAGGAACATCATCATCATAACTTAGCTAAACATGTGGAGTATTACTGTGCTGTTGTTTGTCTCTGGGTGCCACAATCCAACACAGGCTAATGCTTATTTTGGCAGTAAACAGGCTCTGAATAGTTCTGCTGTGGTTGGATTTACACATCAATTTCACCTGATGAGGGGCAAAGAGATGTGTCTATTGTGGGTGTAACTGAGATATGAAACCATCCATTTTATACAGCAGGTGTTAAGCTTTGATGGGAGCAGCCCTTAATTTGTACTGCACATACAAAATTTGGAATCAGGTTGTTGCACAGCCCATCAGCATTCCTAGCAGGAACCAGTTCATCAGCTTAAACGCGGTGTATTTTGATTGCAAGCAGCATGCTACACTCTCTCAGGAGCTCACACAGGTGGTGAAATTATAACTGCTACTATGAAATTTCTCTGCATCAAACTAGCAGGGATTCCAAAGCTGAGTTTGGACAAGTCCTCAGTAACTTATACTAGTAACCAAATAGCTATATTATAATTATATATTTTACCTTGTTCAAACTATCCAAGATTGCATTATCTACATTTTGACAAATGTTGAGATTCACGGAATGCTTGGATAGATGCATTGAGATTTAAGATGGATAAGCAATCCAAAGATACTGATTTTGGTCGTAATGTGGATAATTGTTAAATTTGGATATATTTATAAAGCTAATTATCTTATGCATTTTAAATGATTTGTGGTACAATTTGGTTTCTTCTGCATGTTGCTACATCACTTAATAACATACTAGGTTAATAATTATTCTTTTTTCCTGGAGTTAAGGAGTCCGCCATCCCATAAAATAAAGCCTTGGACAAATTATTTATTTAAGTATGGAATACAGAGAGTAGTAAAAACTGAACTACCCATTCAGGATTACAATGAAGAACAGCTCTTCCTGGGCAGAACCCACTTCAGGGCACTTTGGAAGTTGGGAAGATTTTTTCTGCATGTGCCATCCTGGGTGCACAAAATGCTTTTAATGTTCTAATTCATTTAAATATGGGATCATTTATCTGCAATCTGATGTAGCATAATGTGGGCAAAATCTGTGTAGATGCTGGGATTCAGTTTGTAGTTCAGCTCTAATGCTGTTGGAGTGCTTCAAGATCTAAATTTCGCTTCTATTCATAGCCTAATACCCTGTTTTTGTTCCACAGTCCCAGGCAAACCTACCATGATGATCAGTACAACATCTATGAACACTGCCCTAATCAACTGGCTCCCGCCCAAAGAGATGGTTGGAGAACTCTTGGGCTACATGCTGCGATACAAATGTGCTGATGAAGAGAAGATGATAGTAATTCAGTTTGGAAAAGATGACGATCACTACACTGTGACCAAACTTTACAAGGGTGCCACTTACATCTTCAAATTGTCTGCAAAGAATAGGGCAGGTCCTGGGGAGGAGTTTGAGAAGGAAATAAGTACTCCAGAGGAGCCACCAAGTGGCTTCCCTCAGAACCTGGAGGTGGTTGGGCTTACCACCTCCACCACTAAAGTGACCTGGAATCCACCACTGCTGGCTGAGAGGAATGGAAAAATTACCAACTATACAGTTGTATACAGAGACATAAACAGCCAGCAAAACCTGACCAATGTTACTAAGGAACAAAGTATCACTCTGACCAATCTCAAGTCTGATACAACTTACGACATCAAAGTTAGAGCCCACACTAGCAAGGGAGCAGGACCTCTCAGCCCCAGCATTCAATCAAGAACGATGCCAATGGAACAAGGTAGGCACCTCTTGCTGTGGTCAGATTCTGAATTCCTATGGTAGAAAATGGGTGAAAAACATCCCATTTAGTCTTATCTTATTCAAGTCTTAATATACCTTATAATAGAGGAGGGTAGGAATAGGCAGGAGGGTTGCAATGATTGATTTTCCAGATCAAACACATATCCCATTGTTTCTGTGTACGTGAACATTGGATCACAACCGATGTCATGCAAACTTCAAAAAGGAATTCCTTTAAGGAGCCAGTACCCAGTCGGTCTTCTCTTTTGACTTTTTGTGATGAAGAGCCAAAGGAAGAAATGAAAAAAACTGTGTTAGTTTAAACCTAAGATGTGAAGCACTAGATAACAGTTGCCTTTAGTTGTTCCCCTGACAATGCTCAAGAGAAGTCTTTTTAATTTCAGTGTTCGCAAAGAACTTCCGTGTCAGTGCGGTGATGAAAACCTCAGTGCTACTTAGTTGGGAAGTGCCTGATTCTTATAAATCGGCAGTACCATTCAAGGTAAGGAACTATCAACATCCAGGATGGAAACCTTATCTTAAGTATAGTAATTACTGTAGAGTCTTCCATGCAGTCCTAAATCTGACTTTGATTTGATAAAAGTGATAAGGGATCAGACTACTTACCTGAAACCAGTTGTTTTGCTGCCATCAGGTCATACCTCTTTTAAGTCTCAGTCACTAAAGTGTAGCAATCAGCAGCTAGGCAGACTCTATGCCTACTGAGAAAGGAAGACAGCAAGCCTATAAAATTATAAGCAAAAGAAAAATTGTGATGAGAGAACAAACTGTATGTCCACTTATTAAAAATGTAACAATAGAGAGAAATGCTAGATGAGTACTTACTAGGCTGATACAGGTAGCCCTACCTTCCCACATGCACACACATATTTCCGTGTTTTCTATGCCAACTCAGAAAGCTCAAACTGCCCAAGGAGTTGCTGATACAGTTCTACAGAGGAATTATTGAGTCTGTCATCTGCACCTCTATAACTGTCTGATTCGCTTCTGCAACCCAACAAGACAGACACAGACTCTAGAGAGTAATTAGGATTGCAGAAAAAAACAATTACTACCAACCTGCCTTCCATCGAGGACCTGCATACTGCACGAGTCAAAAAGAGGGCTGTGAAAATATTTACAGACCCCTCACATCCCGGACGTAAACTGTTTTAACTCCTTCCCTCAAAATGACACTATAGAGCACTGCACACCAGAACAACTAGACACAAGGACAGTTTTTTCCCGAATGCCATCACTCTGCTAAACAAATAATTCCCTCAACTATTTACAAAGTCTGCATTACTATTACTATTAACCTTTTCATCACTCCTTATCGCCCATCCCCTCCCACTTGTGACTGTATGACTGTAACTTTGTCGCTTGTATCCTTACCATTTATATTGACTGTTTCCTAATACGATTTGATTTCTTATTGTACCCTATGACTATTATTAAGTATTGTACATGATGATTCTTGACGAATGCATTTTTTCTTTTATGTACACTGAAAGCATTTGCACCAAGACAAATTCCTTGTGTGTCCAATCACACTTGGCCAATAAATAATTCTATTCTATTCTATTCTATTCTTTTTGTCTCTTACTGATATACACAAGGAGACCTGGGATAGGAGTTGCCTTTATAACTAGCAGACCCTGGCAGCATCAGCTGCCCATAGCAAATTATTTAATTTTGTATTAAAATTACAGCTTGAAAGCCTCCAGGGAAAAGATAAAGAGTCAGAATCTTGCATCAGATGTTGTATTTATGTCTCCCACTTCCTTTCTACCCAGATCATTGTGCCATCATCATGCAGACTCCTTGGAGGACAGCCAAATCAGTCTCATGTCTGGATGTACTTTCACTGCCTCCAAGTTTCCTGCAAGAAATCAGAGCAGAACAATCATACCTGGGCTACAAAAGCCTGGACTTTAATTGGATGGCAGCAAAGAGATGCCATTTTTATGGATGCCTGGAGGTTTACAACCCAAATATGCTAAACTTACAGGAAGGCAGACATGAGCTGATGAAAACGGCAGGCAAAATGGGAGCCACCAGAGCAAAGACAGGGAAAATATTTACAAAATCCAGACTGTCTGGCGTAATCCTGGATATCTGACCATTCTAAACAATGCCTTAGAACAAGCTAAAGGATCTTGGTACAAAGTTGTGCCCGCTGACGTTGCTAGCAGTGGATGGATATACTGTGAGAGTTAAGCGAAAAGGTTCTCAGAACAGAGGTGCAAATTATGTCAACAGTAGCAATATTCAGGTTCAGGGCCATGAAGTACAGAGCAAAGAATCCATGGAAGCATGGAAAAGGCACAAAGAAGCATCAGTGGCTGTAAAGTCCCAGGAGTATAAGAAAGGAACTGTACCTTCACCGTGACAGACGAGAATCAACTGTTTAATAAGCCTTCTGGGTTGCAATAAAGATTTGTATTTAGTCACACTATGTTGAACGTACAGAGAACTGCTGCTGTAGATTAAGCTTCCTGGAGGGAGTAAGGTAGATGACCTTGACAGAGATATGTAACTTCTGTTGCCCAGCCAAGCCTGTTAAAATCAGGATTTAAAGATTTACAGCTGAGTCCTGGACTGGGAAGCCTGACACGTTTATTAATAGTGGATTCTGTGCTGGGATTTCCTCATTTCCAGTTCCACAGATCCAATGTGTTCTTAATAGAACTAATGAATTATCAAGATACTACAGTATGTAAAGTTCAGAAGGTCTGGCTAGGTTAATATAGCTTAGGCTGCTGATGAGGGTTAAGTTAGAGTTGAAAGCAATTTCTCCTGTAAGCTGGCCACATGGAGGCTTGGGAGAGGAGATGCTACTGGGTTGCTAACTATAGAGCAGACATGCAATTATAAGAAGTGTAAATGAGCTTCCTTATACCTATTGCTGATTCTAGATGTGCAGGTTATGTGCAGGGTTAGGTACAGAAGGAATAACTGGCCTGGATATGATCTGTGATGCAGGAATATTCCAAACAAGGCTCCCCATGTGCCCAACTGTTTAATTCACACATGTAGAATGCCATGCCAAATCCTAATAATGTAATAAGCACTGCTGATAAATCTCCACAGGAACAATTAGCATTATGTCCACTTGTTAAACAGTTGTACACTAAATCTACACCCCAAAGAATGTCCTCTTTCTCTTTAACAGATTTGATTAAAGCATATATTATCCAGATTATAACATGGAGGTGTACAATAAATCTCATGATTTTTCTTTCTTTCTTTTAATGGGGGAGAACTGGGACCTTTGAAAATTCTTTCCTGAAAATCAATAGTGAGGTTTTCAGTTTCTTCCAGCAACGACCATTATTTCATCTGAACCAGGAGATAAATTCCCTGCCAAAAAAAAAAAGTCTGATCTGGTGGAGTGAATGAGTAGTGGCATTATGATAAGATGTTTGTTGAACCTGATGTCCATGATGTAAGAGTGCTTCTTCCCCTCTTAAAGGAATGTTAGATGTATGCTTTCATGTGAAATGTGACTGATTTTACACATTTTCATGAGATTGTAAGTAGAATATTCCTGGATATATAGAGCAGCGGTCCCCAATCTCTTCGACACGAGGGACCGGTTCTGTGGAGAAAGGTTTTTCCACGGACTGGAGGGGGCACAGTTTTGCATGCTGCCTGCACCCCGCGAATGGAGCTTTGCTTGATTGCACAGCCCAGTTGCTGGCATGCCGCGGATCGGCACTGGTCCATGGATCGGGGGGGGTGGCAACCCCTCATATAGATATTGGCTTACCATCCACAATCTTAGTTTTTAAAAGTATTAGATGTTTATTTAAGAAACAGGAGGGGGTTTTGATCACTTTTGTTGCTTTGCCACAGCTAAACTATAGTTAAAGATGGAATTAAAGTTAAAACAGAGACAGCTAACTATATTCCAGATGTCTGGAATTATCTGGGCAAGTCTGCATCAGCCATGAAAGGAAAGGAATTTTTATTGTCTCTCTATATCTGTCTTTCTCTTAACAACATAAAATTAAAACATAAAAAAATCAGTAAGAAAACCTTTGTTTTTGATTTTCTTCATTTTCTATTTTCTTTCTTATTTAGTCCTTATTTTTGTTTCTTTTCTAATATTTCTATTGATTTTATATTTAAAAATCAGTAACAAAGCCAAAGAGGCAGCATGAAATTGCTGTTTCTTCCAAAGACTCTCACAATGAAGATTCTGAGTACCGCCTTCTGAAATCATCCATTCAAATAGGAATCGTCAGTATATTGCAGCCTATGGAAACAAAACCTGCTTTAAGTTCCAAAGTCAACCTCAAAGTATTTTACAACAATGTTCCTACAAAATCATTATAATTTTAGTTTAAGAACTAGATCTAGAGCCCAGTTGAAGTGGAATTAGAAAATGAATGCTATCTGAATATTGAGAAACTCCCAAGATAAATACCTCATTTTAGTAGCAATTACAGTTAAAGTCAGTTTTCACATATTATCAGAAGATCACAGCCAAGACCCAACTTGGAGATAGAAATTTGATGACAAAATCCATTACTTTCCTAGGTGAAAATTTCTAAGTATGAGATCCAATGCTTTATTTGCTTTGCTTTCAGATTCTATACAATGGGCAGACTGTGGAGGTAGATGGACATTCTATGAAGAAGCTGATTAATGACTTGCAGCCAGACACAAATTATTCCTTTGCACTTACAAACCGAGGAAGTAGTGCAGGCGCATTGCAACATCGGGTCTTCATCCGGACATCACCTGATGTTTTCCAGACAAAGCCTGTTTCCACATACAAATATATCCATAATGGACAGTTCACCATCACCCTCCCCAAAGTGAAGACTTCTGTGCCAGTCAGGTATACTCTTTCAACATCTCTGATTCCATTCTGATACTGATCTGTCACTATGTTCTGACCCTCCAAAAACACAATGTAATAGAATTAGTACTGTATTTTCCTACTCAAATTAGGAAATCCCTGCAAAGTGAATATATTTTCGTATGAGCAGTAAGATGGTATCACTAGGAATCATGTCGGATTTCATACACTCTGATTAATTGTGTGAGTTCAACTACAAAATGCCCTAAAATATATCAAAATAGCGAGGACAAAATACAAGAGATTAGTGTATAGGAATTGAAGGAGCAACCTATTAGGATTCTGATTCTGGACTATTATTTTTCTGTACTGTATATTGCTTCTTTGAATTATTTATTCTTTATGGTAATTAAGGCCATAAAGCCATAATCTCCCTTTCTTTCCTCTTAAAGGACCCAAGATGACCTTATTCTGCCCAATTACTTGAGTAATGAATGTAAATCCCTTACAAAGCTTGTTGAAGTCTTATTCGTGTTTATGGTTCTATAACATACCACTGAACTTGGTATTCAGCTATAAAAAAATTAAGCTTTACAACATTATTTCTCTAATTCATGACAGTCTGAAGAATATAAAGAAAGTGAAGCAGTGAGGGACCATTACAGGGATTTTATGGAGGGTATTCCTTTATATCTAGGAGAACTCACTTTTCCTCTCTTCTTCTTCTTCCTCCTCCTCCACAGGTCATACTACATTGTGGTAGTACCAATAGAGCACACAAGCAGTATGCTTGCCTCCAGACTGAAGAGTCCGGATGAGATGGAACTGGACCAGGTATGAGAAAAAAGAAATATGCTACTGCAGGAGGTTCTCAAACTTCTTAGTTGAGAGGTGAATGTGTGATCATTCTAAGTCAGGTGTGTCCGACCCACGGCCTGCTGACCACACACAGCCCTGGACAGCTAATAATGCAGTCCCACAAGATAATAGAAATATTTTTAAAGGAAGTTTGTTATTTAGATAGTTTAATTATATTATATGTGGCCCAAGACTATTCCTTTTCATTCGGTATGGCTCAGGTAAGCCAAAAGGTTGGACAACCATGCACTTAAATGATAAATATGTGTGATTCCCCTCATGAATAAAACACAACAATTGAATAACTGCATTAGTTAGGAGTAGGTTTCTGAGTGCAATTCAAAATGCTGTTAATACCTTTAAAATCTTAATGGCATGAGGGTATCTAAAACTTTTGCCTGATAAAAGCTACCCATACAACACAGACACTATCTGCTCAGGACATCAATGGCTGGGGGGGCTAACCTCCAAGGTAAGAGTATTCCCTAATCCAGTGGTCTTCTACAAACTTGTAAAGACCTATCTTTTCCAAAGGGCCTTTGAGCATTATCCACAGCCTATATACTAAACTGAGAAGATTGTAGCAGTCATATTCACCAACCCTGTGTGCTGGGGATAGTAGTATTGACAAAGAATTTGGCATTTTCTGAAGCTAGATATCCTTGTTTTTGCATGTGTGAGATTATTCCCCTAGGACAGCAGGGTTTATCACCATCTCTTAATGTTCTTAGAAGCACTAACTTCCTCAAATGCCCATTAACTCCAACTAAATCTAAAAATTGCCTGCAATTTTAACTTGAAAGAAGTCATTATGCTAGAATTCCCAGAGGTGTTACTGCATTTATGGAGCACACTTCATTTCCTTCTGCATTCTATTTCACAATCTCTCTTTCAAGCAAAAAGATTGTACTCTGGATGTGTGTGTATTTGACCTCAACAGATAGGACTTGAAGACCCAGTGTATGGATGCAAAGTAACAGTGTCATTCTAGAGACCAAAAGTCAACAGCCTCTGTCCCTAATACTGTATAACAGCATGATTTTATATAACTTCTGTCTTTTGGGCATCATATTTGCTCTGCTGCTGTGTATTTGTTTTTATCATTTTGTGTGAAATATATGTTATGCCTTTCTTCACTTTAAATTAGAATTTGCGTTTCAAATCCTGGCAATCATTTGTATTCATTAGAAAAGCACACTTAAATATCTGAGAGCCTCTAAAGCAATGTAATTAAATTCTTGATATGTTTATATCACTCTTATGAATTTATGGGTGACTATGATATTCAGTTTTTTTTAATCTGGATCCCCTATGAAATCTATTAGTACCATACGGGATTTTATATTAAAAAATATATAATGCACACATACAACATGGAAAATTATAATATGCCTGACAGTACTCCAGACTGCAAAGTACGCTTGTTGGGTAAGATAAATCCATCTCAAAGCCTGCCAAACTATTATTTTTCTCTGAAAGTTCAAATTAATGGGCTTCCACAATAGATATTTTGGAAGCTATAATGTAACTTCCAATCTTCCCTTTGTGGTTAAAGTGGTTGGATAGGAGTTATAAAGGGTTTTGGAAGAAGTAGATATCTGGACTAATTTCAGTGGGGTTTCAGGCCAGGATATAGTACCACAGTAGCACTGGTTGTGCTTGCCATTGGCCTTCGGCATATTTGGGATGGAGATGCTGGATCCATCCTCATGTGCCTTGATTTCTTGGCAACTTTCAGTACTGTTTACCAGTATCCTTGTGGACTAGTTAGGCAGATTAGAAGATGGTGTACTGTGCTACAGTAGTTCACCTCCTTCCTCGGTGGTCAGTACCATTTGGTATTGAAAGGAGGGTCCCTCAAAGCTTGATGCTGTCATTCCTCCTGCTTAATATTTACATCAGACTGCTGGGGGAGGCAGACTCAAGACTGAAAAAACAAAGTGGATCTGCCTCTTTAGCATCCCGACACTTCCCCATCTCAGATATTTTCATCTTTGGTCTTAGGTGGGGTTGTACTTCCCCATTTGAGACTAGTCTGGAAATCCTCTAGGACTCAGAAGTAATGCTCAAACAGTAAATAGTAGTTGGGTCCATCGGGACCTTTGAACACCTTGTGTCCCACTTGCACCTTTTCCTCAATCAGGAAGAAATTCAGATGGTCACTCATATCCTACTCACCTCACATTTGGACTACTACAATATGTTTTGTGTGAGGCTGCCCTTGACATATATAACTGCTCCTATTTTTCAAGTCTTGCAAGTCTTCCACAAGTCTCTTTAAAACCTGGCTCTGTTTCCAAACCATCTTTTTCTGGAAAATATTTATGTAGTATGTAGTGCAGTGTGTTTGCTTTTTTAAATAATTTTTTTAAATGTTGTAAGCCCTCCAAGAATATTTTTTGGAGTAGAATGGCCTTGAAATCCATTGTGTAAGCCGCCTCGAGTTGCCATGGTGAATAAGTGGCAATATAAATTAAATAAATAAATGTTTGCATTGGGTATTGTCAATTGCTTACTGCCCTAAGCTCTTTTCATCTCTTTTTTCCTTTTTCTTCATACAATAACTGGTTATCTTGTCTTCTATAGGAAGGGACCCATGTTGGTCTATGGTGGCACAAAGTCAGGAGCACCTTTTTTGGTTAATGAATGTTATTAAAAGTATCAGTTTTTGTGAAGTGCAGTCCACAAAAGTATCTGGCAGGACGATTTCTTACATAAGCTTTCTTTGACTCTCCAGCTACTTGAGGCCATAAACCAAGGGGCCACAGAAAGGCGCCAGCGTCGACAAGCAGAACACCTCAAGCCTTATATCGCAGCCCAAGTGGAAGAACTGCCAGAAACATTTGTTTTGGGAGATGAAAAGAATTATAAAGGCTTCTTTAATAAGCCACTTTCAGAAGATTTGAGCTACCGTTGTTTTGTGCTGGCTTCACTGGAAGATGGTGATACGGTAAGAACACTTGAAAGAAAAAAGGAGAGTTACAGAGTTAGCATTGTTGGATTATTGGCATAGTGGAGATTGTGGAAGTTTTTCCTTCCACTTGCCTATCCATATAAGTATTTGCATTATCTTTTGTTGCACCCTGATGTGGATGAGCGAGAGCAATGGAAGAGTAATAGAGTGCTGCTACTGCGTGAAATGTGTAAGTAATGTCCAACATAATGAAGATATTTGGGTTTTTCTGTTCTGTCCCATGCTATGGCTCTTACTTTCAGCCTCATTTACTTGTAATGGCTCATTAGAGCTGGGCAAATGCTCCATTACTCACCCAGTCCGAACACTTCAGTGATGACATAGCAAATGTGCAACCAAGTTGGGAGGGTAAGGACTCTGAGCAGCCAGCTGAGGACAAGTTGTGGATTACAGTATACAAGAGTGAATGTACTGAGGCACTCATGTCTAGCGAAGCGCACTTTCCAGGTATTTGGTATGTTTTGAGATACAGCCAAAGCTATTTTTTGTTAATACTTTTATTAAAATATCTAATTAAATAGTAAAATACAATACAAACTGAAAAAGGAAAGGGGAAAAAAGAGAATAAAAGGTGTAAAAAAAATTAAAAAAACAAAAACCTAAGACTGCGATTTCCCACCTCATCATAATAAGTATAAACAATTTCACTATTTTTTTATTCCCTTAAATAACAGATATAAAACTCTTAATCCTATAACTCAACTCTCAAACTGTAGGCAAATCAAATCAGCGATGTCTTCTCCAATCCAGGTATCACCAAAAAGGTCAAACAGATTCCTAAAATAAATATATTGATGAGCAAATATAAAACTCATTATTCCATATCTCAACTGTAAGCAAGCTCCCATTTAGAAGGCATAAAGTGGTCCCAGTACCCTGATATAAACAAAAGGCTGAAATTTAACATGACAAAAAAGAGAGCAAGCTCACAAAGATCCTGTACTTTAAATAAAAAGCCAATTAAGACACAAAGCCAATTTAAATGCTGTCCAATTAGCATACAATATACATGTGCAGGGGGGGAAAGTCTTAAATATAACTGTAAGCAAATTCCAGTCAGGGTGTCAGCAAGTCCAAAAAGATCCACTCAAAGTAACAACATGTCCCCATTTTAACCCTGATTGAACAAAGCCACTTTGTATTCCTGCCTTTGAGATAAAAAAAATCTTGCTCTTTAATCCATTTATATTATTGTTGATCCTTGACTTTGATTTTTTTAAAACTTTAAAAATCCTCTTTTGAAAGTCTAGCAAGTCAAAATTATTCCAATTACTTTCTGAAATTGGCATTCTTACTTTCTTCTTAATTTTTAAAACCTTAGGTGATTTTATTTTTTGCATGTCTAATGACAAATTCTTGTTCACATTCTCAGATTTTGTTGCAGTTTTTTTTCTATAACAGTTTCATCTGGGAACAGACTGTTCCTAACAATAGCCAACACTGCTGATTCAGTAGTGGGTTCAGTATCCCAATGCAATTCCTTACAAATGTCTTGAAAGCCTTTATAAGTTGCTTAGCTTGTTATATCTCGTTATGTCTCCAATATCTAAAATATTTTCCACAAAAAATATGTTCTCTGGAATTAGTTTCAAAGTCTTAGTATTCGAGATCAAATATTCTAATGTTTTCAGACCCTTTAATCCATTTAAAACTTTCTGTGCTCAAAACCCTGTGTTCCTTTTTGCTGTTTCTTTTGAATTTCTAATGCTGTTTAAATAAAGTTTCAATTTCTTATATTAAGGATGGAATGCACTGCCTTGTCATTTTGAAGGTGTCTAATCTCTTTAAAGTAGTTAATAGGCAATTTCTAAAATAGTGATTAGCTCCCAAAAAGTGTGAAATTAGTGTCTTTTACAAGACTCTGACTGTGGCAGGAGCAAGTATGACAAGTTTTCTTGGCTCCCAGTTTTCCTCCCCTCCTTGTGAGGGGCAACCATATGTAGTGCAACTTAGGCAGCCTTGCATTCTCTCCTTGCCCAGAGGGTCAAAGGGACCAATCTGCTTGTCAACTCCCTATTCTTAATACATTATCAGCTCCACATTTTCAGTCCTCCATTCTTCCCTGGAAGTGATCCAACTACAGCTATTCTATAGCTAAGCTCCAATGATCTTAAAGTTTCTTCTTGGCTACTCCAAGCTCTGGTACCTGCTTGCTCCTTTTAATATTGATCTTCTCAACTCCCTACTTAATCCTACTTTCTATAAACTAAAGCTTCCCTTTTGATTCCCATTATATTAAGTAATGTTGGCTGAAGAATCGTGCAAACATTACAGATGGAATTATCATTTAGCATATTTCTTTCTAAAATGAGAATGGTCAGGTGTTCAAAATCTCTGTAGCTCCTTCCTTCAATCCCAGAACATTTGGAATTTATTCTCAATAGTATTAAAACAGACTCTAAGCATTGATTACTATTTCTCAAGTTCTTACATTAAGGTCTGACACTGAACCAGGAGCCAGAGTTGAAATATGGCTCAAATTAAGCCTTATATATGCATCCTGCTGAGAACTCACAAAAAGAGACTGATATGAGTGTTTTCTGCAAAGAGGCTGTTTAAAATTTCATCCTCCAGCTGCCCAACTTTAGATCAGCAGGCGTCTTCACTGGCTAAAAAGAGGTCAACATATGCTACTTCCTTGGTCACAGCAATTAGTATTAGTACTATCTATAAAAAGGGTGATCGTGTTCATTCTTGTGTCTCTCCCTGACCTGTAAGGTAAATCTGAAAAGGCAATGTACAGGTGGTTTCTATTTTGACTTGAGAATAGCATACCTAAGGGCTGACCTGTGAATGCGCCAGGCAAGGACATCTCTAGTTTTACAGATTACCATTTGAATGCAGATGAATACATGAGAAACCCTGGGTGTTCTTTTCAAGGCTTAGATTGTTGCCTGAGAGACACCCATGACTTTTAATATGCAGTAGTTTTCCCTAACTTACCAAGCTTGGTGGTCTGTTTATAAAGGTAAAGGTTTCCCCTGTCCAGTCGTGTCCAACTCTAGGGGGCGGTGCTCATCTCCATTTCTTAGCTGAGGGAGCCAGCATTCTCCGAAGACATTTCCATGGTCATGTAGTCAGCATGCCTATACATCAAGGCACACAGAATGTCTTGCCACTGAAGTGGTACCTATTTATCTATTCACATTTTCATGCTTTCAAATGGCTAATAAACTAAACTACTTAGTAATTACCTATCAGCAACTTGGCTGCAATACCAAAGACTGTAACTTGACTGTGCATTTGAGACTGAAGCTTGCTCTAAACCAGACCATTTCATTCTGCAATTTAAATACTTCCTGGCTGTTGTAAATCAGAATTTTTGCTTACCAAAGGCGTGACAATTGATTTTGGTATTAGTATCTGATGGTTCCAGGATTGTTGCTCAAGAAAATTGCAGGTGGACCTCATGGGGTTATTGGCTGTTTAAAGGATAACAAAAAGAATAATGGAAGAAGTTCTTTACTTTCACTGTCTATATCTACTCTTCTCTCCCATTCTCTAGAAGAAGTATGCAGCCAGTCCCTATTCAGAGGAGATTGTGATGGAGGTATCACCAAAGCCACAAGATGAACCAGAAATGCTGTGGGTGATGGGGCCTGTCCTTGCGGTCATCTTGATTATCATTATCGTTATTGCCATCCTACTCTTCAAAAGGTAATCAGCGGCCTATACTTACAGAAGACACAGTGACTATGGTGCCAGCTTAAAGGGGCTTAAGTTTTGCACAGAGACTGATATAATGTTAAATCTGAGATGAAAGTCAGCTATCTCTAAGATAGTTTGATTCTACCCAAAGCTTTGCTCACTTGTAGGGCAATGGTGGATGCAAGATAACAGTCCCTGCATTTTGTTTTGGAATGGAATGAATGAACCTACCTGTCAACATTTGATAAACTTTTTGTCTATACAAGTAGTCCTCGAGTTATGACCACAATTAGGACCAGGTTTTTGTGTTAGGCAAGGTGGTTGTTAAATGAGTTATGCCCAATTTTGCAAAAGTTGTTAAGTGAATCACTGCAGTTGAGTGAATCATGCAGTTCTTAAGCAAATCCAGCTTTCCCCATTGACTGCGCTTTGTCAGAAGCTGACTGGGAAGGTCACAAATTGTGATCACATGATCCCGTTGTGCTACAACCCTTGTAACTATATACTGGTTGCCAAGCACCCAAATTCTGATTTCATGATTATGGGAATGCTACAGCATTTATAAGTGCAAGGCCCAGTTGTAAGTCATTTTGTTCAATGTTGTAACTTTGAACAGTAGCTAAACAAATGGTTATAAATGGTTGCTATCTATAATAAGAATGAGTAACTTCATATAAGTGCTTGATTAAATTTCATAGATTACTATTGCTTAAATTATATAATATATATGCCAAAGAAGTGCCTTATCCTCCATTACTTTATTGAAAGGCTTGGTGCTTTAATCCAGGAAAATACTATAAAATTCTGTTTGGGACAGCAGAAGGCCCTATCATGGTTAGTTGTGACCATGTTCTTGGCAAGAATGTCCAGTGTCATCTGCTTGTGATGTTAAAGTAGCAACAGCTTATTTCTTACAGCAAATGCAGTCTTCCATTTCTTACTTAAACAACCTACCATTATTTTGCTATAAATAAATGTATGCCTGGTTCCAAGGTGGAGGGAAAGAAAGGGACTTTGGGTTATTGCATATATGGTTAGTATCCTTGAATAATCCTGGTTTCCTCTTTTATTTCTGCTCTCCGTGGATCTAGCAAACAGGAAAGGTAGTTACCAGCTTTCTCTTTTTGTTGTACATGTTGAGATCCAAAGTTTCATCTTGATTAAATCCAAAGCCTGGTTTTTGATATTTCTCTGCCTTTCTTGTTACTGTGCCGTACTTCCTCATCCTTTACCTACCTCGTGTCATTGTTAGAGTAAATAAATAACTTCACAAATAAGATGACCATGTTTTAGGGTTTGTCTGTTAACCTATATACATGTCCACAATGAGAAAGTTTAGCTAAGAATGTGGCATGTTCTGTTAATCAGTTCCATAAACCTTGTTCAGAATTATTCCTTTTTCCTATTATCAACCAGATTTCTTTCAACTTGACTACTAACTTTGTTACCTGACTAACCATTGATAAAACAAAGTAGTGCTATTATGGTAGAGCAAAATTGATTTTTAACAGAAAATAGAGGCCAGAACAAAGCATCTTGGCATTTTTCTATATAGTTTTGTTTGAGCAATGAAATCATATGATGACATACCTTTTTTCTGACGTGTGACTGCTTTATAAATTATCTCCTCCCAATCTATGCTACAAATATATAAACGTATAAAAATAAATGTGTTGAACAGATTTCACCCCTGTAATGTCATAAAAAGTGATTTGAAAAAATATTAACAGCAGTGCATCTGCTGGAGCAATCTGACTCTCACTGATTCCTATAAGTTACCTGTAGTTTCCTGTCATGCAATTTTGTGGTACTTTTTTCCCTTTTAAAAAATGGGCTTTTGTCACCAGGAAGATATTCACTCACCAAAATTTCCCATTTGCTTTGCCTAGGAGTGCATCAGAATGCCTTTACCTATATTCAGGAGATTTGAACAGTCAGTCGTGTGCATTTGCATGCATGCACACCTCTGTATACAAACATACACACATATGTTGGCTGAAAAAGAAACCTTTTGTAAAATGTTTTAGGTGAATGTTAAGAAGCACCAGCACCATATGGAGTCATGTGGTTTAATGGTAATCAGTGACCCCACCAATAATATTTCTTGCCATCCCAAAATTTCCTGCAAATCTATCCCACTGAATTACTGGACAGGTTCTTCTCTGCTTAGTTAGTACTTAGTTAGTACTCTACTTAGTAACTTTAATCTACCAGGATAAGAGCCTAGGGTGGCAGAACTATGGACATAAATATAACACAAAGAGACAACAATGTATTTTGTTATGCTATTAATAAATGCCTGGGGGTGGGGGCCTTCAGCCATTCAAGTCAAGTATTAATGGACCAATAAAATTTACCCTAAAGACCCTTTATCCTTGTACATTACAATTATTCACATTTAAATCATTTTTAATACAGAGAATCTTCAGTGTTCTTCCACTAGAGAGAGGAAATAATCCCTTACAAATAAATGTGAAAAGAAAGAGGAATGCCAAGCTTTTGTCATTGTGTTCCTGTTAGATAGTGGGCTTTAATAATCATTTTTGCTTGCTGCTATGTATGTTTCTAAGACTGTTGCCAGGATCTTGTTATGGTTTCCCAAATTTATCTTGTATAAACCTTCCTTTCTTTTCCTCAGGAAAAGAGCCAATTCACCCTCATCCAAGGATGAACATACCATTGGCCTGAAGGATTCCTTGCTTGCCCACTCCTCTGACCCTGTTGAAATGAGGCGACTGAACTACCAAACACCAGGTGTGCTATGGTTATATTGCCCCAGGGATACTTATCCCTCATACTATGTGTATCTCTTCACTGGGTATACCTATCACACTAGATTCAAATTAATCAGCCCTATGAAAGTCCAATCTGCTGATAGATCAGATATCAGGTTAGCAGGTTTAGTAGGCTGGCTCCTGATTGGGTTCCTTAAGTGCGCCCTACCTTCTGGTTCTTATGACATGTTAAATTATTAGTCGCTGCTGACCCTCAGCAAAGCAGAGTCTCTTCATAAGGCAGCATTTTCTAAATTTATTGCTTTTGGAAGGTTATTTCACTCTCATCTGAGCAGATTTGATTTGTTTTCTCACTTGTTCATGCGAAATAACTTGCCATCCTGCCTTCCTTAGGTGGTGGACTTTATAAACCACTTAAGCTATTTTAGTAATTAAAAAAGGATGCATTTGGCTTCTGAGCTCTACACATCAAGTTGGGGCATTTTTTTCCTTAATTATATGAGGAGGGGAAGCATTTCAAGGTGAGATCTGCAAGTTTGTTTATGGCTGCATGTAGCCATTCTTTCTCTACAGCTGTACATGACTACTCCACTCAGGTCATCTTAGAAATGGAGTAGAGATTAGGGATATTCAAATTGTGTGTGTGTGTGTGTGTGTGTGTATGATGGGAGGCAGGCAATTAATTTTCCTAAGGGGCTACATGAAAACTGGGACTGTTGTGGAGGGGTGACCCAAAGGGTAGGCATGTACTCTCACACTTACATAAACTGAAAACCTTAGCAGTCCCCTTCAAAATAGAAGTAATACAGTTGTATTGCATGCATGTTGTACACTACTTATCTACATTTGATTTCTGATCTCTGATCGACCTCAGGGGAACTGGATAGGGACAGCCAAAGGGCCAAATGTGTCCCGGAGACCATAAAATGCCTATGTCTGTATTAAAAGATACAGCTTGAGGAAGGTAGATTAATTTTTATGTTCAGTCTGGACATAATGTGAGCCTTTGCTCTCATTCTTTGCACCATTTTATTTTATCAGTTGATCTTCAAGACTGATACTTTTGTTACAGTCTGAACTATCAGTTGCCTCCATCTAATCTCACTTTAGGCTGATTTGAATAGATAATCTCTGGAACCAGACAACCACGACTAAACCATCAACAGTCTGGTACTTGTTATCTTTGGTAGCAACTGTTCTGACCCAACCAGCTTCCCAAAGAGCAAACACAAACAAAGGCAGCAGCACCCCCACACCTTTTAAGGTTTAATAACTAATTCTGTTCTGAAGCCTGCTTTCCACTAATTAGCTCCGACAAGAAAGAGCCTTGCCAAGTTGTTTGTCAAGGCTGCCAAAAACCCGGAGATAAGAACTAATTTACAAGATTCTCCAAACACGAACTAAGATGTCCACCAGTTGAGCTTAAGAGCTTCTTTGCTGTCTGCAAAGAATGCTTTTCTAAACCTGGCTTTTATCCTCTTGAGGGAGGGGCCATTACCTTGCAGCCTTACTCCCGAGTCGCCTGTGCTGCTGTAATTGTTCTTTCCTCCAAGCAATCCTTCGTGCACGTGCACTTGGCACAGGCTCCTCAGGAACCTCCTCATCGCTGCTGCCAGCCCCCACAATCTCTGAAGGCAGCAGTCCACTCCCTGATGGTCCTGGCCCTTCATCAGAGTCCTTGCTCTCCTCAGCCATCTGCACCTGCTGCCGGCTAACCACAACAGCAACTCTTGAAGTATGAAAGATCCTGCTTAGCACATAATTAATTAAACTGCTCTAATTCAGTATGAAGCTTTCTACCTTAATAATCTCTACTTCACAAACAGTTCTTACATGAGTTGTCAACTTCTTTATATTCATATTCTTTCTCAGCTGAGGCAGGTTTGGTAATATATTGCTGTTATATGATTGAATAAATTCTGACTGCACTTTGGTCATAAGATTCCTGTAACAAAGAATGCAAGGTCTTATTTATCATAAGATTTGAGAAAATTCTAACTATTGGTACTTCAGGCAAGATAACATCGGTAATAAAATTACCTGTAAAATAATCCTCGTTGTAACTGATCCTTTTTTAATACTGCACCTACTATACTTCCATATGTGTAACTAGTGTGGAGCTAAAATTGTTATCCTCAAACTTGGTTTTGAAGGTGGTGATGAGGACTTTTGTGTTACCTTTTGACCTTCTCTTACTCCTTAACTTTGCCTTCAGCAACAGTAATGGGATTTCTGTTCTTACAGGTGCCAGTGGCCCCAGTTGCCCGAATATATCAAGTTAGTTTTCTTTCCACCTGCTTTGCTCTTTTACTCACTCCACGCAACTCCTTCTTTCCCATCTCCTTTTGTTCAATATCATGAAGGTTGACCTCACTCACCACAGATATAGTAATACCATGACCACTTTCCAGTAAGCCAGGATGTTTCATCAACACAAGCTTTTGGTGCTTCTCACGTAAGATGCTCCAGCTTGCACAGGAAGAAAGAAAAAGGAGTTTAAAGGTTCCCAATCTTTTAAGAGGTTCCAACCAGAAATCTTGAAGTTCCCAGCTGGGCTGAGACATGAAATTGTAGCCCTTGGATAAGGCTATGAGGAGCTAATTTGTAATATTTTGTGGAAATGCTCACCACCCAAAATTGGTCCAGTAGGCTTATACTTAATCATCCCCTGAATTGCTTAATCATCCCCTTTTATTCTTTTGGCAATACAGGTAGTCCTTAACTTACAACCACAATTGAGCCCAACATTTATGTTACTAAGTGAGTTTTCCCCCATTTTATGACTTTTCTTGCCCTATTGTTAAGTGAATCACTGCAGTCATTAAATTAGCAACATGATTGTTAAGGGAATCTGGTTTCTCCGTTGACTTTGCTTGTCAGAAGGTTGCAAAGGGGTCACATGACTTCTGAACACTGCACCATCATACATATGAGTCAGTTGTCAAGTATCTGAGTGTAAATCCTATGACCCTGGGAATGCTGCAACGATCTTAAGTGTGAAAAATGGTCGTAAGTCACTCTTTTCGGTGCCATTGTAACTTTGAACAGTCACTAAATTAACTGTTGTAAGTTGAGGACTACCTGTATCTTATTGAAACATTTTCAGTCCAAGTTTCCTTGCTCTCTTTTTCTTTCTTTCTTTCCTTCCATCTTACAGAGCTTCAAATAAAACAAGCATTATTTTAGTGATATTATGATGTTTTTCAGGCAAAGAAACATTTGTGAATTGATTGGCCCCACAGGGTTGTAGAATTTGGTGTTCATGTTCTAAGGAGGAAGAGAAAATGAATGTTGATGCTTGAAGAATTACCAAAGAACAAAGGCAAAATTAGGTATTAGCCTAGTATTATAGTGAGGCCACTGTTTAACAGACTCCTATTTTGTACATTTCAGGTACAGTGGACCAAATTTCTATCCAGGAATTTTCTTACCCTCACCCCCCGGTGTAAAAAAATGACAAATGCATTGCACCCGAAGTAGTCTAGTGAAGCAGTTAAATTTATGTTGATTCTATCTTGATTTTATATCTTTTATCATCTAAACTGTTTGCATAATTTGTTCAGTATGCAAATGACACATGATATCCTTTTTATCATGTATGTCAATTTTTATCATGTATGTCCATTTAGATTATTTGCAGGGTGACCTCATTACCTCAACAATGTCATTCGACAAATGACAAACTTGCTTCAAATGATGCAAACTGTCCTACTGAGGTACTTTCATATTAAATGGATAGGATACTATCTCTCTTCAAATGATTAAATTAGGTTTTTATTTAATTCTGTAAGTTGAATTATGCATACTCAAGAAAGTTAATACACAATCTTTCTAAATGATAAGATTTATTGATGCTTCTTCAGTGGACATACAGCTTCTAATACTTACGACTTGCCTGCCCCAGTCAGTTTATGATAAATAAGCTGTTGAGAGAAACGCAAATTGTTCCTCAAGCATCTGTTCACAATTTCTGTTTCTGCACGGTACTGCATATTGCTGACATGAAATGAAGACACATTCCCATTCTTCAGGAGCTTTATTGCTATCCCTGCAACCTTATTTCAGCCTGAGGACATATAGGGGCATCTCTTCAAGTCTTTTTACCTTTTGTAGGATGTTGTTATATTTGGAAACCACGTGGTTGATTGTTGTCTCATCTAAGCATGAACAGATACTTTCTACCTTTTTACTGGCATCGCATGCCACATTGACTTTTTCATGTTCCGTTCTCTGTGCTACTGCTATTCATTGCCATCAACTCCACTATGCACATATGAAAGACCACCTCTCCCTTTAGCTAAAGAATTATTCTTCCTGATACTATGTTCCCCTCTGTTTGGTTTGATCTGACAGGCATGCGTGACCATCCTCCCATTCCAGTAACAGACCTTGCTGACAATATTGACAGACTGAAAGCCAACGATGGACTGAAATTCTCCCAGGAATATGAGGTGAGAAGACGGGGGGTGGAGATAGTGAGAGAGGATAGTTCAGTGTTTTTTTATTTTTTATTTATTTATATCACACCTTTAGATTAGATTAGATTCAACTTTATTGTCATTGCACATGAACACAGGCAACGAAATGCAGTTAGCATCTAACCAGAGTGCAAAACAGCAATGGAATATGAATATATATAGACAAATATAGACAAATATACAGAGTATATAACTATATATGGATAGACAAAATATCTGTGAATATACAGAGTATATATCTATGGAAAGAATATATACGACTGTACAGAGTGTTTATGAACGTTGAATATAAGTAGAATGCACAGACATTAAATATAAGTATGATGCACTAGGAGTTTATACAAGATATATTATGTATTATCAGGGGAAGTATCAGTGTGCATGTGGGGGTAGACGAATTGAGGAGTTCAGTAAGGAAACCGCTGTGTGGTAAAAACTGTTCCTTAGCCTGCTGGTCCTGGACTGCAGGCACCTGAACCTCTTCCCAGATGGAAGAAGAGTAAACAGTTTACGGGCTGGATGGGAGGAGTCCTTAACGATGCTGTGGGTTTTTTGCAGACATCTTTTCCTCTGAATGTCCACAATGGCAGGAAGTGAGATCCCTATAATACGCTGGGCGGTTTTCACCACCCTCTGTAATGCCTTCTTTTCTTTAATGGTGCAGTTTCCATACCAAACTGAAATACAGCTGGTTAGGATGCTCTCGACTGCACAGCGGTAGAATTTGATCAAAATAGCTGGGGAAAGATGGTTCTTCCTCAATAGTCTCAGAAAGAAGAGGCACTGGTGAGCTTTCTTGATCAGGCTAGTGGTGTTAGTCTTCCAGGACAGGTCCTCAGAGAGGTGGATCCCCAGGAACTTGAAGCTGGTGACATGTTCTACCGTTCTCCCATTGATGTATATAGGAGAATGTGTGTAAGTTATTATCAGCGCACCATGTAGCTAGACTCTGCACCTCCTCCCTGTACTCTGAATCATTTTTTTATTATTTTTACAAATCACTCAAGGCAACAACCATATCCAACACTCCTTCCTCCTCCTATTTTCCTCACAACAACTCTGTAAGGTGGATTGGGCAGAGAGAGAGTGACCGGCCCAAGATCACCTTCCTGACTTTCATGGCTAGGGTAGGACTTGAATGCATAGTCTCTTGCTTTTTAGTTTGATCCCTTAATCACTAGAACAAACCGGGTCTCCAGACAAAACTGGCTATCCTTTATCCTAAAAAAGGGTAACTGTCTATGCTGTAGTTGACTGTGTAATAACATAATCATGTCCATATTCAGAGTTTATGAAATTCTACTGTTTGACTACCAATTACTCTACTCTCAAGTCTTCTAACATCTACTTATTTACTCTTAGCTCAGTCATGACTCCTGGTGGTTTGCATAAAATAGAAGAATAAAACTAGCACAATTATACAAAACAAAAGCCAAATTGAAAGTTAAAAAAATGATTGCCCATATAGTAAACTACTTTGCTAAACTCTAAACGCCCACAAAAGAGTTTTCAACATCTTGCCAAAGTGGCGTTCCAGGTAAAACTTTGGGGTCATTGCATTCCAATGCATGAGGGCCTCCACAGAGAAGAGCTGTCTTCAGGTTTTTGTCCTTCTGAAATGTTGTAGGAATACATTCCCACAGGCATGCAGTGACTAGGCAGACTTCACTTGGAGGAGGCCATCAGTAATCTATCCTGTAGCAAACAGTCTGAAAGGTGAAAAGCAGCTAATTCAATTGGAGCTGGGAATCTATTAGCAATCAGTGTAGTAATGAAAGAACAGGTACCTATAGTACTTAAACTCAGGAATTGCTTTGAAGTCCTGAATCTCTTTGGTTGGAAATCAGAGGAACTGTAAAACAAGCTGAAAGAAATTATTAAGGATGAATCTGAAAAGAGACTGCCAAAGATCAAGAAAGAGAAGAAAGCAAAATGGATGTTACAAGAAATGGTGGAAATTGTCATGAAGAAAAGAGAAGCCAAAGTCAAGAAAGACAAAATTCTCAGGAAGGAATTTCAGGGAGCCTTTAGAAGAGACAAGAAGCAGTATTACAACAACACCTGTAAAGACATAAAAGATGGAACATCTTCCAAAAAGTCTCTGAACTCAGAAGGAAGTTGCAATCTTGAACTGATATGCTAAAGGACATTAACAGACAGATAATACTTGAATTAAAGGTGACTGAACAAAGATGGAAGGAACATACTGAAATT
Organism: Naja naja; assembly: GCA_009733165.1. Classification (NCBI taxonomy): domain Eukaryota; kingdom Metazoa; phylum Chordata; class Lepidosauria; order Squamata; family Elapidae; genus Naja; species Naja naja. The sequence goes on from CM019150.1 coordinate 61,106,611, forward strand.
CTGTACAATAGAGATATCAACATCCAAGTTATACTAAAAGATGTTCTGTACTTACAAGAAGATCAGTTCTGAGAAATTAAGTTAGATCAGCATTTCAGTTGTTACCATGTTGGAAATCTACAGGAATTGATGCAATATCTACAGAATTATGGCAAGTAACAAAATAATCAGTAAAAGTCCTAATTATGATTTAACAGCAAATCCAAAGAACCAAACTGTAGCCCACAGAAATCAATCGGCCAACTATTTATTCAATATCCTTAATTCCACATGTTAGCAAAATAATGTTTAGTCTCATCCAATGCAGATTAGAGCCCAACATGAAAAAGTATATGCCATATATCTAAGCTGGCTTTTTAAAAGGCCAGAAGAATATTTAAAATGGCAATTCTAGAACACCTCAATTTTCTATAAACAGGTTAGGAAACAACAGTATGGACAGAAAGCCTATACATAGGAAACTTTGGTATGGAAGGAACATGGCAAAATATTCTAGCTTCAGATTGGCAACTGAGTGAGCAAAACAATATGCTCATTCCTTATTTATTCAGCTTCTTTGCAAAATGTATAGTGAAGGTAGCTTAGAAGTTGAGTGGTTTTAAAACTAGGAAAAGAAAAATCAATAGCCTGTATTATGCTGATGACACTACCCTGATGGCTGAAAATTGAAATAATCTGTAAGCTCTAGTAATGAAATTCAAGGAGCACATTGAAAACATGTAACTTAAGTATACAGACCAAATTAATGACCACAGGTGCAGCAACCAGCCTTAGAACTGACAATGATATCGACCTAGTAGATAGTTTTTGCCTTTTACGATTGACTTTTATATTAACAGCAAAGGAATCATCAGTCAAGAAATATACCACACATTAGCATGTGGTTGAATAGCAATGAAGGCCTTGGAAAAGCTATTCCAGTGCTGAAATGTGTCTATACCTACAAGGATCAGAATGATACAAACATTGTTTTTCCTGGTGCATTCAATAGAAGCAAAAGTTTTATTTTGAAAAAGCAGGACAGAAAGAGTATTGATGCTTCTGGACTTTGGTATTGGAGAAGATTCCTGTGGAATCTCAAATTGCAAACTACCTTCTTTAGGGAATGGGTAATCTTATCTAGAATACAGCTGGCACAAGAAAAGTTCTGGAGAAGCAGCAATTTTATCTTGCTAGGATCTAGTTTGAGCTTTTACCCATCCGGAACATCACAGTGTTTAGATATGAGAACATTTTCACAATATCTCTGATTCAGCCTAGGGTGGCAGTGTAAAGCTGATAATCATCAGAGTATTGCTATACAGAATAAAAAGGGTGACCTTGACAGATATAAGTAAGATCCTTTACCTAAGCAATGAGGCAAAAAATGCGGATTAAATTCAAGGCTCTGTTACTATAAGCAATCTTAATAAAGATGGTTTAGTCTTCCGGTGGATTTGCTTTCTGGTCTGGAACTAGTATCAATCTTACAAATCTAACTGTTTTACCTCCTTCCCATCTCATACTCTGGGGTTTTTTGTTTTTTGTTTTGGTATCTTCTGTATATCTTAAGCCATATTTTATTCATCTTGTTACTTTGGTAATGGATCTTGCCTGTATCTGTTAGTTGTCCTTTTTATTCTGTAATTGCTGATAGTGCATACCAGTCTGACAGATGACCTTTTTCAGCAGCATTACATAAATGTTAAAGAGATGAAGGGAGAGAATCAAAGCTTGTGATACCAAACAATTTGAATGATGTCACCACTTCTGACTTGAACCAACCACAGAGATAGGAACAGAACAACTGGAAATCAGTGCTTCCAACTTCAATTGCTATGGTCCAGAAAGATACTCTGGTTTGTGGTATTAAAAATTCTAACAGGACCAAGACAGGTACATATCGTCTTCCTATGCCATATCTTGGCATAGATCATCCAACAGTGACCAGTGTTATTTCCATTCCATACCAACCCTAAACCTCTAGGATTGACTGCAGTTGAGTTACTTCATACTTAATAAGCTTTCTCCAAAAGGAGAAATTAAACACAAGAGTTTTCAAATAAGAATAGTTCAGCAGATGGCTTGGTTTAGACAGGGCACATCGCTGCCTCTTTTAAGGCGAGCAGCATTATCGCTTCTCTCAAAGTAGCATTTAACCATCCAGCCACTCGTGTCTTCCTTGCTGTCTGTAGGAAGCAAATGGGACAAGCATCTAAATTACACATAACAGTACAAAGAACCTGATTCACTCTCTTAGTTTCTGAAAGCATAAACAAATCCCAGGTAACATTGCAAAGTATTACTCCAATCAGAGAAATCCTGGGAATGCCTGCTTCAGTTCCTCCTGTGAGAGAAAAAGCAATGAGAAAGACAAAATTGAGCTGCCTCGTTTCCTCTTTTCAGTAGTTCACCTGACAGAGAAACTTTCCTGTCATGATTGGCTGCTTAGTTTTCATTTCCCTAGGCTTTGTCTGCCCACAACTTAGATTGACACATCAGATTTAGATCTCTTTTTAACTCTTTCATATTTGAACCCTTTTGAATATGACTTTTCCCCCTTTGCTACAATTTATACCAGGGATTCCAGGTGGTTTATAACAAATCACAACTATTATCAAAGCATCTGTCATTCTAATAAATTCTATAAAATTCCATAACATAAAAACTATATACAGCAGCTTTCTGATTGTGTTATCTGAAACCAGTACACATGCTAATCTGATCATTGTCACATTACATTTTCTGTATCTCCTGAAGTTCTGAATAACTATATTTCGAAGATGAAATTTGGCAGTAGACACTGCAGTGATTGCTGTGATGGAGTCCAAAATAATGATATTAGGACCACGGGAATTGCCATGAGTCTTGTTTGCTAGCTGGTTTGTCTATGATTAAGCATTTACTGGGAAAATGATTAATTTGAAAAATTGCTGTGTTGGAGGAAATTCCATTGCAAGATAAATGTCTTCCTGTGCTTGCATTTAACTCTGAAGGGTCTTCTTCAGCTGCAGAAGGCTTAAACCATGAGTAAACATTCATATGGGGAGAGGCAGAAAATAAACGGAGAATGTGTCTTTTATATGCACTATAGTTCCTGCTGTCTTCTGTTTCTCATCTCACCTTGCTATAGTACATCTCCCTTGATTCAGAAGACACTTTACAAGCTGAATTCAAAAGGCAAAATTATAGGGACCAAGAAGCTCTAGAGAAGCACTAGCTAGTTAAAGGTTAGTAATCAAAAGTGGGAGCAAAATGTAGGAATTCTGGGAGAACTGTGATGCTTACATTGCTGATCCACCTATATTAAGAAAAGGGGTATCACTTCAAATGGCTGAATGAAAAACAATCTGGGATTATCGTCTTACGTGCCTGCATACAAACGAATTATAATTGGACACTCAGCCTATTTTACACGGGCACAGTGATACCGTGACAGCAATATGTACAGGGGGTGGGGAGAAGTATGACATGAAAAGATTATGAGTCAGGTTAGCATCAAGCAGCATTTGGAGTTTTAGTTTCTTGCACTTTTACAAGACACATTAATGATAGTGTAAAATAATACAGTATCTCTCAAAATTAGCATTTCATATGTTTGTGATCTGTGGCTTTTCAGCTCAGTCTTTCTAATTTGAGCTCAAGCAAATATTGGCTATATTTATTAAACTGAAAATAAATGATCTTTAAAAACGTCTAACAAATTTATGGGTAAAGAAATAGACTCTGTATCTGACATCTCCAACAATTTCTAAGGACAGGTCTCTTTATTAGCAGTAACAATAGGATTCACTACTGAAAAAGCCCATGTAGAGTTCCCTCACGATACCTTCCCATAAGAATTAAGTAAAATATGAAAAGCCAGGGAGACTGTAGACAGTAGAGAGGTGATTATTCAGTGAAATATGTGACATTTGTCCATACAGTGGCCATCTTCTAACTAACTACATGAATGCACAACAATTTAAATGGGAACAGGTAGGAAAACAAATGCAGTTTCTTTGCCTTATACTTGTATTGTGGTTATTTATTTGTTTATTTACTTATTTAGCAAATATACTTTTGCTTCAGGATTCTGTTTCCTATAGCAAAATGCAGTATAATCAGCCAGAATAATCCCCCGGGGCTGATTGTGGGGATAAAAACATGAAATACTGATATACTTGCATTTACCTAACATTAGTTTAGCAGTTAAAGATGCTGAGATTGTCAGCTGGAAAGACCCAAGCTGCATGTGATGAGTTTCTTGCCCCAGCTCCTGCCAACCTAGCCGTTTGAAAGCATGCAAATGCAAGTAGATAAATAGGTACCGCTTTGGCGGGAAAGATTACTGCATTCTGTATTTTCATGCTGGCTATAGAAACAGATGACAAAAACATTTCTCAGGCAATGCAGGCTCCCTCAGCTAAGAATCAGAGATGAGCATCGTGACTGGACAGGCGAAAACTTTAAACCTTTTAAATCTTACATGTATTCTATTTTATTTATACAAACTCTGGGTAATTCATATAAGTAAAAATGTCTTAAACAATAAATAAAATTCCATCATTAAGAATTAATATACAAGTTAAATTTCTACAATTGTTAGTCCACAAACTTTCACCTGGAAAACACATGTTATCCATATAAGGAAAGATTCTATACATTTAATCCTTGAGTGCTTTGGGAAGAAAATGTGGAGTGTCTTCACTATGGAGAAATGAAGCAGAGGATTAATTTACAAATTTAAGATAAATCTTAGTGGCTTTCAGCACAAACTGTCATGATAGCCAAACAGAAATTTAAAAATGAGAGTTTTAAGCAGCAAAAAAGATGTTTCAACAACTAAAAGCAGACTTTCAGGGTCAAACAAGAAAGGATAAGGAGAAACATTTCAGTCAAAAATGTCAGCAAAAAGAAATTTTTAACAAAAGGAAAATATTTTTTTAAATCAGAAAAATAACAAGAAAACGTATAGATTTGTTGTTGTTAGTCGTGAAGTCATGTCCAGCCCATTGCAACCCCATGGACAACGTTCCTGCAGGCCTTCGTGTCCTCTGCCATCCCCTGGAGTCCATTTAAGCTCACACCAAGTGCTTCAGTGATTCCATCCAGACACCTCATTTTCTGTCGTCCCCTTTTTCTTTTGTTCTCAATCGTTCCCACCATTAGTCTCTTCTCCAGTGAGCCCTTCCTTCTCATTAAATGGCCAAAGTACGATATTTGAGTTTCATCTTCAGGATCTGGCCTTCTAAAGAACAGTCAGGATTGAAGAATAAATAATGGAATAAATAATGGAAGAGACCCAGTAGAGGCAAGTGAGTTAAAAGCAGATAGAAAATTGTATTGAAACCATTTACAAATGTGATTGAAAGACTGAACAGAGTGTATACTAAGAAAGTGACTTGCTAGAAAGTAAGATACCACAAGGACTAGGTCAGCTATGCAATAGAAAAGTACAGAATGCAGACATTGAACAGTGTGAGTTGCAGAAAAAGAAATAAATCTACTGTATTGGCAACTATATGTCAGTAAATGTGGAACAAGACTGAAAGAAAGAAAAAAATAGAAAAGATCAGCACTGGCTGCCATTTGCTTAAGAAGCCTTTCCAAGGATGCCCTGATTATCATAAACACTTTTTTCTTGAATGAGAGAAAAGACACTCTGTGTTGATCCAAAGCTACCAAATGCAGGCCCTGGAGTTACATTGCCCCTCCCTTAGTTATGTAGGAAATCTGTGAAGATGATCTTTGTGGCTAGGCTTTCAACTGTTCAATGATTTTTGCTTTTATTCTAGTAGTAATTTAAATGTTTTAAACCTTTATATTGTCTTTTAGTTTTAATTTTTGTTAGCCACCTTGAGCACTTGTCAGAGCATGTAGGGTATAAATTAAGTAAATACAGATAAAAGCACACCTTTGTGATCCACATACGGTAGAAAATCTTAGAAAATGAGAATGGTGGGCAGCTACGGCTGGTTTAGAGAAGGAAATGGATCCAGGGTGAAGGAAGAATAAACAGAGGCTGTGGTGGAGAGCATCTTTCCCAGTTTAGCAATTGGGTGTTTTCATAGTGCCCATAACAGTAGCCCTTTTGTGAGAAGACTACAATATGATCTCAAAATTTCAAATAGCTGCACTTCCTCCCTATGGAAATAGAGGAAGTGCCCTGGGCTTAGATTTGAATGTTTTCTTTATATGGCTCTTACTCTGAGACACCAAATCATATTCATTAAATGCAGGTACAATCTTCTTATAAATATACACAGACACGGGCAATCTCTGTAGTATTATATATTCCTATGTAATGGAATGTGCATACATTGTCATAAGAATTTTTCAACCAAATCCCAACAGTCTTTTGTCTATCAAAGAGCGCTGCTTGCACTGGATGAATTCCTGAAAATCACTGCTTCTGTTGCTATTTCTAATTCCCTGCCACCATGGAACAGGAGGGAGAATAACTTGGGATATTTCTGAGCAACTTCTTCCCTTGTTCTATACCATTAGATGGAAGCTCTAATTGTAACTCCCAGTATGTCCTGCATGCTTCATTCTTTCCGAGATAACACTGAATGCAATAGTAAGCCCTACATGTTCCACTTCCCAACCACCTGCTGAGACAATATGTTTATAATTACCCCTTGAATGTTCATATAACACTATCAAATGCTCCTGTGAATCTGCCCTGTATTACTTTCTAACCCTTCCCTTGCAACCATCTGCCACACAGCATTAGGAGCCCTTCAGCGCTCAGGCAAGGTGAAAATAGATAGCTTTGTGGTGACAGCTATGGACAAGAAAGAGAAATGTGGTCTGCGCCTCACTACAGCTCTCTACCTTCTGCCTAAGCAGCCTCCTGACTTCCCCTCCACAGTTTCCTTAGACCCCATTTGACAGCAGAACAAGGTCTCTGGCATTTCTGAGAGCTCCCTCAGATGCTGCTTGTCACTTTAAGAATTCAGCCCATCGGAGAGCAGTTCTGTATTACCAGAGTACAAGTCTATTATTCCACCCCTCTTCTTTCTGCTTTGCATACAGAACATCCATTTAAGTCCACAGCAGACAGGCAGATCTTATTTGGGAAAGCTGGTGGGAAAATACACCAGTAACAACAAGCTTTTATGATAAGGAGCATTTAGGGTTGCGAAATCTTCAGTTGCATTTTGCATGCAGGTGTCTGGATTCATTCCCCCAGTGTGTGTACATTTATTCAATTATATACAAATTGCCAAAACATGACTGCTTCAGCAGAAGCTTTTTTTATTTGGGTTGTAGGAATAATGTCCTATGATTGACTCCTTGTTTGAGCGGTTTCATGGTCAGTGGTTGGGTTAACAAAGAGCTGCTGTCATAAAGAGACATGCTGGACTCGTTAAAACCACGTCTTGGAATGAGAGCTTAAGGAATTACGTGTTCAAGTTTTCAAAAAAAAAATTTCAATATCCCACCAAACAAAAGGTAGTTTGGTGGGTGGGGAGTTACTTGGTGTGGCCCATCTGTAAAAGAAGCACATAATGGTCTTCAGGTGCATTCTAAGCACCCCTCCTTCTCTGGCTTATTTACTCATTTGTTTGTGTTAAAGGGAAAGCAGGTGCACATTAATTCATCAGAGTTTAAATCATTTCACTACTAAATGAGTCACTCATTTGCAGGCGTATTTAATTAGCACCTCTTCGAAGCCAGGTGGATTCCTTCTCCTGCCTTTCTCACCTGTTCGTCTTCTTATGGGCTTGTTAATGACAGCATAGTCAAGGATTTTACACTTTGTCTACAGCAAGACAATTGGTGTAATGGCATTGCTGGGAATTGGGAATGGATGGTTGATTTGTGCCACCTTCCCCTTTCTTTCCAACACATTGCAGCAATTTTAGTGTGACTTAATGCAGAGGTGAGTTTTGTACTTCTATTCTAACCTTTCTGGGTTTGAAAAAAAGTCTGTGAAATGGCTCCGAGGGATGTTATCTCTTCTTGCATACTTGAAAATAATGAAATTCAGTTATACTGGGTATTTTGAATATAAGAATTTGTATGAGACAGAGTTACTTTTCTTAAGTGTCTGCAGAAGTTTCTTGACATTTAGGAAACAAGATGAAATAACAAAGTTCTGAATTTAAACATACTATATAGTATATCCAAACGACTGAAATGTAGTTTGAGATATAATTGTGTTCATTAAGTTTATTTTAAACTGTCCATCATTCTTTATAATGTCAGATTTCAGGTGGCCTCCATTTTTTGTGTTAATTTGGAGGTGTGAAATACCTGTCCAAGAGCAAAAGCTTTCTATCACAGATTTATTGCAAATTGGGAACTTCCTTTTATGAGGAACCCAGATGGATTCTTTTTCCCTGGAACAAAGCAAACCTACCTAAGTATATGATGAACAGCCCTAAGTACTGAGAGGTTTGCTGTTTTCTGTAGTGCTGTCAAACACTGCCATTTTATTATAAGCTGAAAGTGGCATGGGCAAAGAATATGTGCATTCAACAGATCTGTACTTTATATAATACTGATTACCATAAAAAGGAATAGCATGATAGGTATGTGAGTAATATAAATAACTATATGATTTTTCATGGTCAGATTCACAATCTCACTATATTAGGGTAGGAGAGGTTTCTTCAATAAATCCATTTTTGCCACTGTTCATCTAACGATATCATGGCTATTTATTTTCTCATTATGTTGGCTGAAAAAAATGCATTGTTACTCTCGTCTTCTCTCTCCCCCTCCTTTTGAGGATTAGAAGAGTTAGAAAGAGACAACAGGGAAATATTGGCTGAATATAGAACAATGACCTGGTTGAGCCTTCATAAAATTCTATGGATGAAATACAGCTTTTTCTATAAAAGTTTTATCTAGAACCACCCCTGGACCTGCCTCTGTCAGTTGAGAGATGTGCTTAATATGACTACAGTCAGCTATAAAAATTGATCTGTCACTTTGCACTGCCTGCTTATTATATTGATAATAGTTTATTCTTGCATTTCCCAAACCGTTTATTAGCCATGTTATGAAGTCCTATCCTTCCGGCTGAAGTTGTGAAAATCCTTTTTATATATCTAATTGCTGTTCCTTGAAATGGAAATCCTTTACAATTGATGTGGAGATGTTCAATTTTTCCAGAAGGGCATCTTTAATATCTTGGACTTGGCCATCATTCTTTCTGTTGATACCGATACGTGTACTGTTTGTTAATAAAGCTTGGCGGTGCCATTTTGGAGGAACTTATAAGCTTTCGTGCGTGTATGTTAAGGGAACATCAGGCCCTTAAAGAAGAAGAGATTTATCCCTATTTCTATCTTTAAAGACTTCAGAATTGGTCAGAGGCTTAGGCTTTGTAAAATGGAAATGGGAGCAGAAATCTGACAGAAACCTCCTTCTTACTTTACACAAGGGAATCCAAAGAATTGTACTGCCACAAAGTAGACACTTTGCCATCCAATTTGGCCATGCAGTGTTGGAAGACTACAGATGATGCTGGGGAATTGTACACATCCTATGGACCTCCCTCAATATATTGGAAATAACCTAAATGTATACTATGGTAGTTGATTTTGTTACTTGGGGTTCTACCTTAGTGTTTCTGCTGTCATTTCTTTGCTGTTTCCTGGCATATAATCTTCTGTCTTGTTGGAAAAATGACTGATACTTCTCTTTTATAGTAGCTGAGATAAGCAAATAAGGGATTTGGTTCTGGTATAAATGTTGAACAGCAAATATTGATCTAAGGATCTGGATTGCTGTTTCTTTGCTGGCAGGTATTGCAAGAAATGATTTGTGGGGAAAGAATAGCAGTTGGGAGAGATGATTTACCCACTGAATAGTACATTCCAAGATGCTTATTCCAGGATGAATATTGAATGTTTGCCATGCCAAGTTAGGTAAAGCTATGAGAGAGGTTGCAAGGGAGCAGTTCATTTTCCATGTATGCATAAATATATACACACAAACAACCCATTTTTGTGTCCACTGATCTGTATTCCTGTCTACGAGAACGCCTCCTGCCGACATCGAATGCCAACCGCCCTGTACGAGCGCACAGACAGGCGCTCCTTGGGGTGCCATCTGTGACCCAGTGTCATCTGGCGGTGTCCCGGGGGAGGGCCTATTCTGTGGCAGCTCCCACTTTGTGGAATCAACTACCCCTGGGGCTCCGTTTGGCCTCTGACCTTCGCACCTTCCGCCATGACTTAAAGACCTGGTTGTTTGGACAGTTCGGGCTGTGCTAACCTCTTGGGGGGGTGGTCTTATTTTAAATTGTGGGGTTTTTAGAATGAATTTGGCTTGTCTATTTAATATTGTTTTAGTTAATCTATTTATTGTATTGTTTTTAGTTGTGAGCTGCCCCGAGTCCTTTTTGGAGAGGGGGCAGCATACAAGTCAAATAAATAAATAAATAAATAAATAAATAAATAAATAAATAAATAAATAAATAAATAAATAAATTCAATCATCACATCCTCATTTCATTCCTGATATATTCTTATCTATGTATATCTATGTGTGTGTGTGTGGCCTGTGTGCATTCCCGCTTCTTCTCTTAATTCTCTCTTTTTAAAAAAATATTTGGAAAATTAGCCTTTAGGCATCAAAAAGTGCTAATTGTACTACATTTTCAGCTATATTGCATATGAAAATTTACTGATATGAGACAGTATCCAGCAATTCATACCACATCTGTGTTTAGGGTTTAGATGTTAGAGAATTCTATCATGTGATAGAAACATTAAATGTTATATTTAACTGGCAAAGGGCCTGTTCTTAAAATTACTGTTGTGTATTGTCTCTAACATAAATGGAAGTGGTAATAAGATGGAATGTCCCACCCAGCAAGTAAATTCTCTAATCACCAATCACATAACACGTATGAAACTTATGTTTACTCAGTATATTATTCTATACTGTTTCAACATTGAGAAAATGTATAAGAATTGGAAAAGTAATAAATATGCTGCATATATATGAATGGGAATGTGTGTGAGAGAGAGAGAAAGGACACTTAGTCTTCTATTTTTTTACCATTTATCTTGTAGTCCATTGATCCTGGGCAGCAGTTCACCTGGGAGAACTCCAACTTGGAAGTGAACAAACCAAAGAATCGCTATGCAAATGTGATTGCCTATGATCACTCTCGGGTCATCTTGGCCTCCATTGATGGTAAGATTATTAACAGCTACTTTCATTAATAAACTGCAGCATCAGACAAGCATTTTTGAAGTTTCTGCAGTGTAGTGTGGAATCAATGATAATCTGCCCAACTTTGACTACAAAATATAAGATAGCAATAAGGCTGCAACACTGTCAAGAATCTAGGTTGATCAGCTGATGCAGCTGAATGAATGGGCGCTAGGACTCCATAACCCATACTTTTTGATGATTACTAATCACATTTCTCAAGACTCAATGTCATACTTATACCTGAAAAACTTATATGAAAAAAGTGCATATATACTGTAGAAAGAGTATTTTTCTCATACATTCTCTAACACTTGCGTTATTTTATAGCACAGTGTGCTAATGTATATGTCTTTGATGCAAAGATTGTTTGCTACTGAATTGATCAGTATGTTTATTTATTTTAGGAGATTTATATTGCCACCTATTCGCACATGGCGACTCAAGGTGGCTTACAAAAATATATGTGTACATATGTGGTTTCAATGGACATTACCTTGTCAATCTAAAAAGTGCATTTTTCATAGTATGCATTGCTTTCTTAATCACATTATATGAGAGAATAAATAGACAGCCATTCCCATTCCTACTGCCATATCTAGAAGTTTTAGATCCAGATGTCTGAGCAACCTATGATTTCCCAAATACTGTAACTCCTAGTCATATTTTCACTATTGTGAATTTATGTAAGGACAGAAATTAAAGTCTTCCAATGTGTATTATTCTATCAAATTTATTTCTTAAATTTATACCACTCAAGTCCCAAATCATTTGATTCATTCAATCTGTTATAATATTGTATTTGACAAAACAATAGTTGGGTTGCGGAAAGGAAAGATATGTGACCTACTAGGTTACTTTCTACTTCTAATAAGTGTCCTTATCGTTTTATATTTAAAGCCAGTAATTCGAAAATGAATGTCAGGTTGCAAAATTGTGGTCTTCATGGAATATGTGCTCCAAAACCAACTCTGCCTTTATTTGAAAGAGCTATTTATTCATTTCTTCCAGATGGATTTCTAGAAATATTGTTGTTTAAGAGACTTAGGTTGCACAGTTGTCCTAACTAATAACTAATAATAACTAATAACTAATCTTTGATTTTATGCTGTTACATTAACAAGGCACAAAAATAATGGCATAAATCTTTCTTTGGCGATGATTGCCTCCAGAATGATTGAGGATATGTGTCCTATTCCATGCTATTTCCTTCTTATATAATGTCAATTTGCATTCTGTCAAGAGCTACTTGCTTACTTATTTACTGCATTTATATACTGCTGCACTCCTATAGGAGTCCTTGAAGATAATATACATTAAAATCAATCAAAACACCACAAATAAAATTAAAATCAAATGTTAGCACCAGCATCCTTATAATCTTTTCTCTTTTCTCTGAATGGGTCAGGATTCTGGCTGTCAATTTCCTTTCTCACATTCCTGAAGACTCATTCCCTTTTTCTGTCATGCAGGGGTCCCTGGAAGTGACTATATCAATGCCAATTACATTGATGGCTACCGCAAACAGAACGCTTACATTGCTACACAGGGGCCACTGCCCGAGACACTCAGTGACTTCTGGAGAATGGTATGGGAGCAACGTACAGCAACAATCGTCATGATGACACGACTGGAGGAAAAATCTCGGGTATGAACAAACTTAGTCTCTCCCACTGACCATAAGAGCTTCAGGGAGTTGTAGTCTGTGTTGATACTGGGAATGCAGTGCTACCAAGAATACTAGCAGCTTTATTATATTAGGACTCTAATGGCAAATCTTTGGTAAAACCACAATTGTACAACATTGCAGGAAAAAGGGGGAATAATGTATAGTACCAACATGTCCATCATGGAATTTCCTTTTCCATCTAGTTCTTTAGTGAATTATTTATAAGTAGTTTTATGAGATTAATTTGTCATCTATGCTATGTCTAATTCATAATCTGAACGGCCAGGATAAGATTCTTATTTAGGGAATACCATATAAGTGATAGAATCACAACGTGAATAATTGGGGGAATTAATGGTTTGAGTTCATCTCACTCCTTATGAAATTCAAAAGCATTCAAAGGAGAGGAAGGAAATATATCTAGAGTAGCAAATTACACACTTTTGGCACAATTGACCCCATACACTGGGAAGCATATCATCAGAGCAAGGTTCTGTGTATCAGTTATATATAATCTATATATGGAAATGTGTGGTAGAGAGAAGCAATCTCCATGTATAAGCCATTCTGCAGATGTCTTCCACTGTGTCTGGCACCCCAAAATTATAGCCATATTAAATTCTGACTTTCGTGCACAGTTTGAATGTGTAAAAAGGATTTATTTGCCTTAAGGCCTCTGAATGGAAGACGCCTATGTTTCAGAATATCCTTGCAAAACATGGAGCTCAATTGGAGATCCTGGGCAGAGAGTTCTTCAGAAGATAGCATCTCTTGTAATGAGCACAGAATACATTACGTTTCCATGCCAACCACAGGACTGTGGTGCACTCATTTCTTTAGTCAAATACATTTGAGTAAGGCAATAGAGATAGGGAATATTCAGGGAACAGCTAAATAAAGGCAGGGAATATATGTGGAAGGAGAGCAATGCATGCAACCATATATCCTAAGCTTTGCTGAATTAATGCTGAAAGGAGAATGCCACTTCGTGTCACAAAAATACTACAGAACTGCAAAGAGTACATTGGAGAGAGCCTGTATTTCTACCTCAGGTTGAAAAAGTGTTTGTCCTGATGAATAGCAAACACTGCTCAAAAGAATATATTTTGGGGTGTCACGACTAGTGCCCGTTTATTGGTCAGTTCCTTTGTGTGTTAATATACCCTAATTTTAAAAAGAATTGGTACATGTTGCATCATCAAATTCTAACGCGGGTGTTGTAATAAGTTAGCTATACATTTTTGAAAAATGTTTTAAATTGACTTAAGTATATAAATGCATAACTATCATCTTTAATAGGTAACATTAAGCTTTCGGTGAGTTTTTTTTTTCTAATCGGTCCTGGTCTATCACTCACAATCTCATAAATCTCTCCCTCGTCAGTAATCTTTTGTTCCAAGTAAATACCCCTTACTTTTTAAGCTTTATTCAACTAAAGATAGTCTATATATGCTGTTGTTTTTCTTCTCATCTTTTATGCATGTTCTGCAGTGGTACCCTTTGCTGTTTTAAGGTGGGGCAAGCAGAATGATATGCGGTCATCCAGAACACTACCCTGTGAATGGTGAAGATGAAAGGGGTGGGAAGAGAGAAAGCATTGTAATAAGCCTATTCTAGCAAAACAATGGCAAGAAATATTAAAACATAAAAAATAAGGCCCTGTTTCTTAATGTGACATCTGGTTGTGCTTTAAACATATCAAAATGCTGATAGCTTTGTGCCTTAAACAGTTTGAGTATGAAGTAAATGCCCCATAAGCTCCAGTAATTTAAGCACTTCAGTTGCTGCTGCTGATAATTGCATTTAAGCAGTAGCCATATTATTTGCTTGCACTTTATTAATTAGGCTTTATTAGTTTAGAAGAGTGTTTAGAATAATGTTTGCAGATGAGTTAAAAGAGAAATAGTCCCCTCCCCTCTTTTGGTGTGTGTCAGACTATGTGAATATCCAGAGTCCAGCCAGTTTTGTTTGGGGGCTGCCCAGCTATCAGAAGATGCCCCACAGAGTGTGTTTCTCCAAGATAACATGTTTTGTAAGGCCCTTTGGGCACCTGTCTCTGCTTCCTGCCTTGTTGCTGTTGAAATGCACATTATCTTCTGGTAGCACATTTCCTATCCTTCGCTCTCCTAATTACTTCCTAGGAGATGGAGGATGCAGTAGCACCCTTCAGGTGACATACTCCACCAAGGTAGCCTGCCCACCCACTCAGTCAAGTATAGTGGGTGGGGGGAGTGCTTACCCATATGTTCCTCTGCACTTAATGGAGTTCACACCAGTACTCATTAGGGGCCTGCTTGCCTTTGCCAGCAGTTCCAGATACAATACAGTTCCTATAGAACAGAAACTCCCACCTAGGGGACTCTGTCTCTGAGGAATCATAATAGCCTTAGAATGGAATCAGTCAAAGAGGCATTGAAGAGCAAGAAGTAAAGCATGAACTAAAAGCCTCATCCCTGCCCCTGGGAGCTTTCTAATGAGAGGATGCACATTTAAACACCTTCTGAGCATCTTTTCAGTGCTCATTCAAGCTTGACCCTTTTCTTATCTCCAAGCATGAGGGCTTCTTCCCAGTCCAGGAGTTTTGAAAGCTGTTTCAGACAAATGCTAACAGGTGCAGTCATTCTCAGTCCTAGTAATGCTTTGTCCTTGCATTGTTGAGCTTCAAATATTTGCCAAACCTTGTGAAATAGCAACAGTCCTGGAAAAAGATCTGTGAGCTGCTTGCTATTCATGACTTGGAAATCCTAGCATGAAGGGGTAGGGGCATCATTTTTAGTTATCATGTATACTACGTAAGAGCTGCAAAGAGCAGATACCTTTTACATCCAATGCCTTTGCAGTTGGCAACCAAATCAGCAGTATATGCCATCTCTAAGACTCTTTTGAATGCAAAATTAATCCAGGCTATCTTTCATCCCTGTCTCTGTTCCAGTTTTGATATCATTTAATAAATACACAAGTCCAAATAAATTAGATTTTCCCGATTTGCAGACTGCAAGCTTTAGAATGAGTCTAGGTAGAGTTGTGAATCAAACTAGCTCTTCTCCCATTGTTAAAACTCTGTATGGAAGCCTCCTTATTCTCCCAGCAACTGAGGGACCACTGGGCTGCTAGCTGTAAATGAATTTCCAGGTTGTGAGCGTTCCTGACATTAATGAGAAGTGAGCAGTGCCAGAAGAAAGGCTCTCTTATCTGGTTTAGTGCCATCCTGCATCAGCTTCAGCATAAAATTTACAGAGCTTGAAAATGGGGCATAAACATTATGGGTAAATTTGGCAGAAAATGTGAGTGACTCTTATCTGGTCATGAATAAATAATTTTCAATTACCAGCTAGGGCGTTCTATTAAACCCTGGGATAGATTACTTCAAAGTTTGTTTTATGCTTGTATATACACAGTAATACAGTTTCCCTGGAGAAAGAGTAGAAAAGAAGGCCCTTGCTCAAATTATTGCTAGCCCAACTTTTGCCTTCCTGTGTTATATCATTACATATGTAAAAAGCTCTTCACTGTCCAGGCTGAACACAGAATTCCAGATAACCACAGAAAACAAGGTTTTCTAAGTTCTAGGATGCCCTTTCATTTTTCATCCAGGAATGATTACAAGGCTCACTCTTTAAAAATGTTGACTATTAAAAAGCAGAACATCACTGATTTCCAATTAGTCTGTTGTTAACTTTCTCCACACACCCTGTATAATTACATTTACTGTTTCTTGATCAGAGTATTTTGTCCTATTTTAATCAAATATTGATTCATTGTGTAAATGGACAAGACAGAGAGAGATGTAGAAAAATAGAAAGCAGGGGGCAAGATATGTTTGGGAAAATTTTAGTATGCATGAATGTTTTGAAACATGACAGTTGAAGAGAGAGAAATATAGTCCATATTTTGCTCCTTCCACCTGACCTGGAATGGGTTGTGCATATAAGAGCCTACTGCTGCTAGTTCTTCTCATTAGAAAAGACGGAGATATAGACAGGCAAATCCATAGTTGTGTTAGGAGCAAAAAAACATGCTGCTCGTTCCAGCTTAGTCTTTGCTGCTAGTTCCAGCTTTGACTATCAGTAATTGGAGGTGTGGAAGTATGAATGAAAAACAGAGTAAAATGGGCACTATAGCCCGATTAGTTTCCTATTTTTTGGCCCTTCCCAACTAAGGAGACTAATGACCTCAGCCAAGAGTAGCCTTTTCAGTTATCCCTTGAAGGAATTTCTCCCTGTGTACACACAGACCAGAGATGCACTGGGCTTGTAGCAAAGGGAGCAAACCCATCCACTCCTGAGCTTGTTGTTCTTGCTCACCTTCCCAAGTTTCCCTCGGTCAAGCTCTCTTGCTGTGAGTCACTGTTATACACCTGCAGTGTCCGGCCCATGTAAAGCACTGCCCTTCCTCTCACAACTGATACCAAGGAAAAAAAGGCTGGCTACCTTATGCTAGGAACCTGAGCAGAATACCAAGGAGAGGATTACAGGTTGGATACAGGCTTCCCATATTCACCCTGAGAAGAGGATAAATGAGTATGCTTGTCTACAGATACCAATCTTTCCAAAGAGCAGGGAAAGGACAGAAAATTATATGGAAAGAAATTGCTTTTGAATTGACCATTTCTCTCAGTTTCTTTCTTTTATAGCTATTAGCATCCTTGCTTCTTAGCCCTGCCTCTGAACATCAAATATCTTTCTTTGCTCCCTGCCTGGTCATTTAGCCATATTGGTCTTATAAAATGAGGTGTAAGATACGACAAAAAGTATTCAATTTCTCTGTGTGTCTTGGCCAAATGCAATTTGGGTGTTTTGTGTTTCTGTATTTTATTCCCAAATATGTCTTCTTCTGTCAATCAATAAATTCTAGTAGATACAGGTAAAATTTGAGAATTACGACAGAAGAAAAGTATCTATCTGTTATGGAACCCAATGATAGCTACATTCCAGGGATTATCCATTAATTTGGGGGTTTTATTGCAGGTGAAATGTGATCAGTACTGGCCAGGACGTGGTACAGAGACCTATGGGTTAATCCAAGTGACTTTGCTGGATACGGTTGAACTTGCAACTTATACAGTCCGAACATTTGCCCTGTACAAGGTACTGGAAAAAGGGGGAAAATGAGTTATAATGAATGGATTTTTAAGAAAGAAGAGAAGGAATTACATGTTTATAACTAAGTGCAGTATAGATTTAAAATAACATGCTACAATCAATTATAGCATCGTAAAATAAAATAAATAAAATGGCTCATGACATATAATAAGAACTCATTAATAAAAAGGCTGATAAATAGAAATCCCAGCCCCATAGACAGTGTAATCTTCCTTACTTCCCAAAGACATATTCATCATTTTTGTGTCCACTCAGTTTGAAAAGAGAATGGAACTGGACAGCCCAACATCTTGTACAAACTGTGTGTCTTTATAGATAACACGCATCATATGACTGTAAAGAGTTTTAAAGTGGTATGAATTTCAAGTCTGAAGAGCAAGCCAAGTATGTTAACATATATTGTACAGATCTCTTTTACTCACTGAAATTGAGACCAGCAACTCCATCAACTCCAATGATACAGCCATAAAGTGAAACATCATATGACCATGCTTAAGTTAGGTCATTGCAGTTAAGCATACCATGTGACTACTACTTCCTGCCAGCTACCCCATTGACTTTGCATGTTGGAAACTGGTCTCAAATGGTGATCATGTGACCACAGATTGCTACGACAATGATAAATGTGCCAGTTGCTGAACATCCGACTCACAAAGAGATTGTGAATATGCTTCAACAGCCAGAAGTTTAAAGACTGGTCATAAATTTCTTTTTTCAGCATAGTAGTAACTGCAAATGGTCACTGTAACATCCATCGGTAAGTGAGGACTATCTGTAATTAAATATGTAAATAGCCTGAGGAATATTGTTTTGAAATATTTAAAAGTAGTTCCTCAGATATTGTCAGTCTTACTAGGTAGACCAAGAAATCAATTCTACTGGAAGTCTGAAACTATTTTTAATGAGATTGGCTATAATAACAGAATCTTATAAATCTGATAATGCTATACTGTGTCTTATTTACGCTTCAGTGAATTAGGAAGTCATGTGCCTGAGCTATTTCTGAATGTTATGTCTGTGGTCTTGACTTCAAAAATGTTTCAGCCCCTTTTGCCTTAGTAACAATTCCTGCACATCTCTGTTAAGATCATCTTCCTTACTGTCTTTATATATGGTCTTCAGAATCGCATAAGTATTCATATTACAGACACTAGAAAATTCATTGAACAACAAATCACAGCAAGGGTATATAAGAATATTTTTTTAAAAAATAGAACTAAATGATACAGAAAATAAGCATGTAGTAAGAGAAGATGTGCAATCATCTGGCATGTTGAAAAGACCTTAGTACTCTATGGTACATGAGTACCAAATCAAGGAACTCATCTGCTGCCCATTAATTCCAGCTAAAGTATTTCGGCTTTACTTGCAGAATGGCTCCAGTGAAAAACGGGAACTGCGACAGTTTCAGTTTATGGCGTGGCCTGACCATGGTGTGCCAGAATATCCTACTCCTATTTTAGCATTCTTAAGACGAGTAAAAGCCTGCAATCCTTCAGATGCTGGCCCAGTGGTTGTACATTGCAGGTAAGGCTGATTCCTACACATGTAAATCTATGATATTAGATAACTATCAGATAATACGATGGAGGAGAAATTATAAAACTCTGTATTTTGGCAATGCTGTATATTGGGGGATTTACAGGCAACCTACTGCTACAGCAAGAATAGTATTAGCATTGTAATTCCTCTGCTAATATATACAACTATATATACAACTATATATTTTATACTCAAAGTTCTTAACCCAATGTTTTCTTTTTTAAAAAAACTAGATTATTAGAAACAATTAAGTATTAATATTGGAACTTTGGAATAAAATTCTACATATGCATCCAGTAGCATTAGACAGACCATCTCACTGAACTTGTGTACATGTGAATCTTCACAAAACATGCCATTATTACTGCTACTGTGTTTCTTCTATTTTTCATTTAAAATTGAAACATGAAAACAAATAAAAATCTCACTAAAACAATAAGATGAGATATCCCAAAAGCAGACGTGTACATGGTGGTAAAATGATCATGACAACAGAATAACATATTGGCATCGCTTTGCATGTACCTAAAAGCACAAAACTGCAGGTATTATCTAAGTGTACACGTACACACTATTTGCATGCATAGTGATAAATTCTTATGCTGCAGTTTGGAGCTAAAAAAAAAAGTGCTTCAGCCATAAACTTTAGTTCACTAGGAATTGGCATCTTATCCAGCCAGTGATTTATCTCTTGCAGCTGAGTGGGAACTATTACTGAACAAACCTCTTCATCATTGCAGCTTTCACAAACTCCTTAGAAACGGTATTTAATGTTCTCTCTTCATGCTCTGGTTCAGATGGGAGTCATGTATAATTAACAGATACTCTCTCCCTATTAAAATCCTGTAAAGAATTGCACACGGGCAGCTGCAAGGAAGTCCTGCTGCAGATTTCTTTTCTGTCAGATACCGTATCTGTTGCTTGTTGATGGGTTGTCAGTTGTTTGTCCCATAAGGACTGCCACCAGTAAGTAAGATTAGGTTACATTGGCCTTCCACAGTAAAGATGCTTATGTAAGATAGGACATAGAATTGCTCAGAAGTTCAGCATCCTAGCAGGTTATATTTTATTTCCAAAGATCAATCTGTTTCCTATAAGAACTTCTAATAATACCTAAAATATAAAGGTGACCTTGAAAATAAGCTATTCTTGCATTATACTAGGAAAAGATTCAGAATATCTAGAGCTTTGCCACTGTGCAAGCCCAATTTCATGCCTTATGCCTTGCTTTTACAGTGCTGGTGTAGGCAGAACAGGCTGCTTCATTGTAATTGATGCCATGCTCGAGAGGATGAAGCATGAAAAGACAGTGGACATCTATGGACATGTGACATGCATGCGCTCACAAAGAAACTATATGGTGCAGACTGAGGATCAATATATCTTCATCCACGAAGCCTTGCTAGAAGCAGCCACTTGTGGAAACACCGAGGTGCCTGCCCGCAATCTCTTTGCCCACATCCAGAAACTGAGTCAGGTACCTCCAGGTGAGAGTGTCACAGCAATGGAACTAGAGTTTAAGGTGAGTAAAAGATTATTTGCAATGTGTACCTGTGCATGTAAAATCTACAGAGCAACTATAGGATTAGATAAGTTGCTTGTTTGTCATTTCTCACTGACAATTTATTCCTGGATTGAAGGAAGATAGTTTTCTAAGGATAATGGTCCTTTGGTATACTACACTTGTGGAGTGTTAAAATACAAATGTTAAAATACATTTGGATGCAGAGTAGTGTGTGCATTCAAACATATCTGTCCTGTACTGATAAACTTCTAGAAAAGTATATAGGAAGGCAGATTAAAATGAAGTTCTCAGCGTCACTAGCAGCTGGAGCTATATCCAGAACCCAGTGGAAAATGGGGTATTCATGATGTCACTAAGAAAAGCTTATTTGGACATACTTTTTACTTTAAGCCCTTGAGAAATCAAGCAATTCCAATGCCTCTTGCCTTCGTGGTCACAAGCGTCAGTGCTTGTCAGCATTTCTTGCATCTGTAGTAGTTTCATACCAGTATTTATTACAGCTTTGATAATGGTTAAGAGCTCTATTAATTCTCTTAATATGTGTATTTGCTCAGAAAAGACTATAGATACAAATAGTTTTATAGTCAACAAAATTATTTATTGTGCAAGCAGCAGAAGGCAAAATCAGTGCTGAAGCCTGAACTTGGTTCTCCTAACCCTACTGCATTTATTCATCCTCTGTTTCTGGGCTTAGTCCTTTCTATAGCCAGAGGAAGACGTGAATGGATGATGGCTAACAACAGCTCTTGGTTTTTTCCTATAAATGCTAGTCCTATGAAAGATTAGCAGGAGCAAGCGCCATCAGAACAGCTGGGTCTCTGATTCTGCTTTAATGAGAGTTAGGAGATGGGTGCAAGATTCAACAAAGTCTCTTTTTCCTTCCATTACTACCATTCCCAGAGAGCAGAAAAGGAAAGAGCAAGGCAAGAGAGCCACTAATACTCATTTTTATATCATTTCCCTTTCTAATTATGATAAGAATTTATTTTAATGTCAGTCTACCATTTCTAAGTGACTCCTGCTATTAGCAGTTATCTGTGATAAGAGCAGGAACATAAAACCAGGGACTTGACAGTAGATTTCAACAACTGCCAAAGATACAAATACCACCCCACCTCTAAAAGTGACTTGGTCTTAGGCTCAAGAATCACAGATGGATGGAGGAGAATGCTTCTAAAATCTAATCCAAAATCTCAGTTTGACTTAGCATTAGATAAAAAGCTAAAGGATTTCTCTTGCCTGCTTTCTAGGCATTTCCTTTGTGATGGAGCACATGAGTAGTTTTCTGGCAAATAAACTTCCACAGAACTAAGAGCAGGAGCAGCCAAGCATATGGATATTCATAGATCTTCCTGTACCTGTTTAAGGATTGGGAAACCTTTGAAAATAATCGATAGGAGGCTTTGGGCTGTTTGGAGGGCATTGCACAATCAGTATCAGACCTTATTGCCGAATAACAACATTGTGCAGTGCTGATACATATGTAGATCAAATTTGGGGCTGTTTTCATGATTTTTTAGATGAGCAAGATGTGTTGAGGTGCTCATCTAAAAAATATAAAGTGGGAATGTGACGGTTGTGCTTTCCAGTCTTAATGGTACAGTGGCTCAGCAACAAATTCTTAGAAGCTTTCCAGTATGAGCAAGAATATTCTCCTTGATGGAATTCATGCTAGTGATTCTTACCTAAACAAGTTCTATCATCTCTTCAGGTAATCTTTTTTTCTGTATTAAGTGTGGAAAATTGTACCTGATGTTGAGAGACCTGTTGCTCCTGGAGTGTTGTATCTGATTTCTCCTGCCATTTGTCACTTCTCTTTACAGCTCCTTGCCAATTCCAAAGCACATACCTCACGATTCATCAGTGCCAATCTTCCATGCAACAAATTCAAAAACCGCCTGGTGAATATCATGCCCTATGAGCTGACACGGGTTTGCCTGCAGCCAATCCGGGGTGTTGAAGGCTCAGATTATATCAATGCTAGCTTTGTAGATGGTTACAGGTAAAGTATGCCATCCTGTTCAAAGTCTGAATCTCTTTTGTGATGTTCACTCTTGCTTCTTTAATTTGGACACTTCTGTCAAGCAATGCTGAGAGAAGAAGAACATGCATAATCAGTCAGGTTCATGGCATGTATATTAAACTACTTTTTCTTAGTGGTTTTGCTCTTCCTACCTTCTCCTTTCAAGCTTTATTATCTAGTTAACTGAGAAACACTGGTTTCAGCATTCTTCGTTTTCCTGTAGTCAACACACTGTAGGCAGCTTACTACATAATTCATTCTCCAACATATGCACATCTTACTTGTCAGGTCTCCTTCCAGCACTGCAATACAAGCAGATGAGCCCCTTCCTATCACTTGAAAGATTTGATGCAGAGCATGAGGCCCAAGGAAAAAATCAGGCTGCAGAGCAGTTTACCTACAGTAGTGAATTCAGAGATATTTCATGGGATAATCATTTCTGCGTAAGGGGAAGCGCTGACCTTTATTTTATTATCTCCCTCCCTACCCCTTCCCGATTTCTTGTGGGCTGCAACAGCAGAGATGAATTGGCAATATGAAGGTTGACTTAAAAAAAAGACGTGGTGGGCAGAGAGCTAGGAACATGAAAGAAGTTTCCACCCCGGGTAGAGCTTCAGCAGACCTCTGAGCTGTGCTAAAGTTAGAAAAGTAGAAGAGTTACTGATGATGACTAAGTTTCATATCCTGCCATTAACCCTATGAGATGCCACCTTATTTTTATTTATTTATTTAATTTATATGCCCCCCTCTCACCAATAAAGCAACCGTAGGTGGTGTGATACACTTATATGTGTAAACAGAAAGGCTACTATTGAGAGAGACTATTGAGTGCCTGCCAAACTGGAGGAGATAGCATTTCATGTCTTACCTAAACTGTCCCTGAGGGCTCCCATTTATCTCTTCTCATCCTTCTATTTGAAGTGAGCAATCATTCTCCACCTTATCAAAAGGGATCAACTGGCCCAAGGTGCTACTGAAGCTGCATTTTTATTTGTTTCTCCCCCCCTCACCCTCGCTGTGCTCTCACCTTTTACGATGTCTTATAAATCCACCATGGAGTAGCTTGCATTTCTGTCCTGCATCGTTACAGCTGTCCTATACCAGATTCATTAATTTTTAGCACCACTGGAGAGATTAAATGAGTGAGGAGCCTAAGGTTATATACAAGGATCTGTAGTGCCCCATAGTGGTAAAATAAAAGTATCACAGCCTGAGTTATAGATTTGGCTGGATTTGCATTCTTTCTTAATGTCTCAATGGAATCTAGACCTTTATCCCTGACTTCACAAGACTTAGATTTTGGGATGCTTTAACAGGGAATTCCCTATGCATGCAGATGTTCCATGATTTCTAGTTTTGTTGAATCTAGATTTTGTGATGTTAGCTCTCCAACTATGAGACTGAAATTTTGACAGCATGATTTCACCAAATTAATAGTACAGAAATCAGTGAAAATAATTACAACATAAGCCCTAAAATATTTAGCAAACTGTCAAACACTGCCCAAACCTGACCTAGATGTATGTTAAGTCTCCTTCCCATGCCAGAAGTGCCAGAGTTGGTCACTAATTTGAACTCTTTGATATCTTGCAGACAACAGAAGGCTTACATCGCCACACAGGGACCTTTGGCTGAGACTACAGAGGATTTCTGGCGAATGCTGTGGGAACACAACTCCACAATTGTAGTGATGCTGACAAAACTGCGAGAAATGGGGCGGGTTAGTAAGCATCCTGTGTTCTATAGGGAGATTTGTACTACAAAACCTAAACTTGCATAAAGAGATTACAGATTTATTTATTATTATTTATTTAATGAATTTATATGGCTTCCCAACTTACACACAGGGAACTCTGGGTGGCTTGAAACATTAACACTCCGCTATATAAAACCATAAAACCCAACTCATCCTCCATGGCAGCAGGAACAAAAATAAACCACTTGATCGGCTTCATCCAGAGGTGTGTAACAACCGGTTCAGTGCATTTGCTACTGACCTTCTCCAGCAATCCCTGTGTGTTAAACAGTTGATGCGCGGCAATCCGCTGTGCCATGTGAATCAGCTGAGCTTTAAAAACAGGATATAAAGCACAGCCTAGAGCCCAGGCGAGCGCGCAGACCCAACAGCTGATCGTCAGAGCAAACCAAACTGGTTTGCTCCCAGCTGATCCTCTGAACTACTGGTTCGCCTGAACTAGGCTGAACTGGTAGAATCCCACCCCTGATTCCATCTCCATTCAGGATCCCCAGGCCTAATGATAAAACCACATCTTCCAATGCCTTTTGAAAAAGCAGCAAGATGGGGGCCAATTATACCTCTATCAGAATTAGGTTCCATAAGGAAGGAGCCACCAATGAGAAGGCCCTTATTCATAGTCCCACTAGATGTACATCCCTAATAAATGGGATCTGCAACATACCCTGCCTTACAGTCCTGTTGGATTCATGGACAAGTAATTCAGCTGAAAATGCTTTCCCTCATCAGAACTGAGGACAGGTGAATCAATAAAAGGTAGAGAATGTGACACAAGGCTTCAGGGCTGATAGATTCTGCTGGGCCCCCACCCATGGCTGGGTGTCCCAAAGATCTGTCCCCTGAAGTCATCTGAGAAAGCAACCTCTCATCCAGCATTTCTCAGGGCTGGCCTCACCTTGTGGAAATTGCCTCAAGTACTAAATCTTGAAGAAGGGAGACCTTACTATTGTGCAAAGTAAATAAAACCAACCAAGTAAATTGTGCCTATTGTTGATGCATAGTTACTAAAGGAGCATAAACTAGTAGATAGGAGGAGGAGGTGAGTGGAAATAGTAGTAAGCATTAGCTTCTGGAAGGCCGCTGTCAGGACTCCACCATGCACCCCCATTCAAATCATAAGTCTCTAGCTGCAAAGTAGTACCTTTTTAGTTGACAGCCTCTAGTACTTATCTAACACATTCTCCAAGAGCCTGGATTGATTTAACACCACTTTGTGAGGGATCCTCTTGTGGAACTCCTACTTCTCCAAATCCACTTGAAGAAAACAGGCAGTCAACTTGATCACAAACAAAAGACAAAATAATACTAGGAGCCACTTAGTCCCTTGGGATGGTGGTATGTTCTCTTGTCAGTTTCTGCTATCACTCTTTTTATTTGTTGTGTTACATTGAGCATTGAGAGCCTCCAAAGCTGGCAGAGAAAAGTGGCTATAACCTATATCATAAATGAAAGACAATAACCCTTTCAGGCAGCATTCAGAAGAAGCAAACAAGCGGAGGAGGCTTTTGTATTTAAGCAGAAATCAGTTCTTCTCAGACACACAGAGAAGTGAGGCAATGCCTGATCTTCTAGTTAGTCAGGATACTCTTAACTTAGAGCTAGTACTCTGTCAGTGTCTCCATCTCAAATGGGTATAGCCATGCACATTACTGAAAAAAAAGTATTGATCAGAGAAAAATGTGGTTAAGTTGCAAAAGCTGCTTTTTAAGTTGTTCTTCTAAGACCCAGGACTGTTGATTTAGTGGTTTGGAGAACTTCCTTGTACTACATAGATCACAATAAGCTCCCAACCACAATGAATTCAGAAGTTTTTCATCTAACACATTATAGCCATGAAATCCCCAGGGATTACAAAGTGGAAAAACCATGGCTTACATGTTGCCTTTATGGTAAATTCTTCTAAAGTTCAAGTACACTCGGTCCTAGAGGAATAAAGGACTGCAAAAATCTGCCATGCCATGTGTGAAGGCATCAAATCATGAATATCCCATAAGCTTGACCAAGATTAAAGGCCGCCACAGATGAACAGCATCAAGAGAAGATTGAATCAGTCTCATCCCTGTCAAAACATTCTGAAAACTTTCTGCTAGCCATTATTGTAAGATTGTTGGCCAACTCACTTTTGAGTGTTTCTGCAGTTCAGCTATATGTGCCAAAAAATGGAAACTTCCTTAAAACTGTAGACATGACAGTTGAATTTGATGCTGTGGATTAGGAGTATCTAAGAAGAGTCACAACCAAAGAAATCTATACATAGCACTGTCTTGGAAAACAATTTTAAATGAGGTCATACAGTTACTGGCAAGAAAAGTCAAACAGAAGATTGTGACAGATCTAAAGTCAAGAAAATATTGCTGATATGCCAGATAGCACACTTGACACCAGCCATATGGAAGAAAGGACTCCAGTGGTACATTTTGTAACAACAACAGAAACTCATAAACATTTCCCTGCAAATAATGACTATCACTCTAGCATTTTTTTTATAATTTATTTGAGCAAGTGGGTATGACAATCATGTTTCTTAAACATATAGAAAAGTAGAGTATTGCAATAGAGAATGTGAGAGTTTAGGACAATTCTGGTGCCAACATTAATAAAAATAACAGAGGAGGGAGATACAGATTTGAGAGTTAAAGCTTCAAGCTATTTTGTTCATTGTAGTTCTCATTCATTGAATTTTTGTGGTCAGTGATGATGCATTAATACCTAAGGCATCTGAGGCATCTGTATTTTTAAATGTAAAATGTGATTTTTCTCGGTATCATTGATGGAAAGTTTTAAAGCCTGAAAACGCCCCTTCTGACACTAGAGGACCACACAATGAGAAGGTTCCATTGAAGCAGTAAAGCCTATCAAACATTGAACTGGGAAGATAAATGAGAGTACAACCTGATTGCTTATTAGAAAGTGTTGGGGGGGAGGTATTCAAGGTGAAACTCATCAGTCATTTCCAGACAGAAGGGAGGAGCCATTTATTAAGAAAATTCTTACATTGTCACTTTTGAATACAATAAGTTTCATGCAAGTAATACTATATTGTTTGCCACTAATGAATTTTATTTTTTCTTTTCAGGAAAAATGCCACCAGTACTGGCCAGCAGAACGCTCTGCTCGGTACCAGTACTTTGTAGTGGATCCCATGGCTGAATATAACATGCCTCAATATATCCTTCGTGAGTTTAAGGTCACTGATGCTAGAGTGAGTATTAGACACCATATTCTGAATCCCCCAATGTTGTTTCCATCAGAAATTGCAGCTCCCTGGTACAGAAAGACATTTATCATCAGGCATTGCTTTATTGTCCTAACAGCCAGTGACATTTTGGGATAAAATAGTGTAGCTAATATGCTCAGATTTAACTTACTCCACTCAGTCTTTCCAGGAACCAGTAAGCAACACCGTAAGATGAAAGCAGCGTGCAGTGACTTTATTCTCTTTTCCACAACTAGGATGGGCAATCAAGAACTATCCGGCAATTCCAGTTCACTGACTGGCGGAGCAGGGAGTACCAAAAACAGGTGAAGGCTTTATTGACTTCATTGGCCAAGTACATAAAACTAAGGAACAGTTTGGCCAGGATGGGCCCATCACAGTACACTGCAGGTGAGTTTGGGCATTAAGCTACCTGTGAAAGCTCATTTAGGAATAGGCTAATGGTGAAGTAAATAAGTTTGCCAGGAAAACTAGAGAGCTTCTGATGTCACTATTCTATACATAGAAGCATTTTAAAAATAAAGACAAGCAAACTGGTTTTAAGCATAAAAGTCTAGCATGACATTTGAACTGAAGCTATTTAGAATGCAGGAGGTTTTGTGTGAAGTTGTGAGCTTCTGGAATGTCAATCCCTTGGATGCAATCCAAACTGGGATTGTTACTCATTTACTCTTTTCCTTGTACATAGTGCGGGGGTCGGACGCACAGGGGTGTTCATCACATTGAGTATTGTACTGGAGCGTATGCGCTATGAAGGGGTAGTTGACATGTTCCAGACAGTGAAGACCCTGAGAACACAGCGACCAGCCATGGTGCAGACAGAGGTAAAGCTAATTGCCATGCTATTTCCTGCCTTAAAATGGAAGTGGGTGAAACTTTCATTAGATGAAAGTGGAGTCTGCCTTCCAATATGAGAAAGCTAATTCTGAAAATAGGATATCTACTTACCTGCTAATTGACTGCTATTGGCCTTGTTTTTGTTTCCATAATGATATATATTTTTATTTATACACACACACACACATACTTTATATGGAACATGAAATTTAGGATATAGATAGTAAGGTTAGTTTAAAAAATGTTTCAATAAAACATTTGTAGTCTATTTTTTAAGCATATAAGAGGCACAATAAGAGAAGACATCTGATATGGCCAGTTATTCAGGTACTGGATTAAAAAAACGTTCTTGGAGCACTATGTGAACTATTACAAGAAACAGAAATAATCCCCCACAATTTTCTGGCTGAAGACCTGCTAACTGGTCTTTGAATAATACTTGGAAAATAGTACAAATATATAATTTGATTTTACTAATTTCAAATTTAATTACAATTGAATAATGCAGTTATTTTTCAGTCAGGTAGGTAATAGTTCCTATTATTCTAAAACTACAAGTATGTAATAGTTAGAGGGCAATATGCCACCCAAAGTCCACTAGAGTTGGATTTAAATTTAAATAAATAAATAAAATACCCAAAGTTTCCAGGGATCACATGATGCAGGAGTGTTACCAAATAGTGCATGCTTCAAAGTAAGTTTCTTCATATTCTGCACAAGACTGGAAAAAGATGCTGCATTCTTTAAAGAATCACCATCTTTTTCTTAATCTTGTGCTTGAAAAAAGGATACTTTAATAAATAGCAGAACATGCTTTCCAGGTCATTTTTGAAGCATTCACAAATCCCAAACTGACTTCATAACCTGAAAAAGCTGGGACAAGAAATATGAATGGAATTTTAAAAAAAATCGCCAGCAGATATTTTCAAGGGATCAACCAGCCCTCTGTAAGTTCATCATGAAAGGCAACATGAATACTATTGCATTGTGAAGAATTTAATGATATCCAACCAGCCTGCCAGACCTAAAGGACAGCTGGAGCCCCAGAAACCAGTCAAGTACTTTTCCCCTTTACAGGACAACAGCAAGAGAATCCAGTGTTTAGTCCAGAAAGATTAAACTGTTTTTGTAAAAGACAATTTGCATCTAATCTACACACCTTATTCCCAACTGCTACTCTTGATATTGTCTATCAAGACAATCTTTCCTTTTCAATGGGTTGGATGGGAGGGAATAGATCTTCCAGTCTATATTTTATACCTCTAACAACTGTGTGCCAAAAAAGTACTGTAATTTAGTAGTAAATAAATTTTCAAGTGTAAACACAGCCACAAATTCTGCATAATTGCGTTTTCTGTATTATCAAAGCAACCAGTTGCTTGCCATTAAACTTACAGGTTCCACTGGGAATTAGCTCTCACCATAGTCTTATTACTTGGCACTTTGAAGTGTGATATGTAAAAAGATGAGTCTGATATTTCTTTTCATTTGGCATAAGATCTAGCATCTGCTTGGTACTAGCTAATCACCTCATGTATTTATTTATTTAATTAGTTAACTACAGGGCTTATATGGCCACCTGTCTCATACAATGACTCCAGGTGACTTACAGAAGTCCATAGAACATAGTTAAAACATAATTTCCTCCCAGGCACAAGACCAAACATCCTTAAGCTCAGCCTTCTCATCCTGGCCCAATGCATGTGGGAAGAGACAGGTCTTCACCATCCTCCTGAAGGCTAAAAGATATGGGGTTCTTCTCAATCTCCAGTGGGAGGTTGTTCCAAATAATTAGGTGGCCACCAAAGAGGTATGCTTCTATCCAATGGCAACATTTAAGGGATGAGACATGGAGCAACCCACCATTCCTAATCTAGTAGGATGGGCAGGTACCCTTAGGGAGAGACAGTTCCACCTGTGACAGTTCCACCTGTGCCATTAAAGGTGATACAGCATGTTAACTTGTACCCAGAAAGCAACTGGAGACCTGTGCAGCTCACACAGTATGGTGTTACTGGAGTGAACTTCATTCATTGCCCTTCATTCTGGACTAGCTGCAGCTTCTGGATAGTCTTCAAGGCCAATCCCATATAAGCACATTTCAGTAATCCAAAGGGAAGGTGACCAAGGCATGGGTGACTGTGAGCAAGGCCTCCCAGTCTAGAAATGGACACGATTGTATCAGGTTGCAGTGCAGAACAAGGCCTGTAATATGAAGTGCAGAGTAATACCTCCTATTCTTAATTTCTGAACTATGATGTAATAGGAACAGTTGATAACTTAGCACTGATTTTTATTTTTCTCCCTTTTCCAGGACCAGTATCAACTGTGTTATCGGGCTGCTCTGGAGTATCTTGGCAGCTTTGATCACTATGCAACGTAACTAATGCTTTCAACAAGTTGCAGCAGGAATATCTAAGTGCAGAGACGGGTTCTTCCCAGCCAGCCGCCCATTTGTTAGTCCTTCTGTGCAGATGCTGCTGTTGCGGCAACAGCCTCCCCATGACCAACCAGTTTTGACCACAGTATTTAGGTACATTGCCACCATGCTAAAAATGGGACCATCTTCTAACATTTCCAAGCACCAGATGGATTTATGTTAACACCTACACTCCTTTTCCTCCTCCCCCCTCCACCACCCCTGATAACATTTCATGGTGAGGGTCACTAGGTGGAAGGGACTGAATTTTTTATATATGTAAAATAGTTAACTAGCCTTTTATATCTTTTCTTTTTTAAAAAATTCTTTTGCAAGTCTTAATGTTTTGCTCAGGCAAAACAGGAGAATAGAGGTGGTGGGGTTTGAATTTTCCTTTGTCTTCTCCCCCCCCCTTTATGTTGTCTCAACCATAGTGGCGCTGCCCATTTTCGGGCACTCCCAAGTTAATATTAGCACCTGGCTCCTAGCTCTGGGATCCTCCAACTCCCTCTTCAGTCCTTTGTAGAATATTCATTTCCACAGAGTTGGAGCCAACCTAATGATTACTTCTGAAGTTTTTTTTTCCATAGGCTTGTCTGTCAGATAGGGCTCTAGCAGCTAGATCAGATGCTTGATCCTACTGACATGTGTCCAGTGACCTCATATATTTCAACAGATTCCATGTAAACTTTCTAATGGAAAGAGAGACCTACTGCCCTCAGAGCTTGTCTTGTTGAGATGGGAGGAAATGTGGCATTGTTGCCACACAGTCAAGTTCTAAAAAGGGACCTCACCATAACATTCCTTTATTTAGTCCTTTTTGTGCCAATAGCATCCTGAAGTGTGGTTACATAGAAAATGTGGCCAACAAAGAGTATCAGAGTATTTTCCAAGGTAAAATAGCACAACTCCGGAAGGCCAGCCTTCCTGCACAAACAGCTCCCAAATGGGGGTGCCTTGGTTATAGGAGGGGGAGAAGGATTGGGGGTTTTCAAATAAGGAAATCACTTCTTAGAGGCTGGGTTTGGGTCTAAATCTTGCTATCCTGTAAACATTTAAAAGTCATTAGAATGCTCTTATTTTCAACAATGTAAAGATGGTTTAATTAACCAATGTGGCAAGACTACTGGAATTAATTTAATGGTACTATATATTATTCCTCTTTATTAACTTACACTTGCACTAAAGGCAGAAAGATTACAGCCTTCTCCCAGGTGCATAGCTCTAAAAATAAAGGTGGTGGAAAGGTCTCTAACCGTATTATCCAATGTATCCAAACTGCATTGAAATCAACAATCCTGGGTGGTGATGTTGGAGAGAACATTCATTTTTACCTTGTGATAGCATAGTGCTGTAGGGGTCACTGTTGTATACAGTCTGTTTTCTATTTGTTAATAAAGTTCTACAGCATCATTGCATAATTCTTGATGTTAATAAATTTGAATAATCAGATTTCCTACATATTTGTTATGCTGTCTTTTATTTGGAAATAAGTAAAAAGATAAAACTCTCAGGAAGGAGCTCTCCAAAACTGTAGTTGTGGGAGAATTAATTGGACCTGTTCTTATAGTTACAAACATGAACAAAAAAGATTATTTATTGGGCTGTTTCCAGAAAGAAACATCTTTTGTCTCTCCTAGGAAAAATCCTTTACATATATATTAACCTACCACTAGGTTGTTAATCAGTACATATCACTTAAATGCACAGAATCCATGCAGATTAGGAACTTTTTCAGTAAAACCCAATCTAAGAAAGTGAGCTAAAAACTGAAGAGTTGGGACATTCAAATACCACAAGAATACACCCACACTGCAAAAATACTGATTTGAAACAGATTTGTTATGCTTGCAAGATTTCTAAAAAAGCTACTTAATGATTTTGAGACTTGAGTAGTTAAGTACTTAATTTCCTTATTGTTATATTTATGTAGTTGCCCTAGATTTGCTTTAGCAGGCGTATGTACTTTAAATACATTTTTCTTCTCCATTAGCATTCATAATTACTAGTGCCAACTTCAATCAGAACTCATAATCCTGAAAATTCTGAAATAAATCTATATTGTTTAGAGTCTGAGCGTTTACAGAATTTATTTTTCTGATCCCAGTATATCCATGATTAGCCCACTCCCCCCACTCCCCAAATCTAGAATAAAGTTATAAAGATTAGAGGCTCCTGAATCCTAAGGTTAGGTTTAACTTTCAAAATTAAAATGTGGGAATCAGATTACCACTGGAAATACCACCTGCACTATAAAGGATGAGCTGCATTCATCCTTTGGAATTTGCTTTCCAGCACTGTTGACACTGCCTTTGATCTCTTTTCAAAGCCTCTATCTTTAATATACTAGAATCTATCATTTCTCCTGGTTCAAAGACCAAACAAGTACACAGTTTGTCAAGTGTTACCTACCAAAAGTGGGTGAGGCTGAAATTGTTGCCTCTACCCACTCAGAAGGACAAAAAGGTTGCCTGGTCTAAATCAATGGTTTTGATCTGATTTTTTAAGTTCCCTTTTGTTTTGATTTGCTGTTTTGTAAATAATTCTGAGAAGTATCCTTTAAAACAGAATATAAATGTTTGTTTTTTAAACCAAAGGGAGAAATTTCTTTTCATAATTTTGATTTTTCAAGCAGCATTGTGTCCTAACAGTATTTCAGCTACATTTCCTAATTTCCTTTCTAGTAAACTATCTTAAACAGATCCAAAAAGTCTGTGATCAGACTTTTTGCAAAAAAATAGCCATATTTCTTTCACCATTGTTTTTTTTGTTCAGTTTATATTTTAATTTGTATCCTACTTTTATATTTTCCTAGGTTTCTGAATAAAGAGATTAAAACTAAAAATGTTATTTCAAGAGAAATAGTGGCTTGAATCAGTTATAATGAGAACAAATCTAGCACAGAGGTGTTAAACTGGTGGCCCATGGGCCAGATGCGTCACGCACTGGCCCCAACATCCCAGCTCCACGAATAGGAAAACTGTCACGCAACATCACATGATGCAGCAAGTTTGACACCCGTGTTTTAGCATCTTGAAGGCTAGCAACATTTTCACAAAACTATTTGTAAATCATAATCCCCTTCATCAGACAAAGTCTTGTGAATAAAGAAGCACTGCATAGATATAGAGTTGAGTGAAAGAGAAATAGAGAATAATGAGAGGAAAGATGAGAAAGGTTTCCATGCACAAAATAAGCATGAGATAGACTCCTATTTAATACATAATTAACATATCTCTTCGTTTGATCTGTTGAGAAATTGCATCAAAACTATTAATTCCAGCTCATTTGTTTTATGACAAAATTAATCCCCATAATTTCTCTGGAATTGCTATTGAAATTTGAGATAAAAGTGGCCTAGGAACTTTTGAAATGTTCTCCCAATAGCTTTGGGCTATTGCCTTTCCTTTTGTGTCGCTTCCTTTTGCATAAATATTGAGTAGTGTACAGGGCAAGAGACAATAATAACGTATATTGGAGAATGAGCAAGTATTTGCATCTCTGAAAGTGTGAGTAGCATTATTTGGTCCTACATATTGACAGCATAGGTCCAAAGGAAGGACTGGTATTTGGTTCAGCCACAAGGTTTGGGTGTCATGCCTGTATAAATGTGGCATGTGATATTTTCATTTGCTAATAGCTGTTTAAAAGCAAAGGCTACTTTGCTTTCTTATACATAAGGAATATTTAGTAACAACTGTGCAAGTATGTAATCTCTCACAGGACTATACTGCTTGCATCTGATTAAATAGACCATGCCACAAAGTTTATGCAAAAATAAACTGGTTAATTTTTGAAGTGTCACAAAACACTTTGGTTATTGTTGCAGGAATATATAAATAAGCTATTTCTCTGAAAACATTACAACCATTTTTTTCTTTACTCTTTTACTATAATTTACATTTGAGCTTCTTCACTTGATACAGAACATTTGCATAGGAGGTTTTCAATGGAAAACACCACTTTTCTGTTGGATCAAGGCTGTCACCAAGATGGAGGCTATATTATGCGGAATATTTCAGAGCCAGAGCAAGTAGGGTGTGTGTTTAAGCCCTATGTAATTTTTTTAAAAAGATGGATGACTTATTATCTAGCATAATTTTTACAGAGATCAATACACAAGCACACTGCATACATGATAATAGAAGTATGTTGAAGAAACAAAACACTTTGCAGATCAGTTCTCCACTCTGTACAATGTAAAATAAAATGCCATAGTTGTGCAGCACTTTAGGCTTGATTTCAAAAAAGTGTTTCAGTATATCAGCATCTGTTTATAGCTTTTTGAAGCAGCAACAGAACTGATGATCTCCCTTTTGCACCAATGCAAAAGAAGAGGTGGCTCTATTACAGAATCTGAAGCTATATTTATTTCACAAACCAAGGCATCATTTTGGGGTAGACCAGGAAATGTTGCATGGCTGTATCAAATGCCAAGCAATATAAGCAGTAAGCAATGACTTCACTAGTAGCCAGCAGCATTGTATTTGTTATGCCTGCTGTTTTATTTATAGAACTGGCAGTGGCAGAACTGTCAACAATAATGGCATCAGGGGCTTGACATAATTCTTGTAGTTTGTGGGTCTATTGATAAAATATTTGTCTTCATCTAGATGCAAAAGTTATTTAATGGGAGGTAAAAAGGTAAAAAGCAAATAGCAAATTGTCTATCAGGCCATAGTCCAAGATTTTATAAGGTCAACTGAATTTTAGATATTCAGCATTTGCTACTTAGAATAACCTTTCTTGCTTTCAGGTTGTCCAGTCAGTAGTGCAAAATGAATAAAAGTTACCTCCCTGGTTTTCCTGCTAAGCAAATATAATTCAGAAATGCACTGCACGAAAAGATGAACCATCCTCATAAACTAGAAAAGTTTTGAAACTGGTCCCTGAACAAAGCATGGGACATAGGTAATGCTAGAAACATGCAAAGTGATAGCATCCCTCTTTGACAAAGTCTAAAGTTTGGTACGAAGAATTTAACCATATTTAGCTATTTCAGGAACTGAGAGGAACAAAGATTCTCATTTACTGGTAGTATGAGGAATGGACCTACCTACCAGAAGGGTTTCATCCCTTTTAATTTTCTAGAGGTTCCTCACGATCTAGTTCTGTCAGCAGGCCTGGGAACTCTGGGGATTGGTGAAATATTAAGATGGTCCTCTCTAATTAACATCTGTTCTTTGTCCAATCACTTTTTAATTCTATTTTAATTTTGTGCTTTTTTATAATTTTAAAGTTTTTGATATCAGTATCAGTTTTAACGATTGTTTTGAATTTTGTTGCATGGTGCTCAAAGTCATTTGATTGTGAGATAGGCAGCTATATAAACAAATGAATAAATAAATAAATAGCTTACAGAAATAGTACTTATTTATATACCACTTCATAGTGCTTTACAGCACGCTCCAAGGAGAAGTTTCCATTGTTATGGTATTCTGCAAAGAACCTGGTTTTTCCAGAGGGCCTTTGCCATCAATCTGATACTTAGGTTTATGCATAGATATTGTTTTCTTTTGTTATTGTTATTATACATACTATAAACTATCTAGAATCCAAATGAATTTTTTTTTAATTACATTTATATGCCGCCCTTCTCCGAAGACTCAGGGCGGCTTACAATTTTTGGGATACAACCCAGTGTGCACAGCAAT
The DNA here is from genome assembly GCA_009733165.1 of Naja naja. Classification (NCBI taxonomy): domain Eukaryota; kingdom Metazoa; phylum Chordata; class Lepidosauria; order Squamata; family Elapidae; genus Naja; species Naja naja. The sequence continues at coordinate 61,143,494 of CM019150.1, forward strand.
AGCCTTCATTCCATTGTATATGCCTGCTTATTACTAAGTGGCATTTTTACAAGGTCAGCTTATTGCCCCCAACAATCTTGGGTCCTCAATTTACCTACCCCGAGAGGATGGAAGGCTGAGTCAACCTTGAGCCTGGTGGGATTCGAGCCTGCACTAATTGCAGGCAGCTGGATCTTGATAGCCAAACTAAGGCAATAGTCACATAGCCACAGTGGTGTATTAACCATTAAGCAGACTAAGCACGTGCTTAGAGCACCAGGCCCAAAGGGGGCACCACAAAAACTTTTATGTAGCCTAAGCTTTGTACAGTATGTACAAAGGAGGGGGGGCACCAAGATTTGTCAGTGCTTAGGGCACCAGTGAGCCTTAATCCATCACTGCATAGCCATGTGAATGCGTGAAATTTTATATACTGTATCGTAGATGAAATCTAAACAGGAAGTGGAGATGAGTGGTTGTGGATCACTAACCTGCTGAGGGAAGGAAAGGATTTTATCCTTTTGTTTCTGCCCATCTTTTGTGCTAATCTGCACCAGAATTTCCACAGCCTTTGCTACTAGAAGAAAATTTCCCATTTCCATATCATTATTTCAGTTACAACCAAAGCCTTTACTGTTTCCTTTGTAAAGGCAGCTCTTAATTTAGAACTACTGCAGCCTCATCTGTTGCTGTTCAATTTTCTACAACTTCTACCACAATGGTGGGTCTTTGACCTCTCTTCTTCCCTTTCACTGTAGACTTTTAGTTCACTGGGCCACTTTATTTTTTTGCACAGCACATAAGAAACATGCCCTTTGTCCTGTTAAATATTTGCAGTAATTTCAGTAGTATGGGGTTTTGGGGGACTGACCTCAAACAGGATGAGCTAATTTTTGTACACCATTAGGATAGAGCATTATTATTCAGGCTGTAGAAATGCTGCAGCCCATTAAAAGCTCGTACACAGAGTGGCGTCCAAAACAATCAACTAGCTTGTGAATCCAATCAACTCTACCCCATTTTTTAAAAGAAAAACATAAAATAAAAGAGAGAGATCATTGTAACATGCTAATTAAATGCTCAGTGGACAAATAAAAATGAGGCCCAAACAGTGATAGCTAATATGCAGTCACACATGATTTCCTGGTTGAATACTGAAGCAACCAAGAGCCAAATAAACATCTCTGAATGCCTGTTGTGCTAATATACGTACACCCATTAAATACAGGGTACCTGTTGGGGGCAGCAGTGGAACAATCAGTCTCATAAATGACCAAAGAGAAGGAGATTGATATATGTTATACAACTCAATTGGTTTCATTATACTACTTGTTCTCTCCTCAAGTTTGACACAAGCATAATCCAATCAGCTTGCATTTTTGGGCAAAGAAGGATGCCATTCTTGCCAAAGCAAAAGCAGACCCTGTGTATACAAAAAAAAAGTGAATTCTGCTGTTCTCTTCATTTTTGCAGTAAGTTCCTACTGATTTCCAGAAGAAAACCTAAATGATAGCATTCACATACAGTAAACGACCATTTGGCATATTACAAATATAATTAATAAATAGAAGAAGGCTGACTGGTGGTTTTGAGCATACAATGCAGCCTGGAGGATATCATTAACAGATGAAGTTTCTGAACTATTTGTAATTATTTAATTATATTTCCATATGAGTAAAAGTACTTACCAGTGCTATATGATTCCTGTCCTTTGTGAGAAAAAATGGCTTTTAGGTCTGAACTGGATATTCCTCCTGTTCAAAGAAGACACCAAATCCAGCTGAGGCTCCCTTTTTGGAGAAACAGGAAGAAAACCCAACCACTGCTAATTCCTTCTCCTGTACCCCTTTCTTGTTGCCACACCAGAAAATCTCCCAAGCAGGCTCTTCATAAACCCGGAAGGCTGCACCGGAAGCCAACCTCCAGTTCAAGCAAAGCAGCCTAAAATCCCATCAAACAATAGTGAGAAGCAGTCATAGCAGTGAATACATCAATTTTAATTTTTAATTAAATATTGATAAATGTAAGTATTGATAAGTATGCATTGATAAGTATTTACATATATGTCATACAAAGCCATAAAAACAAAAGCTGTTTCACAGTCCTCCATAATTTTTAAAAGGGTTTCTGAGAGAGAGAAAGGTTATGAAACATAGCTCTAAAGAAATCCTAAAGTCAGAAAATTTAAATTGAATCCCATAAGTCATGTTTTACAAGAAAAAATAGTTTAAATTTCCAAATTAGTATATAGGTTCCTTATTACAGTATACATTATAAATAATTCCTTCAGTTTTCTTAGTTTATCAAAACAGCATTGTGTGTTAGGTTCAGATGTACCAGTAGTTCCTAGTATAGTTTATAGCAATAACTATAAAATTAAAGGAATAAATAGAAGGATGTTTTATTTCCTTACCACCCACAGAAAATTGTTACAATGCTTTTAAATAAATACTCTTAAAATACATGGATTATCCATGCTGCACTTTTTTGCAGTAACAAAGACATATAATTTATATCTTGACTTCCCTTAAAGAAAATCCATGAGACTAGCATTAGAATCTCATTTTCTCCTCAAAGCATTACCATAAAATACATTGGACAAGTTACTATCTCTTAGTCCAATTTATTTTATGGTAATTCTGAATGTTATGACTGAATGGAACTTAGTGTGGGCTTCTTCATCAAAATCTGACAATTACACCAGCTTGACATAATGAATATAAAACCATCAAACTTTAGAATGTTGACATTTTTTTAGTGAAAAGAATAATCTGATCAAAATCTGAAAGCATTAATCAATTAATGTTGTCAATTTATTTCACTCTGTATTTAATGTGATGTTAAGTGAAACTGACATTGTCATTCTTATATGAGCATTTTAATAGGTTAATCTTTTATTTAAAATTTCATTCATATTTTAAACAATCTGATATTCCTGGTTAGCAAAATTTATCAAACTTTTAACAGTTACATATAAATTTACAGGTAGTCCTCAACTCACAACTGGTTGCCTAGCAACAATTCTGCTGAAAATCAGATACTTCAGGTTTGGCAAAAATGCATCATAGTGAACAATGGGTTTGCTTAACAGCTGTGGCATTTTCTCAACATCCACAGCATTAATATTTCTGACCACCATGTTTACTTGATAACTGCTGCAAAAAGCATTGTAAAATTGGGTCTGTCGTGGGACCAATCTATGACCATTATAACTGTAATGGGTAGGGTCCATTATGTTTGTAATTTAAGAATTATCTGCATGGTGTAATTTTATATACTGCAAAAGAGAACATGTACTTGAAGAAATTCAACAGCTGAATCTAGACTTGGATCTAGGTCTCCCACTCTTAGTCCACAATTCAAAACTACATGTGCTATCTGTTAAAATGCTAGCTTCTGATTCCAATTGTACTTTCTAAGAAAATCTGTTGGGTATAAAAGTGGGAAATTGCCACAACCCCAGATATTAGTCATTGTTTAATAATTCTATTTGTGTCAGAGTTTTATCAAGACAGTGGACAGAGTAATCCCTTCTTCAGTTCTTCCTAGAACTGAAGGCTAAAAAGAATGAGCTTCTATGTGAGCTTCTATAGTTAAGAGTGATCTTCCTGGTACTGGCCCAACATCTTTACTAGTATAGCACAATGACTTTCAACAGTAGAAACCTCTTACTTGCTAATTCAGGAAAGCTGACAACTTACTTCAACAACTTACATATGTTCATTAAAATCTTAAAGCAATGTTGTCAGGATATGAATCACACATTACCGTAAGCTATGATAATGTAAATCATGATTTCCTTATTCAACCTAAAAAGAATTCTTAAGCTTTAAATCATGATTTATTTAAACATACTGGCTTGGTTCACATATCACATTAAGCCACAGATAAGTCAAGTACATTATGATTTAATACAACATGTAAACATACTTACTGTAAACCATGGCATCTGGTTTAGCATATTATGTGAGTCCAGCCAGCTATGACTTAGCAAACAGTTTACTGTATAATGAAACAATAGTGTAAGATACATGCCTTGTTGGTATTAATTAAGTCAGATTTACAGAAGCAACAGGAAACATTAAAATTTTGAAGCAATCTTAAATCTCTCTGGCATACAATTATATAGTTTTATAACTTGGGAATCTCTATAATCTATATTCTGCCATTCCCTTCCTCAGGGACAAGTAATGTTATGCCCAAGGGTAACAAGGTCCCTGCAGAGACTTCGTTGGGAACCTGCCAAGTTCACTTCCTTCCTTTTTTAAAATTGAAAATAAATGGAAAGCTGGCATTGTAACATAATCTTTATTTATAAAAATGTTTCCAGGCCTCACATATTCCCTGTGGAAATTTCTAGCAAATACCTGCCTACCTATTCAGGAAAAACATTAGAATGCTAAGAATATTTAGAGGGGCTACCTCTAACGTTTAGTGGCAAGAAACCATTTCATGATTGCCTTCTACAAATTAAGCTTTCTAATCAGCCATACTTGAGAAGTATTTTATAAAAGTGCATATGAAACAAGATCTCTTCCAATTGATAAAATAGTTTTGGAGTGTTGTAACAGATGAAAAACCAATTTATGTATGTCTGGTTGATTATAAAAAGGCATAGTTGGATCATTAAATGTTTGGAAACAACTGGGTTCAGTAAAACATTAGAATGTTTATAGAAAAAAATAATAGAAATGGTGGAAAACGGAATTGGTGATTGGAAATGAAAAATACAGGCTTATCAGCATTAGGAGAAGTATTATCTGGGGTGACTCATTATTATCCTTATTAACTGTCATTACTATGAGTCTACTTTAAGTGATTTTGAAGAAAACAAATCTTGGCTACTAAACAGCAAAAAAAAAACCACCTAATGAAATGTCACACTTGCTTTATATGGATAATCTAAAGGTTTATGGAGAATCAAAAATCAAATTCCAGTCATTAATAAAAACCATAAAAATGTTACCACAAATTTAGCAATAGAATTTGGCCTAGAGGAATGTGCTATAGTAGCAATTGGGGTCAAATCACAACAATAATGGAATTGAAATATCAAATAATGAAACCACCAGAAGCTATCAGAATTAAGACTAAAGGTGTGCATTTGATAGTTGGACAACATCAAGCATTGACAAGTTAAAATGTGATTAGTGAATACATCCAAAGAGTGAGAAACACCATCAAAATCATTAATATCTTGGCCAAACATGTAGATTTCTGGAATTATTACTGGACACATGTGGAAGTAGACAGTTTGGACCAAAAACAAGACAGTTAAGATACAGAATGTGTGTGTGTGTGTGTGTGTGTATTTATTTTATTTATTTATTTTTATTCATATTTATATCCCGCCCTTCTCTGGAGACTCAGGGCGGCTTACAGTTTTTGGGATACAACCCAATGCGCTCAGCAATAGCCTTCATTCCATTGTATATGCCTGCTTATTACTAAGCGGCATTTTTACAAAGTCAGCTTATTGCCCCCAACAATCTTGGGTCCTCACTTTACCTACCCTGAGAGGATGGAAGGCTGAGTCAACCTTGAGCCTGGTGGGATTCAAGCCTGCAATAATTACAGGCAGCTGGAGCTAAGTGCTAGGCTATTAACAGCCTGCACCACCAAGTCCCTATATATATATGCAGGTCTTGGTGTATTCGGGTCTTGTCCCATGTAAGATTGACAAGACCCAAATACACCAAGACCTACATACCTTTACCCTTGAAAATCTACGAAAACAAATATGTATGTATGTATGTATGTATGTATGTATGTATGTATGTTTTCGTAGATTTTCACGGGTAAGGTATGTAGTCTTGGTGTATTGGGTCTTGTCCCGTGTAAGATCTTACACGGGACAAGACCTGAATACACCAAGACCTACATACCTTTACCCGTGAAAATCTATGAAAACAAATATACATACATACATACATACATACATACATATATATATATCTAGCAGATGAGATTCTGCCAAAACGTTGCTATAACTTTAAAAGCACAACTATTAAGACATGGGAAAATACCCAAAGAAACCTAAATACCATACATACATACATACATACATACATACATACATACATACATTCTTGTGTTTCCCTTAGAAGAGACAATAGAAAGATAGGGGAGTGGGAATCAGAATACATACACTCCAGGGGTGTTAGGGGTGTTTTACCCCCACAGTATTTGTTTCCAGAGGGTAAGTCATCTGTGTACCAAGTTTTGTTGAAATTGCTCAAGGCGTTCCAGAATTAATTATAATAAATAAATAAAAATAAAAAATAAATAAAATAAGAATATATAAGAATATATAAGAATAAGATTAGAAGATAAAAAGAAGATAGAAGAGAACAATCAACCAATGGAACAGCTTGCACTCCGAAGTTGTGGGAGCGCCATCACTTGAGACCTTCAAGAAGAGATTGGACTGCCGTTTGTCAGAAATGGTGTAGGGTCTCCTGCCTGGGCGGGGGGTTGGACTAGATGACCTATAAGGTTCCTTCCAACTCTGATTATCTGTTATCTGTTATCTAAAGGAGGAGGAGGAGGAGGAGGAGGAGGAGGAGGAGGAGGAGGAGGAGGAGGAGGAGAAGAAGAAGAAAGAAAGAAAGAAAGAAAGAAAGAAAGAAAGAAAGAAAGAAAGAAAGAAAGAAAAGAAGATTAGTTCTCAATTTTATCATCCAGAAACCACAAACTGTTGAGGGAATATTTGTGGATATAACCAAGATAAGCAAAAACCCTGCATATGCCCAAAATGGAGCTCAAAACTTCATCTGCCTAAAACTATCTACTACTAGAGATTATTTTCAATGCTATTTGCATTACAAAGTGAGCTATGACTTTCTGCCATGTTCATGGATTCAGATTTGAATGACCTCAACCCATCCCTCTGCTGGATATAAGAAAAAATTGTCTTTGTTAAAAAGAGGGACAGGGAAAAAATGGAGTGATGAGAGACTGGATATACTACAGGGTTTCAATGATTCAATGATTCCCAGCAGCCTTTGATCATCATTGAGAATTTCCAAGGAACTGGAAAAGTCCAAGAAGTGGAAGCAGATGGCAATATTCTAGGAATGGGTAAATACCTACAGAAATAAAGAATACCTAGAACAAGGAACCTGTTTGCTAGGTTTTTAATTTATATTTTGACATTGTAATAAGCCTTATTTTCTTCATACATCTGCACAAGTTATAATATCAGTGCTTAATTTTAGGTTGTGTAATTACATGAGGATGTTTTTTTTATTAAACCTGACAAGGATTTATAATATTTTTAACTCTCTCCAGTCTTAGAGATTTGGACAAAGTTGTTTTTTATTTTAATATATTGCATTTTTCTCTTCTAATTTCCAAGCTACTGTATTTCTGTGACCTGTGCAGCTCTGTAATCTTCTCCTTTCATACTAAATAAAACTGCAGAGTGAAAAAGAATGTTTTGTCTTTTTAAAATGTGGTTTTGTCCTAGCCTGACATTGGTCTATCTCCCAAATGAAAGGTTAGAAGGTAAGGAAAACAAGGGCTGAATCCTTTAGCCATCATATCACTCCACTGCATGGTCAAAAAGGAAGTATTTCTGCAATTGTTTTACCCTTTAATCATCAGAAAGACAGGTCAGGATGTGAAAGCCCTTTTTCACACTAATACAGACACAGATACACACAGAGAGCACATAGGTCATACCAACAGAAACAACTAAACCCACTATCCCAAAGCAGGGGGAGTGACTAAAATGTGAAGATGCAAAGAGCTTTTGGGAGAGGGGCTTTGACACTTCCTGACACTTTGGAAGCCTTGGCATTGCTACAGAGACTATGGGAGAAAATGAAATTGAAAATGCATTTCTTCTCACACTTCTTTTTCAGGTAGTCCTTGACTTGCTACAAGAGCACTGAAAAAAGTGACATAACTATTTTCACATTTACGACCATTGCAGCATCCCCATGGTCACATGATTAAAATTCAAATGCTTGGCAACTGGTTCATATTGATGATGGTTGCAGCGTCCAGGGACATGTGATCATCTTTTGCGACCTTCTGATAAGCAAAGTCAATGGGGAAGCCAGATTCACTTTACAACTGTGTTATTAACAACTCTAGTGATTCATTTAACAACTGTTGCAAGGAAGGTCATAAAATGGGGCAAAATTCATTTAATAAATGTCTCACTTAGCACTAGAAATTTTGGGCTCAATTGTGGTCATAAGTCAAAGACTATCTGTACTTTGCTCGGGACAGAAATTAATGGCTTAAAAAGAAAAGTTATTCGACCACCATTGCCCATGTGTTCCATTTAAATCTATACTTCCCATCTATTTTATAATGGTTAAGCAATACTGATCAATATATTTGATCTAGATAATATAAACAAATATGCATGGGTGCATGAATAGTAAAACAGAATTAAAAGAATTAAAACTGTCAAACTATGGAATTTATCACAGTAGTAAATAATAGTAAAGTAAATAGTAACAGAGCTTTGAAGAGATCTGAACTTTATGGACAAAATGTGATTCATGGTGCTCAAGGGCATGCATAAAATTGAGCACATAAGTTGCCACATTAGCTTAAGGTAAGCCTCAGTTGTTCTAAGATGAGCCACGTGCATGCCTACTCATGTTCTGAATTGCATGTTATCTTTCAATTCCAAATCTCCCACTGTCCTAATAGTAAAGATTCATAAGTCCTTAGTTGTATAACTTGTAAAAGGCAACATGTATTCAAAGTGGTATACATAGATGGCTAGCAGAAACACTTGGCTCTCAAGCCCAACTGCAATTGATTCAACTTTATCTAAACTTTCTCCTATTCAAACTACACCCGTTAAATAACTTACATCCATTCTTTCCTTACATCCAACTTACATCCATTCCTTCTCTCGCAATTTTGACTGTAATTTGCTTGCCAATTATAATTATCAACCTGATTCAGCCCATTGCAAATAAATATTAAATATTATAAACCATAGTCTATTAGATTGATACAGGTTGGATTAGAAGGTTGATGTTTTTTGACTTCCAAGTTGAGAGCTGAGAGAGACCGACTGGCCCAAAGCCAGGTTCAGTTTGCAAGACAGTACTGGAACCTGCCTTTACTCCAGCACTTTAACCATTATATCATAGTAGTTCTGGTATAATTACACTTATGCACATAATTGGTGGGACTCATATCTGGGGAGGGGAGAGTCTGCCTATCAAGATGAGGTGGACCAGTTGCTTTCATGGTGTGGAGACAATAACTTCGTCCTTAACACCAATAACACCAAGGAGCTTATAGTGGACTACAGAAGGAATAGATCAGACATCCAGCCTTTGGTTATCAATGGAGACCAAGTGGAGCAAATAACCAGTTTTAAGTTTTTGGGTGATATCATAAAGAGGACCTTACATGGGGCACTCACATTGCAGCACTGGTCAAAAGGACCCAGCAGAGATTATACTGAGACTTCTCAGGAAACCACAACTGAATGAAAAATTGCTGGTGATCTTCTACCGCTGCACCATAGAGAGTATTTTAACTTACTGCACCTGTGTATGGTTTGCCAATTGCACAATGGCAGATAGAACAGCACTCCAAACGGCTAACATCATTACCCAGAGGATCATTGGTCGCCCTCTCCCCTCTTTGGAAGAGCTTTATAGTTCCCGCTGCCTTAAGAAAGTTCAAAACTTTCTTAAAGATCCTGAGCACCTTTTTTTGAACTATTACCACCTGGCAGACAGTACAGGACAATAAAAACAAAGACATATAGGCTGAAAAACAGCTTCTATCCCAGAGCAGTAACTATACTGAATTCTACTGTATAGTGCAGTGTTAGTGAACCTTTTCAATACTGAGTGCTGAAATGGGAGAGTGCATGTGTGTGCTGGAAACCGGAAGAGTAGCTGCCCAGTGGACATGCACGTGCCGGGCAGCTGTTCTTCTGGTTTCCGGCATGCGCACCAGCCACCTGGTCTTCCGGTTTCTGATGTGCATGCGCACACAAGGACCAGCTGGCCAGTGTGTATGCACGTGCCGGAAACCGGAAGATCATCTTCCCGGTGCTCGTATGCGCACCGGGCGGCTGCTCTTCCAGTTTCCGGTGCTCCTGCCCACATGAAGACCAGTTGGCCAGCGCACTGAACCTGGAAGAGCAACAGGCGATGGCTCACGTTCCACTTCCGGCACGCATGGCATAGGTTCATCATCATGGGTATAGTGTAATACTAATGCAGTATCAGGGATTTTCAATTCAATTGTATAGAATGTGAAGAATATGTTTTTTTGTTTTATTTTTATAGTTTTCTTATGATGTACACTGAAGATGGCATTTAATTTTGTTGTATCAGGTGCAATGACAATAAAGTAAACTAAACTAAACTAAATTCTTTCTTCCAGTCTCTTAAGTTATCAAGAATCACATTGTGGCCAGATGGGTAGCAACCAATTTAATAAATAAATACATAAGGCAGCATAACTTTATTATGTTTCCAGTTCTCCTTGTAAGTAGGATATCCACCTTCTAAGTTTCACCTTCCAAAGAGGATTTTTGGAGCTCCTGTGAAGTTTAGAACTTATTGAAAGAAGTTTCCTAATAGAAAACAATTGTTTTACAACCAAGAATAAAACATAAGATAACATCCCTATTTACTCCCCATTCAGGTAAGGCAGCATTTTGCCACCTACAGATTAGTTTTGTGGTATCTTCTGATTCATCAAGATACTAGGAGAAACATTAACTCCATTACTTTGCAGTTCTTTTGTTGTTTACATTTAGCATATTCTCACAAATAACACAAATAAATAATTTAATAATTATAGGTGAAATCATGAAGTTCATTGCCTTGTGGCTTAAGATACTTATAAATAACATAAACTAAAACTAAAATAAAGTATTTATTTTTGGATCTTGAAAGTAGAGTGTTTTCTCTGTCTAACATAAAACTCCAACAATTTCTTTTTAAAATTGAGTAAACTGGATGATTGCATTCATTTCAGTGGTTTCTTGATTGATCTTGTTCAGTAGCCTACCTCTTTCTGGAGTACAGTTGATAAACCTGTGATTTTCCAGAAGCTACTGGACTCTCACTCTAGCTTTCCGTTGGTGTATGCTGCAGTTCAGCAAAATCCAGAATGCTCCATATTTCTCATCCCTGTTCAGGCAGATCAAAAAACTACTTGTGGCCAAAGAAAAAACATTACATCACAAAGCTACAATCCAAGCTATTCCACTTGGGCTATCCTGATGTACGAATAGGAAGTCTTTAGTCAGACAGTAATTTTGCTCCAAAACATAAAGCTATTAGGTAGAAGAAAATAACAGGATGCTGAAGAAGCCAGCTGGAAGTGGAATTTCAGTACCATTAAATATAATTCATTAAGGAACAAGGTTGCTTGAGAAGCATGTTTCATACCAATTTTTCTTCTTATACACAGCTCATAATCATGCTCATAGCTCAGTCTAAAATGGGGGAATGTGAGGTATATATATATTGCTTTAACATTGATAGCATGAACTATGAACAAACCTAATGAAGATGTGAATTTTCAAGCTCATTACTATCATTTAAAATAAAGATCTAACAGAATTAGGAGCACCATATTCAAAATTCATCTTAAGAGGTTTACTTGGAGCAACTAAAAAATGTTTATACATGCACTCTTCACTTGCAGTCCTTTTCTAACACTACCTAATGTAGTTTCCTAGTGATGGAAACTAACAAAACATATATTCCTCTATATTCCCTTGATCTACACTGGACAAGACCAAAGCAAAGCCTTTGTGAATTTGTTCTTTGGTCAAGAAGTAAAAGGGAGAAAATGTGATTTTTAAGGAGAGAGGTCAAGAGGGAGAGAAACACTTTCTAAAGCATCAAAAGAGGAGAGACTGCTAATATTTCCCAAGTGCATCTCCAGTTCCTATGGTGGCACCATTCAAGTTCTGTTTCAGCACAAAGGAAGACAGATAAAGGAACTTGGGGAAGAGTAAATGTAGGAAAAGGAAGAGAATGTTGGATTATGGCTCTTAATTGTGGCTCATTATGTCATCAGACAGTGACAAACCAGACAATCCAAATCTGTCATATAGCATAAATAAAGAGACTTCATTGCACTAACTATAGGGAATAAGAGAGGAAAATATCAAACCTGTACATGCCCAACTCTCATACATTCTTTTTGTACTGAATATTTTTTAACATTTCATTCTTATTTAAACAATAAAAAATACCATTAAATAATCCCATTAATTTAACATTCTTGTATACATTTATTAAGCTGCACATTCCCCATTATTCACCTTCCACTAAAATGTCACATCTCTTCTTTTCTAGGGTGTCACCTTTTCCAACAAGTTTTAGCAAAACCTTTTTGCAAGTCCTTCTTTTAGTTTGTTTTCCTCAGACAATCATTAGCTTTAATGTATTCAGGGTTTATTCCTTTTTGTATGAGTTTTATCCCACTTCTTGATTCTCTTAATGTATTTTTTATTTGTCTGTAATTTTTCTTCTGCATTCCCATCTAATGCAATTGCACTTTAAGAATTTGCTCTAACAGGCATCTGTAAAACACAATGAAGGTAAATTATAGATACAAAGCAAGGACCCCAGAAATTTTAAAAGCCTTTGCCATTATACTGAACAGAAATACTCATGAACAAGTAAAACCAGTCCTTTCCTTTCCAAACTAATTTCGCATTTTACTTTGTGGAGCGGGAAGAGCAAAAGCAACTCTGAAAGAAATTTGAATTTTTCCTGATAATGTAGGACAATAATGATGACAATGATGAATAACAGTGGGCATTTCTGTCAGTTTCTGGAAGTGACCAAGAAATATTCTATGGCTCAATAGGAACATTAAACAAAACACTTTTGAGGACTTCTTGTAGTCCATAATCTAATATACTCACTAACAACTCACCAGTTTGGTGTAGTGTTTAAGGTTATCAGGCTGGAAACAAGAAGATTGAGTGTTAGTCCCACCTGAGACTTGAAAGCCAGCAGGGTGACTTTGGGCCAGTCACTCTCTCTCAGTCCAGCTTATCACACAGGGTAGTTTTTGTGGGGAAAATAGGAATATTACTTATGTTCACCGACTTGAATGAATTTATAAAAATAATAAAGGTAGGATAATAAATAAATGCTAAACACAAGATATGCAAACACAGATTATACACCAAACTCAAATTCAACTTCTACATTAAAAAAACCTCTTTAATATACAGTATAATTTAACATTAGCTAAGGAATAGAAAAATTGTAATGGTAAGTGTTGGAAGAAATATCATTCTGGGTTCAGTTCTAAGTAGGGAAAAAGACACTGGAAACATGGTGACTGCTTGGAAATATGGTTTAATGGTGGACAGGATCACATGCCTGGGAGTTCCTGGGTGAAAAAAAGGAAAGAGATGCTGAGAGTCTCTGGGTTTTATGCTCTCTATTGGGATTTTAATTTGAGCTTGCATTCTTTTTGGTTGTCAGACTCCCATGGGACCATGCAGGGGCAATTCTGTAGGCTGTCCTGAGACTTGGTTGAGCCTTGCTGGATGATGATGTAATGAAAGGGCTTTGGGATTCCTATTATGGGTCTGCCTGAAGGAGGTAGATCTTTGTTATGTAAAATAGACTGGCCCAGGCCTTAATGGCCCATTAGCAAAGGTAGGGGGGCTGAGTTTCTGTCTCTCTGTGTTTCACTTCTCTTTTAGGGGAAATATTCTGCCCTTTTAATATATCCTAAAATACTTCATTTCTCTAGGAGAGGGGTGGGTTATGTAGGAAGTTAGCACCCACCCCTCTCCTAGAAAAATGAAATATCATGGGAAATATTAAAAAGGCAGAATATTTCTTCTAAAAAGAGTAGAAACTCAGAAGCAGAAACTCACCCCCACCTTTGTTAATGGGTGGGCCATTAAAGCCTGGGCCAGAATACTTTACATAACAAAGATCTCCAGGTAAAGCTATAGCAATTGCCAAAAGCCCTTTTCAGTGCATCATCATCCAGCAAGGCTCAACCAAGCCTGGAACTCAGGACAGCCTACAGAGTTGCCCCTGCATGGCCCCATGGGAGTTTGACAACCAATTACAAACAAGCTTCAGTTTAAATCCCAACAAAGGTTATAAAACCCAGGCACTCTCAGCATATCAGCCCCTTTCTTGATCTCCTCCTTCACCTTGAAGCATGTGATCATCCCTCCTTTTCACTCTGGAGCTCCAGGCCATGTGGTCCTGTCCACCATTAAACTTTCCAAACAGCCTCCATGTTTCCGGTGTCTTTTTCCCCACTTGGAACTGAACCCAGAAGGATTTTTCTTCCAACAGTTATAACTCCCAACAGTAAAAAAAACAATTTATCTCTTAAAGTGGTTATTCTTGAAAAAAACATTCAAAAGGAAGCTCAGGAGGGGATGTCTAACAATGGGCTGCACTAAATAAACTAGTAGGATTTTATTTCACTACCAATATCCATTAGTTTCTCAGTGCCAGGATGTTTAAGTTACTAAGAATACCCAATTTAGTCAAGAATGCTTTTTTCAGGTTTATTGTCTTCTATGAGTTAGATTTTACTGAGGATGGAATTGCAAACAAAACTCCTTGTTTTACTCTTTAGAAAAAAATGCAATCAAACTTGATTATGAAGGTTTCCCCCCTCTCATTCCAGGAGTGATAGTATGAGCTGGAGAGGCTAAGATAGCACTAACTGAAACTTATGGTCTTTATGTCTGCCCCTTAACATTTGTCTATATTGCATCTAAGGTCTTTCTTGAAGTCTCATGGAGTTCAAATATAGGAGGATTTTTTCATTTTTCCAGAGCCAATACAAATTTGTTTCTGAATACTAGAATCATTCCATCATTATCACTATCATTATTTTCCTTAATAAGTGTGAGCTGGTTTAACGCATTGGTTTACATTTTGAATTATCCCTTTTACTATTGATGAGTTAAAGCACTGTTCACCCATCTTGAAGAGGCAGAAAACTATCAGTGTGAGGTTGCTCTCCCTATTGCTGATCCCCATCCTGCTTCTATTTCACATAATCAGAGATGCCTGACTTCCCCATAGGAAAAATGGTGACAGAACCTAACAGAGTTTTATGCTTTGCTAAAAACTGTCCTGGATAGTGCAGAATAAGGGATTTGTACATTTGCCCTCATCCATGAGATAGGGATGGGATGAAGTCATACAGTATATGTTGCTAAGGCATGTTTGGGCAACAATCTTAAAACTGGAAGGATTTATGTCCACATTCAGACAGGGAATCTAAGTTGACTATTGGCTGGTTGCAAATCTCAGCCAAAGCTTATGGAGAGAAGCTAATGGAGAAACTTTGATTACAGTTTAATATGCTATGTGACTCGTTTGCTATATAATTCATGTATTATGCAAATCCAGAAAATGATGTATTTAGTAAAGCAGGTTTATGTAAACCAAGAAATAATATGTCTGATGATCTGACTTCTGTATGATTACAGAAATGGAAATGGATTTGGAGACTCCACATTTGGGGGGGAGTTCAAGTGCTTTTAGTTAAAGTTCCCTAGGCCTAGGAAAGTAGGAAAATATGGTACTATGTGGATTGTTTCAAAAGTTCTCAATAGCTTGCAGGGTTTTTTTTCTTTCCAAAAGTATCCTTGATTTACATTTACTCTCATAGATCATTTGCATGATGCTTATCCGTTGATAACCATGATCTATTCAATTGAGACAATTTTCTATACTCTTATATGAATGAACCATAAACTGCTCAAACAGACTCGGGGTTGGTTGACGCTAAGCTGAAATTTGGTTAGGTTGGTATTGTTAAGTTTGCATGAAGAGTCAGACGCGGAGTGCTTCAGTGAAGAGTTTATTAGTGACTACAGCTCATAACAGACCCGATTTGGCTGGGCTGCGGCTGCTACATATAGCCAGCAGACGCAGTTGCCAGCCAATCAGAGTGCAGGATTTTCCCGTACTTTTTAAACCAATCATTTCTGACATTTTACAAGAACAGTTCAAACTAAACCAATGACATTCAAACCTGCATACATAACAGGTATGATGTGCAAACCTAGCATTATCTTGAAATTATTTGCTTCATCTTTTTCTGTGGAACAGAACGTAGCATAAATTCAAAGGAGTGCAATTTATTTTCTGAAATCACTTTGAATGTTGTGGCTCCTGGTTCCTAGTTCTGTCTTTCAATGGTAGTAGATGGAAGTGCTTCTGACTGAAACTCAATATTTTGGAGTCTGCCAAAGTGAAAATGTTTGTGGGGTCATTTTAAAATGGTTTTTGAGATCTGGAAGTCAAAATGATAGTAGTATGAAAACCTCCCTAAGAGAGTGGGGAAAAATAAAACTACAGATTTTGCTTCAATCTAACAAGAAGTACAACACCCTAAATTAGCACTGCTGGCTAAGCTTCACAGAATTTCAAATCAAACTTATTAGGGGGTGTCTGACTGGAGAAGTCTGTTGTATGTTCTGTCCTGGAAGTCTCCCAACCTTATGGGTGTAACTTATATGAATTATGCAAAAAGACCAATATATCTGAGTGGTCCTAGTTTTGGAAAGCCTGCTCTCCCCCTCATGTTTGATCACTGCTTTCAAACCACATTAAGACCATATCAAGGTCTTGTTTTTAATATTTGATTTTTTATTGCAACATAACTAATATCTTTGCAGTATTGCATTACTTTACAGCCTTTCTAAGGAGTGGAATGGACAGAAATAGGAGTATATGCATCATCTCCACCCTTTTAAGAGTAAAGATTAATCCTACTTTATAGCTAAATCAGAAAACATATGTTTGGCTATTACCTTTCTCAAGCCTTCTTTATCATGCATTTCCTGAAGGCCCTACTCACCACTTCAAGCCTTTGACTCCTTTCTCATGTAAAACACTTGCATGCTGATTATCTTTTTGCATTCCTTTCCTTAATCTTGTCTCCCCTCCCTTCTTGAAAGAGAGGCAAGGAACGGATAACAAATGTTCTTACTTGTCAAGGCTGCCACTATCTCCTCTTACATCAGCTTCTATATCACTTTTCTTCAGCTTCCCTGTATTTCAGCATTTGCCTTTCAGCTTTTCTACCTCCTAGGTCCTCTTTCAATCAACCTTTTCACTCATCACTTTTTTTGTGAAAAACATTTACTTCACCTGGTGAAACCAAAGGCATGGCTGTTCACTTCCTTCAGCAGATGGCATATTCACAACCATGATAAGGTCCATCAGTTAAACCAATAGGAACCAAAGGTTTTCCTCTCACTATCAGAATTACCACTGAACCTCCCAGCAGTTACAAACTAGTTTGTTCAGAGTTAAAATTCAGATGAGAGAAAATTGAAAAATGCATCACATTAAAAGAGAAAAGAGAGATACAGCCCATATAATATTGCCTTAAGAAAAAAACATACCCCAAATATAAACATTTTACATTTATTTGGTATTGCTGAAGTGTGTGATTATTTCAATCAAGAAAGCATTATTGTAAATTTAAATTGCAATCTATTAAGTCTGCTCCACATGGGAAGGTTTATAGAGGAAACCAAATCAAAGAAGGGTCATACTTTTTTCTTTCACTTATTTTCATTTAAGAGTTCCCTAAAGGCAGTTTCTTTTACTCAGCCTGGTTGTAATAGTTTTTGAGTGCAGGAATAATTCTGGTTCTTCCAACAACTGTCTACTGCTGCCCTCTCACTGTTTTTTTAAATAAGCAGACTCTATAGCCATGGTAACAATAAGTGTCACCAGCATCACATACTTCCTTTGCTGATTCTAGACTACCACTCTAAAATATGGTTCATGTCTTCTTGCACAATATTAAAAGTTGCTCCAGGACTTTGGAAATGAAACAATGTGGCTGGTAACCTATGAAGATAGAAACAGCATTTCCCTCCCAGCTAGTCCTCAGTCATCAGCTTGCTCTTTCAATATAAGTTCAAATAATAAATAAATAAATAAATATCACAACATTTTTAGAATTTCTAGAAAGTCTTTGGAGACCAACTCACAATATTTTCCTGCCATCTTTTCTCTGAGTTAAAACTTGTTGATACCACTCTCCTGCGCATTAGGAAATCTTAAACATAACTTACATTTCTCATCAGTTGCTGAAAAAAAATCCATTTTCTTCTGGATTTGTTCTAGAAAGATTCAATAAGACCATCTTTTGCATATGACTAGAAAAAGGAATTTTTCTCAGAAGATCCTGCACCTTTGGCCTGGGATATTAGGTATATATCTGCTTATTGGAATATACAATTATAAACATGCACTTGATTTCTATACCAAATGACACCAGGATAAAATGGCTCATGAATTTTTTTAAAATGTGTACATGAATCCCCATTTTTAAAAGGCTTGTAACATACAAGTTGCCTCTATTTGGTAAATGACTTGTTTAGTGACTGTTTGCAGTTATAATGGTGATGAAAAAATAAATTTGTGATCAATCCTTATATTTATGACCTTTACAGGTCTGTAAAGCTCTGAAGATCATAAGAACAACGGTAGTTTTGTTTAGCAACCACTTTGCTTAATGATCAAGTTGCTGGTCTCAATTGTGGTTGCTAAATAAGGACTACCTGTATGTGAATATTCCTGCTGGCAGCCTGTTCGGGAGTTTAATTTCAGCAATGTTATATTTGGGTAATGAACTATGACCTAACACCTTCTGTAAATAAATATGATTCAACAGATGGCAGCACTTAGTTCCCTCATCTGAGCTTAGACACTAAATTGATTTGGGATTAACAGTTGGATGGGAGACCTCTGGGGAATATCAAGTTTGTATGCTGTAAACCATTTTCATATTAATGAAATGAAAACATGGTTGGCTCTATGATTTTGCAAGGAGTGGAACTCAATTCAAAAGACACTATTGTTATTACTGCTGTAAATACTGCTTTAAGTCCTTTCTTGATTTGATGATCTACAAATGCAATAAATAAATATGACAAGGTAGGAAGCATTACTTGTTTTTTACAACTGGAGGAGCTCAAGTTCAGTGTGGGGTACGTGCTCATCTTTTTTTTCCTTTTCCTCCTTCCAAACACCATTCTAAAGTTGAATTATCCAGCATAAACTTATCTGTGTGTGTTTGTAGGAGTTGAAATACATCTACCGGTACTGAACCAAATATCCAGTTATTTTGAGTACAATGAGAATAATGTAGTGTTGAAAGAAATATCCTTCTGGGTTCAGTTCCAAGTGGGGAAAAAGACACTGGAAACATGGAGGCTGCTTGGAAAGTTTAATGGTGAACAGGACCACATGGTCTGGAGCTCCAGAGAAAGATGATCACATGCTTCAAGGTGAAGGAGAAGATCAAGAAGGGCTGAGGTGCTGAGAGTACCTGGGTTTTATGCCCTCTGCTGGGATTTGGAGCTTGTATTCTAATTGGTTGTCAGATTCCTATGAGGGGCAACTCTGTAGGCTGTCCTGAGTTCCAGGCTTGGTTGAGCCTTGCTGGATGATTTATGCCCTTAAAAGGGCTTTTGGCAATTGCTATAGATCTTTCTTATGTAAAGTATTCTGGCCCAGGCCTTAATGGCCCACCCATTAACAAAGGTGGGGGTGAGATTCTGCTTCTGGGTTTTTACTCTTTTTAGAGGAAATATTCTGCCTTTTTAAATATTTACTAGAATATTTCATTTTTCTAGGAGAGGGGTAGGTGCTAACTTCCTACAGTAGGACTTCTACCAGAAAAAAAATTGATAATATGAATCCATTTTACAATTATTACAACGTTGAACCATAATGGTTACTTTGATACCACCTACCAGCTTAATTATAAACTTAAATATTGAAGTAATTAAATATAACAATTGAAAACTATCAATTTTGGATTTTTCCCCCATACCACATACTAAGACACAGGGCAAAAAGCATATTAGTCTTTTGTAGTATTAAATTTAGAGTCCTGGTCAGATTCACAACTGGCAGTTGTTTCTAGTTCTACACCAAACTATTTTTCCAGGCTGACCAAACAAGCTGTATGCTACAATCAGGGCAGAAATCCAGAACAAATTTGTGCTGCCAAAGTATCAGATGCCTTGTTAATTTATGATTGAAAAAATATATTTGAGCCTAATAGGACTCCCTTCTAAATCAATATATACTAAATGATGCCATGACTGAATCATAGGCATTCTTGGGGTAGGAGAAATATATCTGACAAATTGTCTTGTTACTTGTAAACCATGATTTACATTGCAGTGTGCTATATTTCAAACCAATATCTTACATCATATCCCACAGAGGCAGCTGCCTATGGATAAGGCAAAAATAAACAATCTATGGAAATTTTTGTAGGTATGAGCAAATATATTATTTCAGAACTGCTAGATGCACCCTGTTGAGTTTATATAAGCATAAATATGTTTCAGCAACCTAATGCCATTCAAATTTTAAAAGTACAGAGGTCTTCTCAGGATTTCCTATTAATCGGTTTTATGATTTATTTTATTTCTCAGATGTATAATCCATATTTTCAAGATACTCCATAATAAATTTATCAGTACCAGTAAAAAATTTAAAAGACAGGAGGGAAAGCTTATAACAGAATGGCAAGGCCAATAAAAGTTATTTGGCACTTGAAAGATAATGGGGGGAAAAGGGTATTTTGCCTCAAGGACCAGATATCCAGTTTGGAGAAACACAGACAAACCACCTCTTCGATACAGCGATACCAACCTGCCTCAATCGCCCTTTTTGATCAAAGATTTCCAACCGTCTTATTTCACCTGAACCTGATCCGACTTGAGCTTCAAGGTTGTCCTGAAAAATCTGAAAGTGCGTCAACTGAATATTTATAGGGGGGCTTATAGCCATTTTCCTCTGCAGGAGACAAGGAATCTACTGTCACGTTTAGCATTCAAAATAAAAGCTGGGGGGGGGGACAGTAACAAACGTAGCCGCTCTCTTCCAAGCCTACGTGATACTTGCAATGCATTCACAACGGTTAGGTAATAATTACCTCAGTAGCTTCTCCTCTCTCGCTTTTTCTACCCGCCCCTTTTAACTCTAATGAAAACAATATCTGCCTGGTAACACCGATCCTTTCTCACTGATTGGTTGGCCAGTTCAGGCACTTCTTACTGACTGGATCTGAGCAATAATTACGCGAAACTTGGGATACGGAAGGAAAGGGAACGACAAATTATAATAAAGGGGTAAAAACGCCGAGGAAAGAGACTACTAAATTACTCCAGCGGAGGGATCCGTCTAACATCGTTTAAAATGCATAGCGGCGTAATCGCGTCGCGCTCAATCCGTGCGTCGCTACGGAACTACTTTCGCAGCGGGGAATCCTAATTCGATCCGCCGTCGCGACGCTTACGAAACGAATGAAAGGGGCGTGATTGGCACTTCCCGTAACCCATGAGACGGTAAAATGGATGCGGGAACTCTTGGGGATTGGATCGTGGCCGGGAAACGTTAAGAACGTGACTGTGGGGGCGGGACAGAAGACGGGGGTTGGCCCCAGACTCATACATTACAGAACTCTATTTTGGGCCCTGTCAGAAGTGGAGGTGGTTCCTGTGAGGCCTTCGGTGAGTGAAAATGCGGTAAAGGGAGACCACGGGGAAGAGTTAAGTCCCGGATGAAGGAAGGAAAGCCTGATCCGGGCTGGGCTCCTCGGTCGGCCTGGATCGCGCTGTGGAGAATCGAAAACCATGGGGAGGGTCGACTTCCTTGAAGGGATGGAGACCCGAGGTGAGGGGTGGATGCTCGCCGTGTTTCAGCGCCCTTCCATCCTGCGAAACATTGAGAGCTCGAAAGTTGCTACGTCAACGCCGGGCCTTCCCGGCTCTTTTCCGAGGGGGGGGTGTCGATCTGGGTCGCTTCCTCCGTGCCTCTTCCCAGCCACAAGGGAGCAAGAGATGCCAGGATCAGCTGTCCTTCGGAGCTCGCTCCGGGCGATCCGTGTATAAGAGAGGGCTAGGATCACAATAGGTGGAAGAACTTAGAAGAACAGTTTTGAAATGTTGAGGCGAAACGGGCTCCTCTCCTCTCCATTTAGCACACAGGCCGTTTTAGACAACATATTGTTCTGGTCCAGCACCAGCGCGTTGCAAAGAAAAACGACAAACGGAAGAAAGGAATTGAAGGAGGGCCGGTACAGCAGAGAAAGGGCAGGGAAATAAAATGAAGAATCGGGGGAGGGGAACAACCTCTAAATGTTGGGGCTCTTAGAACATTAAGTAAACAAATACAACTGCTTTTAACATCATGCAGATGACTTGAGGTAAACTGGATAAATTGAAAGTTTGAAACAGTGGGAAGAAAAGACTTACAAAGAATTTTGGGGAAACCCAGATATTTTTTCCCTTATTTTCAGTTTCGTTTTTTCAAAAAAGCTTTCAAAAGAGTTTCAATATTTAAAAAGTAACTATAAATTCCATTCCCCCCCTTAGCATCTCTATTTCAATAAACAAACCCACATAAATTAATTTTAGTTTTATCTGTCACTTTTCTTTCCTCCATTTCTCTTGAGGGCCCAGTAAGCAAGGCAAGAATATAAACATTTTGGACAAGCATTCTTTTCAGAAACAAATACCTGTGGCCTCAGTTGGCTGCGGGAGAAGATTCAAGACCTGGATATGATAGTCATTTAACAGGATAGTTATCTAGGATACTTGCTGTCTTAAACAGATTTCAGAGTAGGAACTTGCTTTTCTCTATGGAAAACAAAGCTGCTCTCTTTAATATGAAGCTAGCCTCCAAGAAGAGGAAAAGTGATATTACTAAGACAGAACTTTTTATCAAGAGAAGTTCACATTGGTGGGTTTTGATTTATCAATGGCTATTGAGACTTATCCTGTAACTAGTGTCAAATTATTTATGTTATTTAAGGTTGAGGTGTGTTTTTATCAAACAATAGAATTGGTACATGTACTTTACCTGGTTTCTTCTGTAAATCTGAGTGTGAACTTGATATTTAGCAGTATAGAGGTGTAAAATAGTCACAATAAAATTGGGAAGGGTTGAGTTTGATAAAGTTTTAATTAAGAAAGTGGACGTATTTTGATGCTATTCCTCATTGTGCTCAATAACTCTGCATAATACTTATTAATTTGTAATCCTTATAATTATTTGTATTAGTGCACTAGTTCTCCTGGTTCACATATGAGAAGAAAAATTGTGGAGAAAAAAAATGGGGTCCGAATTGGAGAACCCAAATCCAAGTGCCAGAATAATGACATTCCATCCAACTGTACAAGACTTTAAAAATTTCAGCCGTTATATTGCCTATATAGAGTCTCAGGGAGCCCATAGAGCTGGACTGGCAAAGGTAAGAAGGGCTAAGAACGATGATAATGTTGCAATTTATTCATTCATATTTAGTATAATTAAATTTGATTCAGAAAAATGTAACATATTTGGTTGGTAATCAGTATACAAATGAGCAAGTTGTATTATGGTGAGATGTTATTAGATCCCATTGATGATGAAATAGTACTTATTTTTGCTGGGAAAAATCAAACAATGAAAATTCTGAAGTTCTAGATTTTTCTTTTGTTGCACATTATTTTAACTAATTGTTTGACATAGGATTTGAAATGTAGCCTAAATGTTTCTGGGAGACCAGGGTAACTATATTAAAAGATTATTTTTATGGTATGCACTATCATAATTAATTTCTAAACAAACTGATCTATAACTTTGGATATGCAGAATTCTAAAAAGACACCTGCAGTAATATTAATTGTTCATTAGGTCTGTGTAAATCAGTTGAAAGTTGTGCTTCACAACATAAGGTAGCATATGCAAGGCATCTCTGTTGGATCAGTAAAGCAGATGCATATTTTTCAGTAAGCATGTATATATGTGTAGCCAGTAAGCAAAGCCTTCCTTGGATGCTTTATTGTTTCAAAGATATAAGAAAATAATTAGCACATTGTGGAACATTGCTTTCAAAGGATTTGCATTTAAGCAGGCATTTTCTTTTGTATTTAATTAATTTTGGATCTACAGTAAACCAGGAATCATTTTGCCATATATACTTCTAAACTGATCACTGAGCCAAATACATGATAACAATTTGAAAAAGATTTCTTGATTATGAATATTAATTTACCATGTGCTTAATTTTATAAAATGCCAGCGTGTAGTCAAGAGCATTAACAGTATTGTTTGTGGATTATTAATATATGATGCTGAGGCATAATTCTGCTACTCTGGTGTAGCTGAAGTCAGTCTATTTGAAGCATTATATTATTATATAGCCTTTGAATATTCTATTCTTGTGTTGAGTTTTCCAATTAATTACTCATATAAAAATTACGATTTCTAGATTGTTCCTCCTAAGGAATGGAAGCCACGCAAATGGTATGATGATATTGATGATCTGGTCATCCCTGCTCCCATTCAGCAAGTGGTTACTGGCCAGTCAGGCCTCTTCACTCAGTATAACATCCAGAAGAAAGCTATGTCAGTCCGAGAATTCAGGAGGATAGCAAATAACGACAAGTAAGAAAAGATGATCTAAACATGAAAGATTCTAAATGTGTGTGTGTGTGTATATTGTATATTTGTATAGGAAATATAAGTTTGTAATGGTTCGAATCTAAAAGCATCTCAATTTAACAAAGTCCATGTCAGTATCTGGCATAAGTGTATTCCAAATTGCAATATAATTTCTTGAGAATACTTACTTCTGTATCTTACTCTTAGAGCTTCAAAGAAATTACTTATGAATGGACTGTACTATTTCAATAGCAAATATTTGAATGAGTCATCTCTGAGAAGCTCCATATGTTGTGATAGATCAAAACCTAGTTTTTTACATGGATTTCTGTAGGATACTGCTGACCTGACACCTATTTTTGCTGTCCACCTTTACTAAAAGCAAGAGAATGAAATTACATTAAAATAATTTTGATAAAAGTTACAGCATCTTTACATGCGAACAGTTTCAGCCTTTGAGATGATTTAGTTGAAATCTTAGTTAATTCTATTACAAATTTTAAATGATAGAGAAGTTGACTCTGGCTCTTTCATCTAGGATGTTTGTACATGACTATCTTCTTAAATTCTGATTTCCAGGAGGCTTTGTCTACAGTAATATGTTATTTAAAATTGGTAATAATTCATGACGTTTGTCAGTGAATAAAGAAAGTGAATGGACAAGTTATATTAAGACAGTGAACCTGTGCTCCCTTAGGTACTGTACTCCTCGGTATACAGATTTTGAAGATCTTGAACGCAAGTACTGGAAAAATCTCACTTTCAACGCTCCCATCTATGGGGCAGATGTTAATGGCACACTCTATGACAAGGTAAAAAGAAGTAATGGGATATAGTCAATAGCTTCCCTAGCTGTTAGTTGGTGATAACTTGCTTTTTGCATTGATTCAAGATTCATCTAAGTTTTCAGCGCCAGTGTTATTTTATTTATGACCCCTAAAAATTGAAACATGTACACTATATGTAATGTGTATATGGATGGAGTATATGAGGCAAAGTATATGAGGACCCAAGCTTGTTGGGGGCAATAAGCTGACTTTGTAAAAATGCCGCTTGGGGGGCCCAAAAAAGCCCTAGTAATAAGCAGGCATATACAATGGAATGAAGGCTATTGCTGAGCGCATTGGGTTGTGCTCCAAAAAAATTGTAAGCCGCCCTGAGTCTCCGGAGAAGGGCGTCATATAAATAGGAATTTTTAAAAAATAAAATTAACTTACAATATTCATAAAATAAAATCATTTGAGTATCCTCAAAGTGAATTTTTATACAGATATTGGAATGTATGCTATTAGCTTATTGCTTTTTTTTTTGAAAAAACTCTTTAATCTATTTTTAGCATGTAGATGAGTGGAATATTGGTCATCTGAATACAATTCTGGATATAGTAGAAAATGAAAGTGGTATTACCATTGAGGGAGTGAATACACCTTATCTCTACTTTGGGATGTGGAAAACTTCCTTTGCCTGGCACACGGAGGACATGGACCTATACAGTATAAATTATCTGCATTTTGGGGAACCCAAGTCCTGGTGAGATATCCTGAGTCTGTGTGTGTGTGTGTGTGTGTGTGTGTTTAATTGAGGATCATATTTAACAGGAAGCTGATGGTCTCAGTGTAGGAATGATGCTAAAGATGGGAAGTAATTAAATTTGCTTATTAGCATCATTATATAACATAAACCTAAAACCTATTTTTTTGTGATTATATTTGTAATTTGTTTATGTGCAACCACAGGTATTCTATTCCTCCAGAGCATGGGAAGCGATTGGAACGTCTTGCTAAAGGTAAACATCCCTCTCTCTCTCTAAATCAGTCTGTATAATTGATTGCTTCTAAAGAATAGTGACAGCTGTTTTTTTTATTTTTAACTGAATTGTAATCCTAATCTGACTTTACTACAGGTAATCCTCGATTTATAATTTATATTTAGTGACTGAAGTTACAACGGCACTGAAAAAAAGAGACTTAAGACCAGTTCTTGCTCTTAATGATTGTTACGGCATCCCATTGGTCTTACAATCAAAATTTAGACACTTGGCACCAGAATATATCTACAAAGTTGCAGCATTCCAGGGTCACATGCAATTTTTCCAGGCCTTCTGACAAGTCAGTGGGAAAAGCCAGATTCTCTTAACAACTGTGTGATTCACTTAATTTTTGGCAATTGTGCCAAAAAAGTCATAAAATTGGGCATGACTCACTTAACAGCTGCCTTGCATAGCAACTGAAATTCTGGTCCAGATTGGGGTAGTAAGTCAAGGACTATGTATAAAATAACATCAATAATTTTGAAAAATTATGGAAATCTTGCTCCATTATTTTATTTAATTTATAAAAGTCCAACAAATATAATACCTATTGAATTCAGGATGTAAGCACTTTTTTAAAGCTGTCTCTATACATGTGAAAAAAATAAGGAAGACTTTCTAAACAAAATGTCTCTGATGGTTCATTATATGCTAAGAGGAAATAAGAAAAGTTTACTTCTTTTTTCTCGATTTCGAACTTTTGTCTGAAAGTTACCTCTAGGCTTTGTAGTTAATTTATCTGTCTTCCATGCATTGTCAACCTTGAAAAAAGCCATACGAAAGTATTCAGTCCTGCATCCAATGAATGTTGTACGAGCAGTCCTTTTTTAACAATTTCTCGAATATCTGTTTCTTAAATAGGGTTCTTTCCTGGAAGTGCTCAGAGTTGTGAAGCTTTTCTCCGTCACAAAATGACCTTGATCTCACCATTAATACTGAAGAAATATGGCATCCCATTTGACAAAGTAAGGAAAAATTGATGGCATTTTACAGAAATCTAGGAAGGCAGTGATTCTTATAAGATTATAGGAGCTGAAAATAAAAGGGCTAGATGGGAAAATTTATATTTTGTTTTCAATAGTTGCAATAGTTGTACACAGTAGGGAGGTATCAGTTAGGAGAACATCTCCTATTTTTACAGATGCTCAAAACATCTGTAAAAGATTTCTTCTTCACACTGGAGAAATTATGAACTCTTAATTAGTTATGTAGGGCTACTGTTTTTGATAAAAATGTCATGGTGACAGGTATCAATATTTAATTAAGAATAAGGTATGCCTATTTGCACAATTCTTAAGATACTTTTTTATTAGATATATAAACAGTAAGGCTTGTGAAATGGAAATAGAATAATAATACTTGTTTAGATATTTTTCAGATATGTTAGCTTTCCTATACCCTATTTGTAATGATTCTCTAATGTTTTTTTCTGTTAACTCATCAGGTTCATGTTTCAGACATATAGCTGCAGCCTCAATTTTCTAGAGACCATTCTGTGTACTATTGCTTTATTTATTTATTAATAATATTTCAAAGTACTCAGTTCAACAACAAATGCTTTGTCAGAAAGAAAGCTCACAGATATATATCTGGTGATATCAAACATATTAAATGCCTGTTATTTTGTTCTCCCTTTTTCCAGGTAATTACTTTTAGCCTCCAATGTTTGAGGTCACCATTCATTCTTACTAGGAAACGGTATAATACTCTCATAAGGAGGCATAGTTGCAGAGTTAATACTGAATTGAAATGTAAACATAAGTGGCCTCAGCTGTTTTGTTATTCCATGCAGTGCTCCTGCCGAAAAGACATGGTCAAAATCTCCATGGAAGTCTTTGTGAGGAAATATCAGCCTGATCGTTACAAGCTCTGGAAAGCTGGGAAAGATGTGACAGTCATTGATCATACTCTTCCCACACCAGAAGCATCTGAGTTCTTTAAGGGTGAACTCCTTCAAAAAGTTAAGAATGAGAAGCGGTGCCCTGAAGAAAGTGAAACAGAGGAAGAATGCAAAGCAGATGAAGATATGGATAAAAAAAAGTATGTTTGCCTTTTTTTCATAAATCATGACTTAGCCAGTGTCACTCACTTATTACAGTAATAGCTCACTTATTAATCAACTGCATCTATGGAGCTTCTTCTATTGTCCATGTTAAGTGGCTGCCAATTACATTGGCAGTTTCTTCCCCCTTTCTCCTTGTTTTGTTTAATAACCAAATTCAGTAAGTTTTAGAAAATGGATATGTGATTTTTATTTTTCTGTAGGCTGTGGAATATGAACAGAAATTAAATTAATGGTTGGAACCAGACGGTTCCCCAAATAATTGGAGAAAGCATTTCAAAGGGTTTTTCTGAGTTGCCTTAAGTTAAATAATGTATCATCTTAGATTCTCTTATAACTGTCTTCTGACCTGTTATAAATTTATATTAATGATAAGATACCTGGTGTTCAAAATATTTATTATCTAATAGCAAATGTGTTTTATTTGGATCCTTGGGTTAAATGAGATTTTTTACAACTGAGAAGAAACCTTTTTCACATACTAATGTGAATAGAAAGTTTGTGTATTCTGTCATCTTTTGACAAACTGATGTGAAATATTTTTTCCAATAATTTTTTTTATTTTTCTTCCTAGTGGTAAATATCTCTTTTGAGAGCTGTGCTTTCTGAGGTACATCAGAAAAGTCATAAAACCAATTGATTTTTCAGAGAGTTCTGTTTAAAAGCTGAATGTCCAACCTTTTGGCTTGCCTAGACTACATTGAATTATAAGGAATTATCCTCAGCGCATATAAAATATATAATGGGATTAATGTACTGTATATAAATCACATAATAATGTTAGAAGTTTACAATCTTTTAGGACTGCATTACTAGCTGTCTAGGGTGGCATGTGGCCCATTAGCTGCGGGTTGGAGGTTCCTGATTTAAAAGATGACATGGCTTTTTCCTTTTGCAGTTTCCCAAAGCATCGCATTGGAAGTAAACGGCACCGAGTCTGCTTAGAAGTTCCTCATGAGGTGAGCCAAAGTGAGGCCTTTCCCAAGGAGGAGGTGGTTCCAGTGCAGTTCGAGATAGAGGAAGCAGCCCCTCCAGTTGGACCTGCTAGAGAGCCTGTACAGCAAGGGGATGAAGGACTTGCACCTCCAGGTAATACTTGGATGCTACTGTTCATGGTAACCAATCTTATTAGAACTTTACTATGGCCTAGCCATAATTAAAATTGTTTAGTTTTTGCCTAGTTTGTTGTCTGAATGTTGCCAATCTATGTGAGGTTTAGTGTGATGCATGAACCCATCTTCTGCTTTCAGCAAACATAAAAACATTGGGAGCAAAACATGAGGTTGAAAACTGATACAATGCCTTATTAGGAATATGAAAGATATGTTCAAGAAACTGGGGTATCTGCAAATGTCTCAGATTAATTTCTTAAGTTATGTTCTTTTGACTTTAGCAACATAAAGTGAGAAACTAATAGAATTGTGCCAGTAAAGCATAGAAGAAGTACAAAAATGGAGAAGTAGCCTCCACAATTGGAGACATTTTTCCAAAAATTGCTCAAGGACTGTTACGGAAGACACAAGATTTTCAGTTATGAAATAAAATATGAAATCATTAGAATGTTTTAATTTGTATTTTTTTTAAACTTGAAAAGATTTGGAAATGTGTCTCAGAAAAGGAATACAACACAAAGAAGCAAGGTTGGAGCAAATAAGTTAACAAAAATTCTAGAAATTGATTAGTGAGAAATTAAAGGTATGACATTGTGTTATGTGTTAATGAGGTTCTAGAGGAAATTCAAATTATAGGAGTATTTTTAAAAAATACACTAAACTTCTAGCTAGACTGGGCCATTTAATATTTCACATCTTGAAGCCCTAGTTTCAAATAAATTTTTAGGGTTTAATAAAATAGAGCATTTTATTCGGTGGCAGTTAATAAAGAGTATTTCAAATATTGTTTTTAATGCAGAGTATGCAGATTCCTCTGAAGTAAAATTTGAAGAACTGAAAAATGTTAAACTAGAAGAGGAGGAAGATGAGGAGGAGGAAGAGGAACCAGAAGCAGCTGTTCTAGATCTTTCCATTTCACATTCTGTGTCTTCAGTTTTGACCCAATCTATCATGAAATCAAGCCCAGTCTCTAGCTTTCAGTCTAGCTCATCTTTTTGTTCTGGCTCTTCAGATTCTGAACCCCCTGATCTTTCCAGACAATTGGTTGAGCAAACCGAGGTGCTCACAGTTCATAGTTATGCTAAGGAAGAGGTGAATGTCATGGAGATTGAACAGCCTTCATGGAAGAAAATCAGTTCCACAGCTCGTGTGGATGAACAGGAGCTTGCAAAAGTAAGATTATATTAGAGGGTATACCTACAATCTATCTTGTATACCATGATGAAGCGATATATAGGATGGGTTCTCAATAGACACCGTGGAATTTTGTAATTCTTAATCTATCTGATTTTCACTTTCTATCAGCCTTATCAGCTGATGTGTAATTTGCAAAGAATATTTCTAGGACTCTCATTTGCTGCATTAGATGCCAAGTAAATCTATTGTCGATGTAGTTCTGCATTCTGAAATACATTATTTTATCCATAATACACATCTTGCATACCCTGGAGCTTAAGCAGTGCAGAAAGTACAAGTAATATTTCAATTTTTGAATTCATCCAGTAGTACTATACAGTTCTACTATAATGTTGTAGTTACTGTTTTTATTTATATATTTATTTGTATCCTGTTTTTTTTATTTTTACAAATAATAAAATAACTCAAGGCAAAAATATATCTAGCATACCATTCTCCTCCTATTTATCACACAACAACAACCCTGTGAGGTGAGTTGGGCTGAGAAAGATTGACAAGCCCAATGTTATCTAGCTGGCTTTCATGACTAAGGTGGGACTTGAATTCATGGTCTCCTGCTTTCTAGCCTGTTGCCTTAACCACTAGACCAAGCTGTTTCTCTGACCCTGTCTTGATTTCTGCAGATGGCAAAGGATTACATCAGATCTGTAAAGGATCGTAAGCAGTCAAAGGGCCGTCGCCAGCCCTTGACCAAACTCCCACGTCATCACCCACTCTTGGTTAAAGACGGCCTTAGTGATGATGGTAAATTCTAAATTATTTCCTTTTTTGTAATAGAGGTGTTTGCCTGATAGTGATACTGAATTACAACTAGTCCTTGACTTACTTCTGAAAATTTCTGTTGCTAAGCAACACAATTGTAAGTTTTGTCCCATTTTATGACCTCTTGCCATAGCTGTTAAATAAATCACTGTACTTGTTAAGCTAGTAACACAGTTGTTAAGTCAATCTGATTTCCCAATGACATTAGTTGTCTAAAGGTGATCAAGTGACCATGGGGAATGCTGCAATGGTTGTATGTATGAAAACTGGTCACAAGTCCCTTTGTTCAGTGGCGTTGTAGCTTTGAATGGTCACTAAATGAATGATTGTAAGTCAAGGACTGCCTGTAGCAATAAGTATCTCTGGATGTCTAAATTCATCTTTTACATCTTTAAAGCAATATCTTGTACAGCATATACCTGAATTCATTAATCACATTCTGATTCACAATTTTTGAAGGGGTGTGAACTTGATATACTTTGATGCTGAATTTTCAGCTACCAAGTTAGGATACAATACAGCACTTTGATCTCTGAGGCAACAGAAAGAGAGTACATATTTCAAATATAATTTTATAATTGTGAGGTGGTGTATTATTTCCAAATTAATGGTCTTACAAATTATATGGGCTTAGCAACCATGTATGGAGCTGAACTTTTGTACACTGTAAAAGGTAGCATTTGTACAGGTTACTAATAGAGACATAGAGAGCATTGGCAGGCATGGCTGAAACATGTGGAACATTATTATCCTTCCAATAGTTTAAATCTGTTATTCTTTTGACAGCCTGCAGAAAAGGGGAAATGGTTTGTCTAAATTTTGATTGATGCTGTGATTCTTACTGCAGAAATGTCAGAACAGTTAACACCTGAAGAAGAAACTGAAGAGATGGAAGCATGGGCTAAGTCTCTCAGTCAACTGTGGCAGAATCGTCCTCCAAACTTTGAAGCGGAAAAGGAGTATAATATTGCCATGGCTCAGCAGGCTCCCTATTGTGCAGTGTGCATGCTCTTCCAAACCTACCAGGTAAGCAGATTATTCTTTCCCCTGGTCTGCATAGTACAGAAGCACCGATACAATGTGGTTGGAAGCACTGTGTTAATAATGTGATTTCAGTTGTAAGATTGATTATAGTTAGAATAATCCTGCTTCCAATTTTTCCATAGTACAGGTGAAACTCAAAAAATTAGAATATCATCCAAAAGTTCATTTATTTCAGTAATGCAACTTAAAAGGTGAAACTAATATATGAGATAGACTCATTCCATGCAAAGCAAGATAGTTCAAGCTGTGATTTGTCATAATTGTGATGATTATGGCTGACAGCTCATGAAAACCCCAAATCCACAATCTCAGAAAATTAGAATATTGTGAAAAGGTGCAATATTCTAGGCTCAAAGTGTCCCACTCTAATCAGCTAATTAAGCCATAACACCTGCAAAGGTTTCCTGAGCCTTTAAATGGTCTCTCAGTCTGGTTCAGTAGGAATCACAATCATGGGAAAGACTGCTGACCTGACAGTTGTGCAGAAAACCATCATTAACACCCTCCATAAGGAGGGAAAGCCTCAAAAGGTAATTGCAAAAGAAGTTGGATGTTCCCAAAGTGCTGTATCAAAGCACATTAATAAAAAGTTCTGTGGAAGGGAAAAGTGTGGAAGAAAAAGGTGCACAAGCAGCAGGGATGACCGCAACCTAGAGAGGATTGTCAGGAAAAGGCCATTCAAAAGTGTTGGGGACTTTCACAAGGAGTGGACTGAGGCTGGAGTCAGTGCATCAAGAGGCACCACACACAGATGGATCCTGGACATGGGCTTCAAATGTCGTATTCCTCTTGTCAAGCCGCTCCTGAACAACAAACAACATCAGAAGCGTCTTACCTGGGCTAAAGAAAAACAGACCTGGTCTGTTGCTCAGTGGTCCAAAGTCCTCTTTTCTGATGAGAGCAACGTTTGCATCTCATTTGGAAACCAAGGACACAGAGTCTGGAGGAAGAATGGAGAGGCGCACACTGCAAGATGCTTGAAGTCCAGTGAAATTTCCACAGTCTGTGTTGATTTGGTCATCTGCTGGTGTTGGTCCACTGTGCTTCATTAAGTCCAGGGTCAATGCAGCCGTCTACCAGGAGATTTTGGAACACTTCATGCTTCCTTCTGCAGACAAGCTTTATGGGGATGCTGACTTCATTTTCCAGCAGGACTTGGCACCTGCCCACACTGCCAAAAGCACCAAAACTTGGTTCAGTGACCATGGGATTACTGTGCTTGATTAGCCAGCAAACTTGCCTGACCTGAACCCCATAGAGAATCTATGGGGCATTGCCAAGAGAAAGATGAGAGACATGAGACCAAACAATGCAGAAGGGCTGAAGGCCGCTATTGAAGCATCCTGGTCTTCCATAACACCTCAGCAGTGCCACAGGCTGATAGCTTCCATGCCACGCCACATTGAGGCAGTAATTGCTGCAAAAGGGGCCCAAACCAAGTACTGAGTACATATGCGTGCTTATACTTTTCAGAGGTCCGATATTGCTCTATGTACAATCCGTTTTTTATTGATTGCATGTAATATTCTAATTTCGAGTTTCACCTGTAAGTGTGATTTTCTACAGCATCTTTCATATTACCCTAACAAATGCATGCTTTCTTAAGAAATAAACCATACACATATTCTAGTGCCTGATTACGGAAGCTAAGCAAGATTAAGTTTAGTTAATAACATAGATGGGAAACTGCCTGGTAATAATGGATGCTGTACACCCTAGCAGTTGTCATATTCATCTCAGATGGGAAAGGTCTTTTGAGAGTCTTTATGGCATGGTGGTTAAGGTGTGAAGAATTTTTCAAAAAGTATCTATTTACCTAACTAACTCAAACATATTTGCTATAAACAAGGGTATTCTGTTTCTTACATTCTTTATTACTGTTCCATTTTCCCTCATTAAATAATGCAACACAGAAACCGTTTAGTGTGGTATTTTAACTGTTTGTTTAAAACATTTAAGGAATTTATAATTTATTTTTTGATTCTTCAGTAGAACAAGGAAGTCTTAAACCCAAAATATTTTTATGAATTGCTGTATTGGGAATAACATATTTTAATAATTAAAATAAAATCTTAGAGCTGGAGTCATATTTGCAGAAATGTGCCTGAGATTAACATAGTATGTGATATATCTTCGAAGATTTGGACTATTTTATATCAATTTTGTCAAACATATTTTTCCTTTATTCTGACATGAAAGAAGGATCTACTGATTATGTTTGGCAGAAATATTTCTCTTTGGAAGGAAAAATTTCAAACTTAATTTGAAATTATTGTATTTAAAGCATTACATAATGAAATAATATTTATTTGAATTCTTTCAGTATGCAAACAAAAACGGAATGCTTTTCTGATCATACATTTATTTTTATTTCTGCAGTGTTGTTCTTTTCTAAAATGTGCAATTTCTCATTGGCAGGCAGATTGTGGAAGTCAGAGCTTACAAGCAGTTCCAAATGCTACTAATGAAAAAATGAAAACTAAGCCCCTCATCCCTGAGATGTGTTTTACTACCACTGGTTGTAGCACAGATGTCAGCCTCTCTACCCCATATCTGGATGAAGATGGCACCAGTGTTCTGATCACATGCAAGCACTGTCAGGTCCGGGTCCATGCCAGTGAGTACTATATAACTTAGGTCTGATTGTCCATTGATACCAAAAATAAAATATTACTATTTACCCCTCCATTTTCCCATAGTTTATAAAGAAGCAATGTAAATATAAACAGCTTATTCCTGCTTATTTTTACCTGTAACAAAGAGCACAGGAAAAAGTCAAGGAATTGCACTTCAGTGCCCACCAGATTCATATGAACAAAATGATCTGAAAATACCATGGGTGAAGACTACAATTAAACTCAAAATATATCCTTCCAGGTATAGTGGTGCCTTGATATTCTACGTTAATTGATTTTGGGAGACATAATGAGTACCAAAAACTATGAGTACCAAATTTTTCCAATAAGGAATAATGTATGAGTTACAAGGCAACACCTACATGTTCTAGTTTGTGCGTTGAATACCAAACAAATGATGAGTATCGGGACAAAATTTTGTTGAGTACCAAATTTGATGAGTTTCAAAGCAGTTGAGTATCAAGGTGCCACTGTACTTTTCATGCTTTGTGAAGATTAAGATGCTCTTTCTGGAAAACTAACCCACAATATAGGAATTCAGAGGGTAAAATCTCAGTGGAATGCCAGTTACTAAGCAGGCTGGATGAGTTCCTTTCCTAATGCTTTGGATATCACTAACACTTTAAAGCAGTTTAAAAAAAACCTCAAAGATATAAGGCACTGTAATAATTAACATCTGGAGTTCATTTTTTCTGTTGTCATTGAATTGACAGGGCCCAGAGATAGATTTGACCCATCATGACCGTTTTTATGGATTGAGTAAATAATAAACACAAGTTTGAAATTTATATTTTTAAATGAGAGATCAGATTATGGATAGATCAGTATTGCTTTTTGTTAGTGTGTTTCAAATGGGTCTTGCAAGACTGGTCAAACTGATTTTGTGGATATAAATTCATTATTAATATTTGTTAAAATAAGGGATATGAAAATTGAAACAATGCTGATTTTTATTGCTTAGCCTACAAACCTTTTTTTATGTAGGTTGTTATGGAGTAGCCCCTGAGAAAGCAACTGAAGACTGGAAGTGCTCTCGATGTAAAGCCAATGCTTTAGAAGAGGTCTGCTAAAATTCTTTTGTGTTCATGCGTGAGCCTTAGTTCGGTGGCATTGGAAAGTTTGCAGTTGTGAGATAGTTATTGAAATAGTTTTATTTGTATAAACGAGTTTCATTAAAATGTAAAGAAGATCTAGTTTCAGATAGGACTTTACTTCATGGAACATTTTAAATGAATAGTTTGGTTCAGGGGTGTCAAACTGGCAGCCTGCGGTCTGGATGCGTCGCGCAGGCCACGCCTACCCCAACTCTACAGATGGGGAAAATGTGAAACATCATGTGACAGTAATGTGACGCCATGAGTTTGACACCTGTGGTTTGGTTGATTCGGTATCATCCATTACTAATTGTATTCATCAGTATTCCAGAATCTAGTCCTGGGGTACCAAAACCACCTGTTCAAGCCATCTGGATCACTTTGGGCCAATCACTTTTTCTCAGCCCAACTCACCTCACATGATAGTTCTTGTGGGGAAAATAAGAGGAGGAAGGGGTGTTGGATATGTCCACTGCCTTGAGTAAAAATATGTAAAAATAAAAAAGCAGGACATAAATACAAATAAATAAATGTGATTTTCTTTTGTCTTGTCAGGATTGCTGCTTATGCTCACTTCGTGGAGGTGCACTTCAAAAAGCCAATGATAACAAGTGAGTTTTTGTGATAATTAAGTATGGAAGATCCCTGGACTAGTAGACATCAACTCATGTTAAGCAACAAATTGGTGATGTTTCCCTGGTCTGATGCAATGCTACTTGATGTTATGGTTCTGCAAAGTACTGTGTTCATCGTTCATTCATGTTTTGCAAAGCCTATTGCTGCAAGCAAAAACCTCAAATACTTAAAGCAACCACATTTTATGAAGTTTTCATAAACTGCTGCAAAGGCTGTCAATGTACACATGTGCGCATAGACAGCCACAATAGTCATTGCCAATAGTCTATTATCTGTTCATGCATACAGTAGAGAGAGAACCTTGGAAGCAGCCGTAAGCCTTCCAGAGTATGTGGCCATTTTTTTCTGAATGTTTTTGCAAAGCACTTCTTTCAAAGACATTATGCAACTGTATTGAGAGTGGGGGAGATCATGTTCATAAGTTTCCTATTCTTTACACTATGGGCATATATGTTTGTTTTTAAGCTGTTACCAATGTCAGTTTTGGTTATCCATATCCTGCAGCCAATTTTTAACAAACATTTACTAAGTGCTTAAGTAAACGTCTGTTTTTTCTCAGGTGGGTTCATGTTATGTGTGCTGTGGCAGTTCTGGAGGCCAAGTTTATAAACATTGCTCAACGTAGTCCAGTTGATGTCAGCAAAATTCCACTGCAACGCTTCCGACTGGTAAAGTAAACAATAGTTTGAACTGATTAATACATGCTTATTCTATGCTTTTATGAGATTCTTAAATCAGAACCCTGAGAACATAGGAAAAAATATTTTTCAGATTACATAATTTGTGATATTGTAAGTGGTGGAACTTTGGATGATTTACATAGCGTTTACCAACTTGTTCCTATTCAAAAGTACTGGGGGAAAAAACTATTATTTTAAGACTGGGGGGCAAAGGTCACAGTAGCCAAAAATTATAGAAGTTGGAGCCCAGCATATCTGGAAGGTGACAGATTCCAGAAAGTTGTTTTATGCAGTGTAATAAGAGTGTAACTTAGCAATTACTTGTAGAATTGAGTAGTTGTATATTAATGATCTAGGGCACATACCTTACATATGTGCTGGCTGTACAATAATCCAGTAAAAAAGGCCAGTCTCAATGCATGATTCTATTATGCATGGGAAAAGTAGTCATAGAGCGAGACTTCACCCTAAGTAACTTATTTCATATAAATGTTACATAACACAAGAGATAGGACAAAGTGTATCCTATTATAAAAAGGAAGATGAAAATACAAAAACATTCAGGGCCTTGATTTTACCCGATATGTGCTGAAATATACCATGTACAAAAAGAAGCATACAGAGACTTCCCATCAATAATCACATATTTTAGCATATAAGTAAAGACAAGACAATCCCTACAAGAATCTGCAGGGAAATATAATGACATATATAGTGTAATTGTGTGATAATTAAACATCATGTATTTTTCTTCTTCATGAGATTGTACAATAGTATTAATTATAAAGAAAATGCCTGGCCACTGAAGCAGATTGTAAGTGCCATTGAAATACACATGGAATGCAGGTTTGTCTGAAAATAAAAACTCACACTGTAGTTCATGATTTCAAAACCTGATAACAAATCTGTATCTGAATTTGATATGCTCGTGTGTGTCTTTTGGTGTCCAAGCATCTGATATCTTTGAAACTTCACCTTGATTGAAGTGCTGAATTTGTCTCTTCACAGAAATGTGTCTTCTGCAAGAAGAGGCGGAAGAGAATAGCTGGCTGTTGCGTGCAGTGCTCTCATGGCCGCTGTCCTACATCTTTCCACGTCAGCTGCGCTCAAGCAGCTGGAGTCATGATGCAACCAGATGACTGGCCGTTCGTGGTCTTCATTACCTGCTTTCGACATAAAATTCCATCTCAAGCAGAGGTAAGTAATAGACTTAACATTTGGTTCAGCCTAACTTAACATTTGTACTTGACACATTACTTTTGAACATCTTAATTAGTTTGGAAAGGCAGTAGTAAAAGTGTTCAGGAGGCCACACATACATACCATATTATGGAAATGCTTGCTTTGTCCTTTATTTTAAAATATTTATCTGCCCAAAGCAACTGCTAGTTTTGTTGCTATTGTTAATATTACTGAACCTTCTATTTATATCTTCATTAAAAGTTGATGGGAGATAGTTTGCATTAGCAAAATATAAAGGCATAATACAAATCTTACATTAAAAAGCTTTTCAAAAGAGATGTAAAAATAATATTTGTGCTTACCAAATAATGCATAGGAAGCACTTGTATTTTGTGCAACTTTCCACAGCCTTCAAAGTATTTCATGTAGTTAAACCATCAAGTTCTATCTTCTGAATATAACATTGATTATTACTCCTTTGTTCCTTCAGCGAGCTAAGGCCGGTCTACAGGATCTTGCTGTGGGACAGCCTGTGATAAGCAAGCACAAGAATGGACGTTTCTATCAATGTGAAGTGGTCAATCTGACGAAGGAAACATTTTATGAGGTCAACTTTGATGATGGCTCCTTCAGTGATAACCTATATCCAGAAGATATTGTGGTATGCTTTACAGTAAAAAAAATTGCAGCAAAAAAATATATAGTCCTAATATAAAGATTGCTGAAGTGGGTCAAATCTCCAAAGCATCTGGACAGTACTTTTGAGCTGCATAATGTATAGCATAGATTATTTGACTCCTAAATTAGAAATCTCTTCCCTTTCTCCTCCCTCTTTTCAGTACCTTTAAAAATCTTTCATTAGAGGAAAAAATAATTCCATATGAAGATTCTATTCTCTTGTCAGATCTTTACTTGTTTTATGTTAATACAGATATCTATATAATAAATGAGTAGTTGTAGAATAAGGATAATTTTGTAGATCTTGTAATCTGTTCATGGCAGGAATATTCTGATTATAAGATTAAGCTCATTGCAACTACCTCCTGATGTTAACAG
The DNA here is from genome assembly GCA_009733165.1 of Naja naja. Classification (NCBI taxonomy): domain Eukaryota; kingdom Metazoa; phylum Chordata; class Lepidosauria; order Squamata; family Elapidae; genus Naja; species Naja naja. Next base: position 61,183,175 of record CM019150.1, read on the forward strand.
AATTGTACATTTTCCTGCTCTCCTTATTGCCATGTACCAGCTCAATTGTCAAGCTTCTCCAGGGTCTCTTATTTTAGGCAATGTTTCTTCTGTTTGGTATTCAGTAGATGATTATATTTCTCAAACTTTCTCCAACATGGACAGAGTCGAGATTGCCTCCAGCTTGGTCCTCCACCTCCAGGAGAAGTTGTTCAAGTCAGATGGACAGATGGACAGGTCTATGGAGCTACGTTTGTGGCTTCTCATGTCATCCAGATGTACCAGGTGAGTGAGAGGAATGGGAACAATCTTCTCATTTTCTCGCTTTTTAACTCTTTGTGGATTGTTAATTTGGGAGTTCTGAAATCTCTGAGGGATGTATTCTGGCCTGCCATGAGCAAGATAACATGTGTAATTGACTGTTCCAAAAGATACATTGATCAATATATTAACATTTGTGTCAAGAGTTTAAAATTCTCATGAATTGTAATTGTGGCTATATAAACTTAATTTCTTGATCTTAAATGGGCTCCGGGGGATGGTAGAGGACAGGAATGCCTGGATGAACGTTGTTCATAGGGTCGCAATGGGTTGGACATGATTTTGCAACTAACAACAACAACAAACTAGTTTTGTAGATATTCTCTTCTGTTATTAGCAGCTGGTCTGCCAACTCCTTCATGATGAGTACATGAAATTGTATGCCAGTTGGCTGGGATCCTGCTCCATAAAAACATTCTGCCTGATGCAAAAATAGCAGTTGATGCTTATGTCTATCTGATTGTTCTGATTCTAGGTGGAGTTTGAAGATGGATCCCAACTAATGGCAAAAAGGGATGACGTATATACACTTGATGAAGAACTTCCTAAAAGAGTCAAGTCAAGGCTGGTAAGTTAAACACCGATAGATTTGGATATGCGAAATTCTCACACAAGACAGCATCAGTTCCCACATAGGGAACATTTCTTCTGTCACTAGGACACTTCTAGATGCTTCAAAGATATAATACAATTATTAAACTAAAGGTTCCAAAAGTCATTTCAAAGGAAAGGAAAAATATATTTTCAGAGTACTGTTTGTTGAGCCCATTATTGAACTCTGCAAATGTGTAGATTAATGGTAAACAGCCACTTGGAGTCTCAAGAGTTGAGGTAGATCTACAGTAAGTACTTTACTCTAAAGCAGATAGTTAGATTGCCAAAATCTACTCTTCATTGTTTTCCACTAAAATAATATGGTTTTTATTATGCAAGAGGAAAATTGTGAAGAAACTTTATAGCAATAGCAATAGCACTTAGGCTTATATACCACTTCATAGTGCTTTACAGCCTCTCTAAGCGGTTTACAGAGTCCACATATTTCCCCCAACAATCTGGGTCCCCATTTTACTGACCTCAGAAGGATGGAAGGCTGAGTCAATCTTATAGTCCCTTGTAAGTCCAATCACAGTCCAGTGTTCTCCATTGTTCTTTTAACATGTCTTTATTTGATTTGCAGTCTGTTGCGTCTGACATGCGCTTCACAGAGATCTTCACAGAGAAAGAAGTCAAACAAGAGAGAAAAAGACAGAGGGTGATCAACTCGCGCTATCGTGAGGATTACATTGAGCCTGCACTGTACCGGGCCATTATGGAGTAATAGCTTGCAGCAGGATTGCAGTGATCACCCCAAAATGGATCCTAGTACTCCAGCACAGCAGAAGCCAAACAGACAGTCTTCATATCCCACTTTTAAAAAAAAAGAAATGAGATAAGCTTATCTGACTCTATAGCACCTTGAAGGTATGGATTTGGCTTTACTGGCAAACTCCAAGGCTATCATTTGGGAGCACATCTTTGAGCTTGTGAAGCATTTGGTTCATACCAGCTCGATGTCTTTGCCATTAGCTGTGAGTTTCTTCATTCAATACAAGCTGTTGTTTGCCAGAAGGATAACTTTCCATTACCATCCAAGGAGTAGCCCAGACAGTCGCAGTGCTAAAAATGACTTTCCCCTTTTTTCCTGGATTAAATGTCTATTTCTGGGGAAAATTCTGAGCTCATCCTGCCTGCACAAAGCTGGTGATGTTACTGGTGCTTGACAATGAATTCCTTTTTATATTTATAACCCTGTTTTTTGTCATGAGCACACTTCTTTTTTTTTAAGCATCACCTCTGAGAACAGAGCTAAGTGAGCTGAAGAATAGAGAATGAAATTTTTGACTCTCTTTATTCCCAACTTCTTGAACCTTTGAAGCTTTTGTCCCTATTTTATATTCAAAGACTTATTTACTCATATGTTTAATTGTTATAGTTTGTGCCTATGTAATAGGAAAAGGTTTTGAGCCATTCAGCGCTGTGCATTCCTCAGGCAAGAGAATCCTGGGAAATATCCTCAATTAAGGCAATAAGGACTATAAGGATTCCCATTCCTGTTTGGCTTGGAATGGCCACAAATTGGCCCAGGTTTGCAACAAGATTGCCTGGGAAAAATTAATGTTCTTTCATCTCACTGGCAGTGACTCCAAATTGTGGACTATTTGAATCCAGTTCGAATATGCATTAAATTATGTCAGCGGTCAACATTATTGGTATTTCCATTGGAAGCTTTGCACTGTTTTTGCCCAAACCTATACAGGTAAAACTAATAGAAGGGCTCATGTATATTTAGATTTATCTTTTGTGGGACAGAGAAAAGGAAGCTGAAGGTACATTTTCAAGAGGTGTCTCATTTCTTTGCTGTGCAGTCATTGGGGGCAATTTTCATCCAGATAAATTTCAAGAATAAGTGCAAAGCTACTTGTCCAATTATAAACATGCCCTTGTAGTCTGTGTCTATAGTACCCAGAATATGCCCATATCATCTAAACTTGGAAGATAAATGTGCTCATGTTTACTACAGTAGAGGCTCCAGGGGAGACTAGTAATAATGTAATGCTGTACTGTAGTAATACAGTGTAGTATTCCTTCCCTTTATTTATCTGTTTATCTTTCTGCATAAAGTTCACACAACTGATTATGGCAACAATTGATATAGGTAGTCCTATATTTACATCCGTTCATTTTAAAGTGGTTTAGAGTTATGACAGCCTCAGAAAAAGTGACTTGCAAACTCTTCTCAAAGTTAGAACTTTTGCACTACTACACTCAGTCAGGTGATCACAATTCAAGCGCTTGACAGTCAACTCACAGTTGCAGCATCTTGCAGTCACATGAAGGTTGTGATTTGTGATCTTCCAACAAGCCAAGTCAAATGGAAACCAGGTTCACTTAACCATGATAAAAATGGTTTTAAAATCAGGTCCAGTCACACGATACATTTTATGACTTCACCAACTTACAACAGAAATTCCAGTCCTAATTGTGATTGTAAGGTGAGGACTACCTATAGAAGCAAAATTCTTCAAAGTGCAGGTGAACAAAATCTCAAAGCCTTTTCTGACTCTCTCCTTCCTTTATTAATTAAGATCCTGAATGTATTTTGAAGGAAACCTAGAAGAAGTGGAGAGATGTACATTTCAGCATACAGATGATATTGATCTCCTTTCTGTATTACTTTAGAATTTAAATCTGCATTTAAATCTGTAGAGATTGGCTCTCTTCATAAGCACAATATATATATAAATATGTACAAAGGAGCAACTTTTGAAATATTTGCAATTGGACATTGCCTCTCAATTTGGAAATAAGATTGGTAATTATATAGTACATGAGAATATCTCACTGCTCTCAGTTGCTGCCTTTTAAAAAGTGTTATATCTCCAGTCTCCTTTTGGATCTTGAATAGATGTCACACTAGTATTTATTTAAATGGTTTGTGCTATCTAGCAAGATGGGCAGCCTTTTCTTTTTGGCCTTTATGTATTAAGCAAAACAGTATTCCTTTGATTCCCCAGGAATGTTTTTAGTATGAAACAGAGATCCCACTCTGTTTTCTTATCTCTTAACCTGGACGTTACTGCTGTCCCAGATATAATAGGCTTTTCTGTATTAATATTAAAACAGAATCATGATGCCAAAGGTTCGTTCAACCAGCATAGGGACTTTTAAGTTTTTTTCTGCTTTTGGATTGAAAATAAACTCTAGGTGATATGTATCAATGGATTTAAAAAATATTTTTGAACTGTAGCTTGAGCTGCTCAAAAACTTTCTGAATTTTTAAAAATGAATTCACATCATAATCAAATATGTCTGAGCATATCTACAAATTGGTTTAATTTATTTCAAAATCTAGAGGTTGGTTTTACAGGATTTGTACAGGATTTTAATATGTCTGTTTATAATAGAGCAGGCAATAAGAATTCTAAGAGCCCTTTTAATCATTATATCCTATTTTATTACAAATATGTCTTGCTCTCATCCAGTCAAACTGCAATTGTTTTATCTTAAATCATTGTAATAAAATTGTTGATTAATTTTATAAGTTTGACACATAATTGGGATAAACTTCTTCCTATTGATGGTTTTACAAGCTTTTGAAAATATAAGCACCATTTTCTTAGTTTGCCCCTGGTATTTAATATGTGCACACACCTCTGTATAAGGTTGCAGCAGGCTTTATATGTACAGAAAAGAACAAGATGAAATATGTGATCTAAACATGATCTATTATGATTCCTTGAAAACAGACTCCAATAATTTCTGACCTATTGGAAGTTGTGCTGGTTTTAGGATGCCAGTAAGAGATGTATACAAGACAGGCAGCTTTATGTATTGTTTTTCTGACCTAGTAATATAAATTTGGACTAGACTCAACTGATTAAATCTGAAACACTTTAACACTGAAAGTCTGCGCGTCTTCAGTTATATTGCTGGGTTTCATTCAACATCTTTCGTAGGTTCGTTTTTTTTGTTAACAAGTTATATCTATTGAGTCTCAGTAACTGGACCAGCTACCTAACCCGAATCAGGAATTATACTAGATTTTCTTCAGTTATTAATATTTCTAGCTTTTATTTAGTTAGAATAGGTGTTCATATTTGTGTATGTATTTGGAGATTCATTAGATTTAGGTCAAGGGAATAAAAATAGAAAGTGAAACTCCTAAGAGAGAGTATATGGAATGAAGATAAGCAAAATGAGAGAAACAAACCTTTACCTTTCTTCTTATGGAATGTAATTTGGCAAAATAAATTAGTAGAAAAATACAAAATGCAAGAATTCATAGGTCTATATTTTTAAAAATATTTAATTTGTACATTATTACTATTTTATTATTAAGTTTTATATTCCCCTTATTTAAACATCAAAGGTTATATGTTAAAAGATATATAATTCTTGTTTTATAATTCAAACATACATAATTCTTCTGCCTCCTATTTTCCCACAACAAAACCCCTGTGATGTAAACTGGACTGAGAGTGACTAACCCAAAGTCATCTGGCCAGGTTTTCATGCCTAAGGCAGGATTAGAACTCATAGTCGTCTGGTCTCTAGGCCAGCACCTTAACCACTACATTGAACTGACTTTTAGATGCAGCATGATGTATCTATACTGAGTAGTTATCTCAGATTACTTTTGTTTAAACAAATACAAAATACATAGCAATTGTTTATGAATGAAATTAGTAATTGGATCCTAGACTGCATTATAATATATTTATGATTTTATGTATTTAAATCCAAAAAATTTCTGACAATACAACATATGACATACCAGTGAGATGAGCTGCTTTTTACCATATCTCAGATTTCCTTGGCATAGAATCCAAGAACAAATGGCTGTTGTGACCACTTCGTCTTATCATGTGAATAATTTCAGCTTTGAGAGTTAATTTCATCAAAATTAATGAAATTTCCTTTGGAGTTTCCATGTGTAAAATAGTATAGGAAGCTTTTATAATTCCTTGGCTTTAACTAATTAATGAACTCATCAAAGTATTTCTTGAAAATGCCGAAACACCAGTCTTGGCTTAATTTTTTTTTCTAAGAGCACTTAAAAACAAAAATAAAGATGGTTGGTTTCTTATTTGTCAATCTAAATGCCTGAGCATCCCCATATACTACAAATCACATTTCCCTCTTCAAGATTAGTGGTTAGTCCTACAAAACAGGATGTTATTTTAAAAATCAGGAAATTAAGCGTTTACAGGAGAAGGAAGATGTGACTGTTCATCTAATACCTACAACAATATCCTTTGCTGAGGTCCAGACTCCTATTAAAACTGCATATTAGTCATTAGAGCAACATCTCTTCTCAATACTGTTGAGTATTTATGCTGTGGCTTAGTCTGCATGTTTGTAAAACTTTATGTAAAAGAAGTTAAAAGTTTGGCAAATATGCAGACAGGACCATTTATTTTGCTACAAGGATTGTGTGAACGGTGACTTACTAAAAACACAGGAGGCCTGCAAGGCTAGAAACTTTTAATATCTTGTCTAGGAACTAGCTAAGATCAGCCATTCTGTGAGAGGCCCAGGCTGGGATGAAGGGAGGCTAGCACAGTAATGCTCTTGTACTTGGCTTGTACTAGAGAAAAGGGAGGAAAGCCAGCAGGAGCTGCTGTAGAGATGAAGAGGATTTTGGGCTGGACAGGAGATCATGTTCACTGCAGCTGAGCTGACCTTCCGTTTGTTTATTTGTTAACTTTTACTAACTGGGTCTTGTTTCCAGACACTTGGACACACAGCAGGAAGTGGAAAGTGACATAGTTTCCTAAAGCTCCAATTCTTTAACTATTTTACCAGATACCATCAAGAGGCGGGACCATACAAAACAATACTATGCATACCATTCATCCGTACAAGCCCTATTAGATTTGCAGAATATGTTATTTATTTATAAAGCGAGCCAAACTATTTTTTTCCGTTTTGATATGGTATTTGGTTTAACTTGTTTTAGTCAAGACTGACAGCAAAGAAAGAGAGAATTCTCAGAAGATAAAGAGTGCAACTGTAGCAGAACTGAGCTTGGAATGTTAGCCATTTATCATTTTCGTAATAGAAAGCCAGCAAACTGGATGGCCTCCAGTTGCATTGGAACAGCAATTCCCAACATTTCTTGGAATGTAGCAGACTGAAGATAATGTCTCCTATGTTAGAAATTTGCTGCTGAGTTTCAACATTATCTTGTATGTTTTTATTTTGTTTTCATCAGGGAGAAAATTCTGCTATATGAAGCTCGTGCATCTTTTTTTCAGTTAAGTCCTATATGCTTCTGTTTCTTCTTTTCCTTTATATAACTTAGCATGATTTTCTCCTTGCTTTGATATAAGCATAAAGAATGTTTCCACTTCTTATATTTAGATTCTTCCCTTTCAAAATGTTCACACCTCTCTCCCTTTATTTCAGGGGTAATATTGTGAACACAGGACTAACAGATTATCTAAGGAGCTTCATAGATAGGGATTTAGATACAAATCTTCCTAGTTCCATTTTTTATTGCTTTTATAGTACTGACAAAAAAGAAACAGAGATAAAATATATAACATTGTCAAAGAAAAGAAAAAAACACATAGAAAGTGCTTTTCAAAAAACAGATCTGGAAAATACTTTCAGAAAATAAATTATTTGTTTAGAAAAAAAAATTATGGGCTTCTTAAATTCTGAAGATACTTGTACAGAAAATGCAGTTACTAAATAATGAGGGAGGATTTGGTTTTCTGAACAGCTGTATTTTTATGCTTACCTATTGTCAAGTATCAAATACTGGAAAGCAACAATAGATATTACTTTTTTTATTTGGTTGAATGGATAGTATTAGGATCTAAATGTACTAAAACTCTAGCACCTCTGGAAACATTTACATCAATTAGAAAACTATGGAATGGAATGTCAACACTTTTTTCCATGCTTAATGGACTTTATGAGGAAAGCCAACTTCAAATATAGGGGGGAAAGATGATGGTATGGAACTAATTGGATGGAAGTGGGGATATTGACTTTGGACCAACTGATAAATCATGAAGATACATTTTAACACATTTCGTGCTGAGACAAATATCTTCTACCAAATATAACTCAATGGCAACATTTATAGTTACAACATTTGTTAACAACTTTCTCCAGTTTTGACAAAGTACTGGATTATATGAACAGAACAGAACAGAATAGAATATTTGCAAGGGACTCTGGAGTCCCTTCAAGTCCAACCCCTGCTCAAGCAGATGACCTTATACCATTTGAGACAATCTCTTCGTAAAAACCTCCAGTGATGAAGCACCCACAACTTTTGGAAGCAAGCCATTCCAACTGGTTTATTGTTCTCAGTGTAGGAAAATTTCTCTTTTATTTCTGGGTTGGATCTCTCCTTTATAAGTTTCTATGTGTTGCTTCTTGCCTTGCCTTCAGGAGCTTTGGAGAACAAGTTGAACCTTCCCTTTTTCTTTATGGCAGCCCTTTAGATATTGCTCTACTGTATCATGCCATTCCTGGTCCTTCAGATTAGACATGTCCAAAGACATGGAACCATTCTTCATGTTTTACCCTCCAGTCCCCAATCATTTTTGTTGCTCTTTCCTATAATCTTTCTAGAGTCTCAATGTATTTTTTATATTGTGGTGACCAAAACTGTGGTGCAGTATTCCACCTGTGGCCTTACCAAGGCATTATAAAATGGCACTAACACTTCATGTGATCTCTCTTAAGGCAGCCCAGGATTGTGTTGGCTTTTTTTATCTTTATTTTATTTATTAGATTTTTGTTGCCGCCTATTCACCATGGTGACTTTCGGCAGCTGCAACATGCTGCTGGTTCAGGCTTAAGTGGTTATCCACTAGAATTCCTAGATCCCTCGCACAGTTACTTCTATTTAGCCAGGTGTCACCTCTTCTATATCTATGTATTTGGTTTTTTTTTATTAGATTTATATGCCCTTCTTCGGAGACTCAGGGAGGCTTACAATTTTTGGGATACAACCCAATGTGCTCAGCAATAGCCTTCATTCCATTGTATATGCCTGCTTATTACTAAGCGGCATTTTTACAAAGTCAGCTTATTGCCGCCAACAATCTTGGGTCCTCAATTTACCTACCCTGAGAGGATGGAAGGCTGAGTCAACCTTGAGCCTGGTGGGATTCGAGCCTACAATAATTGCAGGCAGCTGGAACTTAAGTGCTAGGCATTTAGCAGCCTGCACCACCAAGGCCCTTCTTCCCTAAGTGTAGCATAAAGTGTACTTTCTTTTTAATTTGTCAGTCTCAAAGGCATTGGCAGGGTATGTGGAGAGATGAAGGTCAGCATTCAGTTGCTTAACTATTGACTTTGCTGGCTGATTAGACTGATAGATAATATTGCCATGATCAAGGGAGGTGATAACCAACTATTGAGCAACAATGTACTTCTTATTTAAAGGAGTAATTTTTATGATTTCTAATTAAAAAGCCTTCTTTTAACCAAGTATTTTTTCTAACTATAGGCTAGTCTCAAACATTCCATTATTGGGTATGATGATAGAGACAGTGATGGATGAAACTTCAGGATCTATTTCAGTAAAGTTTTTAATTATCCATCAACTTAATTGCATTAAATCATGTTTTCTGTTACCTAAGAGACAGCAACTATGTTGGAATCATACAGAGGCAAGTCATATTTACACTCACAGCATATCTTCTTAAGAACAATGAAAGTTGTAGTTCTGATGTTCAGGAGTTTGCTTTGCTGGTAAGTCTGGTTTAAGCCTGCCTAGTTATACATGGAGAAATACTTGGCAGCTTGAATATTTTCCTTTACCATTGTGTGTTTGTGTGTGTATATGATTGATTAATCTTCTTGCCTTCATCTATTCAGTTGAATTTACTTTAATTATCGCTTTTATTGTCATTTGGGGATTTGCTGAGCAGAATGTGGAGTCTTCTCTAGAAAGTACTCTTAAATCATGTTTGTAATAAAGTATCATAACCCGCATTCACTGAATAAAAACAAAAAAAATCCCTCTCCCAAACTTATAAAAGCATATAGAATATGAAAGAACATTACCCAGGACACCATTAAACTTCAAAAGCTACATGGATAAAGTTTTCTTAATTTTGCGAAATGTCAGTACTGAGAAAGCCAGGTACTTTTTTGAGGTGTGGAAGGCAAGGTGTTCCAAAGCATTAGAAATAGCATAAGACCTGCCTTATTATTAATATATTGGGCATGGCTAGTCTAGTGAAGAGAAGGACCAGGGGAGACAAGAGAAGGATCAGGGAAGACACGATAGCAGGCTTGCAATATTTGAGGGGCTGCCACAGAGAGGAAGGGATCAAGCTATTTTCTAAAGCACCTGTAGGCCAGACAAGGAATAATGAATGGAAACTGAACAAGGAGAGATTTAACCTGGAAATAAGGAGAAACTTTCTGACAGTGAGAACAATCAACCAATGGAACAGCTTACCCTTGGAAGTTGTGGGAGAGCCATCACTTGAGACTTTCAAGGAGGGATTGGACTGCCATCTGTCAGAAATGGTGTAAGGTCTCCCGCTTGGGCGGGGGGGTTGGACTAAATTACTTACAAGGTCCCTTCCAACTCTGATTATCTGTTAATATGTCCCTTCTTTCTTGAGGACCGAGATCTTGAGCAGATCCTCTTCGCATCACTTGCTAGGATTGCAAAATTATTTTGGAGGACACATATCCTGATAAAGATCAGAGCTGCACCATAAGTGGCTTTGCTAATAAACAGCAACTAAAACGGGCAAATATTTTTTCATCCTTATCACTGTGAATTTTCTAAGATTGGTTGAAATGCTTATTTCCTGGGTGTCTCTACCCCAGCCTCTGGCAGTTTGTTAACTGATCAGGCAAAGTCTTGGCTAATTACTTGCAGAAGAGCCTGTACTCATTTTGTGCTCATTTCCTTTTAAGGCCTTAGCTCTGGATGTTTTTCTTAGAAATATTCTTGATATATTTCTATAGATGAATTCCATTAGCAGCAAGATAGTTAAGAAAATGTAACTAATCTCTTTGCTCATTGATTCATCTTCTTGCCTTCGTCTGTTTAGTTACATTTACTTTAATTATCCCTTTATTGTCATTTGGAGATTTGCTGGGCAGAATCATGTGTAGTTTTCTTTAGAAAGTACTCCTAAAAATACCAATGTAAAGACAGAAAGAGCCACTGGATGAAACAAAGTCGTATGTAAGTGTGAATACTAGCTATAAAAGTGCAATTAAATTTTAAAGTAATGTCCTGGCAGATGTTGGGAAGATACTTAGGAAGAATGTATCCTACTCCCTGAATCATAATGTGTGTATTATATGTGTACTAAAAGTAGTAGAGTAAGTCCATAATATTCTGTTGCCTGAATAAAAAGCAAAAATGCCCCACCCACCATTCAATATTTATTTATTTTATTTTATTTTGTCAAGCGATTATAAGATAGCAAGTATAAGTATAAACATAGTTATTAATACATGAAATGGATACATATAAGAAAAATAAAAGAAACAATAGGACAGGGATGGTAGGCATTTTGGTGCGCTTATGCATGCCCCCTATAGACCTCTTAGGAAAGCAGTGAGGTCAATAGTAGAGACAGTCTAAGGTTAAAGTTTTTGGGGTTTGGGAAAGAAACCACAGAGTCAGGTAGAGTATTCCAGACATTGACCACTCTGTTGCTGAAGTCATATTTCCTGCAATCAAGTTTGTGCGGTTAACCTTGAGTTTGTATCTATTGTGTGCTCTTGTATTGTTATATCATAGCACTGCCTGGAGCTTAATATGAAACTGGGAAACTACATTTCTATTGATTGCACAACTACCAAACAAAATGCATCAGTCCACTTGTTATTTGTCAACTATCTGGCAGTTCTTATTTATGGATATGAATGTAATATATAAAGTGGTTTACTGAACCTTACTAGTTGTTATACATTGCCGATCACTTGTATTTGGCCAAATGGGTTACCAACAGTACAAGTGTATAATAACCTATAATCTAAACTAGAAAAACATACCAGATTAATAGCAGAATTGTTTGAATGATATAAAGATAAGCAAATAACTCAAGAAAGACTTTGAAGTTGGTTTAATACTAGCTCTGACAATTGGTAGAAATTGGTGTTCAATTTTTATTTCAGCCCCCCTGTTCCCATCACACTGCTCTGAATTGCCAAATGGAAATGATTATGCCACTATGTGCTTCTCTGCAATTTTCTAGACTCACCCCATGCCATGCAGGAACTTTGAGTAAAAGGCAAGGATTATACATTTTGAAGGTTGATAACTAAGGAAGACTTAATCCTCTAATTTTTCATTAGCACTTTAAATTGTCTTAAGGAGTCCAGATAAGCTGCTCCCACTTTCTTTTCGGAAAAGAAAAAATAATGTAACAGATACCAATATATTTCATAGCCTCTGATACTTTTGTGACTGCTTAATGCTGTACTGTATATCTCCTTAACAGGACAAGCATCTTGTAAGGACTAATAAGGACTTTATAGTAGCTAGTTTGGCTTCTTTCTGAGTTCTGTTCATTGCATTTTATGTTCAGTGGAGTTCTGCAATGCACATATATACATTTTTGCATTTTGGAACAATCAACTATTGCTGTATTAATTTGCAATACATTACTTGCTGTATTAAGTTTATTTAATTAAGTTAAAACTTACACATTCTTCAAAGTCCTTGGGCCAACTTTGCAGTCAAAGTTTGAACAATATAACATACAATACATGTTTTAGCTCTTCTGCCTTAAAATAAAGTTGAACAATTTCACTTTCCTACTATCAATATCTTCTTCAGATTCTTGCTTTTACTTACCATCGTTTAGCTTATCAAAACCACAACTGCCAGAGTTTTAGATAGCTTATTTGAAAGAATAGGGTTGTCACATTCAATCTTTTCTTCTGTAGTATGCTTTAGAACAATTAATAGTTGAGATGATATATCACAGAACATACATACTGGAGTAATGTGGAATAAGAACAGAAAAGTATTCATCCTTAGTAATTTGCTTGGTATACATTAATTCTTGAAGGTTAGTAATAGTTCTACAAGGCTGACTGAGTAGCCATTCAGTTCTCTGCTTTCCTGACCCAGACTTGGCAGAAAAGTAGACCTCCTAATGCTAATTCCTCTCCTAGGCTGTAATTTGTCTAATACAGAGAGAATAGGGTTCCTTCTTTCTTACATACCTTCTGTTTGAGTATGCAAGGCTTGATCTGGCTTCTGCTCTCTTTACCAAGAAGTCAAATTATTAATATATTATGCATATATTCTGAGTTAAATTTTCAAAGGAACATTGAAATTAGACAGTGACTGCTTCACCAGTTGTCATATGGACACTAGTTACAGATTCTAGCACCCAAGTATATCTTTCACATAAGTATTTTTCTCCACCTGGGAAAACAGTGTAGTCAGCTAAGATGAAACCAGGTGGCTAATTTTCATTAGTCAAATTCTCCTATTCTGGCTTCGATTGCAAATCTGACTGCATATACTGGACAATCCTACAAATTTATGAGGTGATAGACAATTACCTATTTCTAGTATTGTCTGACCACAAAACCGACCACAAATGTCAGGAAAAATACACACACTTAATCAAATATATTTCAGAGCTATAGTGTTATATTCTTAACATCTGACTTGATGGTTATTCAAGTCTTTACTTTTAAGTGGAGCAGAAACATCATCACATGATCTAGGAATCACGTCATTAATCTTTTTTGCTTGTATGTTTTTATTACATTTTATACCATCCGTTTCACGGTAGGTCTGGGCAGTTCACAGAATAAAAACAAAAACACTCCAAACAATAAAATAATACAATGGTTTTTTTAAAGGAAGAAATGATGGGCAAACTGGGTAATAGCCAAAGAAAAACCAGGCAAAGAGCCAGGTCTTCAAATCTCTTTGAAATACCAACAGATTGCGGTCATGTGTATCTCGAAAGGAAGCTCATTTCCAGTAGCAGGCATTATAACAGAGAAGGTGCACTTCCAGGATCCTGATAGAATGAATTATTTAATCAAAGGAACCTGAAATGCAGTAACCCTACTGGATTGAATTATCCAGGCAGATAATATTAGAGACAGGTAAAGAGGCCCCATGCTAACTGGATTTCATAGCTAATGACTAGCACCTTGGATTGCCCCCAGAAGCATACTGACAACCAGTGCAGCTAACAGAGCAGAGGTGTTCCATGGGCAATTATTGGCCATACCCAGTTATGCCATCACACTGCCGATGTTACTGCATTCTGGATCATTTGAAACTTCCAGGGCAGCTCTTTGAATTGTGTTGCAGTAATCAATATAGAATATGCATTGCAGTAGTCAAGCCATGCACTGACCAGATGCAACTAAGATATTAAATGAAGTTGTGCAAAGGCCTCCCTAGCTGTCCTCTTAACTGAGCAGGAACTCTGTGTCCAGGAAGCGGTCACCCCCCCCTCAGTGGATTAGGTTTGCAGGGATCCTATTTCAAGATTTACTGCATTACACAAGCTGGTTTTATATGAAGTCTTTCCAGCACAAAGACACCTGAGAACATGTTACAGTGTTTCTAGAGGCACCAAACACAAGCTAACAAATTACAATCTTGCTGCTCTCTGACTTAACTACCCAGATAATTGTTTCCCTCACCTTTTGATGGAAGCAGGTCATGGCCTGTATGATCAATGGCCTTTTTATTTCCAATCTCTGTGAGCACACACTCACCACAGGAAAAGGTATAAGTAGCAGGATTACTTGAGCAACTGACCAGCTCAATGGATTTTCAGATCTATTGGGCAGAGAGGAAGTCACATCAGGAGATATCTTGAGGACAGAACTGCGTGCCATATGTCCTACCTGGTGCCTCCTAAACTAACCTGTTACTGTACCTTCACATAGGATAGTTAATTCTTTCTCATCACCAGCACTAGTTTTGCATCTGATGCTGTTTTTTAATTTCAGTTTTTTCTTTTGGAAATGGGATGAGACTAAGTGCCATTTTTTCCCCTTTGGCTCACACATAGATGTTTTAGCTTAGGCTTGACAGAGGTTGTTGAAAAAGGCTATTACCTATACAAGATGAGAGTATTCAATTAACCAATAAAGGAGAATATTTATAGCTCAGGCTTGAAATGAGGAGTGCTTGGTGCTTTCTGAGCTTGGCTGTTTTAGATGTTTCATTACCCAAACTAAGTAACATCATCAGTGCACCAAAGAGGTTACTTAGTTTGGATAATAAAATGTTTGCAAGAAAGCAACCAAGTTCAGAGAACACCAAGGACCCCTCATTCAATCCCCTCATTGAACTTTATATACATTCAACAAAGACAAAAAAAATCTATGCAAATCAACAGCTTTCTCCACCCTCTTAAGTCACTGTATTTCTGGCAGAAATATTCATTTTGATTTTTTTATGTGCTTTGTTAAATTATGTGTAATAGCTACTCAAAACAACAGCAGCTATTAAAATGACAGAAAATAAGAAAATAAAAACTGTTAAGGCAGAGCAGTAAAAAAAAGTTACATTTGCAAGTTCACAAAAAACCAGCATTTGTCCTTTTTTTGCAAATAAAAATATCGTTACCTTGCTGACATGATCGTTATTTAGTGAGGCACTTTCAAGAGCACTGCAGATCTAAAGTCCA
This sequence comes from Naja naja, assembly GCA_009733165.1. Classification (NCBI taxonomy): domain Eukaryota; kingdom Metazoa; phylum Chordata; class Lepidosauria; order Squamata; family Elapidae; genus Naja; species Naja naja. The sequence goes on from CM019150.1 coordinate 61,198,636, forward strand.
ATTACTAGCAAGACATCCTAGTTAATATTGTTTGCTTAAGCACAAATAATTTGTTGAACTCCACAGTTGGGGCAAAAAGTCTCAACTTATCACCAGATCTGGTCAACTCCATGTTTAGGTCAGCTGCTTGCAGCAAGGCAATACTTCATGACTGTTGACTTTCTTTCTGAACTTAAAATAGACAAAGATGATGTTGTTACTGAAGGGAGACAAAAACTCCTTCACAGTATAAAACTAAAAAGAGTGCCTAAAGCAGCTGTATTGAAGTTGTAGCAATACTATCTGAATATAATTGTCTTTTCTCCCAGTTGGAATTCAGTTTGCATGTATCTTTTTATTTTCTAAATGCCCAAATTAATGTCAAGCAAAAATTCCTTTTATTAGCTGGCTATACCCCAGCTTTTAGCTTTTTTAAACATCTGATTCATTTATCTATGTCTTTGCTTTGGCTTATAGCTTTTAAATCTACTTGTTTTAAAACAGCTATTATCATTATGATTTAATACTACCCTTTAATATTTTGTTTTAATTCTCTTGGATTCTATATTTTTATAATTACCTTTAACATAAAAAGATTCTGTTGACATTTATTCTGTGATCTTATCTTATTATATGGTTATGGGAGCAGTTCTGTAGCAAGCAAAAAAGCTCTACAGAGAATCTTTAAAATTGCCCAGAATATCAATGGGGTCCAGCTACCAGTCCTGGACAATGTCTTCACATCTCACTGTTTGAGGAAGTTGCACAACATTCTCAGAGACTCTTCCCATCCTACTTACAATTTCTGTGAACTGTTGCCTTCTGGCAGAAGATACAGAACAATTAAAATCGGACCACACGTTTTCTGAAGAGTTTTTATCCCAGAGCTATAATTGCACTTAACAATGAACTTAAGGACCACCATCAGTGAGCTATTGGACAACATTACTTGGTCTGTTGTGTGGATGCTTGTGTGTTTTTAGGGGGCGGGGAATTTTGGCAGTTGGGGGATTGTCATGTGTGTGTGCATGTTGGGTCTGGTCTCTGGGTGTTATGTGAATTTCATTGTATGTATACTGTATATATAGGTACAATGACAATAAAGAATTCAAATTCAAATTTATTATGAAGCAAGTCCTGTTAAATGTCTATGGATGAATTCTCAATCATCCAGATCATGGTTTTCCCTGTTGGAAGTTAAAACCCACCCCACTCCTAAAAGAATGAAATATTCTAGGACATATTAAAAAGGCAGAATATTATATTTCCCTGGATGAGAAAAGGAGAAACATGTTTTTAAAGACAAAGCAGCTCCCTGCCCCCCCTTCAGCTCTAGGGTGATGAGATTAAGACATGGCCCTCAGGACATGATAGGATTACCCATCTCACTACATGGCACCTGGGAAGATTACATCACCAAGCAAGATTCAATGAAGCTACCCCTGCATGGCCCAATGGGAGCCTGACAACCAATCAGGGTACTCTTCCTGTGCCCCAGGAAGTTCAAATTCCAGAGAGGGCATAAAACCCAGGGACTCTCAGCATCTCTTCCCTTTTTTCACCCAGGATATCCAAGCCATGTTGTCCTGTCCACCATTGAACCATCTTTCCAAGCAGTCACCATGTTTATAGTGTCTTTCTTCCCACTTGGAACTTTGAACCCAGAAGGATATTTCTTCCAACATCCCGAAGGTGCTTTTTCAAGAGGCAACTGGATGAGACAACTGGATTTTCAAGAAGAAACGGGACTTTCTTGGATGAGAAGCAAAATGTCTTAATAGAAAGACAAAGTTCAGTTGGCTCTTGAAAAAGCACTTTTGGGACAGGTCCTATTAAGATTTTTTTTCTGCTGCCTTGCCTGGGTTTATTCAATTCCAGGAAGATTTCAGAGAATATGTAAGGATGAGGGTGGAGGTTCTCCACTATTACAAATATGTAAAGATATCAGGCAAAATCAGAACAAAAGAGAAGTTCTGGCTGATAGCTATTTTTAGATGTCAGCCTTGCAGAACTGTATATTTCTTATAAGTTGAGGATGACATCAGCATATTCTGTGGATATTGCACATGAAAAAAGGGGATGTGCACTTTTTCAGCCTTTTGGCTGATATAATGCTTATTCCTTGTAATTATAATATTCTCCTGCTTTATCTTTTGATGGGAATCTCTTGCAATTTCTGCTACTGATCTATATTATTCAGCTAATTACCGGTCTGTTAAATGTATTATAGCTCATTTTGAACTTTTTCAATTTTATAACTCATGTTTTCAGAGGTTTCCACAGGATATGGGTAAAGAAAAGTCAAGATGGTGGCCATAGTGGTGTGATTTTAGTTTAGCCAATACGTTATTTTGGACATATAGAAAAGACAGGCTGTCATCTTGATTTTTTTTTTACCATAACCTGTGGACATCCTTGCTTATTTTCTTCATGTACTCCATTTAAACTTTGTTTATCAGTCTCCATTCTATTGCTTCCACTGAATTGTTTTCTCTATTGTCTTTGTGCTTTAATCTTCTTGGGAAGAACACAATTGGTTAACCATTTATTTTGCTCAAATTGTGCTTACCTTTCTGGTACTTCTCTTCTGATACCTGTTTATACACAGCTGGTAATTTTGATAGGTACTCTAAAAATATTACTTTGTTTTACAATAAACAGCATTTGACAGGTCACATGGTGATACTACAAAACACAGTACCTTTCTTGCCTCTACTTCTATTTGATGTTACTAAAGGTAGAGATTCAAAACAGCCACTGCACAATTAGGCCATTTCACAAGGAAACATTGTAACATGGCTAAGCCAAAATGTGCACTTTTGCAGGCAACTGAAGAGGGCAAAAGGGGATATGCTGGAAATTCTTCTAGAAACAAGATGATCAGTGTTGTAGTCAGAAGGCTGAACTAACCACATCCAGCTTTTCTACCCCCAGTGTCTTCCAGAGATCGGCAGGCCTTCACTTACGACCACAATTGAGCCCAAAATTGCTGTTGCTAAGTGAGACTTTTGTTAAGTGAGTTTTGCCCAATTTTATGACCTTTCTTGCCACAGTTGCTAAGTGAATCAGTACAGTTGATAAGTTAGTAATCCAGCTGATGTGAATCTGGCTTCCCTGTTGACTTTGCTCATCAAAAGGTTGCAAAAGGTGATCACATGACCTTGGGACACAGCAATGGTCATAAATATGAGCCAGTTGGCAAGCATCTGAATTTTGATCACAAAATTTTGATCACGGGGATGCTATGAAGCTTATAACAGTGTGAAAAACTGGTCATAAGTTACTTTTTTCAGTGCTGTTGTAACTTTGAACGGTCGCTAAATGAACTTTGTAAGTCGAGGACTACCTGCATGTGGCAGCTACATCTCTCAGGATTCCCACTGAGTGTGGTCAAATATATTTTTAGCAGAATACCTCAGGAAGCTGTTTTAGAATCTGAATGGAACCGCCTTACATACAGTCGGTCTTCCTCATTAGCGGTAATATATATTCCACTGATTACTTCCAAATGCGTGTCCTCATTCTTCTGACACAGCTTCATGGACAAGACAAGACCTTTTGAGTTGTGTGGCAAAAATGATATGAATCCATAAAGGTGCCTTTACACAGACACATGCACTCTAGTGAGGTTCACTCCAACCTCATACATGATTAGTTTCACACGTGCGTTTTGTCAGGGTTAATCTTAGTTCACTGAATCAACACAATGGTTGGGCTCAGAAACCATAATCAGATCCGAGATGCAGCTTTTCCCCTCCAAGAAGCTGCCAATACAAGATACCTACACAACTATCTCTGGTTTGAACCCAGATAGATTCATAATCCTGATCAAAATTTTGAGGCGGTCCCAATTGTCTAAGGCAGCCTTTTTTTCTTCCTACAGAATTGCATTGCTGACACCTGCCCCTGGCAATATCTTTAGCTTTGAAAAGGAAAAATGTTGCTTCGCGCCCAAAGGGAATGAAAAAGATTGCCTCTGCAAATTTCCCTTTGCATTGTCTCTTTATTTATTCATTTTTTATTTTTATTTTTTATTTTGGTACGTCCGACTACGATAGCCGAACTGGTTTTACTCCGAGGAGACTAACGGCTTGCGAGCTCTCCTCAGTCGAAGTTCTGCTACTACCGCCTTAAACTCAGCGGTCTCGCTTTCATCGGGCAGCTAGTTTTGCTTTTCCAAATCCGGTGGATCAATAATGACCTCGTGTAGCAAGATTAGTAAGTCAGGGAAGCGCTATGAGAGCGCCAGCAGATTTGAGAAGAATCGGAGAGAATGCAGCCATTCGTACGAGGCGGGAAACGACGCGCCTGATTCCCCGGCATCTCTATGACTCGTTTGAAGCGGGACCTGCAAAACTCAGGAGGATGGAAAAAATGAGGTGGTGTCAAAAACATCGCGGCACACAGAACGCTGGCTGATCGGACCCGAGTCCAGGAAATCAGTGCAAATCACAGATAAAGTGGATGGAATGGATGCTAAAAGAAAGGGACGCGAATCACGCTATTTTTCTATTAACTTTATTTAAATTTAAACCATGGCTCTAACATTGCTTTGTGTATTCCTTCATAGATATACAGTGGTGCGTTTTCTGCTCTGTTTTTGAAGTCTCTGAAAGTATGAACTACGTCAGAGGAGGAGGAAAAAAAAGACTCAGAATCTCTAATAGGCGAGGCATATTATAAAGAATGGAAGAAGGTATATGCTTACTATTAAGTAGTAAATCTGCCAGACCCTGACAACGTCATTTCAAAGATGTGACAATCGGCTCAATCTGGTGAGCCAAGAAGGTGGAGGATATTTTTCAAACGACAGTGCTGATACTTTGAATTTTTTTTAATTTTTTTTTAAAAATTCATATTTATATGCCACCCTTCTCCGGAGACTCAGGGCAGCTTACAATTTTTTGGAGCACAACCCAATGCGCTCAGCAATAGCCTTCATTCCATTGTATATGCCTGCTTATTACTAGGGCTTTTTGGCTCCCCCAAGTGGCATTTTTACAAAGTCAGCTTATTGCCCCCAACAATCATGGGTCCTCAATTTACCTACCCTGAGAGGATGGAAGGCTGAGTCAACCTTGAGCCTGGTGGGATTCGAGCCTGAAGTAATTGCAGGCAGCTGGAACTTAAGTGCTAGGCATTTAACAGCCTGCACCACCAAGGCCCTTCTTAAATTGATTTATGAGTGTGGTATATGACATCAGAGATCAGGAGAGCTCCTGTTTCCAGCCCCATGTGAGTCACCCATGGTTGCCCTTTCAGCTCATAATCTTGGAATATTTCCTTGTCTGCAAGCAGCCATCGCACTCTTGATTCTCTTTGTCAGAGACACCAATTCTCTCATCCATCCAGTCATTGCACTGGGGGTGTGTGGCTGTTATTATCCCTGGGCCCATCCACCTACTGTAGGAATATATTAGCCCAGTCTCACTGGGCTTACACTCTGTCCTTCCAGTCCTTGGCTTGGTTTTCTACACTGGAAGGTTATTCTAGCTCCTACTGCTAGAATGACTTGCTTAAGAGTGCCTCTGGACTGTGTTGCAGGTCTGAGGTTTTCTAAAAGAGGGGAAACCCTGGGGGGTAACAGTATTGGCAGTATTTGTACAACAGCCTCCTTATATATGAGTAACCAGTCCTTCTGGATCTTCATAATGTACTGGCTGAGTTTGCAGTGAACACTTAAGTTATAAACTAAAACCTACGGTTTCAGTAGGAAAATCCAGATGGAAGTGCTTAACTGATTAAACCATGGTTGTTAAAACACGAATAAGCTTGTGAGAACAAGATTGTGAGAACAATCAACCAATGGAACACTTTGCCTTTGGAAGTTGTGGGAGCTCCATCATTTTGGACTTTCAAGAAGAGATTGGACTGCCATTTGTCAGAAATCGTGTAGGGTCTCCCACTTGGGTGGGGGGTTGGACTAGATGACCTACAAGGTCCCTTCCAACTCTGATTATCTGTTATCTGTTATTGCAATATTACAATGCAAGCTCACGGTTCTAATACAGTTACTATTGATATTACTTGAAGATTTAATACCGTTCACTGTGGATTTTATTTATTTTATTTGTCAAATGCTTACAATATAATAGAAATAAGAATAAACGTAAGTATAAATACATGAAATAGGTACGAATAATTGGGGACAATAGGACAGGGACGGTAGGCACGATTGTGCGCTTACGCACGCCTATCTATCTTATCTAGTTGAAACGTCTGGAATGAAACGTCTGGAAGAAAACAACCAAAGAGTACCAAAGGCCCCCAGAGTTATTCTGGCTGGTACTAGAGCACTCTTCGCAAAGCAATAATTTGACCTTGAAGATGGAGGCATGCCAACGGCGCCTCGCTTTATGCCACAACTCTACATTAGATACCGCATTGAAACGATACGTTTGCCTTTAGAGGGTAGCAGCGGTAGCGATTTCCATTAGAGCAGATGGGTTGAGATCTGAGATTCCAATCTTTACTTATTGCCCTCCCGGCCGTTCCAAACTCTGGCGGGAACAGCCGTCGTCCTACACTATGTCGCAATTGGCTAAAAAGCCGTTTCATGCCCAGTCCAGGACTGAAGTGAGCGGCGGGTGGGGGGAGAGAAAATGTGGCCAAACTGATTGGATGTCCTGTAGCCCCCCCCTCCGCTTCTTTGCCTCCATTGATTGGACAGCCTCGCGCCTTCTTGATACGCTTGAGTTTGGGGGGGGCGAAGAGAGTCCTTCTTGTGTCTGATTGGGCAGCGTGAATCCCACCGCTCTCCCGCAATCGTGGGGCTGGCAGCGAAAGAGTGCCCCTCGCCTTCCCCCATTGGCCGTTAGAAGATCCGCCTTACTGTGTGATTGGCGATCGACCCCTGCCCTAGAGGCCAGTGAGGGCCATTGCCGCCGCTGCTCGGCCCGGCATGGCGGGTTGCAAGGCGTACAGAACTCGAGCCCGCAGGAAAGGTCTGGTAAGCAAAGGAGCGCGTAGGAAGGGATGCGGTCTCAAAATCGGCAAAGAAGGAAGAAGTGTGTGTGTGTGTGTGTGTGTGAGAGAGAGAGAGAGAGAGTGCTCCGCTTCTGCGTCCTTCTGCCTTTCGCCCCGTTTTATGTCCTGGTCAGATGCCCGTCTCGCTGAGATTTTTCGCGTTGCGCTTCCTTGGCCTATTTCTCCTTCCTAAAACTTGCTCTCCTGCCCAGGGCCCTGAGGAGCCATGCCTTCCTTCAGAATGTAACCCTTTCCGTTTCTCCTACCTCAGCCGTTCAGATGGTCTGTGGCTCAACTCGGTCCCATTTGGCGAGGTGGGTGTCCTTGTCATCCTAGTTGCGTGGCGCTTCGTTTCGCCTTTCCATCCGGGATGTGGTCTCGATTTCAGCAGGCTGGTAGTTCCTGCTCACTCCATCAGCCATTCTTATTTATTTGTGATAGGATTTGTGTGTGTGTGTGTGTGTATTTGTGTGTTTAACCTGCAGATGTCCTGGAATTAATTGCTGGATGGAATTGGTTAAAATTGGCAGCTTGGAAGGAATAAAACGGGAGTGAAAGAAATGGTTACGGTGGTCCATATTAAGTAGGAGGGATGGTGGTTTGCCTGACACCAGTTTTTATGTTTTAAAAAGATGGCCGTTTCTTCTGAAATAGCCAGAAGTGGTTCCACTTGGATAGGGGTCATCAGCTCATGATCCTCCAACTATTTGGCTCTAACTGCCTGCATCACTCAATGTTGTGCAATGTTTGCTGGAACTGTTTTCAATATCTGGTGCTGTGAGAGTTATTTGCCTGTATTCTAAGCTAGCATAGTTGAAGTGAAGGCCTAGGAAGCTTGAAGGAAAATGAGTGTCAGAACACTGATTTAATTTGTTGATGCCTAAAGTTTTCTCCATTGGTGTTTCCACTGCTTGCTTGGGTGAACTATTTGCCTCTATAACTGAGTAGCCAAAGAAATTCTCCAGCTGCATTGTTGAATGATCCCAAAGTGAAAGAATGTCAATTTGAATGGTAAAGCAAGCTGTTTTGTTTAAAGAGTGAGGAGTTAGGACCCAAAGTAAAAGTAACTTGGGAATATGTACCACACACATATGATTACATATGTGATATTAAGAAGTAGAAACAGTTGAAATATTTATAGACATTATTTCTATTCAGAGTGACATTTGTTCAGGTGAAGATTATCTGACAGGAAGCCCATTGCAGATAGAGTTTAGAATAGTTGTGGTCAGAGAGTATCTAGAAGGATCTGATCCTTTTCTTCTTCTAATAGAGAGTTTCCTTATGGGTTTCATCAATTTATTCTAATTTTATGAAGATCTATGTAATCTCACTTGCATCTTAGTTAAACACAGTATAGAATGTACATGGACACATACACTAGAGTATGATGTCAGAAAAAGTTTGGGGTAATCTTTTCACATACTCATTTTTACAACTGAGGTGAGGATTTTTTTACAAGGCAGTTCAGACATTTAACCTGCAGCTATGATTTGAAGTCTTGCAATTCAGCCACAAGCAATATTTTTGGGGGCCTATTTGCAATCACTTGCACTTCTTCATGACGAATTCCCATAAATGGTCTAGGCTAGGAGTTGAATGCAAGAATGTACAAAGGATTTACTGGAGCCATTGTGTACACAGAAAGAATACAGAGAGGGTTTGATCATAATTACTTTGCACTTTATAAAGAGGAATAAGGTTCAGTTGCAGACTGATTTTATTATTGCTTTTAGAAGTTGTGAGTTTGCTTTGGATGCTGTCATATGTATGGACTCATATCTAAGCTATGAGAAGTTTCAGAGATGTCATGACACACACATAACTTGTTTATTTAGTTATTTATTACAAGTAGTCCTCTATTTACAATCACAATTGAGTCCAAAATTTATGTTGCTAGGTGAGACATTTGTTAAGTGAGTTTTGCCCCATTTTACAACTGTGACAACCTTGTCACAGTTGTTAAGTGAATCACTCAAGCTGTTAAGTTAGTAACACAGTTCTTAAGTGAATATGGCTTCCACACTGAGTTTGCTTGTCAGGAGCTCGCAAAAGGGGATCCATGATTCCAGGACACTGTAACCATCACAAGTATGAGCCAGATAACAGATAATCAGAGTTGGAAGGGACCTTATAGGTCATCTAGTCCAACCCCCCACCCAAGCGGGAGACTCTACACCATTTCTGACAGATAGGAGTCCAATCTCTTCTTGAAAGTCTCAAGGGATGGTGCTCCCACAACTTCTGAGGGCAAGCTGTTCCATTGGTTGATTGTTCTCACTGTCAGAAAGTTTCTCCTTATTTCCAGGTTAAATCTCTCCTTGTTCAGTTTCCATTCATTATTCCTTGTCTGGCCTACAGGTGCTTTAGAAAATAGCTTGACCCCTTCCTCTCTCTGGCAGCCCCTCAGTTTCCATGCATCTGAATTTTGATCACATGACTATGGAGATGCTACGATGATCATAAGTGTGAAAACCAGTCATAAGTCACTTTCTTCACTGCCATTGTAACCTTAAATGGTCACTAAACAAACAGTTGTGAATTGAGGATTACCTGTACTTCAATCTATAGAATAGTCTATCTTCCAATTGTGACTGTGGGTGGTGAATTTGGAATTAAAATCAATGGAATAAAAACAACGTAACAGTACCCAAGAATAACACAAGAACAGTATAATTGCAGCCAAGGACAATCAAATTCAAACACAATCACAATCATGTCAAGAAAAACCTCAGTGATGAGCTCATCTAACCTACATGGTTGGGGGAACTTACTGGCTTTTGAACAGTTATGAAATGCCAGTAGGATTGGGGGCCAAACATATTTCAGCATGGCGTAGTTGGGTAGGGTTTTTTTTGTTTTTGTTTTAAATTACATTTATATGCCGCCCTTCTCCGAAGACTCAGGGCGGCTTACAATTTTTGGGATACAACCCAATGCGCTCAGCAATGGCCTTCCTTCCATTGTACATGCCTGCTTATTACTAAGTGGCATTTTTACAAAGTCAGCTTATTGCCCCCAACAATCTTGGGTCCTCAATTTACCTACCCCGAGAGGATGGAAGGCTGAGTCAACCTTGAGCCTGGTGGGATTCCAGCCTGCACTAATTGCAGGCAGCTAGAACTTAAGTGCTAGGCATTTAACAGCCTGCACCACCAAGGCTCTTTTTTTTTTGAAAGGGAAGATGCTATGGCAAAGAATGCTTGCTTGATTAATCTGGGAGACCACTGGAGTCTGTAAGTGTTTTTGTAATGCTATTTATCTACCAATAAATGTATGGCTGAGCACATGATTACATGTACATATCACAAATAGATCCATATGTCCTATCCTTGGTAAATTCTAAGGGACCTTATACTTTTTATGGATCTCTTGAATAGCAAAATCGAACATATTGAGTAATCAGTGTGTCATCTTTGTCCTTTGAGTGAAGTGACAGAAATACTCTCCAATCATAATTGGCTATTTTCTCTTATTGTAATGATCAAGGATTACTGGCCACCGAATTTTTGGGCCAACAAAATACAAAGTTACAACTTTGTTAGGCTCAAGCCACATACAGACAGCATAATGGCTCAAGCAAGACAAGGTTGAAGACAAGTTAAAGTGCGGCTCTTTCATGAAGTCATGGACAAGATGAGGTTTCTAATACAAGTATTCCTTGACTTAAAATCATTCTTTTGTGACTGTTCATAATTACAACAACATTGAAAAAAATGACTTACAACTAAGTCTCACAATTACGACTTACAGTTATAACTGTCACAATCATGTGATCAAAATCTGGCACTTGGCAACCAGCATGTATTTATGATAGTTGCAGCATCCATGTCATATGGTTGTCATTTGCAACCTTCTTCCAACAAGCAAAATCAATGGAAGAAACCAGATTTACTGAACAACCACATGATTTATTTAACAATCAAAGCAAAAATGTGGTAAAATGGGGCATAACTCACTTAACCATCTTGCTTAGTAACAGAAATTCTGGTCCTAATTGTGGCTGTATAAAAAAGGACTATACTCTGTACTTGGAAAGAGAGGGCGGGAAATTCCACAAGACTTTGGCTGGAAAAATGGGCGAAAACAAAATAATTAAACTTAACAGGGAGAAATGTAAAGTTATACATCTAGTTAAGGTAAACAAAAGAAACATGTACAGGACGTGGAAGATCTGATTCAAAAGCAGCACACATGAGAAGGATTTGGGTGTAGTAGTTCCAACATGTCAGCCTTTGTAAATTTGCAATAATAAATAAGAATGATTGGTTTGGCCAGTCCTGCTTTTTAAAAACTTATTAGAGTGCCTTTGTCAGCTACTCCTATTTGTTTAAACTAGCATTTCTTCAACTTTGTGTAATTGTAAATGTGGACAACTAATATACAGGTGAAACTCGAAAAATTAGAATATCGTGCAAAAGTTCATTTATTTCAGTAATGCAACTTAAAAGGTGAAACTAATATATGAGATAGACTCATTACATGAAAAGCAAGATAATTCAAGCCGTGATTTGTCATAATTGTGATGATTATGGCTTACAGCTCATGAAAACCCCAAATCCACAATCTCAGAAAATTAGAATATTACATGCAATCAATAAAACAAGGATTGTACATAGAACAATATCGGACCTCTGAAAAGTATAAGCACGCATATGTACTCAATACTTGGTTTGGGCCCCTTTTGCAGCAATTACTACCTCAATGCGGCGTGGCATGGAAGCTCTTAGCCTGTGGCACTGCTGAGGTGTTATGGAAGACCAGGATGCTTCAATAGCGGCCTTCAGCGGCCTTCAGCCCTTCTGCATTGTTTGGTCTCATGTCTCTCATCTTTCTCTTGGCAATGCCCCATAGAGTATGCTGGCCAATCAAGCACAGTAATCCCACGGTCATTGAACCAAGTTTTGGTGCTTTTGGCAGTGTGGGCAGGTGCCAAGTCCTGCTGGAAAATGAAGTCAGCATCCCCATAAAGCTCATCTGCAGAAGGAAGCATGAAGTGCTCCAAAATCTCCTGGTAGACAGCTGCATTGACCCTGGACTTAATGAAGCACAGTGGACCAACACCAGCAGATGACCAAATCAACACAGACTGTGGAAACTTCACACTGGACTTCAAGCATCTTGCAGTGTGTGCCTCTCCATTCTTCCTCCAGACTCTGTGTCCTTGGTTTCCAAATGAGATGCAAAAGTTGCTCTCATCAGAAAAGAGGACTTTGGACCACTGAGCAACAGACCAGGTCTGTTTTTCTTTAGCCCAGGTAAGAACTTCTGACGTTGTTTGTTGTTCAGGAGCGGCTTGACAAGAGGAATACAACATTTGAAGCCCATGTCCAGGATCTGTCTGTGTGTGGTGGCTCTTGATGCACTGACTCCAGCCTCAGTCCACTCCTTGTGAAAGTCCCCAACACTTTTGAATGGCCTTTTCCTGACAATCCTCTCCAGGCTGAGGTCATTCCTGCTGCTTGTGCACCTTTTTCTTCCACATTTTTCCCTTCCACATAACTTTCTATTAATGTGCTTTGATACAGCACTTTGGGAACATCCAACTTCTTTTGCAATTACCTTTTGAGGCTTTCCCTCCTTATGGAGGGGTCAAGGATGGTTTTCTGCACAACTGTCAGGTCAGCAGTCTTTCCCATGATTGTGATTCCTATTGAACCAGACTGAGAGACCATTTAAAGGCTCAGGAAACCTTTGCAGGTGTTATGGTTTAATTAGCTGATTAGAGTGGAACACTTTGAGCCTAGAATATTGCACCTTTTCACAATATTCTAATTTTCTGAGATTGTGGATTTGGGGTTTTCATGAGCTGTAAGCCATAATCATCACAATTATGGCAAATCACGGCTTGAACTATCTTGCTTTGCATGTAATGAGTCTATCTCATATACTAGTTTCACCTTTTAAGTTGCATTACTGAAATACATGAACTTTTTCACGATATTCTAATTTTTCGAGTTTCACCTGTAGATTCTTGAAAGTGCCAAAATCACACAATTAAATAAACAATAATCCCTTCTTGTTTTTGACTTCAAGAGCTTGGGAATTCACCATTGTGTGATTCAGTAAATCAGTGTTTTCAGAACTAATCCATTATTAATTGGCAGGGAATATTGAATGATGGGTACTGAGGTGCCGAGTAGCTGATTGGTGGTAAATGCAGGGATGTAGGGCTGAGTTGGTGAATTGGCTCTTGTTTGGCCAACTGACTGGCAGTGAATCCAGAGAGATGGCAGGTTGAGGCAGTATGTGGCCCTGGTCTGGCCAGTTGATTTTTGGTGAATATGAAGAGGCAAGGGGCTCAGGTAGCATACCAGTTTTGATTGGTGAAAAAATGGAAAGGCTGTGGGGGAATCATCTCGTGATTGTCAGATCAGAGTGTGCGAATCATTGATATAAATGGCTGAGGAGAGTATATATGCTTCCTAGACTTTTATGAAAAGGGTTACAACATTAATAGTGAACCTTGGATGTACCTTTTTTAGCAACTCTGCCTCTTTATCAAACTTATGGTTAGAAAGTTTTTGTTTTATTTCAGCAGTGGTACACTATTGCAGTAATGGCATTGGCTACAGAAGTAGTCCTTGACTTATGACCACAGTTGAGCTGAAAATTCCTATTATTAACCAAGGCAGTTGTTTTGCCCCACACTATGTCCATTTTGCCACAATTCTTAAGCAAACCACTGAATTTGTTAAGTGAATCATGAGGTTGTTAAGTGAACCTGGCTTTCCCCCATTGATTTTGCTTGTCAGAAGCCAACTGGGAAGGTTACAAATGGTGATCACAGGATTCTGGGACAGTGCAGCTGTCATAAATATATGAAGCTGTCAAGAAGCTGAATTTTGATCACATGGCCATGGAGATACTGCAGTGGTCGTAGGTGTAAAAACCAGTCATAAGTCACTTTCTTAGTGACATTGTAACTTTGAATGGTCACTAAAGGAAGGGTTGTAAGTTGAGGACTACCTGTATCCTTTTGAATGTTGATTTCTGAAAATGTAGATTTCTAATTTGTCCAGTTGCAACTTTAGAGCTTCATCTGGCTGTCAGGTGAAATATCTGCAATATGTTCGCAGCAAATTGGTTAGAAGGGAGCAAAAAACAGTGCAACAGCAGGATATACACTGCATAGAGACATTCACGGTATGGCCTTTCCTAGTTATTTGGTCAAATGGAATATTGAAGTTCAGGGGAAATGTTTAGCAGGGAGCATAGTTCAGGGGGGGAATTATAATTGCTCATTTATAGCATCTTGATGAGGGGTACCATCAGTCCTTTTCTTCGATGTTGGAGGAAACTCTCAGCATTGCTTATTTATTTATGGAACATATTTTTTCCTACCAGAGTGCTCTCAGCAAAGCCAGCCCATGGCATTTTCACTTGCCACATGTTTGGAGAAGGTATTTGAAAACAAGACTATGGAAAGTTGGAGCCATGATTTGGCAACCTGCTGGAATTAAGCTAACATGAAGTTGCCTTTTTCAGGGTTCTTGTGCGTAGTCGTGGCTGAAATGGTGCTTTTCTTTTGTTGCTGAAAGATCAAAAGGAACCTATCTTTTAATTCCTAAAGTGCTCTCATTCCTACTTGTATCCTCCTACATCACGTAGTCTGTAAACTAAGACTTAAGTGAAGCGGGCCAAAGAGCAACAACTGCCTCAGTCTAGTGACTTTAGACAGACATTTTGTTCTCAAGCTTGACTGTTGTGTTTGGGCTTGAGAACATACTAAGTAATAAATCAAAATTTATGAAAGAACATGTTAAACTGAATCCAAACAACCTCATTCTGGTTTAGCATTATTACTGTGTGTATATATCTAGGCAATGTATGCCTCAAATTACCCTGAAATCAATTCATATTGTCTATCTAAATTTCACATCCTGTTGAATAAAATATGAATATCACTATAATTGCTTCATCTTGCCTGGGATTATTGTGGAATTCAGAATAGTTTGGCCAGTACTCTGTTAAAATGTTTTAATAAAATAGAAAAACTAAATTGGACACAATGAAGAATAGCTCACACAGTACCTACCCAGGTGGTTTTAATATGTAACTTAACAAGATGTAATTTCTGATTGAGTTTTGCTGCAGGGGATAGTGAACTGAAAACAGGATTGAGTGTTTCCTCTTCTCACTGTCTTTCATTGATGTGTGCATTTAACCATGAGTTCTTCTTTTAGGATTTGTGTGGTTTCTTGACTAAGCTGGTTTTTTAAAATGGTGTTAGATCAAAACAGGAAATAGTTAGCTACGTACAGCTTTATAAATCCTTAGTATGACTACACCTAGAATACTGCATCCAGTTTTGGTCACCATATTGCAAAAAAAGAAGTTGAGAGTTTGGAAATAGTTCAAAGAAGAGCAACTAAGGGCCTGGAGACAAAAACATTTGAAGAACGGTTGCAGGAATTGGGTAAAGAAAAGAAGGATTAGGGGTGACATGGTAGCAGTATTCCAGTATTTGAGGGGCTGCCACAAAAAGATTCACGAAGTGGTTCAATGTTGACAGAGGAGATCAACTTGTTCTCCAGCGAGCTGCTCCGAGCATCCAGACAGTGGGGAGGTGCTTAGTCTCTCCGTTCTGATAGGCTGGGCTTTACTGAAGGACGTTCTTACTCCTCCTCTCCTCCTGTACGTCCCCCAGTTTAGCTCAGCCTTGGTTCGGTTAGGCAGCCTTTGTTGGTCGGAGCAGGAAAAATCTTGAGGTATTCTCTATTCTTCAGTTGGCTTCTTCTCAAATTCCCTCTCTATTCAAATTTGGCTTCTAATTTGTTTCTGTTGCCTCCAGCAGCTGACTGCGAGTAATCTCAGCAGTCGGCAGCTGCATTTGCAGCTCCAGCCGCTTTCGGTGGTTTCCGGGCAGAGGCTTTAGTTTCGCTTTCCTCTCTTCCTCCAGCCTTGGATTCTCATTTTCCCCACTTGCTGTTCCTTCAACAATTCAGTTGGGGCTGCCCTTAGATTCCCTGAATCCTCCCCACTGAATCCTCCCCACTGAGAACGCTGGGGGTAGGGGCGCAGGAGTCCCGATTCCCGCATTTCTGCCGCTCCGCTCTCAAACCACCATTGAACATGTGCTGGTGCCGAGCAATTCGTGCCGTTTTTTTCTGCTGGGAAGTTGCGGCTTGCAAGTGCGCACTTCCTCTTTTTGCAGGGTGTTCCCACGAGGCTTTGTGAGGCCCCTACCTGGATTATTCCAGTCCCCTGTGAGAGGATAGTTATTGCTATTTCCACTTATTTCCTCCCCAGGTGCCCTCTGTGAAAGGGTCCAGGGCTCGTTCTAGTCCTCTGCAGACTTTGTATTTCTGTCTGGGTGGACTTAGATCTTGTTGGCACTCTCACAGGTGCGATTTCTTCCTCAGCACAGCAATCACTATTATCAACTAATTTCCAGGACTGGGCCTGCGGGAACTGCTGATACAGGGCCTAATTATTTGTCTGCCCTATAATTAAGTTCTCAATTGGCATCCATTGACTCCGAGGCTTCCTTTTTTCTGTTCTTTGTGGGTATCTCACAATATTGGGTAATAACAATAATTGTAATACATATTGCTCACACAGGAGCCTCTATTCAGTTCAAAAGGGGAGTGTCTTTCTTGGGGTGCCTTGCCCAGGTGCTGAAGCGGGACCCCGGACATGCCAACCGTCCAGGCAGCCACCAATTCTTATTCCATAATTATATCCATAATTCTTACACTGTTCGTGTTTTTTCTGAGATACCCTTACCAAAAAAATGGCAAGTAGGGGTGGCGATAAGTCGCATGGCCTAAACAAATTTGATAGGCCTAAAGGCCCTTCTAAGGCCACGCAAAAGGAGGCATCCAGGCGCCAGAAGGCACTGGAGAAACAAATCCAGAAGAATACCAAGGGTTCTGTTGGACAGCTCAGCTCCCGGACCCCACCCCCCCCCAACCCCTTCCATCCCCTAGGCCTTTAGATCCCTCCACGTCTCCCAGACCTAGCCCTTCAGTCATATCAAGCGCACGTCATTCAAGGAGTGCACCGGAAGCAACCTTCACCCCTACGGCAGCTAGATTGCGCCAGGAGGAATTTCTCCCAGAGGTGGTCCCTGAGACCATGAAGGAGTGGATGGAAATGGCGATTTCTAAGGGAATTGCAGCGGGGGTCCAACAGTCTCTTGCAGCCAGACATGCACTCAGATCAGAAGGTGACTCGCGTTCCGTGAGGTCCTCGGTCAGAGCAGATTCCATCGTTTCCCAGGTATCTCAATTTAGGGGATTTCATCCTCATCTCAGTCCGGATCAGGAGGAGGGGGAAGAAGTGGACCTCCTCACACAGATTGACTCAGTCTCTGTTCAGGAGAGCGAGGACCCCCTTGGGCTCCCGTCCACGGATAGAGGAATGTCCAATGACGAGGACGTAAAACCGGACCAACCAACTTTCACAGGCCTCTTCCAACCACAGTTGTTCAAGTCCCTTCTTTCCAAGGCAAAAACCACAGCCCGCATTCCGAGGTCCCCCTCAGTCCCACATCCTGCAGATTCTGAGGTTGAGGAGGATCTGGTCTTCTCTCAGCCAGTTAATGAGGAGGACGTCATTCCGGTCCTCAAAATGTTTTCTGACCTCCTCCACAAACAGTGGTTGTCAGCATCGTCCTTCCCGGCCCCTTCAAATTTTGATAAAAAAAATTTCAATCTAGATCCAGAATTCGCTAACAATTTGGGCACCCCCGAGGTAGATGAACCGGTGATCGCCCTCGCCTCCTCTTCCACTGTTCCCACTGAGGCAGAGGATGCCCTAAAGTCAGACAACAAGAAGGCCGAGATCGCCCTCTGTAAAGCCCACCAAGCAGATGCCTGGGCCATCAAGGCGGCCACGGCAGCATCCTTTTTCACTAGGGCATCTCTCAGGTGGCTCTGCCACCTGAGGGATACCATCCCAAGTTCCAACATTAGGGCCCACCAGGACGTAGCAAAACTAATTGCAGCTACTGAATTCTCTGCCTTCCATGCCGTTAAGTTTTCAGCCAGGGCCATAGCCTCACAGGCCATTGCCCGTAGACTACTGTGGCTAAAGACTAGTTTCCTCCCCTGTGTCTGCCACTAAATTGTTTGGTCCTGCCCTAGATCCTTTATTAATAGAGACCAGGAACAAACGTAAAAGCCTCCCCTCCCTCCTTCATTGTTCCGACAACGGGTTCCCTCAGCCCTTTCGCAGGGGCCCCTCCCATCCCTACTTCCAGACCCCTTTTTCATCCAGGAGTCTTAGGGGATTGGGGTACAGGGGCAACCAACAGTCAGACAGGTTGGATTTCTCAGACAGAAGTCGAAGGGGGAGTCAAGGTTCAGAGATCAAAGAGGATCTCGCAGAGGATCAAAGAGACATCCTTTGCTGACCGCTGGGAATTGTCCACTTCTGATGCCTGGGTGCGCGCGTTATGGCCTAGCGTTAGAATTCCTTTCAAGCTTTATGCAATGCCTGATCTCTAGAGTCCCCGCTAAGAGGGACCTGATGGAGTCCACAATTAACCATCTGCTGCACATCAGGGCCATTCAACCGGTTCCCAGGGACCAGCAGGGACAGGGTTTCTATTCTTTGCTCTTTATTGTAACAAAGGCATCAGGGGACTGGAGAGCGATATTGGACCTAAAACGGCTTAACCGCTCTTTTGTCTATCGTAAATTTAAGATGAGCACCCTTCAGTCTATCCTCCTTAGTGTCAGACGAGGGGATTACCTAACTTCAATTGATTTGACAGAAGCGTATCTGCACATACCAATTCGGCCAGCCCACACGAAATTTCTCAGATTTTGCTACAATAACCGTCATTATGAGTATGTTGCTCTTCCCTTCGGACTTTCCTCGGCCCCGAGGACATTCATGAAGGTTCTGGCGGCGCTGGTGGCTCACCTAAGGGGGGTTCTTGTTAGACTCCAGTGTTATCTGGATGATATCCTAATCCTGTCCCACTCATCTAGACAGGCCCACATGGACACCAAGGTTACGTTGCAGGTTTTACAACAACATGGTTTTTCCATCAATTGGAAGAAAAGCCAGCTGCTACCGTCAAATCGGTTGATCCATCTGGGGGCAATAATTGATTCTCTTGAGGAAAAAGTTTTCCTTTCCCCTGATCGCTTAGAGAGCATAAGGAGCCTGGCCCTACGTATTAGATCCTCCAGGCAGGCCACCTTAGCTGACTTGTCAACATTGTTAGGTAAATTGATTTCTTCCATTTCCATTGTTCCCTGGGCTCGCTTCCATGTTAGGGCGCTCCAGTGGTTCCTCCTGCCGTATCAAAGGTCGGGTCGCAGCAATTCCACAGCAAAGGTCCGGGTGCCTACAAAAGTGAGACTCTCCCTTCTCTGGTGGACAAATCCATCCATCAACAAAGGATCTCCGCTACAGGATCCGGAAAGGCTCATAATTACCACAGACGCTAGTCTGTTCAGATGGGGCGCACATCTTCAGTCTCTTGTCGTGCCAAGGCCGCTGGTCATTGGACAAACAGCGGAACAGTATAAACTGGCTAGAGCTCAGAGCGATCCATCTCGCCCTCCGCAGTTTTCTCCCTCACATCCATTGCAGTCACGTTCTCATTCTCACCAACAATGTCACGGCGAAAGCACACGTGAACAGGCAAGGGGGCACTCACTCGGTTCTTCTGATGAAGGAGGCAGAGAGGCTCTGCATTTGAGCAGAATGTCATCTAGCTTCTATAAGAACAGATCATATCTCGGGCGTGGCCAACACCCAAGCGGATTGGCTCAGCAGAGAAACAGTGGATCCCTCCAAGTGGCGCCTTCACCCGGACTTGTTTCATGAGCTGACACTCAGATTCGGCTCCCCAAGCGTGGACCTATTTGCCTCTCCCCTGAATGCTCATCTTCCAAGGTTCGTGTCCCGATACCCTGCCCCAGGCGCGGAGAATGTCAATGCTCTTCGCTGCCCTTGGCCTCGCGGCCTGTTGTATGCGTTCCCTCCCATTCCACTGATACCCAGAGTAATCCAAAAACTCTTAGTGGAGAAGGCCTCCCTGATCTTGATTGCTCCTTTCTGGCCCAGGAGGCCATGGTTTGCGGACCTTCGCAGCCTTTCCACGGAGGAACCTTGGAGGATCCCAGATCACAAGGTTTGTCTCACCCAAGGTCTGATCCTGCACCCGGACCCCCAGTGGCTTCAACTAGCCGTTTGGAGGCTGAACAGCAACGTTTGAGGGCGGAGAATTTCTCATCGAGCATCATCGCCACCATCCAGGTGGCTCGCCGGCCTTCCACTACCAGGATATACGAGGCCTCCTGGAAGTCCTTTTCTACCTGGTGTCTCTCTCACGGGGTGGATCCGTTTCTTCCATTAGTAGCTCAGGTGTTGGATTTTCTTCAGGCTGGCTTGGACAAGGGCCTCTCGCCAAACACTCTGAAGTGACAGATGGCAGCCATTGGGTCTGTGGTGCATTGGCCTGGTCTTTCCTCCATTTCACACCACCCTTGGATCACACACCCCTTCCTTTGGGGCACGACCAACTTGTGTCCTCCTGTGGTGCACTGTTTCCCAACATGGGACCTCACCTTGGTTCTCACATCTCTCACTAAGGATCCTTTTGAGCCTCTGAGGTCTATCAGCCTCCAATTCCTAACATACAAGGTGGTTTTTCTGGTCGCGGTTACATCAGCACGGCGCATCTCTGAGGTGGCCGCCTTGTCGTGTCGTAGTGATCTCTGCGTTTTCCACGCTGACAGGGTGGTGTTGCGTCCTGATCCGACTTTCATGCCGAAGGTCAATTCAGCCTTCCACAGAGCGCAGGAGTTGATTCTTCCGGACTTCTGTCCGCGGCCATCTCATGGCCTGGAACACCAGTGGCATCGACTGGACGTCCGCAGGGCCCTGTGAATCTACCTTAAAAGAACGGCCCCGTTTTGGAGGTCTGAGGCCCTATTTGTTTCCTTTGGTTCCACCAACCAAGGACGGAAAGTGTCTTCCTCTACCATTGGTCGCTGGTTGTGGGCCACTATTGCGAAGGCCTATCTCTCCCAGTCCCTGCCGGTGCCATGTGGGATCACCGCCCACTCTACTAGGAGTGCAGCTATGTCCGCTGCCTGGGCCACACAGGCTCCTATCACCGATATCTGCAAGGCAGCTACCTGGGTCTCTCCATCGCCTTTTATCCGGCATTACAAGGTTGACGTCTTTGTTTCTGCGGGCGCTTCTTTTGGTAGACGAGTGTTGCAGAGGGTCCACTCGGATTGGGGGGTGTCTTCGGCCCAGACGGCGTCCCTCCCATAGGACAGGCCCAGCTTTGGTATGTCCCACTGTCTGGATGCTTGGAGCAGCTCGCTGGAGAAGGGGCGTTGGTACTTACCTGATACACCCTTTCTCAGAGAGCTGCGACGAGCATCCAGCCCATCCCTTCTCTCTCTTTTTCCCGTCTGGGGTGAGTTCTTCCTGTTCCAACCTTGTTTGTTAGTTCACCTGTTGGCCTTGTGCTTGCATGAGGTCTCCCTGTCGGCGCGTTTGGTCGGCTCTTCGTCTTTGCTAAACTGGGGGACGTACGGGAGGAGAGGAGGAGTAAGAATGTCCTTCAGTAAAGCCCAGCCTATCAGAACGGAGAGTCTAAGCACCTCCCCACTGTCTGGATGCTCATCGCAGCTCTCCGAGAAAGGGTATATCAGGTAAGTACCAACGCCCCTTTTCCAAAGCACCAGAAGGCAAGACAAGAAAGAATGGATGGAAATTAATCAAGGAGAAAAACAATCTGGAATTAAGGACAAACTTCCTAACAGTGAGGACAATTAACCAGTGGAACAGCTCGCCTTTGGAAGCTGTGGTTATTCCATCACTGGAGATTTTTAAGAAAAGACTGGACAGCCACCTATCTGAAATGGTACCAGTATAGGGTCTTCTATTTGAGTAGGGGGCTGGACTAGAAAACCTCCAAGGTCCCTTCCAGTTCTATTCTGACTGCTCTTGCTAAAAGGAGGTCAGAGAAAGGACAGGCATGTGACTAAGTATGTGGCTCAGTTCTGTCTCTTGTTCTAGGTTTGTATGTTGCTGGTCCAAAATAATGCAAATGAACAATTCCTCCAAAATATGTGTTCTTGTGATTCTTATACAACTTACCAATTTAACCACAGTGACCAATGCAATAAGTTAGTAGCCCATTCTAACTAGCAGATTTGCATCTTCCATATCTCAGCAAGCAATTATTCTTGCTACATCATGACATGGGGTGTTATAACTTTGTATTAAAGTAATTATTTTAAGTAGTTTAATTATTTTTTAAAAGAGCCTCGGTGGCGCAGTGGTCAGAGTGCAGTACTGCAAGCTATTTCTACTGCAATTTGGCAGTTCAAATCTTACCAGGCTCAAGGTTGACTCAGCCTTCCATCCTTCCGAGGTGGGTAAAATGAGGACCCAAATTGTTGGGGGCAATATACTGACTCTAAAAATTGCTTAGAGAGGGCTGTAATGCATTATAAAGTGGTATATAAGTCTTTATTGCTATTGCTAGTTATTTATATAATTAAGAGGTATTGGTTATACTGTATTTCTTAGTTATGTGCAATATAGTACCATACTACCACCTCTTACAATACTAGACAACACAGTATCAACAGTAGAGACCTTCAAATTTCTAGGTTCTATCATATCACAAGACCTAAAATGGACACCTAACACCAAAAACGTCATAAAAAAGCACAACAAAGAATGTTCTTTCTGTGCCAACTCAGAAAGCTCAAATTGCCCAAGGAGCAGCTGATACAGTTCTACAGAGGAATTATTGCGTCTGTCATCTGCACATCTACAACTGTCTGGTTTGGTTATGCAACCCAACAAGACAGACACAGACTCCAGAGAGTAATTAGGACTGCAGAAGAAACAATTACTACCAACCTGCCTTCAATCGAGGATCTGTATACTGCATGAGTCAAAAAGAGGGCTGTGAAAATATTTACAGACCCCTCACATCCTGGACGTAAACTGTTTCAACTCCTACCCTCAAAATGACACTATAGAGCACTGCACACCAAAATAACTAGACACAAGGATGGTTTTTCCCTGAACGCCATCACTCTGCTACACAAATAATTCCCTCAACACTGTCCAACTATTTACAAAGTCTGCATTACTATTACTAGTAATCTTCTCATCACTCCTTATCGCCCATCCCCTCTCACTTGTGATTGTATGACTGTAACTTTGTTGCTTGTATCCTTATGATTTATATTGACTATTTCCTAGTATGATTTGATTGCTTATTGTACCCTATTACTATTATTAAGTGTTGTACTGATGATTCTTGACTCTTGATGAATGTATCTTTTCTTTTATGTACACTGAAAGCATTTGCACCAAGACAAATTTCTTGTGTGTCCAATCACACTTGGCCAATAAAGAATTCTATTCTATATTTTTTTGGGCATGACGATTTTCTTTGGGTATTGTTTTACATAAACAAAATAGTATGTTCCTGAGAAACAATGCAATAGTGAACAGGTTCTTCAGATTAAGCTCTCTAATAACACCTAGCAGCAGCATTTCTGCATTGCGCTTGGAAAAGCAAAAAATTACTTAGAAATGCATCCTGTCATTCCACAAAACTTACTTCACTCCAGTGTCATGAATAAGCATGTTTGGATATTATATGTTTGGAATGGAGTATGCTTAGATAACTTAAACATAGTTAGTTTTTTAATTTATTTCTTTGTTAGAATTACTGTGTATCCCAACTTTTCTCTAGGAACTCAAGTTGATCTACATAAGGTTCTTTCCTCCAACTGATCCCCATAACAACATCCACACAAAGTTGGCTGGATTAAATGAAAGTAATTGCTCAATGTCACTGGGTGAGACCAGAATGTTGGTTTCTGAAGTCCTAGTCAAACATCTTAATCTTATGCTATATAAACCAATTTGAGAATATCCCTTTTTTTCCACCCAGATTTTATAGAAGAGCTACTCCGTATGAAGATGGGACTTCTGGTGTTTATGCGTAACGTGCTACTTGCTCTCTGCCTCTTTCTGGTCTTGGGCTTTCTGTATTACTCAGCTTGGAAACTGCATCTGTTCCAGTGGGAGGATTCAAGTAAGTATAGTGATTGTGTAAGCCATCCAAGAATCTGTTGATTTATAGCTAAATAATTTTCATATTTTTAAAAGTTTTATCTCTTTAGAATAACCTAAGGAAAACTCAAACAAGTGTTGTGGTGTTTCATGAGCTGTAATATTAAATTACAGCTCTATTTTCAGTATTTTTATTAGACTAATTATTTGAGCATTTAAATAAATGGTACATTTCCTACTTTTGATACATAAAGGTATTTTTGTGGTTATGGCTATAATTCTACTATTAAAAGTTGTGCATAGGTATTTGGGAGTTCTATATGTCCTCTGCCTTTGTTTCAGGTGGACTTTGATTCTATGTGTAGAGAGGTATGTTGTTGTCATTTCCCTCTTTTCTTTAGTACGCACATGCAACACTTGTCTGCAAATTCTTAAATGTGTCTTTTTCCTAGGATGGCGCTGCAGAGGGCCATCTGATTACCTTGTAATCAGAAATATGGTGGCTGCTTTAAAGAGGAGTTGCTACATATATGTTCCAAAGTACCCTTTTTGCTTTCAAAACTGAACCATTAGACAAACTTATTACATATCTATGTAACTTACCAGATTGTTTTGCATTGGTTGTATAGATGAATTATTTGATATTTATGAGTAGATTACATTATAATGTATAATTCATAGTTGCCTAGATATTTGCATGGACTTAGAAACAATTCAGAGAACAGTATCTCAGCACATGTAGAGGCTACCACATCAGGGAAGATTTGACTAATCTTGCCACAAATGGAGAATTTGTTTTTGCTTTTCCAGTATTTCATTAAGTTTGGAGATAGTATTTGATTATTAAATAATTTGTTAAATCCTAGATACGACTGATGACAGGGAATACAGTTTATTCAGAATTAATCTGAGAACAATCTCTTTCAGCATTAGCTTTACTTCTTTTTTGCTTTATTTGAATGTGTCATCTTTCTGTATTTTTGGGGTTTAATGCAATTTGATTGCATGATGTTGGGATAATAAATTCCATGCCTGTATTAGTCCTATAAACATTCCTGATATATGAATATTATATAAATAGTTTTCACAAGTTGGATATTGTTGAAGTGATGTTAGTTTTTTTTAGCTGAAGTTAATAAAGGTAATGATTTGATCAGAGGGAATAAATAAGTTGAGATGGTTTACTGGCTTTTGTCTACTATCACTTTTGTGGCAGCATCAGAATCTTTTCTCAGGGGTTAATGTTGAAATGGTCTTTTTTTTAAAGGTGCAAATTCTGAGCATCCTGCTCAGTTATAAAACTGTCTATACTAGCATCCCAATTTAATTATTACTATAATCTCATTACTGTGAAAAGAGATATCTAAATAATAACATGCCAAATTATTTCAAGGGAGTTAAAAATAACAAGGGTGAATGTATGAAAATAGAACTATAGTGGACTATATCAACCCTGATCTAATGTGTACTTTTTAAGTTAGTCTCGTGTGACTTGGTGAGATGTATTCCCAGGTGATTCAGAAGGGAATGTAGGCAGCTAGTATAAAGACTAGAAGCAACTCCTGATACCTTCTTTCTGCATCATTTTCTGTTAATCTTCTCCTTTGTCAATCGACTTTCAGGAAAGTTAGACAGCAGAAATTAAAATGTTTTATGTTTTCTTCTTCCCACCCACCATTTCTTTTTCCAAGCAACAAATATATCTGAACCTGTATAATACAGATGCTTGTTATAATTAGGGAACAGGCCAAATCAAAGGGAAGAAGTGTGGCTTCTTTTTTCAGATTATTGTTTGGTTAACATCCTCTATGCAACTTTTTCAATAAGCAGCTAATGAAGATTTAACAGGAGGGGCAGCCTGAATATCAAATGGAAAAGATTTAATTGGTTATGATGAAAATCTAACACATCAAATAATAGGTATACTTGTGTATCTAAAGTTTTAAATATGCCTCCTAAAGGTTATTGCAATTGGATGTAAAGCATAATTGAAAGGAGAACGTTTTCTTCTAAAGAAATTAGAAAAATATTTGAATACTTATTATTATTAATCTGTAAGAATTGCATATTTGGTACCACATCATTAGTATGTTTATGAATTGATTTGGTAACAGGTCTCCATGGCCTAAGGCAGTAGACTTTCTCAATCCCTCATCTGAGAGCCTATAAATAAAAAACTGGGGACTGGATTTGGGATTCTTCATACCTAATCTGGGAGTTTTATCAGTAGCAATAGGTTATTTGTATAATCAAATTTTAATATCTGCTCTCTGTTAGCATCTGTTATAGAAGTTCTTGTGAAGTTCTTCACATCTTCCCTTGTTGGCAAATATAGATCAGGCTTCTAAACACTGCAGCTCTGAAATCTACAAATTACTAAGCCAAAGATCCTCAGACTTTGTGGTGACACAGTTTCCTAAAATAATTTGTGTGATCCTCCTCTGCCATAACAAAACTCTTGGAACTTGCTCTCTGACAAAACGTCTGTTTTTCCTGGATAAGACAGTTGTTGGTTGGTCCTGGTGAATTGTGGCAGTGATCTAGCATGTCTGGGCAAGGCAAGCTTTCTAACTAGAACTGGATTTCTCTCAGAATTTTCTCCCAGAGCTGGGCCTCTCTTCAGTGACTCATGGTAACAGCCATTTTTCTCTCAAAAAAGCTGTCAGATAAGAAGCCAGATATGTGAGTAATTCACTTGGCCCAGCCCCATACCAGCATACCATACCAGCCCCATTGGGAATGTAACTTGCCACACATTTATTGAAAGATTGCAATCCAGAGTTTTGAAAGTCCCTACTTAAGTGATGGTGGAAATAGTTCGGTAGCTGTTTTTTGTAGCCCAGGTCAGTTTTCTGCTGAAATATGATACCATATTCTTAGTCATTCTTTCTTGTTCCCTTCACTGGCTGCTCCCCACACACATAGACACACCAGTGAATGTATAGCAAGACAGTTTAAGATAGGAAAAACTGGATATTGTTCGTATCATTTTTCCCTGTGTCTTTCCATTTCCATGGAAACAGAAAGTAGATGCATAAGAAAATGGCCTGACTTGCTTTGCTGCTGGTTGTTCCTGATTTTGTTTCCATATCTGTGGCAGCAAATCTTATGGAGAAATAACCTGAATTTAAATTATTGAAAAAAATAAAGGAACACTTCAGTCATGATAAGATAAAGTTTTTAATTTATTTGGTTTATTCTGACTTGTTAATTGAGAAATAATGCTGGTTTGGACAGAATGCTAAACAACCAAGGGTGGAAGGTTCATGATTTGTTTAGTTTTTCTGCCCAGTGGAAAGTGATTTATCAATATGCTACAGCCATGGTTGCTTATTCTGGACAATTCAGCATTTTAAAACATTCAGGCGTATTGTATAGCTGATTATGTTCTTTCCCTTTAAAGTCTTTAGGGATTTTAAAAAAAGATCTGGGTACATTCTCTTTCTTGCTTTAGCGGCTGACAAGAAAATTTTTATTACTGAAATTTGTCTATTTAACTACAAATAAGCAATTTTTGCAACCTGTATTATAAATGTTGGAAAACTAAAAAAAGTAATCTTAAAGAAGTTTAAAATATTAATCTATACTTCTGTAAATATCAGAAATACACAGTTGGTTGGAACTATTGTAAAAAGTATAGTTCTTTTATTATTTTGGTTGTTTCCTGTCAAAATATATGATGGGCTCTGGGGAACTAACAGCTTGCAACAAACCCAAGACATTGTTAGAATGCTTTATATAGTCTAGTTCAGTATATAACACACTAGTATTGCAGATAGGATGCTGGGATTAAAGCATCAAAAACATATTAAAAAATCTTATGATTCAAGATTTGGAGCTCCAGAAGTTTCTTTTAATAAATTTAAAATGCCCAACATTCAGAAGATCTTCATAGTCTCATATTATTATGATATTATTTTAGTATTGTTTTGAACTTCAGTTTGTATTGCCAATATCATATGAACTCATGCAGTAGAGACTGACAACTGAGAATGGTGATTTCTAAAGGTAAATATTATTACTGTAAATCAATTACTTAGGGTAATCTGAACAAGTTTGATAGGTGGCAATTAAAGGTGTAGACCCCCCAAATGTTCAGCAGATCAGAAAGAAGAGAAAGCATACCAAGGCTTGCATAACGTTAGAAAGCTAATGCCAAGCTTTGAAGCATGAGAGCTAAAATATAAAAGTGGTGTACCATAAGTTGTGCAAGATACCTGCTCGGAGGTACAAATATAACAGAGGTAAATAAATGACAAGTATCTTATCTTTACCAGGTTAATTTAACCTGAACAATAGATATCCCTGCACTTCCATTCTAGACTTACGACAAAAGGATAATAAAAGTAAAATTAAGAATACCAACTTATAAAAGTTTTATTAAAAGATAAGATAGTAATGAAACATTTTCTGAAAGATTTTTCTCATCAGGAAATCCCATTTCACAATGTAAGGACATAAAATACTAAGCCTTTCAACACAAAACATTAGGAATATTTATTTATTTCAATGTATCATTTAGCTTAATTTAGCTGAAGAAATTGAAAAACAAATTGTAAAACACAAAGGATTGATTAGTGATGTGAGACTTAAAAATAAGCAAATATTGTATTACTATAAACAATGATAAGTTTTATGTTGACAGCACATAGCAATTAGTTGATTCAATTGGGTAACTATTGAATACCTAGTGCAGTGGTGTCAAACTCTCATCGTCATGGCGACGTCACATGATGTATCAGGACCTTTTCCCCTTTGGTAAACCGGGTGGAGACGGAGCCAGCACATGACACATCCAGCCCATGGACCGTGAGTTTGACACCCCTGACCTAGTACCTTTAATAGTCCAACATAAGATATGTCTTGTATGTCATACTTTTCTTTATTTAATTTATACAAGCAACAATTTAAAAATATATATTATGGGGAACATTTCTAAGATGAACTATTTCCAAGGAAGCTATCACTCTGATGTAATGATGCATGGAATTTAAAGAAGGCATAAACCATTGCACTCCACATCTATTGTACTGGATAGTTTGCTTTTAAAAAATATTTTGTCCTGTACTTTGAATTGCAGTATTTACATGGAAATGGGTTTGAAAACTATGTAATTATGAAGGTTTTACCAGTCCCTCTGGATTAACAGGTCTGAAGTATTTGATAACAGTCATTTAAATAACTGTCTGCTATGATCTCATAATATCACTTGTATCTAGACAATAACATTATCAGCATGTATGCTCTAGTAGTAGAACTGATTATCTCACTAAAATTGAAAATATGCAAGGCACTGATTTTTCACTCCAGAAACAACCAAAAATTTGTAGCATAAACCAATTGGAATAAGAGATGTATAAATGGATTTGATTTTATGCAACATGATTCTTCTTAGCATAATTTTTACTGGAGTCTCTTTCATCCCCCCAAACTCACTATTCACATTAAAGACCTCTTCTGGAATGTTATGGTAGGAATGGATATATAAAGGACTAAATCCTAAGGAAAATGAATTGGAAGAAATTCAGGTGCTCTCTGACTTTATACTTCATACCATCAGAATTCCCTTTTGCCTACTCAGGAAATTATTTGGATCCTAGCCATTATTACATTTCTAAAATACTGCATGGACAAAATGCAGTATTTTAAAGAAAATTTGTAAATACTGAATTCCCAGAGCAGCATGTTCAGATAATTTCTTATGTGTCTTGATAGAAACATCTTGCCTCTTTCATGTTCATTTATTTTTTAAAAAATATATTAACTTCATAACACACTATTCTGGAAATTACAATATTCTCCATATTCTCATAAACATAGTTTATACTAGCTTTGTTTGAATTGCATTTCAGCTCCTGTGAGAATGACTATTGCTGAACTAATTTTTCCTAGACCAATTATTCCAAAGGATCTTTAATTGCAACTCCATATGCTTTCAAAAACAGCACTATCATATCCAAACTTCTATAGGAGTTAGCAAGCCTGAAACAGTTACCAAAGATACTGTAGATAGAAACTATCCCACCCTTTCAAAAGAGAGTAGCTAGTTACACTGTGCAGATAGGATTCAAACCTTGATTTCATTGTAAATAGAGCTTGCATTGGAGATAGTATTCCTTTGTAATAAGTTTTCTCAAAAATCTACTTACTGAATTGGGTTCGATGAGATGCATGCTCTGTACCCACCTGCCACAGCTTGGGGAGAGTATTTGATTGGAGGATTGTGGTGCTGCATCCTCCCCCCTTCTTTCCAGAGAAAATGCAGATTTCTCTTATGTCCAATTCCCATTGTAGCTTCCAAAGGGAGGCTGTTCCAGAACAGAAGTACTATGGTTAAAAAAAACAGTACATCCTGTCCTGAGCTCCCTCAATTCATAAAATTGGACTACCATAAACTGTGTTGTGAGAGCACCATTTTGGAGGGGTCAAAATTGTTTGCAGAAGGTAGCCCTGAATGTTCCGTTCTAGTAGTGAAAACATTATTTAGCTATATCTGGACATCTGAAATTGAACAATATTGAATATACTTTAAAGCATGTTAAATTAGCCAGAAAGGTTAGTAGTTTTATGTGTGGATATTTCTTTCTTACTTGATATGTGAGATTTTTATGTAATTTCTGTAGTTACATACAGGTTGTGAGCTTTTTCTGTGTGCTTGCCTAATATTGTGGCGATATTGTGGCATAACCATGCAGAGACTGTTCTTTGTAGATTACAAAGTAACAAGCGATCTTTGAAATCAATGTTGTAATGCAAAGTACATAATTTGTTAACCACTTGAGGGCAGTAGGCTTCTTTCTTTGGGAACCTAAAGAAAATCTTTTTTTCCTCCAAATAATTTGAGGGGGTGAGGAGGAAATTGTCAGCCTTTCTATTTCTGGAAATGTTATTTCAAAGAATAGTAATTAAAATGTGTTTATTATGGAAAAAATTCAGAGAAGAATGTAGAAAACAACACATTAAATGGTGAGTTCAAGGTTGGAAATTAAGCAGTTTTCTTATTTGTTGGAAACGTGTTTGAGAATGTCATGTTTAATGATCTCAACTATTTTCTGTATACTTGAATTTACAAAACCAGAGGTCTTTAGTTTTTCTTAATTTAGGATGATTCTTGCCCAGCTGTTAGCTGGTACAGTACACTCAGTTTGGTTTAAAACTGCCTTAGGCCCTTCATAAAGTTTTTGGATGATATATTTACATGTATTGTTCTTAATATTGTTGACAGCAAACTACTTATTTTATTTATTTATTTATTTATTATTTAGACTTGTATGCCGCCCCATCTCCAAGGACTTGGGGCGGCTCACAATTAAAACCAAAACACAACAATAAATTAATTTAAAACTTAGACTCCATGCTGTTCTGTGCACGTGGAGAAAATATTTGAGCAAATTGCATTTTGGGTGATTTGCAATATGTTACTGGAACTGTAGAAGGAAGCAGGAGCTAAAGTTCAAATATTATATCTTTATGCAGAATTTTCCAAGCTGGGCCTCACTCCTGCAATCCGGAGAATATTTATCTAAAAGAAACAAAATTAAAACAGGAATATAAATTCACGTAGGCTTTTTTCCCCATCAGGGCTGTTTTATTTTCTTTCAATCAGTGTTGTCTAACTACTTTACAGACTAAGCATTTGGTTCCAGTTTTCTCCTTATGAGTCATCTTTAAATACGGTTAAGATTTTGCCTCATACAGGCTTAATTAAATAAATATTTGTCATATGGATCCAATCAATATTGAATAATTATTGGCATGTATTTGAAGTGTTCCTCAAGTGAATAATCAATTCTTACGCTCAGTAAAGAGTTTATTTAATATTCTTTAGACACAAATATTTGGTCAGTAAAGAGATTGAAAGATTAGTATATTTCAGAGGCTTATTTATTTTAAGCCTAAACCTTGATTTCTGGGCCTATCAACAAAGCCAAAGAAGTAACCTCCCACATACTAACTGCCTAAATAAATAATTCTGCAGACTAAATTATATCTGTAGTATGTCTAACAAATATTCTAAAAGACAACTTCTAGTATCTATAACTAATGTAGTATTTTGAGGATTGATTGGCCCTTCTTTCTGTATTAAAATTTTGAGAACCTTTTTACTCTAAAAATGAACCTAAATATTATATATTGAATATGCAACAAGATTAACATTTTGATCAGTAGAGAAATTAAGTATTGCCAGTTTTCTTGATGAAGCCACAATACTATTGGTGTTTGAAGAATTAATCTGCTGCCTATTTGGTACAATATTTCTGAATAGTCCCCTTTAAGTTTTTTTTTAACTTTAACAGTTGAAGACTGTTTAACTGAATGATAACTTGATATCATAACCTGGAAGAATTCATATTTATTTTCTAATAAATATGGTAATTTAGAAACATTTAACCTCTGACAGTTCAAATAATCATTTTTTGGATTGATCAATATATGTAGCACTTAGATTTTTGATTCCAAAATTTAACTGTATATCAAAAATTTCACAAAATAAAATAAGATGGGCATATTAAACCTGTTATTGAAGGATGCATGGAGAGAAGCATGATGGGAATAGTAATTTTTGAATACTGATTCCAGACAAAGTGCAGACCTCTTCTTATTTATGTACTTTATTCCATTTATACTTATATGGAAGTCATGAGAATATCTAAAATGTTATGTTAGCCTGGTTAGCTCACAAAGCAGTTTGGGATGAGCAAAAATATCCCACAGGAGAAAAGACAGAAACAAATACATAAGAAGTAACGATTCTTTAAAATAGTGGTAGGCAACAGTCATGATTTCCCTCCAAGGCAGGGCTGGGCAATTAATTTTCCCAGGGGGTCACTTGAAAAATTGGAACTATTGTGGAGGGCCCCTCCCATTCCTACCAGATAGGGACCGCACCCAGTCCAGATGTAGCCTGCAGACTATAAAATTCCCAAATGTGCTCCAGAGGCTGCAGGAGACACGGGCAGTGATGTCACTGCAAATGGTGGGACTAAACTTTACAGTATCTGATAGGAATGGAAAGTTTTCAATTAACTCTTACAGTGCTTCTGTCTTAGGTTCTCCCCAAAGGAGAACTGTTGGTATATGTTTGTAGGCAGAACAATTGATCAAAGGAAAGAGTGGTAAGTAAAGAAAGGGTTAGGATAGCAACCTAAAGGAGGTATTGAATGGATTATCATGAGGTATGAGCAAAAAAAAAAAAAGGAATAGCAAAGACCTTAGAGGACAGGATCAAGATTCAAGAGAGACCTGACAGGCTCATTGGGCAAAATCCATCAATATGAATTTAAAGGTGGGGGAATGCAAGTCCTGTATTTGGTTAGGGAGAATCCAAGGCATGAGCATAGAATGGGTGACAATCCTGGGTAACAGTTTATCCAGGCAGGATATGGAGGTCTGAGTGAATCACAAGCCAAACTTGCAGTATCCAATGTAGGCATCCATGAAAGGGGGGAGAGCAATTACAGATAATTTCAAAGTATCATTGGATAGTTTGCATAGTTTTTCTTGACAATGGAGGAAATTGCTATTTCCTACTCCAGTTGTATTTAATATCTAAATACTAATACTTAAAACAATAAATACATTTGCTAAAGCTTTGTGTGACTATATTCTGAAAATCCTTGCTTAATTGTGGAAACATTTCTAGGCTGCTTCCAAGGAAATCCCACTGGAAGTGTGTTGTGCATGCAGATACATACTCAGGCAGTGTGGGGAAGATCTTGACGTGCTCATGTCAAACTTTGGAGAAAGTTCAGAAGTTTGGTAATATTCTACACAATCCTTTTGAAGCCTCCCTTTCAGAATTGGTTTGGATTTTTGTTAAACTTATTAATGGAGAGAGTAATTCTAAAGCCTTTAATAGCAATACTGGGGTCTCTGGAGTCAAGATTAATTTGTCCACTTACACTTTTAATGAAAAAGAATTACATGTATATATAAAAATGTAATTTAGGAATAACCTTCTGTTTAGCACATGGTTAGTTGAGTTAGTTTTATCAGTTTTTTCTCTCTAGTTGATTTCTTTGGTTGATTTATGATTCATTAAATATATCAGTAGCACTTACTCCATAGTGCTTTATAGCACTCTCTGAATGGTTTACAATGTCAGCATATTGCCTCCAAAAATCTGGCTCCTAATTTTACTGACCTTGGAAGGATGAAAGGCTGAGTCGACCTTGAGCACGTCAGTATCAAACTCCAGATTGTGGGCAGAGTTAGCCTGCAATACTGCACTTTAACCACTGCACCATCAGGCTCCTATTATACAACCCTGCATGGTAAAAAAATGAATTAATTCTGTAACCAGACGAAGACTGTTGTTTGAACAACACAGCCATTCTGCACAATGTCATAATATACATGTAGTCCTCAAGTTAAAACCATTCAATTAGTGACTATTCAAAGTTACAATGGCACTGAAAAAATGACTTATGACCATTTTTCACACATACAACTGTTGCAGTATCCCCATGCTCACGTGATCAAAATTGGGATGCTTGGCAACTGGCACATATTTAAGACAATAGTAGTGTCCCAGGGTTATGTGATCATCTTTGGCAATCTTCTGACAAGCAAAGTCAGTGGGGAAGCCAGATTTCACTTAACAACCGTGTTACTAACTTAACTGTGGTGATTTATTTAACAATTCTGGCAAGAAAGTTTGTAAAATGGGGCAAAATTCATTTAACCACTGTCTTGCTTAGCAACATAAATTTTGGACTCAGTTGTGGTTGTAAATTGAGGTCTCCCCATAATATGTATTTACTGATTATACAGTGAATCCAGATATTATAATAATGTGGC
This sequence comes from Naja naja, assembly GCA_009733165.1. Lineage (NCBI taxonomy): Eukaryota > Metazoa > Chordata > Lepidosauria > Squamata > Elapidae > Naja > Naja naja. Next base: position 61,233,406 of record CM019150.1, read on the forward strand.
CATATCATTTCATTTGGGTAGAAATGGCTTTTGATAGGAAAATGGATTACTTGGCATTTTAATTAAATGATGTTGCTTGCTTTAAATTTTTAACATTTATTTTGCATTAAAACAACATTTTAAGCCAGATGCGGGTTTTTATTCTTGTTTTTTATGGTGATGGTCCACCAGGGGAAAAGTATTTATTTTGCTAATAATATGAACCTGGACAAAGGTCTAAATGAAAGGCTGGATTCAAAGTTATACCAAACGTAACATGAAACCAAGTGCAGTAGAACCTCTGGTCACGACTGTAATCCATTCCATGACTTCGGTCAGAATCCAATTTGGTTGTAACCGGAAGCGAAACTGACTGCGCATGTGTGTAAAAAAAATGCCGCAGAAGGGGAAATTGGCGCGGAAGGGCAAATCACCATGGCTGCGTTTGATCACCACCTGAGTATTTGTTCGTGACCAGATGCAAAAATTTTCCAAAAGGTTCTACTGTGGTCAAGATCTTTCTAGGGGCTCTTGTCTACTTACAAACAGTTCTCACATCAAGAATCTCTTCAAAGGTTTTAGCCTATGTCTTTTATCAGTTTTGCAAGTGGTTAAAGATGATAAAGGTTAGAGACAAATTAGGAGAAGTTTCCTATGCTTGGTTGACTTAATTCATACCTATTAATTATACAGAAGAATCCTAGGAGAAATTGATGTTTCATTAAAAGTCAGCAAAGATCATGTTTATTCTATTTGCCAATAGGTGTCACTGTTGCTATAAATTATTATGAGTATGAAATTTGTAAAGAAAAGTTGAAAGAATTTCCATAGTTGCTAGAACCTGCCCATTCCTAACTAAGAGGAAGTGGATCTCTACAGATCCATAAAGCAACCTTACAAGGCCATACAAGACCATAAATGAGACTACTGAGACCAAAATATGTGTTTCATTTGCTTTTTGCTGGTTAGAACAGTATCTTACCCATGTCCAGTTTTACACTTTTCTAACTATATTGAGGTCCTGTTTTCATATTACTGGATTCTGTTGTGGAACTAGCTTCCATCGCCTCAGATATTTCCCAGAATCTATTTTTTATATTGGGATAGTCAAGGTTTCCTTCAAATAAGTGTATGTACATTTCACTGATGCTGACTACAAAGCAGTGAAGCCAGAGCCATTTTTAATTAGTTTTATTAAGAACGTTCTGTCCCTCTCAGAAATTTGGAGGAGTTAACTCAATTTAGTTGTAAAACTTAAGATAAACTTTATGATGTATCATTCTTGCATCTGTATGGAGCCCAACAATACCAATGTTTTATCACATCTCCAATGGTACAGGCAGTGTTTTTGTCATGATTTGTGTTTTTGGATCTGTTTAGTCAAGTACTAGTTTAGAAGCATTTTTGCAGTCTATGCCGAGTTCAAAGGATATGATAAACGTGGAGTTTTTTCATTCCTGTCTCCTGGTCAGTAATCAGAGCCCAAAAGTTGAGGTTTGTATTTCTGTTTTAGATTGCAGTTACTGAGACAAAAAAAGTTTTTGCTCTTGTTGTTGTTTAGGATAAACTTTAGGTTTCCTTTAGACAAGAGAATTAAGCTTAAGAATAGTGAACTTCACATGTACCAAAGCTGCATAGCCAAGATATGCAATTAGATATCTGCCAGAAAATTTAACAGCTGGAGAAATCATTATTTACATACTTTTTCTCCTCTGGATTGTCCTATTTTTACTGTTTACATTGGTTGCTTTGAGCCACTATGTGAGATTGGTACCATATCATTTTAAAAATAAAATAAATATAATAATTTATTGTGTAATATCGAATGATGCATCCAGGTGTGTTGTCTAAATTAGAGAACAACTGGTTCCTGAGCAGATAAAGGGCATGGCAAGCTGAACATTGGGAAACAGGACTAGCTGAACCAACATACCCAAAAGAGCTTCAGGATTAGGATAATTCTCCCTTCCCTCTCAGTTGTCTGGATTTAGTTTCTGTGTTTGTGGGTGGACATTACCAGGATCTTCAATAGAATTCTTCCATTGTTCCTTCATCTTTTAAAAGAGACTGCCTGCCATATCCACTGTGGTTCCTACTTGTAGGCCACGAGACTGCAGATCATTGTTCTCCAAGCGTTGAAGAAAAAAAATGAACAACCAGTTCACAGGAACTGAACCAAACTTGCTAGATAATACTCCTAGAAACTCCAAACTTGTTTCAGCCTAGTTTCTATTTTCAAATGTCTGCTATTTGACCATAAATGAATTATAAACTAAGCTGCCATTTTCATAAGGCTCGGATTTACATTAATACTGAGTAAGAGATTTGTTTCTTGATGACAGGTTGAAAGATGACCATTCCAGTAATATTTCATCTGAGATTAAACAAATATTTTTGACCAGTCCCTAGGCCATACAACTCCTGGAAAAAAAACTCCTTCTTAAAAAGTATTCTGAGGTCAGAATAATCAATCCAGTATGGTGAAAGATTTCTAGATCTATTCCTCCATCTCTTATTTTATTCTTCTTCTGTCCTTAATATTTATGAAAATATTGTTTATTCACATTTTTGCAAAATGGTTGGAAATAATATATTTGAAAACATTTATTCAATATTGTATTTCATCTTCATGACAAACCATAAATATCTCCAAAAAATTGCTTTCTCATATCAGATGCACAGCAATGAAAGTTCAAAAATTCCACATATGATTATCTGATTAAATTTCAATATTATGTAATTGATGTGTTTGCTTTGTCACCTCAAAAATTTGTTAATCACTATTTAAATTTTGCCTGTTCTACAAATACCTGGTGTCTGGTCTCTTTACCTAACATAAGGGATGGGAGGGTTTTTTTTTAATGAGAATATTTCCAGAAATAGAAAGAGATTTACACAAGTCCATGTTTTTCTCTACTGAGTGACACTTGAATATACTGCATATGTTAAGTGGCAGATATGACTAGAGCAGTAAAATTGATGTTAAATGACAATAGATGCTATCTATAGGAATTGTCAAATAATAAAATTATAAATTGTTTTAAATTTATAGTTGGGCTACTGTAATTTGCTTTAGGTGGACTGAACCTGGATGATTCAGAAACATGGACTACTAGAGGACAAATGTGACTTGTGTGCTTAATATTCAATTTTGCAACAACTCTTAAATCACATACCTGCACTGGGTACTAGTGTGCAATATAGAGTGCCATCACCTGTCAAACCCCATATGACTTGGGGCCTGAGTGTATAAGAGACAGATTTTCTCAGTTGAATTCTGCCTGCCCAGTTGAAGTGGCCAAGAACGCCTACTGAATATGCTTAAAGAGAGGTGGGAGGAGGTTTGTCAACATGTGCTTTATCTATGAAATAACTAACTCTCATGCCATGGAGAGGCTTATAAAACTGTAGCTGTGTTTTTCATTCTTGGCAACCTGGCTGGGTTGAACTTCACACATCTTATAATTGCCAAGGTTGAAAAATACTGCTCTAGTTTTTCCGGAAGGTGTTTGGACATTGATATATTCAGTGTTGGAAATGATTTTGTTAATAACAAGTTACGATGAGGCATTATTATTATTATCCATTTGATGATGGATTTGTATTTTTAACCTCATCTACAGTCCTTTTTGCACCAAGATGTAAATAAACATAAATAGTAAATAATATTCTAGCTTTTTTATAATTATTCTACCTTTTCAATAATTATTCTAGCTGTTCAATAATTATCAGTACATTTGTGATATTCCCAAAAGAGTGGCTTGCTATTGCAAAGGTTTCTCAACTGTTAAGAATAAGTGGTGCAAACAGCAACTTTAAAAAATGTTGGTTTTGTATTGGAATTTGCTGTTTATCTTGTATAAAATGTCATATACTGCTAGGTGTCATGCCATCTTTCTGTCATTAGGTTTTCTCTTTTCTAAGTGCTAATTGCAAAGGCCTCATTGTGGTTTGGTTTTAATTTGACACATGGTGCATGGAATGCTTTTCTTTTTGAAAATGTGCCAACTCTATTTGTCCAGGGCTGGAGAAGTCTGCTTCCTTGTCAACTGTTCCTTTTTAAATAGCTTTCACAGTTAGACAGCCATCTTCTTATTTCTGATGGTTAACTTACAGAAAAACTTTTTCAAAAAACACCTTTCTTAGTGCTTGAGATCATACTCATATCTATGGAATTTTTCTTTCACATTTCCTGGCTTCTTAGTTTTTTAGAATTATTTTCCAAAGAATTTTGTGGATTAACAATTCAACAAAAAAGACTGGTTGCATTGACCTGGCTTTCTTCTTCTTCTATATTTATCTTGAAAAGGCAAGTGATACTGCTTAACCTAGTGAAATTATACAGATTGTTGGAGTTACGTGAAAGAAAAACCTGGTCTGACATTTTTAAAATGTTTTTCTTTTAAGTATTTTATATTATATTCTCTCCCAGCTGGGGTTGATGATCATGTAAGGCAGCTGAAGGCCAAAACCATTTCTGGACTTATTGTCTAAAACGACAGTTTTGAGAGTGCCAGCCAAGACCTGCTGCCATGAGAACAGGAGTGGAAAACCAGAAGCATTGGCTGTGTCTGTTCAGTGTCAGTTTCCATTGAATAACTAACTGTCTTCTTCAGACCTTTGCAATGAAGAGAGAAGTGGGGCAGTGCCACTTCATCCAGAAGGGGTGTCTGGAAGAGCTCTTAATCACAAGATAGTTTAGCTTATCTCTCCAGCCTCTCTGTCATTTCTCCTGCTTTATCCTTGATGGTTTATGCAGCAAAAACTGAGACAACCAAGCCGTATCTGTGTGCTTATAACTTTGAAATGGCAATTTTGAATATATATACATATACATATATGCAAGGGTTTTGATTATACAACTTCTTTCTTAGTAACCAATAGTCATTCTCCTTGTGCGAAACATTTTATTTCTGAAACAATGAGCATTGCTTGGTTTAAAGCAAATCCAGTTTGATTTATAACAAAAAAGTTATAGTTGAGATAAATGTTATGGTTTGAAGGAGGTTTGGATGGAGGATTTTAATGATTTTCCCATTTTACTTATGCATTCAGTATTTGTAACACATTTGTGTAGAATACTAATTGGTATATTAATTTGTCTCAATTATTTATGTTTAGTTTGACAAAAACTCTTTTTTTAAAATATTTTCTAGGAATATTTTATCTGTTTTTAAATTGTAATATTTTAATTTACTAATTCAGAAATTATGTCTGCTTTTAAAGTCACACTACATTAACTTGATTTGAAGTGACTGCCAGGGGTATCCAGAGAGATGGAAAATATTGTTTTGACTTAAAAATCTGGCTTTTTGCTTCTAATCAGCATTGTCCATAATACTGTGCCCATTAATTTACTGAGATGTACACATGCACCAATTAAGGGTAACAAAATAAACTTAGGGGTTTTTTTGGCAGACAGTTGTGGATGTATTTTTTCAGTGAATTCACTCTATTCATATGGGTATCTTTTCAAGTGATTATGAAGGAAAAGACTTGGCTGTGAAATCTGAGAAACAGTCTAAATTCACAAATTGAGTTAAATCATTATGTAGTTGTTGTTTTGGCTTAATGTGTTGTGTGGATCAAGCTATATTATAAAACATGGTTTACAGCTCACCATATTATGTGACCTATGCTATTGTGGCTTGCTCAGCAAATCTTTTATTAATAATTACCTACTGTAAACCCCATCAATGGATATACTTCCTCTTTCTCTTCAAGAGCTGGAGTTGATAACACCTTTTCCATTTAACCAGTTATATATAGTCCTTACATAATGACCATAATTGGGACCAGCAACTCCATTGCTAAGCAAGATATCACATGACCCCAATAGATTTATGACCTCACTTCCATCATGGTCATTAAGCAAATCACATTTTTATTTTTAAATTGGAGCATTATTCACAATAATATCAATAAAGAGCAACTCACTTGATAGAGTCCTTTAGGTTCTTTTGGTATTATGTGCTTTTAAGCTTATTTTTCACACTACCATGACTCTTTTTGTAATCGAATCACTTTAGGAATGGAATGACTAAAATAATAATAAAAATACACTTAATTGTAATTGGCAATGTTCATTTAACCAAAGCTCAGAAATGTGCTAGTAACTCTAGATCTGATCTAGGGAATCAGACTATATTTGTACATATGATTGAACCTAAATTTTTAGGGGAGAGAGGTGAACCTTGTGCAACCAACACAGCATGCCAATGATGGGGAGAGTTGGGAGATTTCATTCAGCAACATCTGGAGAACAACAGGTGTCCAACTTGTGAGGTATGATGGGATGGGCAGAAATGTTTTTATAAGGTTGAAGTGCTTAGTAGAATGCTGTTTCTTGATATATTTCTTCATTATATGCTAACATGCATAGTGGCCTGCAACTTTTATTAAAGGGCTGTTAGTGAATGAAGAAAAAGCATATTTGGACCAATAAAGAATTGTATTTCAGACTGGGAAAGCAACTTATTAATGACTGTGGCAGCAATTTCAGTACCTCTGCTTCTTAAGACGTTCAGTAACTGTTACTTGGAAGTCTGCTTTTCATTATTTCCGTATCATCTGCTAGCAAAAGAAATCATTTGGAAAGAAGCATCATCAAGCAGACTTTTATTTAAAGCAGACCTTGAATCCATGATACATGCAGAGCCAGTTTGGTGTGAATCAATTTCTCTTATCTACACTATTGTATAAAGATGTGTGATTTCTAGAAAAGTAAGCTAATGGAAGCCTTATTTTTAAATTATTTAAAGGATTTTTATCCTGCTGTTCAGAGCAGCATATTACAAAGATCAGAGAATAGTCTGTTCTTGCCCTCAGCATTACAGTCTAAACATTACAGTCTACATGGCATAAAAGAAAGAGGGTATTGGTGGAGGGAAAATAAACATATGTTCTAGATTATTGTTTCAAGAATTCAGCAGCAGTCTGTGATTTAATAGATGATATAGCTAGATCCAAACTAGGACTGTTAGGTCTTGACTGACAAACTCCAGATGACTGCTTAGGGCAGGGGTGGCGAACAAGTTTGACTCAAAGAGCCGCAATTTTAAACTGTGCGAGTCAGAGAGCCACACCACGCGCTGGCTCGTGCAGTTGTTTCCGAGGATGGGAGGCGGGATGACGCAGCCGGGGCGGGACTACGCGCTGAAATCTCTCCTCAGAGATCCCTCCTCAGAAGCAGCATAACAAAATTCAAACGTGGCAAAGAGCCACAGTATACAAAATAATATAATATAATAATAATATAATAATAATATAAGAGGCAAAGAGCCGCATTCATTTTGGCCGGAAGCCGCATGCGGCTCGAGAGCCGCGTGTTCGCCACCCCTGGCTTAGGGAAATGAAGGGGCTGCAACTCTTTGCTGCTGTCTCATGGTCAGCTGAAGTTTTGCAACCTAGATCTGGTAGCCCAAATCTAAACACAGTAGACTGGTTGCTATTTGTTTCCTCTGATTAGGCTCAATAATGCAGTTGCTCTCTGGAGATAAGGATTTTCCAGCCAAAGCTGTTTGTAAGGTGTTTGACGTTTTCTGATTGTAACTTGTTCTCCTATTGATGCTTTAATACATAATAGCAATTCATGCTTGGAGGTAATGGTGTTAGCTTAAACTATAATCATATTCAAGTAGTTCTTGACATATGATTTGTTTAGTTAACCATTCAAAGTTACAACAGTGCTGAAAAATTGACTAATGATCATTTTTCACAATAATGCCATTGTAACATCTCCATGGTAATGTGATCAAAATTCAGACACTTGACAACTGGTTCATATTTATGATGGTTGCAGTGTCCAGGGATCACATGATCACCTTTTGTGACCTTCTGACAAGCAAAGTCAATGGGGAAGCCAGATTCACTTAACAATCATGTTCCTAACTTAACAAGGCAGTGATTCACTTAACAACTGTGGCAAAGAAGGTCATAGAATGGGACAAACTCATTTAACAACTGTCTTGCTTAACCATAGAAATTTTGGGCTCAACTGTGGTCATAAGTCAAGGATTACCTGTATCATGGAAAGTGAGGGTTAAAGTCTCATTTTATACATCTGCTAATGATGTTTGGTTTAGTATAGTGCCATTTCAAAGATATGTGAATGCACGTATGTTTCCTGCATATTTTAGCCTTGGTGTTTCTCTGAACAGACTCCAACTTGGAGCGGAGAACACGATCTGTCAGTTGATTCAGCCTTGACTGCATTAAATAGTAGGGCACAGTTCCAAAAAAACACTGCATCATGTGTTAACCATGCCTTTTAAAGAACCTATATACATTGTAGTGTATTGGTGTAGGAATGATCACAGACATCTGTTGCCGAACTAAGTAAGTTCTATGCCTACAAAAATATTGATGACACAGAAATGTTAATTATATTTCTGTATGCTTTGTTAGAAGCTCCTGATGTACATGTAAATTGACAGAAACTACCCTTTGATGGTAGACTCTGTTAGCTGGAATTTTGCTTTTAGTTTTTCCTGGAAATTACATAATTTGTTATATACTCTGTAGCATTTCAAAATGTTTAAGTTCTGATCTTTTCTTTTTATGCAAAAGTTACTTCATTTGAGTTCTGGAGCAAACCTGCACAGGTGAGTCTTGTATCCTTGATTGGCATTTCAATTGTAAACCTGATATGCATTCCTTTCCATGTGCTATCACTGCTCCTACCATTATGTAGGCTACATACATTTTACAAATAAAAACCATATACACAACCTTCGGTTCCTGTGGAAGGAGGAAGGACTTTGAAAAAGCTATTACCATGTTATCAGTGGGAAAAAGAAATGGAAATGGAAGTTACTAAGTGCTTAATTTTCTAAGGAATTGATGGTAGTGATATAGGATGAATAGTACCAAAAGCAGGGATGTTTCTACTGGTAGATCTTTGTGTGGCTAAAAGTAGATTGCCAAGGTTTGATCCTTAACTATTCAATGGTAGCAACATCAAATATAATTCCATTCTTTTCTCCCCAATTAAGTTGTTGGGTTGATCATTTTGTTCTACATTTTCTTGCTTCAAGCTCATAAACAGTAAACAATCTGCACCTGTGGGAGACAGTAATATAGCAGGGATTGTGTGTGTGTGTGTGTGTGTTATTTATACTGTCTATAAAATACCAGTATACCAGAACACCAGTATAATCCACTGTCGGGCAGAGCTTCTGTTTTATTAGCTTGTGGAGGCAGATTGGGAGTATAGGAGCAGTGCTTGTGCAAATTAAGCTTGCATATCTAAAATTGGATTACTATTAGAACATGTTCCTGTGGCTGGGGGCTCTCCTTTGGTGGCCTCTGTGCTTTCAGCAATGAATGCTTCATCAATTCCAATTTCCTCCTGAGGGCTACCCAGGATCAAGGCATTCTTGCCTAGTCTCACTATCCCATTCTTACAAGGGTGGCTTTTCCTGAACTTTCCTGGAGACATCATGCTGTGCATTGTCCCTGAGCTTGCACACTTATTCTGGGCAGTTTGACATTCTAGTTTATGCTCAGTATAGTGTGTCCAGCCAAATACTTCAGGGTGGGGTTTATGAAACCCAAGTTCCTGCTAGGTATGAATGTTTGCTGGGGGGGGTGGGGAGGGGAAGGAGAGAAAAAAAACAGGTGGGGATAATTAGCACAATAGGGATTGAACAGGCAGGTCTTGCTTTGTAGTCTTGGTTGCCTCCTCTTCCATTTCCTGTTGGCTCAACAGCATACAAAGCAGCTCAACCTCTGTGATGCCTCTCTACATGTCAGCTTGGGGGAGGATGAGCCAGTCCTTGGCACATCAGAAGCTGAGTGTGGGATCCTTGGTGCTCTCTGAGCTTGTTTTCTTGCAGACATTTCCTTACCCTAACTAGGTAACATCATCAGTGCTAGTGAAGAGTGCTGTTTGCTGTCAGTTTATATTCCTGTCTTACCTGTCTGTGTGGGTGGAGGTGGTCTTAGAGATTCTTCGGTTGGGCTCTTTGGCAGTTTCTCGACTGGGGTATTGCTTACTTGATTGTTGGTCTGCAAGAAACAAGCAAGCTCAGAGAGCACCAAGGGCCCCTCATTTCAACCCTGAGCTACAAATATGCTCCTTTATCAGAAGCTGAATTGATTGATGGCTGCGAGGAGCTGTCTGTGAGGAATTTGGCTGAAGCGCAGCTGCAGCAGAACAGCCCTGAGGCTCCAGGTGGGAAAAGCATGCAGCTGCAGCCACTCAGTGACGAGGAAGAGGAATTGCCTTCTGCACCTGATCCAAGAGCGCATAGGGCAGAGAAAAGGCAGGAGCAGAGAAGGTCAGCCAGATTACTTGTGAGGAGAAAGCCTCACCCTTCTTAATGGGATGCACCAGAAGCTGGCTATTTAGCACAGCAGACAGATAGAGGCAATGCTGTGTTTGTTTCTTAGCTGTGTAATTTCTGATCATTGTGATTCTTGCCTTTCTTTGGATCGACACCATGCCCTTGACTTTGATCGTGCCTTGGGAACTCTCTTGTGTTGTGGTTTGCCTGGTGGATTTATTTTGATAGAAAAATTTTCAAGTTCCTTGTGGACTCTGGCCACTTCTCTCTCTCTCTCTCCCTCGCTCCCTCTCTTTCTCCTGGGGCGGGGAGGTGATATGTTGCACAGCAAGAATGAGCCACCTGTGACATTCCAGGGCACCCACTCTAGCAAAATTGGCTACTGGAGGAGAGGCCTCATCCATGTGGCAACTTTGCTCAGCATTTGCTCAGTGGCCAAAGGCTGAATGCGCCAGAAAGCTGGTTAGCCCTACTTTGACCTGTGAATATGTGGAGGAATTTAAAGTCGGCAGTGGAGGAAGTCTCTCACACAGTTCCAATCTATCCTACATGCTTGGAGATTAGAAGAGGTAATATATTTGAATGCAAACGTTCCCCTCCATGCAATAAAGCTGGTTCCAAGATTGTGCAGAGACTTGTACATACAGACTATATGCTATATTTTGAACAGAGTTCTGAGAAATCACAAAAGAAACCACAGGTCCCACAGGAATAATATACATTTAATAAGAGTTTGATGCAGCTCTTGCTTTACATACCACAGGAATAGTATTCTCCAGAATCCAAACCAAACATAGAGAGGCCCTGACATTTATCTGGCAGCTTCTCTCCTTTAAAATACTGCAGACCTTGAACATCATTTCAAAGAACTATTCTTTCAAAAACTAAGGGGGAAAACATCAAAATAGCTCCAATTTTTAGTGTATATTTAAAATAGGCTATTCCCAATTGGATGCTGGCTTGAAATAAAAATATCACATAAATTGAATTAATTAATAAATAAATAATAACAGTAAGTAAAAAACCATTGCCAGCTTCTGAATACCGGGGGAAAAGTTCAACAGCAGATATTTTCAGTGCTTCTGCAGGGCATGTATACATAAATAATGTGTGCTGTTTGAGGACATTTCAGTTCTCAATGGCATTTAAAGGTTTTATACCTATATATTACTATGGTATTTTTAATTATTAAGCTGTCTGTGATCACAGCCCCACAGCTATTTATTTTGAAGTAAGTACTAGTGGAGAGCCAGTTTGGCGTAGTGGTTAAGACATCAGGCTAGGAACAAGAAGTCCATGAGTTTGAATCCTGCCTTAGGCACAAAGTCAGCTGGGTGACTTTGGGCCAGTCACTTTCTCTCTGTCTTAGGAAGAAGGTAAATTACGTCTGAAAAACCCTTTCAAGAAAACAGCAGCCACCTGCCCAAGCAGTCTCCAAAAATCAGACTTGATATCATCATCATCATCATCATCATCATCATCATCATGATGGAGTTCGGCCTGGATAAATGCACCACAGTGGCACTGAAGAAAGGGAAGATCGTAGAAAGTGATGGAATCGAAATGACCAATGGACAAACCATCAAGTGCCACCAATCTGAAGCCTACAAATACCTGGGCATACTGCAGCTGGACAATATCAAGCATGGGTAAGTGAAAAATGTGATCAGCAAAGAATACACACAAAGGGTAAGAAAACTTCTAAAAAGCAAACTCAATGGCAGTAGCACCATCAAGGCTATAAATACCTGGGCCATAGCCGTCATCAGATATACTGCTGGGATTGTAAACTGGACACAGGCAGAGCTGAACAGCCTGGATAGGAAAACAAGAAAACTGATGACCATACACTATGCGCTGCACCTGCGTAGTGATGTTGACAGGCTATATTTGCCCAGAAAAGTAGGCGGCAGAGAACTTTTGCAAGTGAAGCAGACAGTCGAAGAAGAGAAGCATGCTGTGGCACATTATGTGAAAGACAGTGATGAACCAGCTTTGATGGAGGTCAACAATAGGAAGCTGCTCGAAGTGCAGCAAACCAAGGATCAATATAGGAAAACAGCAATGCAAACTCGGGCTGACAGCTGGTGTGACAAAGCACTGCATGGACAGTTCCTTGAAAAGATCCAAGGGAAAGTAGATAATGAAAAGACCTGGTTATGGCTGACCAACGGAACACTGAAAAAAGAGACAGAAGGCCTGATTCTTGCAGCCCTAGAACAAGCTATCAGAATGAATGCAAACAAAGCCAGAATAGAAAAATCTGCTGATGACCCCAAATGCAGACTCTGCAAAGAAGCGGACGAAACCATCGATCACATACTGAGTTGTTGCAAGACAATCACTCAGACTGACTACAAACAACGTCACAACACAGTTGCTGAGATGGTCCACTGGAAATTGTGTCACAACTACCATCTGCCTGTAGCAAAAAGCTTTCATAAGCCTGAAAAAGTGGTCAAAAATGAGCATGCAAAACTACTATGGGACTTCCGAATACAGACTGACATAGTTTTGGAACACAATACCCCGGATATCACGATTGCGGAGAAGAAAAAAGTGTGGATCATTGACATTGCCATAACTGGTGATAGCAGAATCGTTGAGAAGCAACTTGAAAAAATCACCAGATATCAGGACTTGAGAATCGAACTGCAGAGACTCTGGCATAAACCAGTGCAGGTGGTTCCAGTGGTACTCAGCACACTGGATGCTGTGCCTAAAGACCTAGGCAAGCACTTGAAAACAATTGGCGTTGATAAAAATTGCCATTGGTCAGCTGCAGAAGGGCACTTTACTGGGATCTGCTTGCATAATCCGCCGATACATCACGCAGTCCTAAACACTTGGGAAGTGTTTGACTAGTGATTTGTGATATGAAACCCAGTGTAGTTATCTTGTTTGCTGTGTGCACTGTCATTTTTGTGTAGTATAATAATAATAATAATAATGTCAAGATCTTGTGGGACTTCAGAATTCAGACTGACAGGCACTTGGCCCACAACACACCTGACATAACACTAGTTGAAAAGAAAAAGGTTTGGTTCATTGACGTTGCAATACCTGGTGATGCACGAATTGAAGACAAGCAGCAAGAAAAAAATCACACAGTACCGGGACTTAGTAATTGAAGTTGAATGACTTTGGAAAAAGAAATCGTGTGTTATCCCAATTGTAATTGGAGCCCTTGGAGCAATACCTAAAGGGCTACCTTGCTATTTGGAAATTCTGAATTTATCAGACTTGAATACCCTGATTCTACAAAAATCCACCCTATTTGGAACAGCTTATATCCTCCAACGCTAAGTCCTTGGTTAAGACTAGCTGCTGAGCTATCATCCAGCCCCAAAGGCTGTGAATTTCACCAAAAATTAACAACAACAACAACAACAAAAACAATACTGTTTCTGTGAGGGAGAGTTAGTGTTGGGGGCAGAATGTACCAGTTGAGGCCTCCGCAAAGACTTCTGGATTCAAACTGGATGGTTAAAAAAACATTTTCATCTATCGTATCATAGCAAATGTTATCCCAAAATAGACTCTTGAGATTTCTCTCTTCCCATCCATATAATATTTGTATCAAAGTTTATTTAACTGGCATCACTAGTTTTTCCTCTCTTTTATTTTGAAAGGGGTCATGATTTCAGTGGCATCCAATGCTGAGGTTTACACTAGAAGGAGGAGCATAAGGAAGATATTTGGGGCCTCAACAGGTATTCAGCTTAGTAGTGTTCACATTACCTTTCTTCGGATATTCAGCTAAACTCAAACTGGGCAGAAAAAAGGGAAACATATGCTACCCGTGACTCCTCCCCCTCTCTAAACTTTCTGCCAGAGTTCTGAAGGACAGCTGCACTGCGCTCACATTTGTATGAGCTCAATTCTAAACACTGTATTTTTCTGGACACAGACAATTATTTTTCTGCTGTTGAATGAAAAAAGAAAGTGGGAAATGACTTCTTCCACGGAAATAATTTTGAGCCCAAGATAAATTAAATGAAGAAAGTAATAGAAAGAAAATTATCCCCCTCCCTCTTCTCTCAGCCTCCTGAAAAGACTCTGGCTCATCTCAGGATCTACTTTAACTATCTGTCTGTCATATTTGTATGCTACCCAGTGGGGACAATTCTGAGTGGTACACTGATTAAAAACATAAACAATCATCAAACACCATAAAAAAAAAGAATAGATGTGTGAACAGGGAGACAACAAATACAATAAGAGCAAAACAACCCACAATGACCCTGTATAGTACCTTAGCCCAACACCTGGGGAAGCTGGGCTGTTTGTATCTTTGAGGGGATGCTGTTACAAAGAGTAGATGTCATGATGGAAAATGTACACTTCCCAGGCCCCATCAAATGGCATTATTTGATAGATAGATCCCAAAGCATGCTAACTCTGTCAGATCATTCTGGATCTACAGATATCGCAGGAGAAAAATGAACCTCAAACAATAAGTGTCTTGAATGGCTTTTTTGGGTGACAACCAGCATCTTGAATTGCAGCTGGAAACCTAAAACAGAAATATTATATGGGCACATTGAGACATGCCCATTAATTGCTTCTGTTGCTGCAGCATTCTAGATAGCAGAAGTTTTCAAATAGTCTTCAAAGACAGCGCCATGCAGAGTGCATAACAAAAATCTCAATGAGAGGTTGTTGATTAGAAGTAGGGCTGACCCAGAAACCAGTGCAATTCACACACATGACAAATCTGTCCAAAGACCTTGCTACCCACAGCTTCTTCCTGCTGTTTAAGCAGGAACGGTGAGTCTACGACAACCTCCAAATTGTTAATTAGCTCCATCAGGAAAGTGCTATACCATTCAGAATGAGGGATGGAAAATCCCTAGGAACGAGAAATCCATGAACTCAGAACAACTTGATCCTGTCAAGGTTGAAATTAAACATGTACCTCCTGATCCATACTCTTCCAATCTTCAGACAATGGTATGAACCTTGACAGTATTACTTGGTCAGTCTGAAAACAAAATATACAGATGAATATCATCAGTAGGATGATACCTTACATAGAAATTAAACAGAGGGGATAAGCTCTATGATACTTGGATTTAGAGTCCAGGGATTTAGGGTGCAACACTTCCTCCACCCCCAGCCAATGACTAAAATCAAATACATAAGAGGGAAATTGCGTTGCAACACATAACCTTCCACTCTTCGGTCTTTGCAAGTCAGTCTGGAAGGATAGCATGATCAATGATATTGAAACCTCATTGAGAGATTAAAAATAACTATGACAAATTCACTACCCCCAGGTAGATTAAAGCCAAATAATGCCCCATATACTGCCCAGCAGTTATGCCCTTCAATGGAAACAAAACGTATGCGATGAGGCAGAAACAAATGTGATATCTGATGATACCTTCAAACCGAACTTTTAAACTTTAATCATTCACCATGCAAAAAAACGTAAGTTTTTAACAATGAAGATTAAATTTGAATATGGCAGATAAGGACAATTTTAAAAATTCACTTAAAGTTGAATATGGCACTCCCCTTCCCTTGGTGCCCATAGCATATGCTTATTTTGCTGAATGATTAATTCACATGTGTCCCAGCTCTGCCAAAGATCAAAGGTCAACAATAAGTACATAGTTTCTTTATGCTGTGACAGACCTGAAGCCCATCCAGATGATGATGTGATATGAAAGACTGGACATGAAAAATTGCCATGAATTGGGCAGATGCTTGCATCCTTTTTCCTATGGTTAAGGAGAGCTTCTATGACATAATTTTTAATTATTTTTAAAAGCCTAAGTGAATGGGAAAGATAACTTTATTTTCATAAACTTCTTTAGGAAACTTAACTTAAAATTCTGTCCTGTGTATTTAAAATTTGTGAATAAGAATAGAATGAGTTTCAGATAATTAGTTAATACAGATTAAACAATTTTTATTATACCCGTTTCTTATTACCATTTATGGGATGTCCGTTTTTATCAATAGATCACAGTCTAATTAAAATAATCATTGAATAAAATATGTAGAATACAATGGGAACTAGGAGGAAAGGAAGAAAGCAAGACTGATGTGCTGGTTAAAGCATCAAGCTTTAAACTGGGTATTTAGTCCTACTAGTAGGCACAAAGCCAGCTGGGTGACTAGGCCAGCCATTCAGTCCTAGGGAGGAGGCTGTGGCAAACCACTTTAAAAATGACAGGTCCTTAGTGCTCTCTGAGTCTGCTTTCTTGCAGATGTTTCATTACATTCATCACTAGCACTGATGATGTTACCTAATTTGGGTAATGAAACATCTTCAAGAAAACAACCAAGCTCAGAAAGCACCAAGGACTCCTCATTTCAATCCTGAGCTACAAATATTCTCCTTTATTGGTATTTTCAAAATCTTGCCAAGAAAAGTTCAGGGACCAATCCAAGCAGTCGCCATGAGAGGACACTGACTTGAAGGCACAACAACAAAAAGAATAACACAAGGAAAGTTGTTTCTAATTAGGTGGCACAAATGGAGCCTCTAGTAGTCTTCTGATAAAGCTGATGTAGTAGCTGCATTTAAAAAGAGGCAACAGGTCAGAATATAGCAAAAGGATTGTTGTTAGTATTTATTCACAACAAGCAAGGTGCAGTGAGGAAGGAAGAAATGATGGAGATAAACTGATTTCATTGCCAGGTCAACAAAGTCTACAGATTTTTAAAGCCCAGAACATTCATATAACATTTGGAAGTGACTCAGACTAATTTATGGAACTATAAGGAGGAGATACAGCAAAATCAAAACAAGCGAAATTTCGCTTTAATAGCCGTCTCAACAAAAGTAATTGTAAACATCTTGTGGAGTTGATTTCATAATCTGGTCTACTATGTGGCTAATACAAGGCCTTCAGATTGTGTACACATACTTGGCTTTGTTTAACCTGAAAGTTAATGGAATTGCAGGGAGTATGGACAATGATGATCCATCAAGGTTAGAACTGATTTTTCATTCCTTGTAGATTTTTAAGTATTTACTTCTTTAAGATTAAATAAACAAGTTTAGATGGGGAAATTGGGAGCCTCAAGCTATAGAGGAAAAGCAGAATATAAATATTATTATTTATTTAGACTTGTATGCCGCCCTACTCCTGAAGGACTCAGGGCGGCGAACATACAAAAAGATATACAATAAAATAATAACTAAAAACAAGTCCAAATTACCAAGAGCTAAAACAATAAAATTACAAATAAACAGACTAATTAAAACTACCCACCCCAGGGTCAATCCAGGCTGGCCTGCTGAAACAGCCAGGTCTTCAAGTCTCGACGAAAGGAGCGGAGATCAGGGGCCAAACGCGAATCCGCAGGAAGCTGGTTCCACAGGCGGGCGCTCCCACAGAAAAGGCCCTAGCTCTGGGAGCCGTCAGCCGACAATGCCTGACCGACGGTATTCCCAGAAGGCCCCTCCTATGGGAGCGCATGGGGCGATTGGACTGCGATGCAGGCAGGAGGCGATCCCGCAAGTACCCTGCACCCAAGCCATTTAGGGCTTTATAAGTTGTTACTAACACCTTGAAGGAAACCCAGAAGGCAACCGGCAACCAATGCAGGTCGCGCAGGAGGGTGTAACATGGAGTATCGGGATACCCCATCACAGCCAGCGCGCGCGCATTCTGCACCAGCTGCAACCTCGGGTAATCCGCAGGGAAGCCCCATGTAGAGAGCATTGCAGTAGTCGATCCTGGAAGTGACGAGCGCATGAGTGACCGTTCGAAGAGCATCTCGGTCCAGGTAAGGGCGAAGCTGGCGAACCAGCCGAACCTGGGCAAAAGCCCCCTGGCCACAGCTCCCACCTGCTCCTCCAAACTGAGCTGTGCATCCAGGAGGACGCCCAGATTCCTTGCCCTATCCACGGGGGGTAACACCTCCCCATGACCAAAGATGGCACATCAACTGAACACCGAGATGCCGGTAAGAACAGCCACTCAGTCTTGGCAGGGTTGAGTCAGAGCCTATTACTCCCCATCCAGGCCTGCACCGCCTCCAGGCACCGGGACATCACCGAGAGAGCATCACTGATCTGGTCTGGGGTGGAGATATACAACTGGGTATCATCTGCATATTGATGATACCTCACCCCAAAACCATGGATGATCTCGCCCAGCGGTTTCATGTAGATATTAAACAGGAGAGGTGAGAGAACCGACCCCTGAGGCACCCCACAACTAAGAGGCCTCGGGGAGGATCTCTGCTCTCCCGTCAACACCGACTGCGAACTGTCCGAAAGGTAAGAGGAGAACCACTGTAACACGGTGCCCCCCACTCCCAACCCCCGGAGCCGCCGCAGACGGATACCATGGTCGATGGTATCGAAAGCCGCTGAGAGATCTAAAAGGACCAGAACAGAGGAAAAACCCTTGTCCTGAGCCCTCCAGAGATCATCCACCAATGCGACCAATGCTGTTTCGGTGCTGTGCCTGGGCCTGAAACCCGATTGGTACAGGTCAAGGTAATCAGTTTCCTCCAGGAACAGCGGAAGCTGCTGAACCACCACGCTCTCAACAACCTTCGCTAAAAAGCGAAGGTTGGAGACGGACGATAGTTATTCAAACGGTTGGGTCCAGAGCAGGCTTCTTGAGGGGGTCTCACCACCGCCTCTTTAAGGGCGCAGGAAAAAACCCCTTCACTCAAGAAGCGTTGATAACTGCCTGGAGCCAACCGCGTGTAACCTCCCTGGAGGCATAAACCAACCAGGAAGGACACGGGTCCAATAAACACATGGTGGAGGACAGCCTCCGCACGATCCTGTCCACTTCATCCAGGGAGACAGAGTCAAACTCAACCCAAACAGGATCCACAAGACTCGTCGCCACACCATCGTCAACATCCTGCCAGTCAGAGTCCAAGCCAGCCCGAATCTGAG
The DNA here is from genome assembly GCA_009733165.1 of Naja naja. Taxonomy (NCBI): domain Eukaryota; kingdom Metazoa; phylum Chordata; class Lepidosauria; order Squamata; family Elapidae; genus Naja; species Naja naja. The sequence goes on from CM019150.1 coordinate 61,252,549, forward strand.
CGACCTTATCCGCCAGATGTAAACTAAAATCCTCTGCTCTGCCCCACAGGGGGTCCCCTCCCTCCCTCAATTGCAAGAGGGAGCGAGTGACCCTAAACAGGGCCGCAGGGCGATCATCTGCAGGCGATCAGACGGAGAAGTAAGTATATCTCGCTGCTCTAATCGCTTCCAGGTAAGTCCTAATATAGGCTCTTAACTGGAGACGGTCAGACTCAGAGCGACTAGTCCTCCACCTACTCTCTAGGCGTCTCCTCCGCCGCTTCATTCCCGAGCTCCTCTGAGAACCAAAGAGCTAAATGAGGTCTCCGGCAAGGGAGAGGCCGCAAGGGTACAACCGGTCGGCTGCCGAGGCCGCCTCTTGCCAGGGCCACCAAGGTCTCGCCGGGCTGTGGACAAGGGGGTGGGCAAAAACCCCAGGGCCGTCTGAAACCTCTCGGGTCCATCAGGCGCCTGGGCGGAACCATCGTATCGGCTCCTCATCCCAGCAGCGAGGAGCAGCAGATTGGAAGACCAGCCTCAGGAGATAATGATCTGTCCATGATAGGGGTAGAATAACTGGGATTCCAACCCCAGATCACTACACCACTGCCCCAGATAAAACCAGGTCGGCGCGTTCCCCCCTCATGGGTGGGCCCCTGAATCACCTGGGTCAGGTCCATGGCTGTCATGGATGCCAAGAACTCCCGAGCCAATCCAGACCCACCCCCAGGGAGGGTAAGCTGAAGTCCCCCAGAACAATAAGTCTGGGGAACTCCACCACCACTCCCGAGAGGGCATCCAGCAGCTCGGAAGGCCGTTGCAACGCAGCTGGGGACAGGTACGTCAACAACAGGCCCCCGCCACCCGGGCCCAACCTCAGAAGGAGGGATTCGCAACCCAATCTGCGGGACAGTGGCCTCCCTTGGAAACAGAGTCTCCCTAATAACAATCGCTACTCCTCCACCCCTACCCTGGGCTCGTGGCCGGTGCAACACCCGAAACCTGGGGACAAAGATCACATAGAGGGACACCACCCTCAGGCCCCAACCAGGTCTCCGTGATACACGCCAGATCCGCAGCCTCCTCCTCAATGAGTTCATGGAGGAGGGGAGCCTTATTAGCTACGGATCTGGCGTTTACATACGCCAGCCTAAGCCCAGGGACCACACCGCCTGAAGACCCAGGGGAGCGGGCAGAGACCTGAGGGTCGGAGTGCACCACCGCTCGTAAATAGCGGGGGTGCACTCCCAATACACGATATGACCCTCTGTCTCGTCCACCCCTGCCATAACCAATCGCCCTGGGGATTATCAGTCCCACCCTGCTTAATGCGGACCCCGTGGCCCCCTCACCCCCCCCTCCTCCCCATGAGACCACCATCCGGCCTGGACAAACCAGACTCTGCCAAAAGGCAGAGCCCCACCCTCCTCCATACCCATTAAAACAACGAATTAAAAATTTTAAAAGTCGTCCCTTTCCCGATTTAAAATTTGACCCCTTGGCTGCGTCATGCCACCTCACGGGATCCCAGGATCCGTCATTGAGGTAAGCTGTCGATAACCCCACAGGCCAATTCAAGGACAAGGGCGCAGTCCTGAAGGCCCGTAACTCCGCTAGCGAGTAAACCAACATAAATAATAGATCATAAAATTCATAATGGGTAGATAGAAAATGTCACGGCAAAAAGTGATAGATGGTGCACTGATGTCAAGAGTGCCTAGGTGGAGAATAAATCAGTCCAAAAAGTCCCACATCACAACAGGCCTCTCACACCTGTTCGGCCAGAGTCACAATAGGCAGCACACCGCTCTCTCACCGCGGTGGTCGGGGTAAAATTGGCTGATGGCACGATGGTTCAACCCCTCTATTCTCTCACAATAGAGGGGATAGTCCTCCCATTGTCCTCTCACCACAATGGGATCAAGCCTGAAACCGTATCCTGAAGAAGAAAAAGGTTGAGATAGATGGAAAAAGATGGAAAACCATGGTGGCAGGAACAAAGATGACACTACACCAACAAAGGTGCAAATAAGGGAGTTCAGGCGATCTGAGGGCAGCCAAAAACACACATAGTGGACGAGCCCAGAATAGAAAAAATGGGCAGTCGAAGGAGGCACAAAAATAAACAGGAGGACCAGGGAAAGAATCCAAAAATGGCGTAGCTGTTAAAATCGCCAACGGCCAAGATCGCAAGATGGAAAACCGGCTGACCATGGGGGTCTCGCCTATAACAGACTCCGACCCCACACCAGGCCAGCACCGACTCAGTCTCAATATCCACCTGGGCCCCCACCAGAGTCTTCTGAGCAGCTGGAATGAAGGGGCCGCCCAGGGGACTGGGCCAACGAGAACGCCCCTATATAGCCAGGGCGTCCTCGGGCAATCCAGGAGCCAACAGCAGCAGCAGCACCAGGGCACTACAACCAGGCTGCTGCTGCCAACAACATAGCCCCGGCCAGCATACTCTTCACAGCCAACATGGCTGCCCAGAGTATTAGAATAGTCACTGCAGCCAAAGCCTCCCTGGAGCAGCCACCTCCTCCGTTGACCCCGTAGACTCCACAAAAAATTATATTTTCATTTTGTTATTATGTAATTTGAGAAATTAGAATTATGTTTCACTAAGAAGATTTTAAAATAACAGCAAGAATATTAATTTCATTTACATGTGTTTAAGTTTGTTTATTGGTGGATATTGGAACTTGGAGTCTGTACTAAAAGGCAATTTTTAAAAGAGATTTACCAATGTAGAAATGTGGCCTATACCTGCATTTTGAAGTCCAGTTTCTGGCATTAGAACATCAAGGGAAAAAGTGGAAAAGTCTCAATTATCTCTTGGACAACTGTTGGTAGAACTGGATGAGCAAACCACTTATGTACTAGAAAATAAGAAAGAAAAGATGTGCAGTGAAAAGGCATCATACCTTTTATATTTTCATGTTTAGGTATTATACATATTTATACATTCTACAACACAGTAATTTAATACAATCAGTGTTCTCTGTTGCAAGATAAACATATATACAACTAAAATAACTGCAGTACTTCTGGAATCCACATGTCTATGGAGATTCTCAAGTCATCCAGGTTATGGTTGTCCCAAAGGTGCTTTTTGCAAGAGGCAACTGGATTTTCTGGTTTTCTTTAAAGATGTTCGGAGAACTGATGAAGCTTCTTGGGTGAGAAGTGAAATGTTTTCAAAGAAAAGCCAGAAAAAAGCACCTTTGGGACTTCTGGAATCCACATTAAATATTTATAGGTCGTCAAAGGCACTGGCAAACATGCTCCCACTGACTTTTTGTTGTGAGTTATTGTAGGAGTTTATCTTTTATTGTACTGCTTACCTCTTTTCAGGAAAGGATATAAGTCTAGCCATTCCACTTTGACTGACTACATTAATCAGTCAAAGCTAGATTAATATTGGGATAAAATTTCTCTGCTGCATGTTTAATAAATATATTGATTTTTGAGGAATAGGAAATAGGAGTTTCTTATTAACAAGTAAGAGTGTATATGACAAGGGAAAAATGAACTTGTACTCTTGTGTTACAGATTCAGTGGTTCTTTCCTCTGACTCCGTTGGACGTTCAATAGGCTCAGGTACAACTTCCCGTCCCCTCTTTCATAAATAAGATTGCCAATTTATGTGTGACAGCCATGTTGGGAGGCAGATAAGCAGCTGTTAATCCCAATTCAATATAACCCTTCATGATAGTCTTTGAAGGAAATTTGATGAGTCCTTTGGAAATAAGTAATTAAAGAGAATATAGTCTTTATACCCTTTCCCTGGTGCTACATTTTTATTACTTAAATTGTGCTTTTGATTCTGTTGGTTGGGAATCTGGAAGTTATAGTCTCATCTGGAAGGCACTATATTGGAGAAGGCTATTCTAGGTAGAAGGTCACAGTTGCAAATAAAAAAACCCTTATGCATAAAATTTAAACCATAATATCAGCAAGCTGTATTAGATAAACAAAACAAGTAGGGAAGTTTAACATGATAACTGACAATGGTTTATAGCAACAAAGCAGAACAGGATTTGTAATTTAAGTTAACGAATCCTTGGCCACTTTCCTTGTCTGTTTTGTGAGTTTGCTAATAATTATCAGCAAAAAGATTCAGGTAGGCTTGAGTGCTTTGGTTCATGTTATACCTCTTTATTAAATTGCTCCTAGAAAATGCCTGTAATTAGAGAAAAATTATATTTCAAAAGAGGTTATATCAACCAATTTATCTTTCCAAATGCAGAAGAAAATGTGGATGATGCTTCTTGAGATAAGATGGAACTAGATTCTTCCTTACATATAACTCCAATGTTTTTTCTGCAGTTGGAAATAGTGAGTTTAGGGAGTCCCTGTTTTTCTTAATTTTTGGAATATTATTGACTTGAATTTAAAAGCAGTGTGCTCATTTTGTGTTAGAATACCTATGAATCAGTCTGGCACATAAGGTATAGCCATAAGTTGTGATTGATGAATGATTTAGCTAAAAATCACAAGGTAGAGTTCTTAAAAGGTTGTGCTAAGACCCCAGATAAATAATTTTCAGCAAGAGAGTATAGCTTGGAAGAATAGGTGTAGATTTATCCTTGGTCAGCTTTAATTTATGTAAGTATGTGGCCTAAAGGAAGTTCTGAACCACCTTCTCTTTAAAGTCTGTTAGCTCTTGTCTTACGAAAATCAGTATACTGATTATATTGTGAGAAGAATATTTACTGCCTTCCAACATGGCCCCTGGCTTTTTGCCTGCTGGGCACTCACTGAAAATTATTTGAAAAAAGAGCTTTGGACTTCACATGAGTACACCTCCTCTTTTTGCTATTCAGTAGATCAACTATTAAGACTGCATCGTTAGCCTGGATGAAATGATGCTGCAGCTGAAAGCACAGAAACCTGAAAGAAGTCCAAATATTTAATGATTATTATAGAGGTATTTCATTCATATGAGGTCCAAAGCACTTCCTCCAAATAACTCTTGAAATATACACAGCCCTGCTAGAAAGTAATCAGATATAGCTTGCTGCCTAACCCCAACAGAGAAGCCTAACTGAAAGGGTGTTGCTTGGTTACTAACCTTGGATTTCAGTCTTTTATAAGTAGAGGCTGCTTCTGCTCTTCTGTATGAAAATCTAAAGGTAATTGAACTGGATGCATGATCTTCTCCCTGATTGCCTAGCCTTGCCTGGTGAAGGGAAATATGCTGGAATTTTAAAGAGCAAGCAAGTGGGTTCATCTCTCCATTGTATAAAACCTCTCCAATAGATTCTCGTGTAGCACAAAAGCCTCAGAAGGGCTAAAATACTATTAAAAGAAAATAATTTATTTCCTTTGTTTTAACAGATTTGAGCTATTCTCTTTGTATCAGTGTCCAAGTAGCCAGAAGAAGCTTGAAAATGGCTGCAGTTTATGATATTTCTGCATGTTGAAAATATAGGTTTAAGACTGCTGCTGGCTTTAACATGCTTCAAGTTCTGCTAGCGAAAAATAATCTGCTTGTTACAAGGTTGAGTTGTGTGGTCTATTGCTAAATTGAAGAATAGCTTTCCTTGCTGAAAGAGGGGCCTGAGATCTCTTGTGGCACAAGAGGCACAAGAGATCCAGATCTCTTGTGCCTCTTGCAGTACTCCCTTCACAACTTGCTGCAAATCTGGGATAAAACAGATGAAACGAAAAACTTTCACCTTCCAGACTCAGCCATTGTTAGTACAGATAGTCCTTGAGTCATGATGATAATTGGGACAGGAATCTCCTTTGTTAATCATAAAGCATGATGTTACTTGTATGTTAGTGATGACAATTTTGGCAATCCCCTTTGCCTTTGTTAGGCAATCCTATCGGTTGTTAAGCAAGGATCCATCCCAATCTATTCCTCCCCACTCTGGTCCTCTGTAAAGCAAGAAACTATCTCCTGTGCCTCCAACTCCTTCTACCCCCCTTTCTCACCCCTCATATCTTCCCTTTTGGCCACCCTGAATAATGGCATTGGGGCTGAAGTAGAGACCTGTGGCATTCATCAGTCTCAGCTAGCTGCCCCCACCAATCCCTGGGCCACTCAGACCCAGTGGTGCCAGCCATCAAGTGCTGCCTCAAACTTCTGAAACTTCTGACTGCCATTCTCCAAATCACACACACAGTTCTCACAATGCCTCATAATGCTTCTGAGTCTTCCTAAGAGTCCCAAGAATGGCACACACTATGTGACAATTAATGGGACATTAATTAATTAGTGGCAATTTTTTAAAATTCATATTTATATGCTGCCCTTCTCCGGAGACTCAGGGTGACTTACAATGTTTGGAGCACAACCCAATGTGCTCAGCAATAGCCTTCATTCCATTGTATATGCCTGCTTATTACTAAGCGGCATTTTTACAAAGTCAACTTATTGCCCCCAACAATCTTTGGTCCTCAATTTACCTACCCCGAGAGGATGGAAGGCTGAGTCAACCTTGGGCCTGGTGGGATTCGAGCCTGCAGTAATTGCAGGCAGCTGGAACTAAGTGCTAGGTGTTTAATAGCCTGCACCACCAAGGCTCTAAATAACCTTTTTCCACAGTGATGCCTATTTTTATTTAAAACTACAAAAAAAGAGAATAAAATAATAGACTAGAGAGAGGATTAGTTTCGTTTAATCATTGAAGACATCAGGATAGTCCTGCTGTGGGTGACTTTCTTTTATCCCTAGGAAGAAGGCTGTGCCAAACCATTTACAAAAATGTTGTCAAGAAAACTGCATGGACTTGTCCATGTAGTCTTCAGGAGTCAAGACTTATTTAAATGCACCAAAATTGACAAAAAGGTACTAGCAGTAGAGAGAGAGTTATGCAAATAATTTGAAAACATGGAATGTTTAAGAACACTAGCTAAATAATGTTATCACTTTCTTCATATGGACAAATAGTAATAGAAAATTGAAACTCCATCTAGATACAATTAGATCTAATGTCACTTATACCAAATAACTACTTTTATAACACTTTTTAAATAAGTGGAAACATAGTAGCTACTTTTTAAGGGAGATTTGTGTGTTGTGTATGGGTGTAGTATAATAAGAAAACATAGCCATATAAGATGTTTAGAAAAAGTGACAATAAAACAAATTTATGAAAGGGGTGTTGTGTAAGTGATAGCACCTGAAATATCAAAATGTTATCTACTTTGCATTCATAATTTTTTTTTTTTAATTACATTTATATGCCGCCCTTCTCCGAAGACTCAGGGCGGCTTACAATTTTTGGAGCACAACCCAATGTGCTCAGCAATAGCCTTCATTCCATTGTATATGCCTGCTTATTACTAAGCGGCATTTTTACAAGGTCAGCTAATTGCCCCCAACAATCTTGGGTCCTCAATTTACCTACCCCGAGAGGATGGAAGGCCTGAGTCAACCTTGAGCCTGGTGGGATTCGAGCCTACAATAATTGTAGGCATCTGGATCTTAAGAGCAGGCATTTAACAGCCTGAGCTACCAAGGCTCTTTGCCATGCCCTGCCCTCCCTGGGGGGGACATTGGGATTGGCCCAGGAGTTCATGGCTTCCATGGCAGCTATGGACCTGACCCAAATAATACAGGCCCCCACACATGAGGGGGGCAACACGCTCGACCTTGTTTTTGTCTCGGAACATTGGCGTAGTGATCTGGGGGTGGGCACCGTGAATGTCCAACCCATAGCATGGTCAGATCACTATCTCCTGCGGCTGGTCTTCCAACAAGTGGCCCCACACCGTTGGGATGAGGAGCCACTGAGATGGTTCCGCCCCAGATGTCTGATGGACCCTGAAAGGTTCCAGACGGAACTGGGGTTTTTGCCTGCCTCCCTTATCCACAGCTCGGCCGAGGTACTGGCAGCCACTTGGCAACAGGCTGCCACTGAGGCCCTCGACCGAGTTGTCCCCTTGCGTCCCCTCACTCGCCGCAGATCCCAGATGGCTCCTTGGTTCACAGAGGAGCTCAGGGATGAAGCGGCGTAGGAGGGGTTAGAGAGCAGGTGGAGATCGACCCACTCCGAATCCGACCGAGCCCAGCTAAGAGCCTATATTAGGACTTACCTGGTAGCTTTGGGAGCGGCAAAGAGGTCATACCTCTCCGCTCTCATAGCATCCGCAGACGACTGCCCAGCTGCCCTGTCACCCGCTCCCTCTTACATTGGGAGACGGGGTTGGATCCTATGCAGGGTAGAGCTGAGGAATTTGGTCAGTATCTGCTGGATAAGATCGCTCGGATTCAGGAGGGGTTAGACTCTAACTTGCAGTGGCCTGAGGAGGGAGGGACAAGAAGTATGGCCGATATCATCTGGGCTGAGTTTGATCCTGTTTCCGAGGATGAAGTGGACAGGATTATGCGATGTTTGAGTTCCACCACATGTTTATTGGACCCGTGCCCTTCCTGGATGGTATATGCCTCCAGGGAGGTCACGTGCGGCTGGCTCCGGGCAGTTGTCAACGCTTCGTTAAAGGAGGGCTCTTTCCCTACTGCCTTGAAAGAGGTGGTGGTGCAACCCCTCCTGAAGAAGCCTGCCCTGGACCCTGCCGTATTAAACAACTTTCGTCCGGTCTCCAACCTCGTTTTTAGCGAAGGTTGTTGAGAGTGTGGTGGCTCAACAGTTTCCGCTTTTCCTGGATGAAGCGGACTATCTAGATCCCTATCAATCGGGCTTCTGGCCCGGGTTCAGTACAGAGACGGCATTGGTCGCACTGGTGGATGATCTCTGGAGGGCGCGGGACAGAGGTTTTTCCTCTGTCCTCGTCCTGTTAGATCTCTCGGCGGCCTTCGATACCATCGACCATGGTATCTTACTGCGGCGCCTTGAGGGGTTGGGAGTGGGAGGCACTGTTCTGCAGTGGTTCTCCTCCTACCTCTCGGGGCGTTCGCAATCGGTGTTGGCAGGGGGCAGAGGTCGGCCCCAAGGGCTCTCACGTGTGGGGTCCCGCAGGGATCAGTCCTCTCGCCCCTCCTGTTCAACATCTATATGAAGCCGCTGGGCAAGATCATCCGAGGTTTTGGGGTGAGGTATCATCAGTATGCTGATGATACCCAGTTATACATCTCCACCCCAAACCAAATCAGTGATGCCCTCTCTGTGATGTCCCGTTGTTTGGATGCGGTATGGATCTGGATGGGCAGGAACAGACTACAGCTCAATCCGGCCAAGACTGAGTGGCTGTGCATACAGGCATCTCGCTCCAGTGAGTATATTCCACCTTTGGCCATAAGGGGAGAGGTGTTACCCCCTGTGGATAGGGCGCGGAACCTGGGGGTTCTCTTGGACTCACGGCTCAGTTTGGAGGAGCAGGTGGGAGCCGTGGCCAGGGGGGCCTTTGCCCAGGTTCGGCTGGTTCGCCAGCTCCGCCCTTACCTGGATCGAGATGCCCTTTGCACAGTCACTCATGCACTTGTTACGTCCCGGCTCGACTACTGCAATGCTCTCTATGTAGGACTGCCCTTGAATACCATCCGGAGGCTCCAGCTGGTGCAGAATGCGGCCGCGCGGGTTGTTACGCCCCTCCTGCGCGAGCTGCATTGGTTGCCGTTTGCCCTCTGGGTGCAATTCAAGGTTTTGACATTAACATTCAAAGTCCTTCATGGCATGGGTCCGGGGTACTTGCGGGAGCGTCTCCTGTCAATATCAAATACCGGTCACCCTGTGCGAGCACACAGGTTGGGACTCCTCGGGTTGTCGTCTGCACGACAATGTCGGCTTGCGGTGACCCGGGGAAGGGCCTATTCTGCATCGGCCCCCGCCTTATAGAACCAGTTACCCGTTGAGCTCCGGCTGGCTCCCGATCTCTCCTCTTTCCGGCGCGATCTAAAAGTCTGGTTGTTTTTACAGGCTGGGCTGGACTGATCTCCTGGGGGAGAGGGTGGGTTTTAAATTCGATTTTAATTTGGTTTTATAGTTGTATTTTGGCTTGTTTAGTTTAATTTCTTTTTAAATAATTTATTGTTCTGTGTTTTTTATCTGTGAGCTGCCCCGAGTCCTTTTTGGAGAGTGGCGGCATACAAGTCAAAACAAATAAAATAAATAAATGGTTCCAGTAATAGCTATGATGATCTCATCTTGTGGAGTAAGCACAGGAGGAAATTCCATATAATGAAACTTGAATATACTTTATTAACAGATTTCTGAGTCATTTGCGATTAAGAAACATTGGCACCAATTTTATTTGTTAAATTGATCATCTAGAGAGGACAAGTATGAATATCAAGAATGGAATGATCTTTAAAGAAGAATCTTCTATGAAGAAGAGGACAGTTTTAAATAGATTTCTTTTGGACTGACACTCTCCACAAAATTACCATAGACTTTTACAAGCATTTAAATTGTGTTCTTGCAATAGAAGATAAAATAAAATAAAATAAAAGAGCACTTAGTGTCAAGAAGAGTTGTATCCCAATCTGCAACACCCCGCATAGTGTGTGTGCCTTGGTGTAAAATTACATTTATGATCTGCATGCTAATGTCTTTCAACAGCAGTATTGAGAATTTTACAATCAGCTGATTTAACATTCTCTGCCTTCACCATTAAAGTTTCCATTGTTTGATTATGTCAAATACATCAATGTGCAGTTTTCTTTTCTTGTGTGATTAACAATTATACACAGTATAGTCAGTAAAAATAATTCTGCCACAGACTGGCTTTCTGAGTATTGTAATTGGTCTTCAAAATATTAATATTACTTAAGATATATTTTGACAATGAAGATAACAGAAGTAGTGGATAGTTTCTGCCTTTCAGGATCAACTATGAACAATTAAAGGAACCAGCTCCCAGATTCTGCAGACTAGCATTTGGTAGGGGAACAGTGAAGCCTTAGAAAATATATTCAGATGCCAAGATGTGTTTATAGTCACAAAGATAAGAATCATGCAATTACTGATTTTTCCCTGTGAAATGCTATGGAGACAAAAATTGGACCCTTAAGAAGTCTGACAGAAAGTGTGAGGATGCTTTTGAATGTTGGTGTTAAGAAAGACTTTTGGGAATATAATGGATAGCCCAGAGAACAAAAGGATCATGGAACAAAACAACTAAGAGTTTTCACACTGAGATTATTACATGATAGATACATTTTGCAATGATTTAGTTTTAAAAAATTATAATGTGAGAAAGCATGGAAGAAAAGAGAATAAGAGCATAACCACCAGCAAAGTGGAATATAAAGCTGTTGGGTGCAACGTTGGAAGACTTGAATGCCTGGCTGTTGATCATCTGGAGGTCTCTGTAGTTTCTAAGTGTCTATGTCAACTTGATGGAACATAATCTGTCACGATCAATCAGTTAATCAACCAACCAGCCAATTGAAGAAATATATTGGGGACATTACCTATAAAAGAATCACCTAGGATTGATTCCATGTCTAGCAAGAAACAATTCTAAATGAACAACATAATATATTTTGTAGAATCTTAGAGTCAGAAGAAATATTAGAAATAATCTTATCCAAAGCACTGCTTCATGCAGAATATGCTAAAGCATTTCAGATCAATGAGTAGTTTTGACTCTAAACACCTGTTAATACTTCTTGAAATAACATTTGCCTTTTTAGTGGTTACATTGCATTGTTGATTTATCAGTGTATTAATTGAGAACATTGAGATCTTTTTCACATGTATTAATGCCAAGTTAAATCATCCTCATTCCATAATTATGCCTTTCTTTTTTTCTCTCTGTACACATAACTTAATTTTTCTTCCTGTTACATTTCAACCTTTGATTTCATCCCTGTTCATTATTTCATGCTGTCTGAATTTTTTTTCTCCTGGTAAAAAGAGTGCTAAAGTTAATTTTCTCTCATTTGCATATTTAATAATTTAATAATCAAGTCATTAATAAAAATGATTCTCCAAGCCGATACATAATACTCCTTGTGTATGATGTCTCAACTAGTTATGTCCATCTAACAGCTGTATCATCTAACATGTTGTTAATAAGTATATTAGAAATTGTCATGATTTGTTGAGTCACAATACACTATGTCCATGGAATTGTGACTATCAGAAAAGTTTAGGTTAGTCTAATATGATTGCTAGTTGAGAAACCCTCACTGATTTCTAATTTGCTGCATTCCTATCCAAATACTCACTAACGTGGCATTTACTAAGAGGCTTCTAGTAGTATGTATAGTGTAGATGTCAAGCTGAGAAATCTGCAATTTTTGAAATTCTTCTCTTTTTGAAGGGACAGCTTTGATTCTCTTTAAGACCTCCTCCCAGCCTTCTGGGACCTCACCAGTTCTTCATGAATTCTGAAATGTAACAGTGGTTCTCTTAGTTTCTTTAGTATTTGCCTGCCCTAATGTCTCAGTAAGGAAAAACTTCAAGTTCTTAAGATTGCGCCCCCCGCCTCCTTCCAGTAAGTCCTTTGTCCACCTTGCATATTAACAAATCTCTGATTTTGACATCTCCTTGACTTCCTTGAAGATCTTCCAAAATTGTTTAATTATTCAACTGAACTTAGGGTATTTTGAGTTCTTTCTGATATTACTGAGATTTCCTTGAATCAGTGAATGGAGCTGTACCTGACATTTTGGACCATGTCTCTGTGGTATCCTGTACAACCAATGTGAGCAATATAATGTAGGAGAACTGCTCATAGCAGACCACAGATAAAAAAGTTTGTTCTGGAAAGATTCAGTTTATGCAGCATGTGGAAGAGTACGAGAAACAGGGGTGGGCTGCTGGGGGTTCACTGGGGTTCAGAAGAGCCCCCTAACTAAGATTCTGTGCAGTTCGGAGAACCCCCAAATCCCACTCCTGGCTAGCCCCACCCACCCCGCCCCTCCCCTCCTAGGAGTCCCCACTCGGCCTGTTTTGGATGCAGGTAAGTGCAGGGTGTGCATGGACGTGCATGGAGGCTTGGGGAGGGTGAAAAACAGGCCTCCCAGAAGTTCAGGAAGGCCAGAAATGGGCCATTTCCGGCTTGCAGAGAACTTCTGGAGCCCGGGGAGGCTGTTTTTGCCCTCCTGGAAGCTTGAGGAAAGCCTCTGGAACCAAGGGAGGGCAAGAACACCCCCCCACACTGTGGTGCAGGAGGCTGACTAGGCCACACCCACCATGGCCATGCCCACCCAGCAACTGGGCAGAGAATTCTTTGCTAAAATTTTTGAAGCCCATCCCTGACGAGAAAGACCTTCAAGCATAACAAAAAATGTCTGTGGAGATTCTCAGTAATCCAGATCATGGTTGTCTCAAAGGTGATTTTTCAAAAGTCTAGTTGCACCTTTGAGATAACAACAAGTGGTTCTCAAAACAAAGGAAGGTTATTGTATGAACTGGAGAAAGCAATAACGCTATAGTGGGAAAGGATGTGTAAGAAGAGTATCAAGTGTGGATTCTAAATCCTTATTGAAATTGGATGAGCTCCCTAATACTTTGAAGCCATCACATTGAAAAAGATACACAGTGGATTTCCCCCCTCAATTCTTTTTGATCTCAAAAGTAGATATCCAGTGGATTTTGAATCTTGTGGTGTGTATGTGTGCATGAAGGAGGGACGGAAGGATAGTGAAGCTTTTAGTTTAAAAAAATTCTAAACCTGTACTTGTGCCTACATATGGTTAAATGGCACTGGAGATGTTATAAAAATCTCCTATGTGACAAACGACAGTTTGATTTTATTTTATTTTTTGTCTTTGAGATACAACTAACACAAAGCTGTTCATTTGAGGCTTGACACAATGAATAATTAGTTTAAAATGAAAAAGAAGGCTTTTAAATTCTCTGTAGCTATTCTGGAAAGGAGGATGGGAAGTCAGTTCTGATGCTTGACAAAAATAAGCTGATGTTGACAGAAAATGCTACAGATGGTTTTTTTAAATGATTTTTTTTTCATATAAGTTATCTTTGGAATCAGAAATAAATGCCTAGGAAGAGGATAAGGATTGCTATATTAGCAGTGGTGATGATGTGCCATCAAGTTGGTGTTAACACTTAGTATGGCTTATCCTCAACTTGGCATTTGAGTTTTCTCAAAGGTACATTCATTGCTGTTATAATTATAGTCCCACTTGCAGCTGGTTACACTCTTCTCTCTTCGTTTTTCCTGGCATTATGGACTTCTCAGGGGAGGTTTAGCAACACTACTTGTAAAAAAGATATTTGAATTTTGGATGAATGCAAACTGAATTGACAAAGCCTTGGTTGTTAAATGTTTTTTTATTATTAGCCCTTTTTTCTATTGCCCATCTGTAGCTATGGGGTGGGAACCACTCTGGGTGAGAATCTTTCTAGAAGAGTCCTTTAATCTGTTTGTATTTGCAGTAGAATAATCCCTAGTCTTTATCTTAATTCTTTGACATCTTTTGCAGATCAAGTTGACTTACACTAGAGGTCACCAAGAACTTGTGTATATTACTTTATTATATTTGACTTTTATTAGGAAATATAATACAACTTCTGAAATGGAGTGAAAGCACCTTTTGCGCTTTCACTTAGGAATGTTTAATTGTGTACAGATAGAAAATACGTATCCCTGAATGGAGTACCATTGACATCTAAATCAGACCTAGAAAAAGGGAACAAATAGTTGGGGCCATAAAGCCCCACAAGGTCCATGATCCTGGCTTGCTTATTTATTTTGGATTTTTTTCTAAGGCCACCCAACTCTATAAAGACTCTGGGTAGTGTACAGTACAGGTGGTCTTCAAGTTTTGATCAGTCATTCAGTGCTTGTTTAAACTTATAACAGTGCTCAACGAGTGTAGATATGACTGGTTCTCAGAATTCTGGCCATCACAGCAATCCCTATGGCCACATGGCCATGACTTGGACAGTCAGCACCCATCCCTGTGATACAACATCAAAGTGCTCATGATTTCCAATATTCCCTGCCAGGAAGTTAGAAGTCATGATCACATGAGGCCCTCGCTTAATGAACTGTGTACTCCTCATTTATGAGTGGCAACCTGAACCTGAACTGGGACTCCGTTTGGCCCCTGACCTTCGTACCTTCCGCCATGATCTGAAAACCTGGCTCTTCGAACAGGCCGGGCTGTGCTGACCTCTGGGTGGGGGGGTGTTTAAATTTGGTTTAGGATCTGTGGGTTTTAGAGGAATTTGGCTTGTAATATTTAATACTATTTTAGGTAATTAATTTATTGTTGGTTTTTAGTTGTTAGCCGCCCCGAGTCCCTTTGGAGAGGGGGCGGCATACAAGTCAAATAAACAAATAATAAATAAATAACTTCTGGAATTGCCATTGTTAAGCAGTGTGGTTAGCAGTGTGCCATTGTTAAGCAGTGTGGTTATGTGACATTGCACTTTATGACCGATTGTAAAGGCAATTCTAGTCGAATTGCCAATGTAAACTTAAGGATTACCTGTAATCTGATACATGTGTTAAAAACACAACAACAACAACAACAAATGATGGCATCTACTCAATATGACCTGGAGAGCATTCACTCTACTTGAATGCATTGGATGGGCAGAAAAAACAGTAGACAGGCAGTCATCAATTTTCATGCTCTATGCCTTGAAGAGCTTTGTAGATAATGACCAGCACCTTAAATTACACCCAGAAGCCAATTAGTAACCAATGCAATTTGCAGAGCAGCCATGATA
The DNA here is from genome assembly GCA_009733165.1 of Naja naja. Taxonomy (NCBI): domain Eukaryota; kingdom Metazoa; phylum Chordata; class Lepidosauria; order Squamata; family Elapidae; genus Naja; species Naja naja. The sequence goes on from CM019150.1 coordinate 61,268,091, forward strand.
CACGGGCATAGTGACAAGCACATGTTATTGTTTGTACTGCAGCATTTTGAAGCAGCTACAGGTGGCCCTCAACTTATGACCATTTGTTCAGCAACTGTTTGAAATTACAGCAGTGCTGAATGAAGGGGTATACAACCTGTACTCAAAGTCACAGTAGCTGCACACCCCTGTGGTTATATGATGAAAATAGGCTGCTTGGCAATTGCCTTCTCTTAACATTGGTTTCAGGAATACTCAAAGTCACTGTAGCTGCACACCCCTGTGGTTATATGATGAAAATAGGCTGCTTGGCAATTGCCTTATCTTAACATTGGTTTCAGGAATTCTGAAACTGCCCTCCCACCAACTTTCCCTCATCCCATCTTGCTGGATCTCTTGAGTCTCCTTCCCATCTACCTGTGTCCCACAGGGCCTGGACCATTTTCCGACCCACTTATGTCCCCTTCTTGCACTGCTGGATCTGGATGGGAAGGGAACCCAGTGAGGACTTGTGGGGACCCAGCCAGGGGAGAAGCAGGCCCAAGGCCTGTGGGAACCTAGCTGGGCAGAAGATGTGCAAGGAGTGCCTCAGGCGGTGAAGGAGATCCTGGGAGGCCCAGCACAGGCCACATGTGAACTGAAAAAGTATTGCAGGCCTAGGAATGAAAAAAGGTGCAGGCCTGGGCCAAGTCTCCCAAGTCCTCCACAACCCCCTGAGGCACCCCTGTTCTGCTTAACAATACATGCTGTTGCTTAACGATTGCATTGGGGAGACTGAGATTGCAGTCACTGAGTTTTGCGATCATCTAATGACTGCAAGGACCTATAATTTTACGATTACCTAATGGGCACAAGGATTATAATTTTGGGTTCAATTGTGGGTCATAAGTTAAGGAGTATCTGTATTCATTTATCAAATTTGTATGGTCACCTGTCTCACCAGAAGTGACTCTGACATACAACTGATCATTGTAAAACTGATCATTATAAAAATCACTATGGAAATATAGACCATCTTTAAAAGCCATCTTAAATGTCGCTATTTCCCTGGAACTCCCAACTCTTATGATATATCTAGGTCCTGTGGGTCTTCCTGAATATTAGCATGGATAGAACTAATATAACTTCATGGAGTGGGGGACATAATGTTCAATAAGGTGGGCACTATGACACATGTGTGGGGCCTCCTGGAACCCATCAAATATAGGTCCCATGCAGATGGAACCCATAGCAAGGCCTCTCTGAGGGAACTAATAGGATGGGCTGTGTAATTGGGGAAAGGCAGTCCCTCAGATTACTAGATCTCATGCCAAGCAAAACACTGTGCTGCACATGCCCAATTCTCTGAGTCAATCTAGAAGAATACCATAGTTGATGGTATTGAAAGCTGCTAAGAGGTCAAATAGGGCATGGATGGATGGATGGATGACCTTCATCCCATCAGGCAGGATATCATCCAGGAGTGCCAAAATGACATAGATTGGAGGGGGATAGGCATATGGGTGTTGTGGTTAGCCGCCAGCAGGTGCAGACGGCTGAGGAGAGCGAGGAGTCAGATGAGGGGCCAGGACTATTAGGGAGTGGACTGCTGCTTTTAGAGATTGTGGGGGCTGGCAGCAGTGATGAGGAGGTTTCCGAGGAACCTGTGCCAAGTGTGCATGTGCACAGGATTGCTCACAGGAAAGCAGCCACAACAGCATGGGCGACTTGGGAATAAGGCTGCAAGGTAATGGCCCCTCCTTCAAGAAGATAAAAGCCAGCTGTGAAGCGAACGTTCTTTGCAGGAAGCAAAAATGTTTTGAAACTCCAGCCTTGTGGACATTGCAGTATCTTAAGTTGGTATTTGAAGACTCCTGTGTTGTGAAATATTTCTTGTCTATTATTCTTGGCAAGCCTCGCATAGTTTTGGCGAGGCTTGTATTTATTAAAGTTAATTAGTCTGCAGCAGCCTTTTAACCGGGAATTCGTAAGAATCATTAAAAGGTCTCTGTTCCCTTTGGTTCGTTTTTGTTTTATTGGAAAAGGGTTTGGGTCAGAACAATGGGGTAAATTAAAGCATTCCTGCAGTCACAAGTGTGGATGGACTTGAATTTTGATTATGTGACGATGGGACAATGGCCATAACTTCAGGCTTGGGTTATATTGTAAGTCCCTTTGTTCAGTGCTTTCATGAATGAATAGTTGTAAGTTGTGGACTGTTTATAAGCAAAGACAGCAATAGAAAACAAGGAGATGGGATGGGTAGTATGGTACAGTATAAACAAAGATGAGCATAGACACCAAGTTTTGTTGTACCTAGAATATTTCATTTCTAAAATTTTTAATGCCTCCGAATATTTGTGATATATGTCAGTGATGGCTAACCTTTTTGCCCTCGTGTGCTGAAAGTGCATGCATGCGTGCGTGTGCACACATGCCAGCATCCATAATGCACTGCACATGCAACCCTCCCACCCCCTGCGCATGCATGCACAACCCCCCCACATGTCACATGCCTCTGCGCATGCACGCATGTCTCCTGAGTGCGCCCCGCCTCCCACGGATGTGTGGCAGCTGGCTGGCAGGAGGCACGCGTGCATGCGTAGTACACCTGATCTGGGGCAATGGCTCATGTGCCGGCAGAAATGGCTCTGCATGCCACTTCCGGCACGCATGCCATACATTTGCCATCATGGATATATGTGATCCTGTGAAATTAAGCAATAGACATTTCAGAAAATAATATCTGACAGCTTGAGACTTTATCATAATATGTTTAAATTGTATGTAATTAACTATACTTGGAGCCTTGGTGGTGCAGGCTGTTAAACACCTAGCACTTAGTTCCAGCTGCCTGCAATTAGTGCAGGCTCAAATCCCACCAGGCTCAAGGTTGACTCAGCCTTCCATCCTCTCGGGGTAGGTAAAGTGAGGACCCAAGATTGTTGGGGGCAATAAGTTGACTTTGTAAAAATGCTGCTTAGTAATAAGCAGGCATATACAATGGAATGAAGGCTATTGCTGAGCGCATTGGGTTGTATCCCAAAAATTGTAAGCCGCCCTGAGTCTTCGGAGAAGGGCGGCATATAAATGTAATTTTAAAAAAAACTATACTTATTTTATTCTAAGAAAGCACAAGAGATTGGATTGATTTGGATTGGAACCAGTGTCAAGGAAGAAAGTGCAATGACAAAGTATTAAATTCCAGGCTGACTTCTATTAGAGAGGCAGATTTACATGAGTGTTAATATGAAACATCAGCTCCCTGCTGGTGTAGTGTTTAGGAAGCCCAAATGTGTCTTTGTATTAGGGTCTGTAAGTGAAGTTTCAGCATGGTCATACAGAATGCTCCACTGATCCAAAGACTTGGCCAAGGTCAAAATAGTCAGCATCTTCTACTTTATGTTGGACAGATCACTGCATATCTCAGGAAATGTGCACCCTGTTAGAAATAAATATGATTTGTTAATAGAAATGAAAGAATGGAGGAAAATTTCTATCCTTGTCTGCTTATATTTCCAAATTGTTCTTCTTGCTGTTGAAGGGAGATACAGGAGAGGGAAAATCCTTAGGCTTTTTCTTTTTCTAACCCTGTTCAAGAAAGAGGAGTGGGATGGGGAGGGGAGGTAACATTGTAAATTCCAGGAAGTGATTTTAATCTTTCTCTAGTTTTTTTTTTACAGTGGACCCATTAGAGGCTAACATCCCATGCTTATTTTAGAATTTTAAAAAAAATGAGGGTCAGTTGTGGGCTATGTATCTAATATAAAGTGCAATTTGACCCTGAATTGTTGAATACCCCAGGTTTTCCTGGGGTAAACAGTCTGGTTTTTCCTATTTTAGCTCTGAGTGCTAAAATAGGTGCTGTTGTACTCTATTTCTGACTCTTCCTCATCCTCCAATTTATCTTTGGGATAAATTGCTATTTTACTGGCTTTCTTAAATTCTTTCTAGAAAACATGTGGTCTTTATTGTTCCTTCTTGAGATAACACCCTGTGCTTTTGGATGCTTCAGTGAATGTACATTTTGGATCAGTTCTACTGAACAGGGATCATCAACCTTTAGTGAAGTAGAGCCAGGGATATAATGGAGAGTAGTCCAATAAAATTTTATTGGACTACTCCCCATTATGCTGTGCAAGATCTTATTGCCTGAATATGGAGATTTTATTTATACAGTTGACATGCATGGAGACGTGTTTTGGGGAATCATAGTAAGAGCCCGTTTTAAATAGCAGACTTAATCTGATTACAGTAAATCCAAAATTCAGTTATGTGGTCACTGGGAGGAACAGCCATTAGAATTTTGGAATGGCATTGGAAATACTTTGTTTGGGGCTCCATCATAACTTCAAATGGTCATTAAGCAATCAGTTGTTAAGTTGAGGACTACCTATAATAACATGGATTTTCTAAGCATTCTTCTATGAACAAGCTTTTTACTTAATTGCTTGGGTTGTCTCTTCTTCAGTAAGACTTGTTCTTCTGTTAGAAGAATGATTAAAATAACTGAATTATATTTTCCTGTATCCTCCCCAATCCTTTTTATAAATTAAACTTGCACTGAATATGCTTCAATCCCTGGGGACTGTTTTTTTAAGCAGAAAATCTCAGATTAGAATTCTTTAAACTCTGCTAAATGGGTAACATCTAGACCCGATCACTTTTTTATTTTCAACTTGTCAGAAAACTTATCTTGTCATCTCTTGTCACAGGAGCCAAGCTAATAAAGTTTTGCCAAAATATTTTGTTAAGTCAAATAGCATAAATACAGACTCTTTATGTTGACACCACATATAGTCAACATGGAATGCAGGATTTGGATGACTTCAAGGTGTGGAGTATGGTTCATTCTGTGAATATTGGTAGCCAAATGTATGGATTAACATAGAAAATAAAAAAGAATGGGACTGTCAACAAGGTCTTACCTGCAGGATGTTCAGTCAGATTATAACATAAATATAGAAAACAGTCAGTATACTTTAACATGGATGAAAAAGATTCTGGTGCTGGGGAAAGAAGACAGTGTGAAAATTGTAACATAAAGAAATGCATTATAAACTAGAAGAGGGGAAAATTCAGGTGGCCTTTAGAACAAGCTATCATGGTAGCCAATAAATAAATAAATAAAAGATGGAAGTTGCTACTTGGGTAGCAGAAAGAGTGTGTGATAACTGAACATAAACTTTTAGTGTGAAATACAAAAAGAATGAGAAAACAGTTTTCAGTCAAAAATGTCAACAAATAGTTTTCAAGGTCACTGAAATCACACAAACATTTACATCTAAGGTGGGACTCCTAATGGAAGAGATTTAATATAAGCAAATGAGGTTAAAGGAAGATAGAAAGACTATAGTGAAACTCTTTACAAATGGGATAATAGTATGACAGAAACATTTGCAGAAAGAGGATATTTAGGAACTGATTCCATTAGGGATTGAAGTGTTGTAGGCTGTGGTAGACCAGCTGTCAAATAAGAAAGTACCAGGCATAGATGAACTACTGATTAAACTGTTTAAAACTTGGGGGAAAGGCAGTTAAACGGTTCTGTGTCAACAAACATGGAACAAGATTGTGTAGCCTAGAGATGAGAAAGATAGGTGTATGTATCTATACCAAATAAAGGAGATGTGAGAATAAAACTAAGTCATTGAGCTAATTCTTTAGAGAAAGTTTTAAATAGATAACTTAAATAGAGAAAAATGAAATGGAACAAAGACACAAGATTGGATAACTGAGATAGATAATGTGAAGGTACTTGCAAAGATAGTTTACACCAAGCCAATTAGTGAAATTATATTAAGGCAATATATGAACCAGAAACCTGAGGATCATTTGAAATGGACAAGAAGCTATTCTAAAAACTGGTTTGGAGAAACAGATTTGTTCAGAATAGGAAAGGTGGAGGGGAAAGGTTATGGAGATCCAGTTTAATGTAATAGTTAAGATGCTGACCCAGATATCAGGAGACTGAATTCTAGACCCACCTTAGACATGAAAGCAGGCTGAGTGACTTATGCCAGTTGTTCTTTCTTCCCAATCCATCTTACAGGGAAAGTTGTTGTGGGGAAAATAGGAGGAGGAAGAAGTATTATGTATGTTCACCACCTTGAGTTACTTATACTATAAAAGTGGGACAAAACTCAAATAAATATGCATTCTGCCTGTAGTTTTTTATCCCCCAAAATAATTATTATTCTAAGAATGACAGCCTTGGAAGCTATGTAAACGAAGTAAGAGGTTAAAGCATTAAAAATCTTGGATATATAGACAGCATCACTTTTTAAACTAAAATTAATGAAAATGCATGAAAGCAGAAAATGGAATTAATTAGGAAGACAATGCTTGTGATTTGAGCAAAGAAGCAAAATGGGCTCAAGAATGATAAAAATAGGTGGGGTGTATAGAAATAAAGAAGAAATGAATCCATCTTAGGTAGGAAGTTAATGGCAAATAAGATAATGAAGGATTTCTGGTACAACACTGATTAATGGAATGATCTTTCCAGGGTGGTGTGTGCGCAGTTACAAAAAGTGGACATTAAGAAGCAGCAAGAGAAAGGTGATTCATTTGAATTACTGTATATATTTGGAAATGGTTCTCAAGCATGACTCATAAGAAGAACCAATAAGCTTGAACCAAATAAAGATTAACTGCTCCACTGAAGCAATGATGAACATGTACCAACTTTGCATTTTTGATGCAAGCAGTCAATGAAGTAGGGGGAAAATGACAAGATTAAAGGAAGAAGGAAAAGAACAAATAAGATGGATAGATAGCATCAAAGAAATTATAGGGCTGCCTATGGAAGTGCTATACATTATTATAGAGGCGCACTGAGATGGTGAACATTTGTCCACTCATTAGGATTTAAGGTGATCTCCGGGTATTTAACTAATCTGTCATCCAATGACACAAAGTTTATTTCTTCTAGAAAGAGCTCATAGTGTCCTTTTGCATTCTTTATTGCCTGTTTACTCCCAGGCCCAGAGTTTATTTATAAGTGTTCCAAGGCTGCCAGTTTATTTATGGGTCAAATACAAAGTTATGGTTGTTCCTTTTAAAGTACAATTTGAGTTGGTATATAGTTGTTAACTGAGAAAGGAGCTTTTATGTGATTTTCCTATGATGAACCATTCACTGAGCTTTTTGAAGAAGATTGGCCTGTATTCCCATTTGGTCCTTAATGACTTGGAGATAAACCTTTTCTGTTGCCTTCCAGGTCTTTGGAAGGCAGTCCCTGCTTAGTTGTACAGATTTGTTTTCTTTGTTGGCTTAAACCATATTGAAATATTTCTTTGTGAATTGGCTTTTAAATTTTGGTTATTTTTAGTTTGATCTGCATAATGTTTGATACCATGCTCGTATTTTATTATAAACCACTAAGAGACTTCAATAGTTAGTGATATAACAAACAGGGATGTGCAATGCTTCAGATTCAATTGCAAAGGGCTGTTTCAAATAGACAGAAAACAGTATCTCTCTGTGATTCATTAAAGCAGCCAAATCTGTTCCCATAGCCTGCTGCTACATGGTTCTGGAAAAAAATGGATTGAGGCTTGAACAACTTGCATAGAGGATTTGTGCTAGTACTTCCATATGTTTCAAAGCGTCTCTTCAAAATCAAATCAAAAGCATTGCACGGCCTAATTAAAAGTTTATTTCTGTAAAAATAATATCTATCTGAACATCAGTGTTAAGAGTATCAAAAAGGGATGGGAGTGAAGCAATTCTGAACCCCTGACTTTACTGCCAGATTCACACTCTTGCTTAATTCTACTCATCTTCCATTTACCTTGATGCTTTTCAGTTACAGCTGTCTTATGCTTGAAAAACTTCTGTAATCTTTATCCAAAATCCATAATTTATGCAGCTTCCCTGCCAAAATGTCTATCAATAAACCAAATAGTCAAAATGTATAATTGCTTTTGCAAACTTGAAAATATCAAACAAGTCTGCGACCCAATGTCATTTGGTGGTGACACGGGGGAGGGCCTATTCTGTGGCGGCTCCCGCCCTATGGAATCAACTACCTCTGGGGCTCCGCCTGGCCCCTGACCTCCGCACCTTCCGCCACGACTTGAAAATTTGGCTATTTGAGCAGGCTGCGCTGTGCTGACTCCTCTTGGGGGGCGTTGTTTTATAATCTGTTTTAGTAATTTGGCTTGTTGGTTTAATTCTATTTTAGGTAATTAATTAATTTATTGTATTGGTTTTAACTGTGAGCTGCCCCGAGTCTGTTCGGGAGAGGGGCGGCATACAAGTCAAATAAATAAATAAATAAATAAATAAACAAACAAATAAATAAATAAATAAATAAATCAATGTTATGCAACAGGTCAACTATGTTCCATAATGTAACCATTACCTTTTGAGTCCTCAGCACACAACCATATTTGGGACTGGAACGTCCATTGCTAAGCAAGGTGGTTGTTAAATGAGTCGCACCCAATGTTATGATCTTTTTGCCACAGTTGTTAAGTGAATCACTGCAGTTGTTAACTGAATCAGGTGAGTCCAGCTTCTCTCATTGACTTTGCTTGTCAGACACTGGCTAGGAAGGTTGCAAATGGTGATCACATGACCTTGGGATGCTGCAACTATTATCAATACATGCTGGTTGCCAAGCAACCGAATTTTGATCATGTGACTGGGAATGCTGCAATAGTTGTAAATGAGAGAACCATTTGCAAGTCGTTTTTTTTAGAGTTCTTATAACTTTGAAAATGGTTGTATATCCAGATCTATCTGTAACTATTTCTAAACTTATTTATATTTTATATTTATAGGCTACAGATAGTGACTTGACTTTTGAGCTCAAAATTTCCATTGCTAAACGAAACAGTTAAGTGAGTTTTGACCTATTTTACTGCTTTTCTTGCCATCTAGGGAATCACTGCACTTGTTAAATTAGTAACATGGTTATTAAGTGAATCTGGTTTCCCTATTGCCTTTGCTTGTCAGAAGTTCTCAAAAGGTGATCATATAACCACAAAACATTACCCCTGGACCTTGCAACCGTCAGAGATGGGGCGGCATACAAGTTCAAGTATAAATAAAAATAAATAAATAAATAAATATGCATCAGTTGCCAAGCATTTAAATTTTTATCACATGAGCCAGAAATTGCTGCAATGATTGTATGTGTGAAAAACAGTCCTAAATCATTCTTTTCAGTGCTGTTGTAACTTCGAACGATCACTAAATGAAACTGTTGTAAGTTGAGGACTACCTGTATACAGATAGTTCCTGGGTATCAAAAAGCAAGCATCTTTTCTTCCTTTACTCTGGGTAGAAGTGAGTGGCTTCTCAGGAAAGAATGTTGTCAGGCTGGCACTGAAGCTGCTACGTTGACTCGTTGGCTTAACTTATGTATACAGTGCTTCATAATTATTCTTGAAAAGTGTCATTGTTTTTGTGGCTTATCCTTTGAGGAATGCACCCAGGAGAAGATTTAGTTTTCTTCTCTCTGCGTAAATATATGGATGCAGCTGGAATATGTGAAGTGGACAGATTACCCATCTATCTACTCTTTCTCTTCTGTTGACTCTTTGGGTGGTCTGTTGGGAACATAGCAATAAGTCTAAGCATTTTTCACTTAGTTGTCCAGCAGCTAGGTTGATTCTACATGCTCAGAGGAAAACACCATAATTATGCCAGTGTTTAGTTTGGCACAAAGAATGTATAGTTTATTGAGCTCATAATGCTTAGCTGTTAGCCTCTGTGTTTCTATTGTACATTTATTATTAAATTATTATCAGTGATTGTGAGCTTTTTTGAGTTACTTTCCTACACAGTTGAATAATGTTGAATATATTACCTTTTTTGACCTAAGGGCTGATGTAATTTCTGAAATGGAAGGGTTTTTTTTCTTTAAAAAGATGAAGTTTTGCTTCATTCACTACCAAATCAGTGAAACATGCCTTCTTGCCACACTGTTTCCCCTTAATTCAGTTATCTGTAAAAGTTTATGCTAGCTGCGATAATGGAATTGTAGTCTACAACTACAAGTAGTAAACTGGAAAAGTCTTTGCTGTTTAAATTTTAAGCTCTACTAGTTTACTTTTATTTGGGTTAGTTCTATCTTGTGTCTCTTTCATACATTATTTGTCTAAAATTCTTCCTTGGTCAGCTACTATTCTGGAATAACAAATTTAGACTATTTAAGCTTCGGGTTTCCTTAAGTTTAGCCTCAAGTAAAGCGACAATTCTTCAAAAGATGACAATCACAACCTATCTTTTCCCATTGTTTCAATTAATTTGTTTTTATTAAAGTTTTATAAGTGAAGATAAAAATTATAATACATTAATATAAAGTGAGGAAGATAAAAATTATTATACATTAATATAAAGTGAGGAAGAGCAGCATAGTGGCCTAATGGTGAAAACGCTCACCTCCCACTCTGAAAGTTGAGTGTTCAATCCTACATAGTAGCAGATGTTTCTCTCTTAGGGCACAAAGCAAACATATCTGCTGCTAACTCCATATAGGCGACTGAAAGGGCATCCAGGCAGTAAACGCTGAGTTCCACACAGTTTATAAATATATCTTCCATCTCCAGAAGTTGTAAATGTTCTAACACTGGAAGTTTTAAAGAAGAGATTGGACAATCATTTGTCTGAAATGGTATAGAGTTTCCTGCCTGAGCAGGGGGTTGGACTAGATGACCTCTAAAGTCCCTTCCAACTCTCCTCTCCTTCTATCTATCTATCTATCTATCTATCTATCTATCTATCTATCTATCTATCTAGTGTGAGTATCAGGAACAAAGAAAAAGAAAGAATAAAAGAAAGCTAAAAGCACAAGAAATGAAAGAAAAGTGGAAAAGATAAACAAGATACAAAGATCTTTACAACAGTTAGACCTACAACTCTTTTTACTATAATCAGTGCTGTCTGATCATCAAAACCATAAATCATTTGTTTTGGATTGGTGCTGGAATTCATTTGAAAGCTGAGTTTGGAGAGTTAATGAGGAAATATAAATACAGTATACTCTGTCAAATATGCATCAACACTTAAAGAAATGAAAAATAAACAGCCAGACTTCTTCCATTTATGTCCAGAATTCAATTTAAAATATTTGTTAAACTCTGCCATTTGGAACACAATGAAATACTGTCAGTAAACTTGTTGTATCCTTTCTAAGTAGAAAAATAATGGTTTCATACTTCTGCTTTATTATTGAATAATATCCATTCCCGCAAAACCCTTTTTAGGAAGTCTTGCAGTATATTCTTGAGGAAACATATTTTGTAGTTTTGATTATTTTAAAATTTTCTTTTAGCCTATAATTATAGTAGGAATTGCAAAATATGTTGCTACACAATGAAGAGAACTATTAAGATATACATTATAGAGTGTCTCAGTGTAGATAATGTGTTTCTTACCCTCAGAAACTTTAAGATGTGTGGACTTCAAAAATTATGGAATTTCCAGGCATATATCTTGAAAATTCCTGGGGTTGAGGAGCACTCTTCTAGATTAAGTTGATGATGGTATATTTAAAAAACAGGGTGTTTTTATTTTAGGAATTCAATAATGGAATTTACAGAACTCTAGCATTGATTAATTAACACCCCCCCACACTTTATTAACAATTCTGTCATTTCCAGTTTAGAAATGCTTATTCATGAAAGGCGCTAATTCTCTGATGGAAAACTGATGGGTCTACTAAAATCCATGAAATCTGCTTTTGTCTTTCAGAATATGACAAACTGGGATTTCTTCTGAAGTTGGATTCCAAATTGTGAGTAGAATGATGAAAGGACTTTATTTTGATCTGGCATTATCAGTTTCTTTTCAAAATACGTTTTGGTCCTGGCTTTCAAATCATATTATTATAATATTATGCCAAACAGGAGTGTTATTGAATAGCCACAAGTAATATTTATTATAAAAATAGTGGCTTCTTAATATGATTTTAATGTTTGTCAACAAAGAAGATTCAGAACCATCAAGAACATCATGTGAGAATTTTCATCATAGTCCATTTCAGACTACTGAAATTAAGAAATAGAGTCAATTTAATTAAATAGAACGTTACTGGGTGAGCTTATATTAATTTCAAACCTGTGCATACTTAGGGATTTTCTTAACATCAGTGTACAGGGATAATAAGGTAATCTATCCACATATTGCTTTAGCCTGATTTGTGAACTACAGGGATCATGTTCATGCATCACCCTAAGACAGAACTACATTGTAACCTACTGATGATGAATTAATATAATCTATTATGCATACATTATAATATTTATACATTTGTAAATAATTTTGCAGACAAAATATTCCTGATGTCATATTGCTAAATCCTACATGATATTTGCCTGACCCTCACAGTTACAGGTTTTCACTGTTATATAAAATCAGGGTTCTGTGCATTGATTTACAGGTAGCCCTAGCTTACAGCAGTTTTGTTCAGTGACCATTTGAAATTACTGCGGTGCTGAACAAAGGGTCTTATAACCCATGCCTGAAGTTACAGCTGTCGCAGTAGCTTTGAAAGTTTTGTAAGTGTGGGCTGACTGCCAATGAATTTTGATAATGTGACAGCAGGGATGCTGCATTGGCTGTAACTTTTAGTAGCCATTTTGAGTGATCGTAATAAAATAGAAAATGCAGGATAAAATTATTTGAAGTAATTTGTAAATAATTTCAGAGATGATGAAACAAAGGTGATTGTACTTGTGTGGTTGAAGCCTCACTCTTTTTTTTAATGTGTATCTCATATGAACAGAGCAGTAAGGCTTTTATCAAATGGCTGTGGTTTCCATCTTGAATTTTTTAAACTCCTGTAAGCACCCTAAATCACATGTATACGCCATGGGAAAAAGCAAAAGTAATAAGGACATACCAAGTAGCTGAAAAAAATGAAAAGATAGATACAAGAGAAATGGCAGAATTAAACTTGCTCAAGCAATTTCTGAATGTTATTATATTTTCTAAGTTGTAAGTATATGTCCAACATTCAAGGCAGTGTGCAATAGTGGCTACATTGCAACTACCAGCATGATACTGGGCATAATATTATGCTGTCTTTGTTACCACATTTCAGGCACTATTAATAGATACCATACAGATAAAGTAATTATGAAATGAAGACTAGATTGGAATAAATAATGGAGAGTGATAAGCTTCAGAAAAATTAACTGTATTACTTCCCAGCAGCAACAAAGAAACTGTGGTATTGTGAGCTTTGTTGGTTTGAGGCTGCCTTTCTCATCTCAGGTTATGCAGAACCTCTGGGGGCCCGTGGGCTGGATGCATCACATGCTGGCCACCCCCACCCTGTTTTACTGAAGGGGGAAAAGTCACGATAAATCATGTGACGACAACATGATGCCACGAGTTTGACACCCCTGCTCTAGGGTAAAAAGGTTAACAAAAGCTGTATGCTTGTGATTTAAGATACCACTGTTGTACATTTCCATTCTTGATTTAGTCATTCTATTATATTAATGTCATTCCATAATCACTATTACATTAGTGTCCTTCAGTGGTTTTCATATCATTTTAATGCACACATCCTCAGGTCTCATTACTCAGGTCTAGTGAAGTATCAAGGCTAGGAGTCAGGCTTTGGTGTATAGATTGTTCAATTTGACCTTCGCTCTGGATGACTCTTGTTTGTTGGCAACAACTTGGAAGTGAATTTGGGGGGATTTCTTCTGATTTCACTTAGACTGCAGCCTTGAGATTTTTCATCCAAATGCCCACTGTTTAGTTTTTTTCAAGATAACTCAGAGTCAGTTATGGGTTGTCACCTTCTGTAGTCATACACAGTATTTTTTTGCTTGAAGACTTTATTTGGGCTTGTGAAATATTTTGAGAAGACATATGCAGAAAGGAATGGGACATAGAAGGCAAAATGCATAGGCTGAGCGCAACCAAACTCCCAGTTTCTTTCTCCCTACTAGCTTATTGTGCTTAATCTGGCAAATACATCTCAAGGCTCTGAAGAAAAAATAAATAAAGTAAATCCCACAAGTCAAACATTTTTGCCTTCTGATATAGAAGTGGAAAGACTTGAGTAATCCCTTTTAAGCAATGGCATACTTGAGAGGTGAGGACAATCTACTCTGAGGGCAAGACTGCTGCCAAAGATGACAAAGTGGCTGCAACAATCCATTGGTGTTGATCAACGCAGCACTGTAGCAATTAAGGGAAGAGAATGTGCTTTCAAGGCAGTTTGACTTCTGGTAACTGCCGTCTGAAGATTTCTTGGGAAGATTTTTTTCGGAAGTGGTTCGCTCATGCATTCTTTCTATTGCTGAGAGAGAATGATTGGTCCAAAATCACCTAGCTGATTTTGTGCCTATGCAGGACTAAAATTCACAGGCCTCCCCCACAATTTCTAGTCTGGTGCCTTAATCACTACCTTAAACTTGCTCTCCATAACAGAGAACAGGGTGTTAAATAATTATTTCCTGCAGGCCCCAAATATGTTAGGTATGCAACTGTTTGGAAGAAGGCTGCTGGCATGTTTGGTGCTCCTGTAATTTGTAGTGCAAAATTTAAAAAGTCGCCTCCAGCAGAGAAACTTTGCTCAAGGTCATAGAAGTGTCTTTGCTTCTAAAGTCATTAATCCTAACGATGGTTCAAAGTGTTATCTCCAGATACGTTTTATACTGAAATAAAACTAGTTGCCGCCAGTAACTTGCCCGACTGGGTACAACTGAACATCCATTGTTATGAAAGATTTACCTCAAATTATAGTACAGATGTCAGGAAATGGAATTAACATTTTTGACTTCAGGAGATAATGTTGATTGTAGATAATTTATTTAGTTATTTGATAAATGAATATCCTATCAAATGGATTGAGTAGTTTAGAGAAACAGTAAAATTAGCAATTTATATTGACCTACTTGTAGTACTCATGTTTATTCTGCAAGTTGGCAAACAAACACATTGTAACAAGTGTAGATAAAAGGACATGTTCTGAACCCCTTCATAAACAGTAGTAAGGAGGCTAACCCTAATCAATTTTGTATAGCTTAGTCTGCTGATAATATAAAGCATCATCCCATTCTTAAAAATATTTGTAGCAATTTTTAAACATTGTTAACAACAAGAATATTTATAAAATAGTTTGGAAAGTTATATACAAGTGTCTTAATAAAACAAGCTGGAATATTAATTTTATTGATGCTGTTTTGATCTAAGCTCGCCTTGAGGACTGGTTTCACATTAACTTGTAGTATTTTCTTAGTTTGAAGTTTGTTCTTGATAATATGCCAGTTTGATATCAACATTTCTAAATGCTTGGACATTTAGCCATCTAAAAACTGTTGCTTATACAGATGAACAGTTCTCTAATTAAATTATTCAGATTCATTCAATGAATTGAATAATTAGAGATCAAGGATTTTATATTTGCTTGGAACAAGATACAGATTTTGTTTCATTTTGCATTTATTGGTGATAGAGCAACATCTATCCTTAGTGATTTTATATATAATGATGTGTTTGGCCTATGACCATATATTTTAATAAACTGATAGGAGATTTTTATTATTTTATCAATAAAGAAAAAAATGTCATAAACTATATTGTTTAAACCAGACTTTGACTACCCCATATTCCTTGGCTCATGGCTGGTATTAAGAATTTGACATTTGGCGGCTTATGATCTTCTTGTGATTTCTGGCTACATTGTTGATGCCCAAGTTTTGTGAAGCTATCAGTCACAGACTGGCTGTGTAATCAGACTGGTAATGAATGCTTGGTATTATTTTCAAGGATTCATGGAAATTGAAAGGAGATGAGAAAAGAGAAAAGGAGGTCAAGACTGTATGAAAGAAAAAAATTAAAAGTGAACACTCTGAAATTGCTGAAGTGCTGTTAAATAAGTTGCATTCCTACATGAAATAAAGAGTTGGAATGCTAAAAAAAGGGTCAGTTGGAGGATTTCAAAATGTAGGTGGCATCTTGAATATAAAGCTTTAATGAACTCAGGGTCTGCTTTGCATGTTGACAGGCAGATTGTAAACTCAACTTCTCTGGATGTTTTGAGCACTGTGTGTAAATTATGGCATTCTATAGACTGTAGATCTATGTCTTGACCCATATAAAAATACTTGGCAATAATTCCTTTACTTCAAGCTGTTGCTGGAAGAGTAGTGTCATATCAACAGTCTGGGATTAATCAAAACCAATAAATAATTGCAGATGGCAGAATTACTGTAGCATGCACTCTAAAGCGCAGAAATGTTTAAGAAGGATCTAGTAAAACACTCATTTTGGGGGGAGGGGAAAGAAAATAAACTACTGCATTATTAACCTGCAGTCTGCATTCAGGTGCTACTTGTACATACAGTCTCTTATAAATAAATATCTATCAGTGTTAGAATATGTTATCAAGCATTTGGCTTCTTTATGTGTGCGTGTGTGTGAGTATACATACACACACATAGACCTTGACTTACAACAGTTCATTCAGTGACCGTTCAAAGTTACAACAGCACTGAAAAAAGTGACTTAGGACTATTTTTCACACTGACAACTGTTCCAGTGTCCCCACAGTCACATGATCAAAATTTGGATGTTGGCAACTGGCTCATATTTATGAATGTTGCAGTGTCCCAGAGACATGTAATTATCTTTTGCGACCTTCTTACAACAAAGTCAATGCATAAGCCAGATCCACTTAACAACTGTTTTATTAATTTAACAATTGCAGTGATTCACTTAATAACCGGGACACAAAAGTTTGTAAAATAGGGTAAAATTCACTTAACAAATATTTCACTTAGCAACAAAAATTTTGGCCTCAATTGTGGTTGCAAGTCACATGTATAAGTAGAGATATGTATATGTATATGTACATGTATATGTATATATGCACACACACAAACACTGTGTACTTAAAAAGGGTACACTTCACTTCAACTCAAGGTATTGATAGTTTGGGTTCCAAAATAAAGTGCCCCAGGTTAAAATACTGAAAACTTCAAAACAGGGCAATAAGTTTCTTGGGAGGAGTAGAATTAGCCGGGGTAGTAGATATATTTACATTTGAATTCTTTTGTGACAGAAACAGAAAATTAGGAAGAACATTATAAACAATCTGACATGTAGCCAATGTCAACTTAGAATATGACTGCTTTTAATGTTGCTGACAGATTATTGTGTTCTCTTTGTTTGTTTATTGATTATTTGATTGATTATCTTTCCATCTAAAAAATCAAAGTAATTGATAGCTCAAAACTAAATCTTCACTTTTCCATTTTCCCAACTTTGTTATCTTCACTGGAAATAAGTCCTTGTTCCTTCTGATAAATGTATGCATCTAAATCACTACAGTGTGCATATACAGAATACCGATATCACCTTGTGCGTGCGCACAGATGGGGACTCCTCGAGGTGCCGTCTGCGAGACAGTGTCGGCTGGTGGTGCCCCGGGGAAGGGCCTACTCCATCGGAGCTCCCGCCTTGTGAAACCAGCTACCTCTGGAGCTCCGTTTGGCACCTGATCTCCACTCTTTCCGCCGCAATTTGAAAACCTGGCTGTTTGAGCAGGCTGGGCTGGACTGATCTCTTGGGGGGAGGGTTTTTTAAATTAGTTTTAAATTTTAAATTAGTTTTAAATTAGTTTTAGTTATTGGGCTTGTTTAAGTTTAATTCTTTTTAAATATTTATTGTTGTATTTTAGTTGTGAGCCGCCCTGAGTCCTTTTGGAGAGGGGGCGGCATACAAGTCCAATTATAAATAAATAAATAAATAAATAAATAAATAAATAAATAAATAAATCTGTATGTGTGCATCTATATCTTCCAGAAGGCACATTCCAAACTGGGGAATCAGAAATTATCATCATCATCCAGTTAACAATTACGCATCAAAATAGAGCATTTATAAATTTGATTTGCCATTTATAAACCAAACATTCTCTCTTTTATATATACAGTATACCACATTTTTCGCACTATAAGACGCACTCCCCCGCCCAAATGAGTGGAAATGTCTGAGTGTCTTATAGAATGAATATTACAGCAGAGGGGGAGGGGAGTTGGTGCAGTGCTGCTTCCAGGAAACACTGGAGACTTCACTGCCGAGCAGCTGATTAGTAGTTGGATAGGCCTCCCAGAATATCGCCAATCAGCTGTTCTAGGCAGCAGGGATTGCCGCCGCCATCTGTTTGCGACCCATTCACTGCCACCTGATTGTCGCTGCCCATTCACCATCGCCCACTCACTGCCACCCAATTTCCGATGCCTGTTTGCCGCCGTTCAGTGATAGGCGGTGGTGACGATCCCCTCCACCTAGAATATGGGCGGTATTCCAGGAAGCTGATCCAACTGCCAAACAGCTGATTGGCAGCGAAGGCTCCAGCATTCCCGGTGGTGGCAGCAGCTCAGCTCAGTTGACTGGTGGTGGGTGCAATGGAGTGGAGCCCTGACGAGCCACCTGCTGGGTCTGCAATAATGTGCTGAAGTTGACCAGGCTGTTTGCTGTTTGCTGCAAGGACCCTAGCCAGATGAATACCGGATGTATTATTATTATTATTATTATTATTATTATTATTATTTTATTAGACTTGTATGCCACCCTTCTCCTGAGAGACTCAGGGCGGTGAACATATAAAAAGACCCAGATATACAATAAAAAGATATTAAACAAGACAAGTCTAAATTACAAAACTGCATGCCCCCCCATGGTCAATCCAGGCCAGCTTGCTGAAACAGCCAGGTCTTCAGGTCTTGGCGAAAGGAACGGAGATCAGGGGCCAAGCGAAGATCCGCAGGAAGCTGATTCCATAGGGCGAGCGCTCCCACAAAAAAGGCCCTAGCCCTGGGAACCACCAGCCGACAGTGCCTGACCGACGGTATTCCCAGGAGGCCCCTCCTGTGGGAGCGCACGTACGCTGGAAGACAGAGGCAGATTTTTTTTTCTTATTTTCCTCTTCTAAAGCTAATGTGCATCTTATAGTCCGGAGCATCTTATAGTACAAAAAATACAGTGTATACAGTACACACACACAATGGACATAAGGCAGCTTCACTGAGAAGGAGAGGAAAAAAAGGGACGGAACAAAATAGGATAAATATGAAGTAAGGATAGGGCTGTAAAAATACACATCACCATTAAAACTCCAATTTTTGTTTTCTAGATGTTTGCTCTAAAAAAGGGATGAATGACTAAAAACATTGTTTTTTTTAAATCCAGCAGAGAAAAAGCCCCACTCAAGTTAATGCTAATCTTCAAACGCACTTATGTTTGCAGCTATTGTACCTCTCATCACATTCAAGAATCTTCTCAGAGTGCAAGATAATCTTTCCTCTTAGTTCACAAATACAATAATGATTTTGTGGGAAAAGGTCATTTTTCTATTAGGCCCATCATAAAATGGGACGGTTAAATCATAATTTTGATTGATTATGTACTATCAAGTTGTTTTCACTTCCAAGGGATGACATAAATTAATATTTTATTTTATTTTATTTTATTTTATTTTATTTTATTTTATTTATTTATTTATGAGATTTATATGCCGCCCTATCTCCCTGAGGACTCAGGGCGGCTTACAATAATAAAAACAGAGCAATACAAATATTAAAAAACTATTAAACTGAAATCTCACAAACCATTATAATTAAAATTAGGCTAAAACCACTAAAAAACCCTCCCCCCACATCAGTCCGGGTAGGCAAGTTGGAACAGCCATGTTTTTAGGCCATGGCGGAAAGATCGGAGGTCAGGAGCCACCTGAAGCTCCAGGGGCAGTTGGTTCCATAGGGTGGGTGCTCCCACAGAGAAGGCCCTACCCTTGGGAGCCACCAGCCGACATTGCCTGGCTGACAGCACCCTGAGGAGGCCCTGCCGGTGGGAGCGCACGGGACGTCGGGAAACCGTTATTATAAATAATCTTTCTTCATGATAATCTGTCCTTAACCTGGTCTTTCAGGTCTTTCAACTTTGTACCCATTGCCAGTGCAACTGAATCCATCCATCTTGGTGCTAGTTGACTTCTTTTTCTTTTTTTCCATTTTCCCCAGCACTAGAGTCTTTTCCAGAGAGCAAGCTCTTTTCATAATGAGTTGAAATACAATAATTTCAACCAGGTCACTTATACCTCATAGTGAGAACTCTGGGTTCATTTGTTCATTGGTTTGGTGTTTTGGCTGACCACGGTGCTTTCACAAGTCTTCTCCAATAACAAAGTTCAAAAGCATCAATACTCCTCCTAACCTGCTTCTTTGAAGTCTGTAAACCATATTAAAATATAAAATAAAATCTAGTTTAAAAGGTCTGAGTGAAAAAAATAGTTTTAACTTGTTTTTTGAAAATAGGGAGAATACAGCTTAATAACTGGGTTTTCAGTGTGCAAAAACAATTACAGTATATAATTGTTAAATAATTATTTGTCTATAGCACAGTGCATTATTCTTTAAACAACCTGGCAACTGGCACCTAGTCTAAGGATGGAGACTGCTGAAGTAAAAATAGCAGTTCCTAGGCTAGCAAAAGCTCTTATGTACATTTATGACAGCTGCTTCCAAAAACCATTAATAGATATTCTAAATATTTGTTAATTCAGAAGCAGGGAGAGATAAACCTAGAGTTTAAACTATGGAGTGTATCTATCTATCTAATCTATCTATCTATCTATCTATCTATCTATCTATCTATCTATCTATCGATCGTATGTGGCTGCCAATCTTAAAAACATAATTTTGGGCACTCATAATAAGAAAAAGAAAAAGAAAGAAAATTAAAGCAATCAAACCAAAATTCGTTGCCTTATCTATCCTTCCCTGATGCATCCAAATAAACCATATCCCTGTCTCTTTTGCTGTCTCTGTCCCAGTGCCAATGCTTAAACCTATGCCTGCCTTTCTTTGCCATGCTGTGGGCAATTTGGCTTCATTCTTTTCTGCAGTAAAGTTTTGAATCTAGTTGAATTGTGTCTTGGAATCAGCTTCCAAATCTGGTTGGAAATGGAAATCAGAGTTATACATCTAGAGAGACCTGTGATTTACTGCCAAGCTCTCGTGTGAAGCCTGACATCATCCCACAACACTTTGCTATTAAAGAATATTTGGACTGGAAATGCCAGGTTGCATAAGTACATTTCAGATAGACCACTCATAGGGCTGGTATTTTGCAATTCCTGATGTTATGGTGGTAAGAAAAAAATAAGTGGTAGAAAAACATGGAAGGGTTACCAGTGAAGGATGATACCTTGACATCCCCATGAACCTAGAGCACTCAGAGCCAGTACTAAAACTCCAAATAAAGCTGTTTGATGTGTTTAAGATCTTTATTTTTTCCTTTATGTCAAACTAGGGAAATTCTGACAAGGGGATTGGTCAACATTCCAATCAGCAAAAGAGCAGATAGAATGGAGGCTTGTACTTGTAAAAGGAGAAAAGGAGGAATGAGATCGAGGTGAGGGAAAATAAAATATAGAAGAGGAAATGCCTGTTCGGTCAAAGTATATGCAGAATAATTCACTTGATATATCCTTATATATGCAGATCTAACAAATTTGCACAGAATGTTCTTTATGGGACAGTCTCAAATTAATGGTGAAGAATCTGCGTTGGAAGAATTAAATATTTTGATTTTTTTAATAGTTAGAATTTCCCTGCAAATATGCAATTGACTGTTCACCAATGTGCAGTTAAGTAATTTTGTCACATCCCATGACTTAAGTCTTCTTCATTTGATACAAGATTTTGGGTTTAATTTGTGAAAAACAGGTCAAGCTGCTATTAAAATATGCTTCATTATTCTATTCTGGATGCATTTACTTATTAATTAATGCTGAAAGTTTTATTTTTGTTTTGTCTGCCATATGACTTTGGTGTCATGACTCCAGGGCTGACAGACATGGAGCCATGACACCTGGAAGCCGGGTCAAGGATGAACACGTAATCCACTCATATATAATCCCCAAACAGTACATATAGTAGCAACATAGAGGGGATGCAAAAGTGTGTTAGCCATAACTCATCTGGATGGTGGCCAGTGAGAATGTCCGGAAGTCGGTTATGTAATGAGCGCTTAATTAACCTAACCAAGCATGTAGATGATTGTATAAATACAGCTCTGAGCTGCAGGGCCAGCCAGAGCTGACTTTGAGTGTATGTATATGGTCGTTACCCCCCGTAGTAGAGAAATAAACGGATCTTTGACAAGCTTCGGAGGATCGTAGTTCTCTAACTTTTGGCGTTTGGCGAACGGCGCTTGACATTTGGATTTCATCAATATATAAATTTAGTGTAAACTCATGGCATGCATAAACAACCAAAATACTTCTTTTCATCCTTTTATTAATGCCAAAGTAATTTAAATCAGCGCCTGACTTCTCTTTATATTATGGGTTTGTATATAAATACGGCTATATTATTTTCACAGTAGCTTAAATTGGAGGCATCGCATGACAGAAATAGAGGATAAAGATGTAATAAAATGTAGGTTGTGATAACAATGGAAATCTTAACTACTTTTAAATAGGTTGGATATACATCATTTTAATAGTGAGATGAAGTTTATGGATTGTAGACTTATGTTTGACAGAAAGTGGAAAAGATTAATAAAACATACTGTCGGGTGACTTTTGTACCAGCATGGCAATATGACTGGTAAGGAATTTTGAAAGTCCATTGAATTGAGAATAACAATTAATGTGAATTAGTATCAGTGATGGCTTGTGTTTTTGTTAAGTCTTGTTTCATTGTTGAAGTACAGTTGTGGGAGGGCAGATCTCTTTCAATATGGTATCACCTAAATGAGCTAGAATTGGAAAATGGGCTGGAATAATGAAATATCTTTAAAGCTACTGCCCAAAATTCCATTCCCCAAAATGTTTGGATGTAATAATCCTAATCCAGGCATAGAACAGGTTTGTGAAGAATGGAGATGAGACATATAAAACCTTGAGTAACTCGAAATGGCCTATTAGGCAACATTATTTGGAATTCCTAAATTACACAAAGGCAATATCATCCCAGTGGAGAAATATCTTGTCTGAGATGTAGTAATATTCAAAATGGCGTATGACATATCATGTGCTTTATCTGTTTTAGGGAGCTAGGAGATAACTAGTGTTCAATTTTTAAAAAGGAAGAAAATGTATAGAAACCATAAATAGACAATAGAACCAAGTTATATAAATGAAAAGTTAATGAACATTAGAAATATTTGGATACATTTATTCATAATTGCATATTCTTCTACTATGATATTTCCACTGATGCAGATAAATACTGGCTGAGTTCATATAACATGCTAAATCATAAATCTGAATTAATAGAATGTGATTGCTATATTCAGTTGACATGTTTATATCCAGTCAGTCATATTATTTGGATTAAAAAAATAATTTGTTCACACAACATGTTAACACAACTGCTACAGTAGTTTCCCACAACAGCAAATTAACTTTCAGAGGGCAGGGCAGAAAGTCAGGAACAAGATACTGCTCTTATTTTTGGAGGTGGCAAAAATATCCCACTATAACAACTGTAAATAATAAGGAAACATGATCTTTCCCACAATGATATAATAAGGTACAGTTAGAATTTATTCAAAGTTTTATGAAAGCTAGATCAATGAGAATTAATTACAGGTTAGTGTAACTCTTAAAGCAGCTATGTCTTTTTTCGAGCAAAAACCTGAAAATGGTATATTTGTTTCAATAAGTAGTAGGAACTGCACTCATGAGAGTTCTGAAGCACATCCAAGTATTCATAGCTCATGATAGAGTCCCCTGAATGAGTTCACATATTACTCTGGGCATTTTCCTGTCAATTAAATTAAAATCCCATGATATAAGAACATAGAAATCTATTTCATGAGATTTAAGGGATTTTGTTTATTATTTTAAATCTGGGAACAGAGTGGACATATTGTAAGAGTGTTGTTAGTTGTTCTTTATATTGAAGAACAAATCCAGTAGGCTCAAGTATATGCAAAATAAGTTTTTTTTGTTCTAAACTTCTTTTTTAAAAATGCATGACAATATTGATTTTACAGTAATAGTAAAACCTGATTTTAAATGATGAACTTTAGTTTTCACAAGAAAGTTTTAAAGTAGAGGCTGGATGTAACAGCAGCAGATTTCCTGTTCTGGTAAAAAATGTTATATCACTGTACTTTAACATAGCATTTTTTAAATCTTATTTTATGAAGCAAAAATTTAAAAATTGTTGTGGTTTGAAAATTAAACTTTCTAATCATTCTGTAGAACATTCACCTCCTTTAGCATTTTTTTCTGTTGTCTGAAGCTTCAATTTTTAGGCAAAATGAAAATTAAAAAAACACAAAAACAGAAGTATTCTGAAGAATTATATGCCACCTCTAAATTATGATATAAGCAGTTCTGCCAATGTTTTTGGGTTTTATGCTCAGATCTTAAAAGTGATAGGATTTGTGTAATAATTTTATTAATTGCATATAGATAATCCTCAAGGTACAAGAAGCCATTTAACAAACATTTGAAATTATGCAGCAGCCATCATAACTTTGAAGTTGTATATAGCTTTTGGGGGGGGAAGTCTATACTCCCCCCACAAAAAGCCACATACCTGCAGTCATTCACCCTTACGACCCACCACAGGGTTGCGGCAGTGCCCTCCCGCCTCGCTCCCCACATCCCACTACGCCAGGACCCTGCAGCATTTGGGCCTGCTCCCCACACATCCATCATGCCCCACACTTCCTTCAGAAACTCTCTGGACCTCATGTTGGGGAAGCAGGGCAGACCATGTGTCTCTGAGCTAAGTGGTGGCAATCTAAATGTGGCTCCCATTTTGTCCACCCGCTTGTGGGCAGGGACAAAATGGTGGCTGCCAGAGAAACAGCTTCATTTTACTGCCTTAGAGAGATTTGCACAATGCTACAGAAACTTCTGAATACCACAGAAAGCTTCTGCAGCAAAACAAAGCAGTTTGTCTCTGGGCCATGCAGCAGTGACTCAAATGCGGCCACCATTTTGTCCCAGCCCACAAATGGCTGGGGACAAAATGGCGGCCACCAGATAAATTGCTTCATTTTCTTCCTTAGAGAGGTCTCCACTGCAAGGCAGCAAAATGAAGCAGTTTGTCCTCCAAGCCTG
Source organism: Naja naja (assembly GCA_009733165.1). Classification (NCBI taxonomy): domain Eukaryota; kingdom Metazoa; phylum Chordata; class Lepidosauria; order Squamata; family Elapidae; genus Naja; species Naja naja. Next base: position 61,293,115 of record CM019150.1, read on the forward strand.
GGCCTGTATTAAATCTCCAACAGCCTCTCCCACCCAAGGGGGACCTGACTCTCCACTTAACAACCCACACATTTGTTTTATAATTCATCAGGGAGAGCAGGGATGAGAGGGTCATTAGGGGAGATGTTTCACCTAACGACTGATGCAACATGCAACATGTAATGGACAGGCTCCATTATAGTCATATCTCGAGGACTACCTGTAATCCTTTCAATTACAAATGAGGAACAGACTTTGCTTTTTCTTTTGAAGCATGTTGTTGATCCAAGTTTGTACCTATACACTAAGATGGATATGAATGTTCCAGTTGGCCCTATCATTACCATGTCTGGTAATGAATTGATCCAGACACATAAATATACCAAATGGATAGAACTGCATGGAATGAGAAATATAAAAGACTGACCAAGACTGGCCAAAATGGGGGTATGTGGTAACTCTTGAGTAACTGCACTGGTAGTTGTGGTTGGCTGCAAACTTATTTTTGCTTGTGACACCTCAAAATATGAACTATTTATTATACTTAGAAAAACTCAATAAGTCTACCTCTACTTAGCTTGAGATATAATTGTGTCTTTATTTGCCAGACCCGTTATTTGTTCCTCAAATAGAACTATCAACTGCCATGAATGAAAGAAAACACAAAGATATTTTTTTAGCCAATATCTTAAATGCATTTAAGTCTAAATGGTATCCTCAGGACATTGTATAATAGCTAAGGGAAGTATCCAAAGCCAAAAATCTTAAAGAATACTATCTTAAGTATAATTTAAATTTTAACTTCAGACTTTCTCATTACTTGCATTTCCATTGTCCAAATGTAGTTTAGATGTGCTGGAATATCTGGAGAGCATCAGTTTGGGAAATGCAGGCTTCAAACTTTGGGTTCCTTTGTCATGCATGAATACTGTGAAGAAGCAGATTTTCTCTAAACATCCTCTATATGAATAATACTGTTATTCCTGTTTATACTCAAATTTTGCACTGAAATACAGGGAAAGTTATACATTCATTGTTCATAGGTCTTTGACTATATGAAGACTACAGATAGAAAAAGAAGCTGACAAAAATAGCTGTGTTTTCACCATAGTAACTATACTCATTTGGAATATAAGTTCAGTCTATTATACAGGTAGCCTTGACTTACAACAGTTCATTTAGTGACCATTCAAAGTTACAACACTGAAAAAAGTGACTTATGGCTATTTTTCATACTTATGACCGTTACAGCATTCCCATAGTCACATGATCAAAATTTGGACAGTTAACAATTAATTCATATTTATAACGGTTGCAGTGTCCTGGGGTCATGTGATCACCTTTTGTGACCTTCTGACAAGTAAAGTCAATGAGGAAGCCAGATTCATTTAACAATTATGTTACTAACATAACAATTGCAGTGATTCACATAACAACTGTGGCAAGAAAGATAATAAAATGGGGCAAAATTCACTTAACAAATGTCTCACTTAGCAACAGGACTCCATTGTGGTTGTAAGTCAAGGACTACTTGTATATCCACTGATTGTGCAAGAGACTGAGCTCTTAGAAAATGATAAAAGGAAACGATGTTGGAGTTATGGTACACAACCTCTCCATTTTCACAGTAGGTGGAAGAAATTTATAGTAACTTGGTTAGATTTACTGTTCGGTGCTAGTATTGCATTATAACAATGATGGCTAACCTTTTTGTTGTTGCGTGCTGAAAATGCACACGTGCACGTGTGCCTACACCCATGCACTGCATGTGCAATCCCTTGTGTGACCCCTGCCCCCATGTACACAGGATCCCCCCACATGACCCCCCCTGCGCATGTGTGTGGGACTCCCCTGTACTTTCCCGCCCCTTGCACATATGCACACGTCCCCTGCATGTGCCCCACCCCCCTGCACATGCGCGGCAGATACCTGAAAATGAGCTGGCTGGCAGGAGGCATGCCCGCATGTGCAGTGGAATTGAGCTGGGGTGATGACTTGCGTGCATGCAGAGATGGCTCTGTGTGCCACTTCCGGCACACGTGCCATAGGTTCACCATCATGGCATTATAACGTTTACATAGTAGTAAATGAAACTCAGTACTAGTTTACAGGTTTACAAAGTAATAAAATTACATAGTAATATAGTATTATATACTAATACCAGAACAAAAAGTTAGGTAATATTTATCTGTATATCTTTGAGTCCAATTAATAGCCAGGAAATATGCTACATACCTGAAGCCACATGGTACAATTTGATGACATCCTATTTTAATTTCATAACACTTTTCTGTTCCTGTTGCTGCTGTTCAGAAAAACTAATGATAAAAGGATTTAATTGATCTACTTTTCATTTTTTTCTTAGGATGATCATAACACGTATTGTTTTTTACAGGCCTCCAGAGCTAGTATCAAAATACGGTAATATCTCAGAGGGTGTTTGCAAGCCTGGGTATGCTTCTGCTTTGATGACTGCCATCTTTCCAAAGTAAGTGAGTGATCCTTTGTAATACCTAATTCTGTTCTCTTACTATAATGTCCTAATATGTGATGAAATATTTACCTTAATTAAAATGAATTTCAGAGCTATGCAATATTGTTTTAATGATGAAAAATAAACAGGGAACAGTATATGTACCTAATGACTACAACTAAATGAGATATTTTTTCATTTTATCCTTACATTCCCATATATTAGTTGGGGATTTTAGATTTTATAATATAACTTTAAACTTTATTGCATGATACTATGATTAATCACAGCAGGTTATAGCATTCTCTGCTGATCTTGAAAATGTTAGCTAGAGTTGGATCAAGTTTGTAGACTTGACTGGGAATGTTTTAAACAAAAAATTATGGTAGATATGGTCTATATTTTTGATTTTATATTTTTGCAAGAAAATAATATGGCTGGATCTGTGGGGTCACTAGGAGTAAAATTGACATTTTCACAGACCACTTTAAATGCTTGTAAAGTCTCCAATTAATTCAATAATGCTATATGATCATATTCAATGTTTTTTTCAATGAATTTTTTGGTATGATACCAGGTATTATGTGAAAGAAATTGGAAATAATAAGGGAGGAAAACGGTTTTCATTCATTGAATGGGTTGTGTCAGAAATTAGTGACATTTTAATGGATTTACTATGTTTCCATTTGTTGAATTGAACTTTTTTTTAAATTGGTAGTTTTTGGTCATTAAGAACAGCTGCAGCAGAACAGCTTTTGACCTTTCTCTGAAAATAAGTCTGGCTTTCTGTGCTTTATGAGAACCTCCAGACCTATGTGGTTATTCTGTAGTATACAGGACAAAGGATGATAAGGGTCTTTTGCTGTTCTCCGAACTTGAAAAAAAGACATTACATACCAATATACAATTCTCAGCTGGTGATGTTTTCCAACATACAGTTTCCTTGGGAGAACATTTGCAGTATACTTTTGGTGTACACACTTTTTGGTGTGATATTTCTGGTCTATGATAGGAGCACGTTATATTTTATAGTTTTATTTGTTTTGGATTTCTTTTTGTGTCAGTTTCCTGGTTTTCCTAGTGAACACAGAAACATGTGGATCCACTGTCAACAAAAAAGCCTGTTTGGTTCTCTGGAATCTAAATAAATCTATTTAGTGATATCTAGCGTTTTTTATTGTGCCTTCCTTGTTGCTTTGTTTTGTTTGCACATTCATATAACACAATTGAAAGCCAGTGTGGTGTAGTGATTAAGGTGCTGGTTAGGATAAGGGAGATCCAGGTTGTAGTTCTCCTTGTACGGTACATAAAAGCAGTCGTGGTGATTTAGGATTAGTCAGTCTTTTGTCCCTAAATTGACAAGTTGAGGACATCTAGCTATCAGCCCAAAGTCAACACTGTGGGAGAATATCATCGATATACTTTAACAAAGAGGCCTAAAGTGGATAGATTAAGGTTGATAACAACAATATTATTGAGGACCACAACAACAGTTATTGGTGAGAACCATGAGTACCACTTTGTAGACTACAATTTCTGAATCATAGTAGATTCTATTATATGCCCTGCAAGCCTTCTCTGATCTGACTGTAATAGCTATTCTTTTTATAGATGGATATATAGTGGACAAGACAAATGACACACAAGATCATAATAGAACATTATACTATTAGAGTTGCAATTTGATGTACCATATTAAAATATGCAAAATCTATTCTAAATTATATTTATTTATTTATTCTTATATTCCTTGTCATGAGCTTTTTGCAACCTCATGAATCTGATTTTTTTTCTTTAGTTCAACTTCAGCAAATATTCCTCATAAGCATGAGATGACAGCTGTGTTGCTATAAACGCTCTTTAAGTTCAAAGACTCCTGTTGTCTACACAGATTAAGTCAACACCTCCTCACTGAACTAGCAGAATTTGTTACAGCTATTCATTATTTTAAGATGAAAGTGCCAGCTTGCTATTTTGTTACCCTTGTCAAAGTCTTAAATATCTTTAAAAAGAAGTGACTCTGCAACCATTCATAAGCTTTTCTTGTTTTCTGTTCCCCCATTTCTTACATAGTAATTTGGAGAAAGATTGAATTAATAGTGATGCCCCCATACCAATAAGTGCATTATGTTCTTATTTGATGACTATGGAAGAAGGAAAAGCAGGCAGTGTAAAATATTATCTTTTACTGGCTGATAAATTATTAGAAAGTTGAAGATTTACCAAATGCACAAAATGAATAAATAGAGTTGACTTGCAGAATCTTAAACTATTTTTTTAAAATGCTAGTAAAAGATGCCATGGGATAGTCAATTTAGTATTTTGATGGTGATGTTTTACAACTCTGTTTATCTAAATTTGTCAGGATGGTCTTATCCAGCAAGTATATAAGGTTTTCAAGGGCAGAGTGTAGAAATAAACTTTCTGTCTCTCACATTAAATGGTTTTCTCAAAATCCTCAAAAGCAAAGATTGCAAGATCTAGAAAGTGGTATATCATTGAAAAGTTACATATTAATGTTAAAAGAACATTACTTAATTAACTTAATCTGGATATGGTATATCCATTTTATAATGAATTTGAAAACTCTTCCTCATTCCCAGTGTAATTGGAATATAGTGTAGATTTATACTGTGAAAAATTAGGGGAAATGGTCAATTTTCACAGTGAAAAGATATGCAAGGTAAAGTATTCCAATAATACTTTACTAATACTTACTTCAATATGATTATAAATAAAGATATTAATGACCAATAAGATCACCATATTTTCATATGATACCAAGTACAGGTAGTCCTTGACTTACAATAGTTCATTTAATGACCGTTTGGAGCAACAGCATCGAAAAATGTGATGTGACTGTTTTTCACACTTACGACCAACAAAAGTTGTAACATGGGTCAAAACTCACTTAACAACTGCCTTGATTAGCAACAGAAATGTTGGTCTCAATGTTGGTCATAAGATGAGGACTACTGTATAAGGATACTAAAATTTAAAAGAAATTGCCAAATGCATCAAAAGGAGCCAACTTCACTGGGGACCTGGGACTCCAAATAGTAAATGCAATTCAGTGTTAGCAAAAGCAAGTTGATGAACATTGGTACAAATATACAACAAAGAATCTAATCTGATAACAATTGGAATCATGATGTATGGCTTTATGAAAAAATAAAAACGAAATTTAGTGTTCAACTGCTATAATATAGGCAAATTCCTGCTTCCAGCCATTAGGAAGGGAATTAAATACATCTGTCAAAACAGTAATAGGCTTATAATTATATGGAAAGACTTTATATAAATTTATGATCACTTCACTTTTGAAAAGACTATTATAGATTTGGAAGAAAAGAGCGACCAAATTCTTGGTTATAACTTATCCTCATAATATTCAGAGCATTTAGAACCTGCTAAGTGATTTTAAATACATAGAGATAAATGCTTGTTATAAAGTGATTGGTGTGTCTATGCCATATTTCAAGATTGGAATATATGTATTATATAGTATTCAGACAAATGCAGGTACTTGAAGCCTACATTTATGTGTTATGTGTTATGTGTTAATTGCAATGTAGAAGTTTTTTACTAGTGTTTTGCAAGAGACTTATAAAATATTTATCTACAGCTAATATTAGACTAGGTGGATGTTCTATGAAATGCCTATCAGGGTTTATTAAGTCTGGAAGGCATATCATGAATCAGAAACTAAAAGAAAGTCTGTGATATTACTGCATTTTTCACATGGTTGTGATTGTAACTGAGAAACGCACACATAACAAGTAGAAAAACATGCCTCTTTTGAACTAAAGTTTAACTTGGAAAGGAATTTTCTCAGATTCTGAATCATTATCTCCTAAAAGTGAAATTTCCTACAGACACATTTTCTTCATTTTATGGCTTTTATGACCAGAATCTTCCTGTATTGTTCTATATATTCAGTCAAACTGATTAAATTACATTCTCAGACAAAAGATACCAATCATGGTTTGATGTATTTAAAATACACTCTGCTTTGTTATGACAAATAGAAGTTTGTATTTTTAAAACTCCATGTTGTTGCTGTGAAATGTTATAAACTCTATATAAGCATTTCATCTCACCTACCATCTACTGCAAAATTTTAACTTTATCTTGATTCGTGTGACATTGAGTAGTTTAATGGAAAAATAGGCCTCTCATCAATATTGACAATTTGATAATAATTTACGATTTGGTCCATAGCACCCAGTCCTCAGAACACATATGTCCTTTCTTGTATACTATGGATTATTTAGATATTTCAGTTTTCCCTTCTCCATATAAAAATAGAAAAGTTTAGATGTCCTGACTATGAATATAAAAGATTTTGAAATATACTTGAAATTTCTAAATGAAACATTGAATTGGTCTCTAGAATAATATCTAAATAACTAAATAATACTTTGCCTGCTTCACGGGAGAGACTCTCAGTGGGTTGTAATCATAACAATAAAATGTTCATGGTACATAACATAAACACATAAATAGTACCTTGCTGCTGGATTAGATCTCTGGCCCATCTAGTCCAGCAATCTTTTTCACAGTGGTAGCCAACTCCACAAGCTAGCCAACCAGTCTCCCAACCTATGGCTTTCAGAAGCAGTCAGGCTACAATTAAATCTAATACATGACTTTTATGAGTTGACACAAGACTGTTTTGAAGCCAGCAAAGCCAGTACCACATTTAAAATTACAAAAATAAATACCAGCATTTTGAATTGCAGGTAGAAATAAATGTAAGCCAGTGGAATACCAAAGTAATGTTCAATGTGCATGTGTTCAAATGCACTCCCCCACTTTTAAGAAACTATCAACACTAGGCATGCAATTCAGTATATCAGGAATTGTTTTCTAAAACACTATGAAGTCAAAGTACAATACATGCATCAATTATGTTCATCTGACATTCATTGTACATATACTGTAAAAGATGAATTACTGTGAAATTGCTGAGGTGATAAACACAAATATTGACTAGACAACCCCTGATCTATTGGGTCATTGATTCAGAGATATTTCTTTATCTAAACTGTTAAATGAGAGTGTTTAGTGTAGTGGTTAAGGCATCAAGCTAGAAATCGGGAAATTGTGAATTCTAGTACCTCCTTGGGCGCAAAGCCAGCTAGGTGAACTTGGGCCAGTCACTTTCTCCCACTCTAGGAAGGAGGCAGTGGCAAACCACTTAAGAAAAAACTTGCCAAGAAAACTGCAGAGATGTTAACATGTGGCTATAGCTAAAAATGTGGCTAATTGCGTCTTCTGTTTTTTATATTTGAATATTTCATACTATGATTTTTATGCAGTTATCATTTTGGCTTGTTTATTCATGGAAAAACTTACAAGGAATTGATTTGTCTCAAGTTTTTCTTTATAAGGTGTTTATTGGGGAAAGAGTCAGATTAAAATGAACTAAAAAGAGAAAACTGGATGAATGTGTTTTTTTAAGGAACAGTAATATAAAATTTCATTACTCATTGGGTGCATAACACTGTCCAAGCATCATCCTGTATGTCCTATATATTCTGGATGGAAGCTGTGGATGCATAATCAGAAATACAAATGGTAGGCAGTGGAGAGATTTTGGTCTCCATTTACATGTAGAACATGTAATGATTTTGTTAGAACAAAAATCTTACATTTTTCTTTTGGGTGAACCTCACTTAACCAGAATCTGTTTCAAAGCTTCTGGGCATTGTGAAATTCATATTCAAAATAAGTATGAACAGAAGTCCCAAAATCTCATCCAGTATGGACTACTCTAATAGACAGTACTCAAACTAAATATTCCACTAGGTACAGCCTAGCTGGGTAGGAATGAAGTTTAAAGGATATTTGTGCCCATACATCTACTTTCTAGATGATTTGCAAGTTTAGTTTTCTCTGATATTTCAACAGGAGAAAACATTAGTTAGATCAGTGAAATGCCTGGTGTAAGTCCCTAGCTGGGCACCTGAAAGATTCTCTAGAGGGGAGATAATATCCTTTAGGCCCTGAGTTTGCTTCATCCAGTTCCAGCTATACATAATTTTAAAAATTGGGATTTCCAGACCTTGGAAAATGATAGATGTGGCAGAGGTAATCCATGTTTAATTTTCCTTCTTTCACGGCCATGCCTGCATGTATATGGTTGTAGAAGGGAAGGGGAAATTCATAACACTCCAGAGCGTTAAGATTTGTACCCTTATTCCATCAGCTAACATCGTCCACCTAATTTCTAGCTGTTAAGTTCTAGTTCTAACAGTACAATCAGTTACTGTCATATATGCATTTACATCAGAAATGTAGGGAAGATAATCATTTGGGGATGAATCTAACATAGATATGGTAAGCTATTACTGCTAACCAATAACGATTGTATTCCCCCCCAAATTATTTAGAATCTGGAGGATTTATGTAGTGAGGAAAAGGGATCTTGTATCAGAGGTGGTATTCAGCAGGTTCTGACACATTCTGGAGAACCGGTAGCGGAAATTTTGAGTAGTTCGGAATACCATCTCTGACTGGCCCTGCCCTCATCTATTCTCTGCCTCTTGAGTCCAAACTGATCAGCTGGGTCTTCTTTTGTTGCTCTGCACAGGAGAACAGAGCTGGAAAGCATGTTAGTGGGGTGAGGAGGGAATGGGGACTTTACAGTATTCTTCCCCTGCCATGCCCATCAAGCCACACCCACAGAATTGGTAGTAAATTTTTTGAATCCCACCACTGTTTTGTATGAATGAAAAAATGGAAGCAGGAATATTTCATGGTTAAAGGAACTTTCTACTATGCTGAATTGATCAAAACCCTATTATTATTATTATTATTATTATTATTATTATTATTATTTCAGAAAAGCTGTTGCTCTGTGATACTTAAGTTATATATGAATGTATATGTGTAGGCTTGGTTCTTAAGAGAGCCAGTGTAGTGATTTAAGGTGCTGGCTTAGAAGCCAGCAGACTTGTTACTTCCGGTCCCACCTTTCAGCTGTCAGCACAGGCTAGGAGGAGGAAGGAATATTATGTATGTTTGTTACTTTGGGTTACTTATAAAATAATAAAAGTGGGATAGAAATCTAATAAACAAACAAATTTGAACACCTGGTTTGTCAATAGAAATACAGACAATTAATGTATCCTATATGCGTTTGCTTTAATCACATATTTATTAAATCATGAAATATATATATTTTGGGTTGGAAGAAAATGTTTCTCACTGTATAAATATTGCAGACCTTTCCCAGTAAGAGTTGTAATGAGTTGATCTGGTAGAAGTCCACAAGAAAATAGAGTTGGCCTCTTCATGTTATGCATTGAAGGCTTTGTCAGTTGAATGCTCCAGATTCCATTCAGATCTCTTCTGTCTGTTCTTTCATTGCAGCTCAAGCACTTTGGACAGCAACTTAAAGTCTCACAAAACTGTCAGGTGGGGAAAGGAAAACAGACAATTACCTTTGGACTGTGATTTTGTAATTGAGGGTCATTTCTTACATGGTGAAAACAGGACTGAAGGCATTTGTGGATATTTCCTTTTCAAGCAGAAGAAGCTAGTTTTGCTTCTTAGTTTTCATGGTTGTTTTGTTTTCTCTGTTCCTTCTCAGAGGTAGAATAGTTTCTTCCTGGCTTCTAAAAGTGACCTGATATATTGTCATGTCTCAGATTAGACACTGGGAGAAAATTCTATCTTCATTTGTATACAGTGTTCTATATATATGGTTTAGGCCACAGTTCTGTACTGTTTTGTTTTTAAATATATATTTGAAGCATTTATATTCTAGCTGTCAGGCAAGTTATCAGAAACACCTAGAAAATGCACACATTTGCAGATACTGGACTAAGGGAGAAAAGGTAGACACACCTCTCCTCTTCCTTTCTTTGCCTTTTTTGGAAATATCTTGCATCTTTTTTAACAAAAATAAATATTGCTTTCAAAAATCAGAGCCTTGTTTTCTTTATGCCATTGTAAGAAACTACAAGCAAATTGAAGCTATAAATAAGACTTAAGACGCACACTTATGATAGTTGCCATAAATAGTCAGATGATTCAAGTGGGTACATTGCTATATTTCTGGGAAATAAAACTGTGCTTGTATGAAATCATGGTTTAAGGAAAGACTCTATTCAAGATTTCTATTAAATTATCTACTTGCGTCTCTGCAATTCATAATGATCTCTTCGGAATAATAGGATAGATTATATCTACCTTGAAATTTGTAAGCATACTACTTATGCTCCAGTTCTGCCATAATTATAACACATGAGTTTTGGATTGTGGATTTAACTGTCTTTATGAAAAATGCTAGCACCCTGGTTATGAACATATAGTCTCTGTTCTGGCAACTTATTTCATTCCTAGATCAGACATGCTCTTAAGTCATTGCTACCATGTAGCAAATTACCTCTTTTCTTGTTAGCCCTCTTGACCCTCTGAATTGAATTAGCCAGTTTTTACAAGCAAAATTAATTATTTTCTTGATCTAGAGGGCCCCCCCACCTTTTCTGAGTACAGTTAGTTCCCGACATTGTGTTTTATTATATGTTAATATGTGTTGGCAGTTTTTTCAAATTTTATTTTTCAAGGTCACCATGGTTCAGAAATGTTTAAAGAGCCCAAGCATTAAAAATAGATCCAAATGATCCCCCCAAAAGTCCTTTAAATGGTAGGGCTGACTATTTTGCCTCTTTTTAGAGTTCATTGGCTGAACTTTTGACTTGACAGGTGACTCAGCAAATCCCTTTGAAGTCACTTGTGACATCTTTACTCAAGTTGTTATTTCTCTGTTACAGTCTCATGTTTATCATTGTAGGCATCTTAATTGTTAAATCTTCACAAACATTAATAAATCTAAGCATGATTTCCAACCTGTACATTTTGTTAAATGTTTTGTTGTTTTGATGTTTAGACAGTCTGCATGACTTCCCTTGTTGTTCAGCTGTTCAGTCACTTCCAATCTTTATGACCCATAAACATTATTTTTCCAGAATTGTCTGTCAATAACTGTGTCTTTGAGTTCTTATCACCTCATAGTAATATCATTAGTTCATTGGCCTTTTTTGATTACCTTTACTCATTGTCATTAGTGTCTTCTACAATGTTCTTTGACTTTACAATATTTATGCTTAAGCTTTTTAATGAAATAATTTTCATTATTAGTACTTGCAATCAATAATCTGGGTTATATATGATCTGGTATTGACTAATTTATTCTTATCGCAGTCCAAGTTATTCTCAAAAAATTTCCTGCAGCACCACAATCCAAAGACTTCTCTTCTTTTGTTCATGGTCCATGTTTTACAGCCATGTTACAATTTAATGACAGAAAACTTTGCTGTCAATACGATGTTATTGCAGTGTAATATTTTGTCTAGATCAGTCAGTCTTTCACGTAAGTGGCAGGTCTCTTTATTTCATGGCCACAATCACCTTCCTTCTCAATTTCTGAGCCTAGGAGAATAAAATCTATTACTATTTCAGTTTCTCTGCCTGTTTGTATAGCTTAGATAATTTCTACATGTTTGCTTGATCAACTGACACATAAATAAATGAGTACCATAGGTTTTGATAAACTTCACAATTTCAGACAACCATTTTATATACGCTGTATCCCATAAAGAATCACTGATAACAAGGAATGACTGTGATCCATAATTACAGCATTCTTGCTTTTATTTCCTAAAGAAAACATTAATCCCCATTTTTTTCTTTTTAGTCTCCCATTCTACTATTCCATTTTTTTGCCCTCTATAGTGGGCCATATGTAAGCCATATACAAAGCTTATGTCTTTGTAAATCATTCCCCCCACATTCCAAAGTACCAGAACATAAGAGAGATTGAAAGTTGGGTATACATAGAAGGAAGAAAAGATCAAGAGGAGAGAAGGTAATCCGCTGGTTTTTAAAAAATAGCATAAGACATATTTGTCCCAATTCCTATAGTCAGTGGTTGGCTGCAACCGGTCTACCAACTGGTTCTATGAGTGCATGCCTTGCGTGTGCACGCAACATTCAAAAACCACCCATTTTAAGCTTAAAAGCTTACCTTCTATGTCAGCACTGGTGAGTAAAACAACTGAGGCGTGGCAATCCGCTGTGCTGCGCGAATCAGCTGAGCTACAAAACAGGGAAATATAAGATAGGAAAGGGCAGCGGTGGGTGGGTGGAGCCAACTGCTCACCGGAATCAGGCCTGAGGATAGGGGAGTTCAGCCGGTACATTGTTCAGGGGCCCATGGAGCTCAAAGGGGGCCCATGAAGGGCCTGCAACGGCAGCAATGATCATCATGCCCTCCACCTCCTCCTCTCTCTTTCTCCCCTTCTCCCAGTTCTGTTGAAATCCTTCACTCCAAAAGGAAGGAGGCTCCACTGTTAGCATAGTTGGTGGATCTGTGCACGCCAGCCATGCCAAAGAGTAACTGGCAAGAGGTGGCTTTAAAATGCAGGAGGATAAATTGGAGGAGGGGATGCTGATGAGGGAAGCATCACTTTTCTTTCATTCGTATAGACTAGAGTGAATCATTCTTCTCCCAGTGGGAAAAGAAATTCTACTTGTGGGCTGCGTGAACTCCAATGCTGCTTCTTCGTACTTTGTCCTCAACCCCCACTTTGCTTCCTGATCTGCTTCGCTGTCCTGGCAACCCCCCCTTTTTAACTAGCCTCTCGGTTGCTTAGGAGTTATGTGACAACAGTGTAAGGAGTAACACAAAATCCACAGGGTGGTGGGGAGGAGGAGGGGAGATGTTAACTTAATGTGTAGTTGAAGGAGCCCATATTAGTCTTGTTCCAGCACTTAATCCTCTTGGCAGCCCTGACCAGAACTACTAGTTTACTAGAACCGGTCCGAACCGGTAGTAGCCACTGCTGCCTATAGCTCTGCATTTTTCATTTCACAGTGACTCAGACTTTCAGTATGTATCTAGGTAATTTCTGGCACATTTCCCTAACTGTGAGTTTGTTCTTTAATTGGTGGGAATGTTGTTTTATTAATTCAGGTTGGAATACATGTATTTATGGATTTTTTTCAAAATCATTCTAAAACTGTATAATAAATCCATATTGTAGGTGAAGTCTTTATAGCAAAGCAAATTACATAAATTGTAATATTTTTTTAAACTTATAAGCAAGAGGTGGATAGCACTGCTAAAAATTAAGTTTGATGCAAGTATATCAGCTTGCATTGTGTGAACTCCAAGGTATAAATAGTTGTGAAAATCTTGTTGCCCTCATCTTTGCCTTAGAAAGTTCTTATATTTACCTGGCTTCCTTTGGAAACAGACTGAACTAGATTGCTTCAATCATCCTCATGTTTCTTTGTTCACACATTAAAAAAACTCATTCAGAAAGTAATGTTCTACATATAGCTTCATGCAATGCTTTCTTATCAGCAAATTCACAGCTGCCAAGTGTGGTTTTGGCAACTAAAGTACCTAAGTTTTTAAAAGGATTAGCCAAAATCACTTACAGCAATTCTATCATCAGTTATTACTTAAGATAATTTATGTGCACCTGTACATGTATATAGGCATGCATGTATATAATTATGCATTTTTGAGGTTATTTCCTTTTTCAAATTGGCAGCTATTCACATGATATACACATTTCATAAACAATTGTCACTACCTAAAACAAGGCCAAACAATAAAATTACTTCAAATGAATCATTCATATCTAACATGAATTAAATATTTTGTGGTGTAATTACTGACTTGTTATTCTTTACTGCTAACTGATAAAGAAGGAAACAGAAACTGAGGTCATTTTTGACTGCTAGAGTAATCATTCCTCCAGAAAGTTATTGAGGAGAATTTCATTTCTTGTCTTTGGTGATATTCCTTTGTGCTTTTCAGGACTTTTTAACTTTTGCTGTTTAGCATCTAAAATGGCTATTTATAAGTGAAAGACCCCCTCAAATAGTCATTTCTTATGTTTGAATTATGTCAGGGAAATACACAATGTTTACTCCAAATGTGGGCAAGGGCCTAGTCCCCATAGGTGAACTGAAGGGAAACCATCACCTGTCTCTGATTCCACATATAATCCTAAATCTCATGACTTTACTTCAGTATGGACATGCTGGTAGATCGGTGCCTATATAAATTTTCTAAATAAATACAAAAACAAATAAATGAATCCATATACTGAAAAGTATACCACAAAATTCATCAGACACCATAATAAACTTCTTATTAAATACTTTTTTGCAAACTAGGCTTTGAGAAAGGAGTATACTTTTGACCTACCTGAATCTAACAGATCCACAAAAGCATAGAAGTGAGAGTGCACAATAAATGTGAAACTTCAGATAAAGGGTCCTTGCAAATAAAGATACATTTGGGAGCTGAACTCAGCTAGTTAGGGTGGGCCCTTGAAGCCTGACATATAAAACTGATTATTTGGAAATACTGCTGAAAAAAGTGATTTTGCCAGGTATGCTCCTATGATCAGCATTCACAAATCTTGTCTTATTCCCTAACGTTCATCACCTGAATCTAGGTCTGGTTTCTAATCTTGCTTTTTAGTTTAGTTTAGTTTAGTTTAGTTTAGTTTAGTTTAGTTTATTGTCATTGCACTTTGTACAATGAAATTAAATGTCATCTTCAGTGTACATTATACATAAAAAAATAAAAACACACATCCTTCACATTCTGTACAATTGAATTGAAAACCCCCGATATTGCATTAATATTGCACTATACAGTAGAAATCAATATAGTTACTGCTCTGGGATAGAAGCTGTTTTTCAGCCTATGTGTCCTTGTTTATATTAAAAAGGGTGCCCAGGATGAGATGCATCTTTAAGAATGTTTTGAACTTTCTTACAGCAGCAGGAGCTATAAAGCTCTTCCAAAGAGGGGAGAGGGCAACCAATGATCTTCTGGGCAATTACATTAACCCTCTGGAGTGCTGTCCTATCTGCCACTGTGCAATGGGAAAACCATACACAGGTTCAGTAAGTTAAAATACTCTCTATGGTGCAGCAGTAGAAGGTCACTAGCAGTTTTCCATTCAGTTGTTGTTTCCTGAGAAGTCTCAGGTAGTATAATCTCTGCAAAGCCCTTTTGACCAGTGCTGCAATGTGAGTGCCCCAGGTCAGATCCTCTTTTATGATAACACACAGAAACTTAAAACTAGGCACTTGCTCCACTTGGTCTCCATTGATAACCAAGGGCTGGATGTCTGATCTATTCCTTCTAAAGTCCACTATAAGCTCCTTGGTCTTATTAGAGTTAAGGACCAAATTATTGTCTCCACACCACAAAAGCAACCGGTCCACCTCATCTCGATAGGCAGACTCACACACACATCCCCGGAGATGAGTCCCACCACTGTTGTATCATCTGCAAATTTAATAATAGTATTACTGGTGTGAATGGGAATGCAGTCATGTACATAAAGAGTATAGAGTAAGGGACTCAACCCGCAACCCTGTGGTATACCAGTGTTAAGAATAAGGGCTGGGGAGATATGATTACTTAACCTGACCCTCTGAGAGTGGCCAGACAGGAAATCCATAATCCAAAGGCAGATTGAATAAGAAAGCCCAGGATCCATAACTTTAGACACTAATCCATGTGGAATAATTGTGTTAAATGCAGAGATAAAATCTACAAAAAACATCCTCACATAGCCCCCCCCCAACCGCCCGCTGTTCCAAATGAATCAGAGCAGTGTGAAGAGTGATGGCTATAGCATTCACTGTAGATCTATTTGTTCTGTATGCGAATTGGTGTTCATCCAATGTATACGGAAAACCAGAAATGATGTGCCAGCAGACCAATTTCTCAAAGCACTTCATAGAAGTGAGTGCCACTGGTCTGTAATCATTGAGGTTATTGATAGGAACTTCTTTGGCAGTGGAACAATGGTGGAAACCTGCAAACAAGATGGAATAGTGGACTGGGATAAAGACCAATTGAAGATCCTGATAAAGATTCCAGCCAACTAATCAGCACAGTCTTTAAAGCATTCGGCTTTTGAACCCTTTCATGTGTGAAACTCTTTTGCTATGTCAGTTGATTCTTGGGCTTTTGCCTTATTCCCTGGCTGGTTCTCATTTGGTTATAAGGAAATATTGGTGTGTCTTATTTGTCTTACCTCATGGTTGGGAATAGTAGGTAGAATTTATTTGTTTGACATCTTTCAAATCCTCCAGTAGTGGGAACATCATCACCCAGGTCCATTATATAGTACCAATTGATAAAGAAGGGAGGTAGCATGGATAGAAACCTTTACTCTTTAGGACCTTGCCAAATATCAGCAATTCATAAGGGAAGCATTAGCCCCTATTGTCACTGTTCTTGCTGAGCATAAAAAGAAAGTTGTTCATATGTTGCTTGGCAAAGCCACCAGATGGCCAAGCAACAGATCAGCACTGCTAGACACAATGATGAATGTGGGGAAAAAACTATAGTGGTTGCTATGCCCCTTCTGAAACTTGACTCTGCTCTTCCAGCTTAAACCAAGAAGCAAAAGAGAATTAAAGACCTAGCTTTTCGGGGCAAAGTCCTCTTTAATATATACAAAAACAGATAATCTAGTGGGCAGAGTTCAAAACTTTAAAATTATAGCTGAAGAAATTGGACTATACCCCTATTAGTAGACTTACTGTTTCTACTTGGAAAAGATTACCATTGAATTCTGATCTCATTCTACTTAATTATTGGAATTACAAGAATTAGAAAGCTTCATCTCAGAGACAATGCTTCCCAGCTATTCATCATCCAGTGCTTAGCAACATAGGTGTTCACCTAAGGATCAGCATTTCATTACATATGTAAACAAACACGATGGGAATTCTTTTTATTACTTTTCTTTTATTAGTTGTATAAAACCACCCAGTTTTGTAATTACATCTAACTTATTCTTCAAGCAGAAATTCTCTGGGAGATATCTTTCTTTTTATCTGGTGGGGCAAATTATTATTCTTTTTTCCCATACCATTCCTGCTTTGGATAGTAACCAAGATCATGAGGAATGATACCAGTTGCATGTTCACTTGGTCCTTTCTACTACTGTCTTTAACTTAACCAGAAAGCCCTTTGAATAATTAACACTATCCCCCATTATGGTTAAAATCCGTTTTCATAGTGGAAATCACTTCAACTTGAAAAGCATGCAAACTTGCTACTTTTTACTTTGGACCTGTTCTAGTTAACAAACATTTCATCATCTCTCTTTACCCTTCCTTCCATTGCTTAGGCATGTCCCTTGGAAATGCCAGAAATGCCAGAAATAGCCCTTAGCTTCACTACATCTGCATCATGTAATCAAACAGTCAATAAATAACAAGCATTATCAAGAAAATTGACCCATGTTCAAATTTTTCCAAAGAATTCAGTTAGGAAAAGAGTCTGATTCTTCAGATTTGCTTTGCAGGGGATATGTTGGCACAGCTTTAAAATGAGACAGGTATTTTAGATCTGATTCTGATATTTTCTCATTCATGGAGAAGTACATATGAAGGGAATTATGCTGGAATGCAAAGGATTCATACGTTTGGCATTATGGCTTAATGTTTTTCATATGTGTTCTTCTATGGAAGAAAATCTTGCATATTTGCACATTCTGTAATTTACCTATGTCTAAAGTTGAAATTATGTATAATATTAAGCAAAGATCTGAATTTAGAAAAAAAGTAACTAACATGTATAAGTAAAAATAGGGCTATACAGCTTTTTGGGTTGAAAATGAAAAAAGTTCTTCTGGACAGTTTTTGGCAACTCCTGAAATCAAACTCATCTTTCCCAAAATTGTTCTGCAGCTGTAGAGGGCACCTATGCAATTGAATGAAACGTTGCAAGTACTTTACTGGGAATTCCTGTGGGAACACACCATACTCTACAAGTATCTTTTTTTTCTTTATGAATGCAATGGGCTGCATGGGCTCAATTAAGAGGAAGAAAATTGTCTACTTCCATTAGTTAAAACCTTTGGAATGGTTAAGGCAATTTATGAATAGTTCTTTGTTAATTCCAATTGTTTTTATGAGGAGAGTTTCTACACACACCATTAGTCTTGCTGCAGACAACAGCATCGCAATACATTATCCATGGCATGGAATGTGGGCCAACATCAAACTAATAATGAGGAAGATAGGCCACAGTGCAGAGGAACTAGCCAAGGGAGTTAAAGCAGATGACACTAAATAAAAGGCTAAAGATAAAAGCATGCAGTGGCTCTTAATGAAAGTAGGGTCTTCCTTAGCAGACTTTTGGTATGAAGAAAAGTATAGAGTGAAAACTGACCATAGGCTCAGATCGTTGTTTCAGAAAAGTCCTTGACTTAACAACAGTTCATTTAGTGACCATTTGAAGTTACAACAGCACTGAAGAAAGTGACTTATGACCATTTTTCACATTTAGAACTGTTGCAGCATCCCCATGGTTACATGATCAAAATTCAGATGATTGGCAAGTGACTCATAATTATAACAGTTGCAATGTCCCAAGGTTCATGTGGTCATCTTTTGTGACCTTCTGACAAGCAAAATCAATGGGGAAGCTAGATTCACTTCACAACTGTGTTATTAAATGAACAACTGCAGTGATTCACTTAATAATCCGGGAAAGAAGGTTGTAACAACTGTTAACAACTGTTTCACTTAGCAACATAAATTTGACTCAATTGTGTTCGTAGGTCGAGGACTACCTGGAAGGTGAGCAGGAAGGGAAAATAATGAGAGGTAATGACTTATCTAATATTAAGGCTTAGCCTTAAAGCTATATGATGTACCTTCCCATTTCTGAAGTCTACTGTTCAGCCATATCCTTATTTAAACTTACTACCCACTGCTGTCCAAAGAACTTGTGAAATACCAAAATATAGTAAAATTATAAAAATGGTACAGTATTCATTATCACAAATGTTCATTGGGACACTGATAACTCCAGTTGTGGAATAGAACAGAACAGAAGAATTTGGAAGAGGTTGTTTCCAATGTTGACTAAAAATTTTAATGTTCATCCATGAGTTTTTGAATCTTATGGTCTAATTTTTCTCACTTTTAAAATATGTCAGTACATATTGTTTTTCTTGATAGTGCAAAGGTGGCCATGGAGAAAAGTAGTTTATTTCTGCATTTCACTTATTAGTTTTCTATATTTATATTGCATGATGCTTTGAAGTTTGAATGAAACTCATTAAAGAGATTTTTGGAGGGTGTCTTCAGGAAATAAAAATAATTGTGGAGCACTGAAAATGTTCTTATATTTGAGCATAGCTTAACATCCTATCTTGGTTACCATCTCAATCTGTTGAAGGAAGGTTTATCTTACCCTGAAGGAACACAGTATTCAGCTCATGCTATGTCTTTGTGTTCAGAAAAAGAATAATAGAGGATAACAGTGATCTTATAAAGATCAGAGCTTTGTTTTCTGAATATTCTTGGGCTTTACATCAAAAGAAAAGAAGTCCTTTGAAGTTTCTTTCTAAATTAAAAATGAATGCTGCATTAAATTTGTCATGTTATAAGACATTTGCTACATCTATTAATATAGCTAGCAATAATAATATTGAGTGTTACTATGTGAATATGCTGTTGATGAACACCCGTTAGAAGATGTTGGAAGCTGTGTGTTTTTGCCTTCTGATGAGATCTACTTGCATAGATCTAATTTTTTTAACCATATTTGTTGCGCATAAGTTAGCTTTAAGTTCTCACATGCAGGAGGTTGGGAAAGATATATAGCTTTTTTCCTTCTTCAGTAGAAATTAGAATGGGCTAAATGACAGTAGCCTAGTGATCATTAATAATGTTATAAACTTAAACTTTACATTTGGGGAGTTTTTCAATTAACGCACTCTACATGGGGCTACCCTTGAAGAGCATTCGGAGACTTCAGTTGGTCCAGAACGCAGCCGTGCGAGCTGTTGTGGGTGTCCCGAGATACGCCCACATATCACCAATTCTCCGTGAGCTGCACTGGCTTCCTATTAGTCTCCAGGTGCAATTCAAGGTGTTGGTCATTACCTATAAAGCCCTATATGGCTCAGGACCAGGTTATCTCCAGAATCGTCTCCTACCCTGCGTCTCCCTGCAACTGGTAAGATGCCACAGAGTCGGTCTCCTTCGGGTTCCGTCAGCTAAACAATGCTGGCTGGTGGGCCCGCGGGAGAGGGCCTTCTCTGTGGCTGCTCCAGCTCTCTGGAACCAGCTACCTCCCGAGGTCCGGACTGCCTCCACCCTACTGACCTTCTGCAAAGCAGTCAAAACCTGGCTTTTCTGGCAGGCATGGGGCTATTGATCTCGCGATTGAGATCTAGCGAGATCCAGCCCTTTTGTTTGTTTACTGTTTTTTAAATTGTTTTTACATTTTTATAATGTAATTCTTTGTGTTGTTTTTGCTGTGAGCCGCCCAGAGTCCTTTGGGAGTTGGGCAGCATATAAGTTTAATTAAATAAATAAATAAAATAAATACCTACACTTGGATTATCGTAGTAACATACTTTTATGCAAATAGTTTATTTTTTGTCAGTAATGGAATGTTAGGAGACAGCAACATTAATGTTTTTGAAACAGCAGAAGATTTACAGGACATGAAATTATAAATCTTTTATAGAGTTAGGCCTAATAATTTGATTGGGAACTGTCCAGAGTTTGCTATAAGATTGGTGGTCATACAATATAAATGTTTTAAGTAAATACAATTTATTGTATTTATACTATTTTATACTAATACTAATTTATACTATTTGAGGTTTTGTGTTTTCATTACCAGAATTTGGATTCTATTCTTCTGCAGTGATTTTACAAACACATTAAATTTGTTCCATTCTCAATATTTTGTGTGTTATACTTACAGATCTTTTGACAAGCCTTTATCTTATATGCTCTCACCTTTTATTTTGCTTCTTCTAATTTCAGATTCCAAACTCTACAACTCCTCTAGAAGTTTCATATATTTATAGTGAAACAGCATGACAACTATATCTACTTTCCAACATATGGACTCATAATAATTATAGAAGACAGATATTAAAAGAGATTGGGGAAACAATAATTTTGATTATGACTCTAAAATGCATAAAAACCCTCAGGCTAATCAAGAACATAAGAAGATGGTTGTTGGAAACAATCACAAGATTTTATATCTAAAAGAGATTCCAACACAGCAGGTTCTAGCAAAAATTAAATTGTGGGTCAATTATTAAATTACTGCAGAACCACATGCAGTTCAGTGGATAAAACATGGTAAATGATCATAAAACTGTCACAGCTATTGGTCACAAAATCCAGCTTCATAGGCATATTTAGGTGTGAAACACCAAAAGTGAGAAAAAGAAACCTATACTGTAACATATATAGGAGCCAGATTTTTATTCAACAAATACTTTGCAAGATGTTATCACTTTTTGTTTGAATGAGCAAGATAACCGGATCATTTTACTCATAAGGCAATGTGATAATTTAAGAAAAGAAAATGGGTAAATCCTGAGAAAAGAATCAAACTATACTGCAGGAAATGAAGGCTAGGGAAGTAATATTAGTTGAATGTCAGAGTAGTGTTGTAGACGCTTCCTGGGAAACACTGGAGGGGGGATTATATCTGGGGGTGGGCCTTCTGTGCTGCCAGCTGCTGCACTGGAACAGCCTATGCCAGGCCTTTTTATAAAATTAAGATAGAGTCCAGTAAGTGTTGATCTATAATCTTTGTATTTTGTAAGATTGAATTTGCATCTCCTGGTAGTATATTTGAATCTTCAGTGATGATATAAGCTGGTTGTCTAGTTGCCTGTCTTCTGGGGTTGTTGGAGATAAACTCATATTAATACTGCTTTTGCAGCTTCTGTATAGGGCACAGAAACCAAGTCAATTAGTGGGGCAGCCGTCTTGGGTATTGTGGTTAAAGTTTGCATAAGATAATCTAGCTTCTGCAATAAATCTTCCTGCTCATAGCTGGGCGAGGCTCCAAAGGTATCAGTTCATTCTGACCCAGCCACTCACTTGCAATCTGTCCTCCTCTCTCTGCCTAAAATTGCTTATCTGAATAAGCTTCTCTCAAGTGCAGGGCTGGTTTGTTATCTTTGCAACTAGCAGAAGCACCAGCATCCACTCCTTGGTTCCCATTTAAAGTACTGGCAGCATCTTGACTCAAAAAGCAGGAAGCTCTGTGTCTCACAAAATACGTGCCTTGGAAATGTCAGGGAAGTGGCCAGCATAGGTTTCATTTTAAAAAGCAATCTTGGAATTATAGACTGTTTGAATGTCAGTAGGATTCGCTTACTGCCCATCTTACTAGGAAGCCACTCCACTGAATGTAAGTCAATTGCATAGTAATAACATTGAAATAACTGACTTGGGGAATAACTGTTTTCACTGAACTCCATTATTACTCTTGAGTTTTTTAAGGGTGATTTTAGGTAATCTTTAGGTGATTTGTAAATTATTACTTTGCAAAATACTGTTCTTTTGATTTTCAACCCTTCTGTGTTGCAAAAGTCGAAGGGGGGGTTGGGAAGGTTGTTTCCTTTTCTCAGTAGATTCAGCTATAGATTATTTGAGTTAGTCATTTTTTGGACTCAGCTTTCTCCTTCAGCAATATGAGTTAATCTAATATAAAGGAATGGAATGAGTATACAAATGGACTCTTTAAATGAATTCATTTCCACTTTTATTTTTTGTTAAATAATAATAATTTTAAAAACAGTCCACACAGTCAATATGCTTTGCCTAGGCACAAAATCAGTAATCTCATTTTTAAAAATTTCTTCCTGACAGCTTTCATAGTAAACGCTATAAACCAGCATGCTGCAGCTACTTCAAAAGAGGAAACCCTTATATTTAATGTGTCTGGAGAATTTGGCTTCCCATTGTTGTAGGTGGGGTGGTCTACTACACTTTTGAGTCCCAATTCAAACCATCATGTCTATTTGGACTGCACCTGGAGCTTGGTTTGTTAATAATGCTGATGCTGTCATTACTTACATTATCTGTTTCAGCCACCTTCTTTTTAAATTCTATGAGATCATCTATTTTTAGTTGCTTGAATTGTTTAAACAATGTTTGCCTGCCAGAATTCATTCTTTATTCCTTTGTTCCCTTTTCCGTTTCTTGTTTAGAAATTAGTTGTGTACAAGTGTACCCAGAGACCAGTAATTAATAAAAGATCAATCTGATAGTATAGAAGTGAAAATAAAAAAAATTACCAGAGCACTCTAGTAGCTAGATATTTGCATTTCAGCATCTTGAATATGAGCTTCTCTTGCCATCTCATTTTTTTCACATGTTCAATTTCAATAGGATTAATTTAGATTGATTTCTCCTTAGCATAAACAGTTCCTCACTATGGAATGAAATTGTGGTATAACTTTGTTTATACTCCTGAAAAGTAGCTTTTGTTAAAATTGAAAAGCATTGATTTGAGGTAAATCTTGGATGCTGTCTGGGTGTTATAAAACATGTAAATGAAATCACAAAAACACATTTAATATTGTTTCATCTGATTTGAATGGAACTGCAGACTAAAAGTTTCAGCATATATGCAATAAGTATCTGGCAGTTAGGAGGTCAGTTAAGCAAAAACAGTTTTAGGTTTTCTGTATAGAAAGGCCATTTTTTTTAACAAATTAAAACAAGAAAGTTTTTATTCAAATTAATCTCAGATTTGCCTGTTGGGTGTATGCATGTGTTCATATATTATCTGTGAAAGATAAACAGTATCAAAGCCACAGGCTAAATTTTGTACTAAGACTTTCTATTCCCCTACCAGCCTGTGTAGACCTGTACTGTAGAATAGTGACTCAGCCAAGACTGGGTCATTTCAGGAGAGGAGAAGTTGATGAAACTCTTTTGGAAGAAAAAGGGTGGATAAGGGTGTATAGAGCTTAGGGTCCTTAACATTGTACATCCAGTTCTAATGTATTTATTCACATGTAAGTTATTCTAATATCAAATTAGCATCAGAGTTTCCCAGAATTTATATTGTTTTCTGTACTAGAATATATCAACAGGACCCAAGTGAAACAATTACACAAAGTTTACATTAAGTCATCTCCTTTGTTACTAGATGTAACAAAGTCCCAGTTCTGCCATGTTTTATTCTGTTTCCCATGTTCAAGATTTGCATGTGTGCCAGCTTGTTTGACAGTTGCTGGACATTATCACCTGCAGTTTCCTTACCAATGTTGGTTCCCACACTGACTGAGAAAAAGAGGATGCAGCCACATAACCAAATGTCCTTTTCACATGGAAATGAATTCCATATTTCCATATGAAATGTTTGATCTTTAAAAATATGACTATTAAAAATGAAATCTAGTTTGCTTTTGAAAAATTCTTGGATCTTTTTTAGAAACTTCTGGAATGGTGGGAGAAATCATCCCAGAATGATTGAGCGAGACAGTTTAATGTTTGTCAGATTTAACATTCTGGGGACTGAGGTTTTGGTGCATAGTATGCAAGATAATAAAATACTTGGCAGAATTGCTACCTGAGAGAACATAAATACTCTGATAATACTCAGAATGATTTTGTTGGATAAAATAACCTGAAGTATCTGGAGGGAAAGAAGCTTGAGATTATTTTTCATATGATTTTAAAGTTAAAATACTTGTTAAGAGTAAAAATAAAATTATGTATGCCACCCAGAGTCATTTATTCAGATGGATGGTTATAGGAATCAAATCAAGTCAAAGCCAGGCTTTGACTTGAATCAAAAATGGATTCACATTAGAAATTGTGATATGATTCACAGAAACCTGTTAATTTAGTTAATCCGGGCAATCAAGGCTTGAAGATTAGTAAATTGCCTTTCTTAAAATGAGAAAGTTTTTTTAGTAGTCTCAGAGAGATGGCAAAATATATTCAGCATAATGAAAGCATGATTGATTACCTTAGACCAGAATTACTGAATTTTTCTGCACAAAAGTAAAAATCTTTTAAATAAACGACGACTCTTTCTTCATTCAGTTTGAATTGGTGGCTGTGAATCCCAGATTTTGGTGGCTATGAATCCCAAGTTCCCAGAATTATGATAAAAAGTGATCCTTTTCTTAATACTTACTAGAGTATTTCTTCTTTCAAGCCTTTGATCAAAACTAATATTTCCCAGATATAATTATCTTCCCGTATAGAGTGCCAGCACCAGCGTTTAATTATTTTAGTTCTTCTTTTGTATACTTTGTCTTTAATATCACTTTTCACACCATCAAACCAGAATTCTAGACTATATTTCAAGTATAATGATATGATACATTTTATTGTATTTGTATTTTATTTTCAAACTTTTTCATAATAATCATTAATTTGCTAAGATCTGCAAAACATGACATCTTTCCTTTTCATTTTAAAAACTAGAACCATGTTTCTCAATCTCAGCAACTTTAAGAAGCATTATATTTTGTTATGTTAGTTGTAATATAGTTCTCATCTATTCTTCCAAACTTCAGAAAGTATTAAAGCACCAATTTCTTCTTCCCAACAACCAAAACAAAGGCTGCTTTTTGCATATTTTCTCTGAAATCTTTTGCCCTTTGGAGCTGTGAGCGTCTTTGTTCTTCTATCAGATCAAGAAATAAGATTTTTTTCCACTTTCATATTATTTATCTTTTCTTCAGCCCTTGGTCTATTCGTTTGGAACTGTATCAACAGATTTATTTGAAGCCATATCAACAAGCAGTAGTTCAATTGCCTTGCTGTATAAAAACCTATAGTACAAGGTTAAGTCAAATTATGCATTGTTCTATTATTTGCATGCATTGAACATGAGTTGTAGCATCTCATTTCAACCCAAGTAAAATAGTGCCTACGCTGCTCTGTGTTCTAGATATATTTTTGTTCCTTATCCAAGGAAACATTGTCCAGGATTACGAGGACCTGGAAAATTGTTGTTTCTGTTCAGTGCATTGGAACATACACTTTGCTGCAAGAAGGCAATGGATGTATACAGCCCAGATTTACTTATATCATAATACGGGGAAACTAGTAATTCGGTTATAAGAAAGAAAAACTTAGATTTGTAGGTGTATCACTGAATATTATAAATATTGGTGGCAGCCATGAGATAATAGTGCGAGCCAGGCTTGGAAAATAAAAAGATCTTATGATGGCATAACCATTTTAGTATTCCTTCTGGTTGACAAACTGCCTTAAACTGTCCGAAAGCCTGAAATAGAATGTTAAAGTTATCACAGTGGGAAATGTGATTTAAGCAATTCCCACTATTAGGATTATTTTTAACTCCTGGAATGCAACACAGTTAGCAGATGGAACTGCTGGCATGCTACTCCTGTCTGTAACAATTTTGGGGGAATGTTGGTGTTAATGACAATATTGAAAGTGTTGTGGTGCTGAAGTATTAAGAGAAGTCTGGAACATGGCTGGAAATTGAAGAATTTAGACTTAGAGGAAATAAATTGAGAGGGGTAATTATTTTCCTATGCTGAACTGTTCTGAAAATCACTTGGAAAGAGGTAAGATATAGAAATGCGAACCACAAAGAAATTGTGGGAACTGAAAACAAATACTTAGAGGTGATAATAAATGAAGCCATTAGGTAGATATGAAATTTTAGGAAGAAAGATAGGAGTCATAATGAATCATATTTTAGAATATGTGTACCAGTTAATTTAACTGGAAATGATCATGGGTGTCAAACTTGCAGTGTCACATTGCCATCATGTAACATTTCATCACATGTTTTTTTCCTTCATGGAGCTGGGGGGGGTGACTTGCACGTGACGCATCCAGCCCGCAGGCTACCAGTTTGATATCCCTGTCTTAGATGGATCATTTGTCAACAAAGCTTTGCTTAATTAAGATTCTTGTCGAGATTCTGAAAGTCAAGGTAATATTTGTTAAAATTAATGAAAATTTGAGAGTATGCATCACAGGCAACGTGTGTTTTGTTCTGAATCTTAGAATATTTTGGTTGTTCTTGCTGAGACAAAATCCAGAAGAGGTTGAAAGACAGGGAAACAGGAGTAATCTGCTTTGGCCCTCTCTTTCCTTCTTTTCACAGGTTGTAGGCCAATATGCACATCTATTATCCCAGCACTTTTTTTCTCCCTACTTCTTCTTAGCTGTTTTCCAGAAGCTGGCTTGGAAGGTCACAAATGGTGATCACACTACAATCATCGTAAATACATGCCAGTTGCCAAGCACCTGAATTTTGATGCTGTGTTGGTTGTAAGAGTGAGAATCAGTTGTAAGTAACCTTTTTCAGTGCCATTATAACTTTGAATGGTCACTAAATGAATAGTAATATGTCAAGGACTACCTTTAGTATAAATGTGGCCCCAAGAATATATTTTATATCCTTGAAAAGTATCTGCTCAAATTGGGTCTGTCCTCAAGAGAGTTACATAATTTTCATAATTTTCTCAAATTAACAACAAAACTAAAATATTCCTTTACTGGATCTCTTTATTTTTATACTATTATTTTTCTTTACTGAATTCTTGATTTTTGTGTTTCTATTTTCTGTAGTTTCTTAAAAGTAAGGTTAGATAATCCTTTTGCACATCAAACTGAGAAATAATGAAAAAGAATACCATAATAAATGGAATTTTCAGTGACAGCTAAAATAGTAGATATTTTATTTCTTTGTTAAGTGTGAATTCACCTGGGAGCAAAATTTAATGCTTTCTTTTTATGTGTGCATTCCTGTTATTGATTCTGTCTCAAGTCAAATGTTGACCTCAACTCTACACTTTGGTGTATATAATACAAGACTGTCATCAGTAGTGCAATTATTTTACCAACAGTTTTAGGGCTTATAGGAGTTTTTATACCAATCCTATCATACCAAGCTAGTTTAGTCTTTAAGTTTTATGCAGCAGCCTCTCTTACCACTTTCTGATAGGTAGTCTTTTCTTACCAACCACTCATTTAAAAACTCATTTAGCCATTATTTGAAGTTACAACAATACTGAAAAAAATAACTTTGCAGCTTTATTTGCAAAGTTCCAGCTGTCTACAATTACTGTAGGCTCGAATCCCACCAGGCTCAAGGTTGACTCAGCCTTCCATCCTCTCGGGGTAGGTAAATTGAGGACCCAAGATTGTTGGGGGCAATAAACTGACTTTGTAAAAATGCCTCTTAGTAATAAGCAGGCATATACAATGGAATGAAGGCTATTGCTGAGCACATTGGGTTGTATCCCAAAATTGTAAGCCGCCCTGAGTCTTCAGAGAAGGGCGGCATATAAATGTAATTAAAAAAAAAAAGCCCCACAGTCATGTGATTGCCATTACAGTCAGTACACTATATCTGACTTGTTTTTCTTCTATGGATGGGAGTGGATTGCTGAGAAGAGAAGGAGGACTTCCAATTGTGCATTTTATAACTGCATCACTTAGCCATAGAAATTCCGATCCTGTTTACCATCATTAAGTGAGGACTATGTGTATTCCAAGAATTCTTGACCACAATAACATTTTATGATGTTCAGAAGCTTTAAGAATAAGTGGCATTAAATTCAGATGGTCAGTTAAGATTTTTATGCATGTTAGATTCTAAAATAATTTTGATTTTATCTGGTTTTTAATTTTTACAAATTTTAACATATAAAATCTAGAATATTGTTCTTTTTACTTACTTTTACATATTACTTAATTAATTTCATAGCAGTTATTAATGAAATACATATTGTCAGTGGAAATAAATATGCTAAACTATATGTGAGAGATGCCACCTGGAATGATATAAGAAGGTTTAATACTACTTTGCTATGAAGACAGTCAAAACTATAAACATACCAAGGCATTTCTTGATTTATTGGAAAAGTATTTGTTTACTAATGATCACTAATAAAGCCTTAGAATGTACTTTACATTTCTGATAATTCTTTGAAAGGTCGCCAGAAATATTATTTTTTATTTGCAATAAGAGAAATGGACAATGATATTAGATATTCAAGGTTTGTGAATTATTTGCTTTGAAAACATAAGAATGTTTACTTATTGAAGAGGATTTACAATTATTCCTTTGAAGTACCACTATTTGCCATTTCTTTTCCTTCCATCCCACTTTTTTTTAATCAAATAAGAATTCTGGAATATTTCAAAAGTTATCGACTGCAAATGAATTATTACAACTTTTGATGCAGGTCTTTTAAATATTTGCTTAGGTACAGTCAAATCTATGAACCACTTTTTCCTTCATTCCAATGCAAAATAAAGGATCATTTTAAAACATTATGGCACTATCAGCAACTAAAAGAATCAGTCATGTTCTTTATTATGGTCACAGACCAATCCAGATAATAGCAAAACAAACAAAAGATCAGTATGAAAAACAGGTTAGCAAGATCTAGATAAGCTCACAACTAAGTAATTAATCCCTCACCTGATCATTTTTCGGTGTTAGTAAGCCTCATTGTAGAATTTGCCCATATTAAGAATCTTTCAGTAGAATAGAAATATAAAATATATCAGGTGTACTTGGTTTACTACTCAAAAGCACAAATGCATCATTAAAATAGAACAGGATTCAGTTTTTCAAACTCTCCATGAGTTGGAATGGTAGATCTAGTCTCTTACAGATAGTCCTCAAATTACAACCATTTGTTTAGTGATCATTCAAAGTGACGATACCACTGAAAACAGTGACTTACAATCAGTCTTTACATATACAGCTATTACAGCATCCCTGCCATCACATGATCAAAATTTGGGTCCTTGGCAACTGGCTTGGATTTATGATTGTTGCATCAACCCAAGGTTGCGTGATCACCATTTGCAACCTCCTCCATCAGCTCACAACAAGTAGAGTCAATGGAGGAAGCCGGATTCACTTAGCGACTATTTGCATTACTTAACTATAGTGATTCACTTAATGACCATGTTAAACATAATAAAATCAGGCATGACTCACTTACCAGCTCCTTGTTTAACAACCAATGTTCCAGTCCAAATTGTGATAATAAATTGAGGACTGTCTGTGTAGGGTTATTTAGCCATGATAATGCAGTGGTTAGAATGCAGTATTGCAGGCTGATTCTGCTGACTGCTAGGAGTTTAATCCTGACCGGCTCAAGGTTGACTCAGCCTCCTATCCTTCCGAGGTAGATAAAATGAGGACCCAGATTGTTGGGGGCACTGTGCTGACTCTGTAAACCTCTTAGAGAAGGCTGTATAGCACTATGAAATAGTATACGTGCTAATGCTATTTTAAAAATTACCTTTTGACATCAACTTTGATTTGGGTTTAGTATTTCTTAGAAACAAACTTCATGAAATGTCACTTGTGTCCAAAATGCTGTAGAGCAGTTCCCCTCACCCCTGGAAGAGTTATTTAAATGAAAAGTTTCAAAGAGACCACTGTGCCATTTTTTTTTCATTGAGAAGATAAATCAATATGTTTTCCATGACTAATAATAGAACAAAATGGGTTGCTTGCTGCAATGGTTTTTGAACTAATCAGTTAAACCTACAGTTCAATTGTAAATTCTAGGCTTCAAAAATCCACTATAGTGAGCTTCATTTGGCAGACTATAAACAGTGGATCATTTCCTGCCATGGCACCTGCATCACAGAATCTTTACCCCCAGAGAAGAAGTTGGCCTCATCACTCATGAGCTCCCTCAAGACCTGGTTATGCCAGCAGGCTGAGAAATATCAGGGAATAATAATAATAATAATAATTTATTCGACTTGTATGCCGCCCTTCTCCCTAAGGACTCAGGGCAGAGAACATTAAAACAGAACCAAATTTACAATAAAAAAATCAATTAACTAGAACAAATCAAATACATTAAAATACATTAAAACAAATTAAATGACCCTAAAATCCCACCCAGGTCATTCCAGGCCAGCCTGTTGAAACAACCAGGTCTTCAGGTCCCGGCGGAAGGAGCGGAGATCAGGGGCCAAACAGAGATCCACAGGGAGCTGATTCCAAAGGGCAGGCACTCCCACGGAGAAGGCCCTAGCCCTGGGGACCGCCAGCCGACAATGCCTGACTGACGGTATCCCAAGGAGGCCCCTCCGATGGGAGCGAACAGGGTGATCGGAATATGATGCTGGCAGGAGGTGTTCCCGCAAGTACCCTGGACCCAAGCCATTTAGGGCTTTATAAGTTGTAGCTAGCACCTTGAATGGGTGAACTAGGGAGGTGGCTTCTTATGATTAATATTCCCTCACCTATTTTTCTTTTTGTTTTAATTTTGTTTTCATAGTTTTTAAAAATATTTTTAATAATTATTATATAATGTTTAATGACTGTTTTCTATTTTTGCTGTTTTAGTGGGTTGTTATATGCTACCCAGAGTCACTTTCCATGAGATGTGCATCTATATAAATTTGATACATACATGCATACATACATTTAGGTTGAAGTATTTCTTCCCTCCTGATTTAATATTTTTTTCTATTGGAATCTCATTCTTTTCAATGAATTCAAGTTCATTGGATTTTTTTAATACAGACCTAGTTTTAATGAGATAGTGGTTACTATTAGGTTATATTCACCAAAGAGAGTTAGATGAACAATCAAAGTAAGGAGAAAATATTTTGAATTTTGAAATGTAGAAGATAGATTTATTTTTTCAAGCTTTTCCATAGGCAGCATGGGGTATTTTACTGCACATATAGATGAGATATGAACCTGATTTAGAATATTTTGGTAATTGTGATCTGTATAAGAGAACAGCAGCAGAATTGGGGTGCAGAGTGAAATGCTTCATTAGCTTAGAGCCATTACAAATGGCCCAAATCCAACCCCTCCTGAATTCCATTGGCCCTTGTGTAGCACCAATTTAATACTGAACTTTAATTGAGTAGATTCTTGTGTATAGGCTTGAATAAATCTATGCTGCAATCTAATGGATGATCCTGATTCTTTGTGCCTAACATTTGCCAATGATACACAGATAGGAATCAGATGTATTACTTTTGTTATCTTTTATCAAGTAAGTAGCAAAGTTTCTGAAAGCTGCCTGAAGTAAAGAACGACCCAGATAAAAATCAACAAGTTGCAATATAAATTAAGCAAGATGGTATTAATCAATCAAACACATAGCCTGTTCTGGAATGAGGTTTTTCCTGAAAAATATATTTACTCTTGGAATGTTCTTTAACTTTCCCTCAATTTTCAAATAGTGCTGATAATAAGCAAATTTACATTTGACAGCAGCATTCCCCCTCTAAAACCTGTGGCATCCTGCCTCTACCAACTGGAATCTACCCCCAAAAGAAGGAGATGAAAAAGCACAACTCTGTGCTTCTCATCCCCAATCTCTGAACTGATCCAGAAGGATACGAGGGTTGATGGTATTCAAAAGCCATGGAAAGGTCAGATGAGGCAAGGATGAATGCAGTACTCCCATTCTGCCTTTGCCGGAGATCTCTATTCTATACCTGGGTCTGAATCTGACTAAAATTATATGCTTCTGACATACACACTTTTCTTCTGCATGGGGCTGATGTTATATTAAAAGCATTTTTAACAAGTTATTTTTCTGTAAGGAATATCTTTTATCTCTAATGAAGCACGTATCTCCAAAAGCATCATATGAATGTTTTTGTGTATGTTTGTTTGTCTTTCTGTCTGGGTGTACTTGCATGTGCTTACATATTTTTGTTTAAGCTTCTGACTTAGAAACTATACAGTGTGGCTTATGTATCTTTTTTCTCACTCACCAACAGAAAATACAGTAATTCACATTGTTACGATACGATCACAATTGATAAGCTAGCATGTATTCTAGCAACTTGTACAATATTGTAAGAAATTGTGGATTATCAACTAGCATACTTTCTTGGTTGTCCCTAAAATGAAGTCAGTTCAGAAAAAAACATAAAAGACATAGAATCTACTGCAGCACTACTGGGAGGGGTGAGTCCTACAGCAAGTTATAGTGAATGAGGTCCAGTCCTGTTGTGTCAGCAGTCAACAGAGTCTATTAATGTAAATCAGCATGATTATAAAACATATTGACTTGTTGATAATTTTGGAGTTTTGAAATTAGTTGGACTGCTATATATGGGCAGCCTAGTGTGGTTGCCTTGTTCATAAATTTTCATCAAAATGCAGAAAACTGTTGTTGGTATGGATTCAGAAATATATTCAGAAAGGAATCTATTTCTTTTTTGCTTGATGTCCATATTTAAAGGCTGAGTTGAAAGTGGAAAAGGCATGTCATGAAATAACATCAATACACTTTGGTTCACGCAAAGCAAATGGAATCCTTGTTAAGTGTAACGGAAGAGTGTTATCTGCAATAGTTTTCAGCTCTAATGGCTACAGGGGTCATTAGTATAGAGTTTGCTATTCTTCAGTAGTGACTTTGTTTCTGTTGTTTTGGGGAAGAATTCAAGTACATAGTGTACAAGCTATAAATAAGGGCTACATGTTGAAATAATAAAGCTGAGCAGAATGATCCCCTTCTTTAATTATACTTTATTAGTTCACAAAGGAACAAACATAGCCCATTGACCAGAAGTAGAATTCTATTATGACTCTCAATATTGTTTCATGCCATCTGGAATTAGAGTGATATGAAAAAGAAAGGTTTAATCTAGGTTTTTTCCCCCCTCAAGACTTTTTCAAATTCTAACTCACATAAAATTAGAAGAGGATGTGTTTCTTGGGATGGTTGTGTAGTTCTTGGAGCTAACGTTACCTTGTCTAGGAATGTTTTTTTTTCCAGCTCCAGTTGGTTTACCAGATTAAATTGTTTGTTTGTTTGTTTAATATTAATTTTTATGCCACCCATCTTACTGATAGAGTGACTCCTGAAATTGTTCCAGTACCAGAATGGACTGCCTATAATGATCCATACTCTTAATAATTTTATGCTTATATCATTGTAGCACGTTTTATATAGGGTTCCCTTTGAAGATATTTTGAATTTTCTAAGAGTGTAAGAGTTAAAGCCAAGCACAATTTCACAAAGAGTGTAAACAGTACCAGTGAAGGGCTTTTCCTGCCTGCCAGAAGATTTAATCTGAAATGAACATAGTTCCAGTTATAAAATAATATATGTACAGATCAGATTTTTACTTTTCAGTAGGTTGTTAAGAAAAAAAGTGAGAAAGATGTAGCATATATATATTGATATGTTAAAAAGTTGCATGATAAATTGAATAGCTTGAAGTATGAAATGTTCAGTGCAACTATGGGATTGTTTGTTGAATGCAGTAAGAATGGTATATAACAGAATGATTTAAATTTAGCAGGGAAGAAGACAAGGATATGTAATATTCTCTTGATAGTTTGAAGTGTTTATTGATAAATGTATAAGAAATATTTAAAGGTGTGTTGTTTGGGGATGTGAATATATTTATGATTCGTATACAATTGACGCCATGTTGTTAGGTGAAGATTTAGATCGGGGTGCCAAACTCAATTTCATTGAGGGTTGTGTTTGACCTCAGGGGGCCAGGAGTATGTGACCAGGGTAGGCATGGCCAGCTTGATGTTACTTGTGTTTGGGGTGCCTGTGGTGGCCAGAGTGCTGTTTTCGCTGGCAGAGGCACCACAGGCCAGTCCTTCACTGTTTCCAGGGCAGCCCCATGAGCTGGATCTGGCCTGCGGGCCTTGAGTTTGACACCCCTGATTTAGATGATTTTGGGTATGTTGGATCCATTCTATGATGCAACAAAAACGATGGAAAAAGTTAGTGTGTAGCATTTGTCTATTGGAAAAATGAATATTTGTTGTAAGAAACAAAAAGCATGTATAAGAGCCTGCTTCTGCTTGCTTTTTGATAGTGAAATATTGGATATATATATATATATATATATATATATATATATATATATTCAGGAGAAACAAATTAAATTGGATGCAGTGGAAATGAGGTACTTAACTGTGTGTGTGGTAAAACAAGAAGAAATGTATGGGTGTTGAAATCATTGTAGATTGAATACAACAGTGAATGATGAGTGAAAATGAAGTATTAATGATTCATTCATATGAAGAGAATTACAAAAAAATTGGAAGGAAATGTGAACTGAGCCTTGGTAGCTCAGGCTGTTAAATGCCTGCTCTTAAGATCCAGCTGCCTACAATTATTGTAGGCTCGAATCCCACCAGGCTCAAGGTTGACTCAGCCTTCCATCCTCTCGGGATAGGTAAATTGAGGACCCAAGATTGTTGGGGGCAATTAGCTGACCTTGTAAAAATGCCGCTTAGTAATAAGCAGGCATATACAGTGGAATGAAGGCTATTGCTGAGCACACTGGGTTGTATCCCAGAAATTGTAAGCCGCCCTGAGTCTTCGGAGAAGGACGGCATATAAATGTAATTTTATAAAAAAAAATTGGTTGAAGGGAAGGATCAAGAAAGTCATGGCTGAATGAAGATGATGATATCCGCAAAAGAGAGAGAGAAGCTTAAAGAAGAAATCACAATGAATGGATGTGGTAGAAATAAGAGATATAGTGAATGAAGTTGATGTATTATAGGGTTAGCTTTCTTTTATTTTATTTTTTCAGGCCCTAATTTCTTTGGTTTACTATTTCTTATCCCTTTTTGTGTTTTGCCTAACATTGCTTACCTCTGAAGGAAATAGCATGCTGAATATGCATGCCTGTATGTAAGGATATTTAGCTACTTTGTCGCTGCAAATTAAACAGTCAAGTAGTGTGCTTCTCCTTTGTCTTGGATATATCCAGGGCAAGGATGTGGTTAAACACTCAATTACTCTGGCACTTGGCAGAGAGAACTGACTCCCACATAAAGTCTAAACAGAAATAGCGTTTGGGTCAAACTGAGGTCCAAAGGATTTTTCTCCTTTAAAACCATAAATCTCTGAAAAACAAGCTTTGTAATTAACCCAGCTGACATTATCCAGTGCTACTCACTCACATGATAAAATGTACAATATGTTATTTGGATCTGATCAGACCAAACAACTGCTTTTTCTTCTCATAAATAACTTTAAAGTGTTGCTTCTTAGCAGCTTTCTAGAGCCATTTACAAAGAAAAAGTCTCTGCAAATAGAGGCTCATTTCTGTAGTAGAAAGAAAAAGCAATTGTGTTGTGTTTATTATTATTATTAATATTAATAATAATAAACTTCAGTATGCTTTCAAATCTTTCAACACAGGGATTTGTGAAACATTTTTTCCTTCTTAATTGTCAGAGAAATAAAGAATATGAATGGTTCTCATTATATGGCTAAATGCTGGTAGTTTGCTCAGATATTATCATTGATGTCATGCCACAAACCTAAATTACAGAAGAAAAAATTCAGTTGAAGAGAGTAAATAGCTTTTCACTTTGAGAGGACTAGTAGCAATTAGGGCTATTAAAGACTTGTTTATAATAATACATTTTCTGTTGGTTGTGCTATAGTTGCTATACAAGTTGTTTTCAGATATTGGTAGTTTTAGAATTAAGGCAGCCTACATCATTTTCCTTGAGGAATAGACCAGCATAGAAAAAGAAATGGAGTAGAGAACATAGAAAAAAAGAAAAACAAGTCACCTGACTCTCAGACAAAATGCATTAGTGATAATAATGATGAGATTTGTTTAATAAAAACTGATTTAAAAGCTTTTTAGTGAAACGAAATATATTTCTATTGAATAAATATAGTTAACAAAACATTAAGTATCTATTTTTTCCTTGAAAAATGTAATGCAATATTAGCTCCTTTAACAATTTTTTCTTTCTCATTTCACATAATATCATTTGAGGCATAAATGTGTTTGCTGTCAATAATTGCTCACCATGCATCATCTATTCCTCACCAGCCATTTTACTGATAAATCTCTTGCTCTTGTAATTGTTGTGGTAAAAATCAATCTAATCCTAAATATGGTTTGAGGTGGATTCATTTTGTTGTTTGATTTTGGAGATTATATTAAAGATTCAGATTTGTTCTGTACATATGTTTGCCAGTCTCACACATTGTATTTTTATCTTCTTCCTTCTGTGTTTCCTTTTTTATAACTCAGTTTAACATTTTAGATAACACTGCTTAGGTAACAGTTCAGATAACAGTGTTACTGATTTTTTTTAAAAAGAAAGCTGTTCTTTATATTTTATATTATATTATAGGTATTCTATTCTATTTCCCTAATTCCCCACTATATTATCTGTTGATGATTAATTTAAGCAAAGGGAACAAGTTTCCTGTGTCCATATATTATTTTAGGAATACAAAAAGATTTCCCTCCCCTCTGATCATTCTGTCTTGTAGATCAATGCTTCTCAAGGTGTGGTCTGAAGCCCCCTGTGGGGTGATCCAAGACCCTCATATGGATCTGCAAAATCTAAATTATTTGTTATATGATGAAAAATAATATAATATTAAAATCCTATCAAACTATTGTGAGAAACAGTAGATGCAAACATTGTATCAGTCTTAAATTTTAATATGACAAATATTGATAAATGTAACTCCTACAAAGAACAGCTGTTGTGAGGTCCTCCATTATTTTTAAAAAATGAAAAAGTGTCCTGTGAGAAAAAAAGTTTTAGAAGCATTGCTTCAAGATTGTGTCTTCAACAGTAGACACACATACTACTTGTGGTCTATTGCTTGATTTGAACCTAGGGGAAATTTGTTTCCATAATAATAAACATTGCTTTAGTTCCAGTGAAATCTTACTTATTACTTTATTTTTTATTTATTTTATTTTTATTTTTATTACATTTATATGCCGCCCTTCTCCGGAGACTCAGGGTGGCTTACAATTTTTGGGATACAACCCAGTGTGCTCAGCAATAGCCTTCATTCCACTGTATATGCCTGCTTATTACTAAGCGGCATTTTTACAAGGTCAGCTAATTGCCCCCAACAATCTTGGGTCCTCAATTTACCTATCCCGAGAGGATGGAAGGCTGAGTCAACCTTGAGCCTGGTGGGATTCGAGCCTACAGCAGTTGTAGGCAGCTGGATCTTAAGTGCAGGCAATTAACAGCCTGAGCCACCAAGGCCCTAGATATACTGTATTTTGTCAATAAGAGTATTATAAATTTCTAAGGGTTATTGTGTGTGTTTTACAGTTATTGATATTTTATAATTTATGTTCACTCTTGTTGGATAAGTGGGCAATCATATAGATTTGATTAACATGAATAAATAATGTAATAGAAAAATGTGACTCTTGGAGAGGATGCTGTAAATATATGTCTATTGTTGAAAAAAAGGAGCAGGGAGAGGTGCATTCTGGCAGAATATAACTTTCCATTCAGGTTCTTTTATATTGTTCATGAGATTTAAGATGGGAACGAGTGAGACAGCTATTCGGGAAGAAAATAGTGAGAGGAATTCTTTTTCTCATGCAGGCATCTTGATCATTAATTATTTTTTTCTGTCGACCAGAAAATGCTGTTTTAAATATTAACAGATATAAGCAAGAGTAGATATATTATCTCATTAGTGTTGTTGTCATTTGCATCACTCAAATTTGAACTAACTTTTCCAGAAGGATCCCTGGGATTTCCAACAATTTGAACTTTGCATACAGTTAGTTATCCTGCTGTTCTATTAATGATTCAGCATTACATATTACTTTGAAATGGATTATTTAACATTGTGGAAAATGAGACACTTCTGACCAGGTGTCTCTCTTAGTACATCACTAGCCCTATAACTTCTTAGCAATCTTTCAGTGCCATTGATGTATCCTTGCCATTGTGCTTTGTCACATCCTCTTATTTCTGTTGTTTCAAAGGTTTTTTTCTTGAACTATCTTCAACAGTAAGCAGTATAATTGCATGGGCGGTACTTCCCTCTAGAAGTTTGCATGTTGCAGTCCTGGTCTAATCACAGGGCAGCAGGTTTAGGTAAAGGGCCAAAATAAAGGTTTGCTCTACCAAGAGGAATATCAACCTGGTGGCAAGTAAAACATGTTTAAATTACTTCATTTAGTTTTCATGGGTTGAAAGGGAAAGTGGTGTAAAGTGAGTGGGCAGAATAATATACTGGTTCCCTGACCAATCATTAAGCATTAATTGACTGGTTCCATATTAGCTGTTGGGTTCCAGCAAACTTTGCAGCCACATAGCACAGAAGTCCTTATAGTATCTAAAATGATAAGAACATCTCAATTCTGAAATTAAAAGGCCTGGGCAATGGAATTGTTGTCATGTATCGCACAGTATGATCGGAACACATGGGCTTGAAGTTTGTTTTTAAAAAGCTTCAATTAGTCTGACACATTTTTATTTATATATAAAAAAGAAATGAAAGGATGTGAGCAGCAACAGCAGGATACTGTAGAGAGCATGTGTGTGGGAATGAGAGAAAATGAAGAAGAGCACCACTGCTGGAGATAACAAAGTTTAGCCTGTACAATTATATCCCGAGGAAAATATTTCCGAAGCACATTATATATGGCTTTCTTTTGGTCATTTTGTGATAATGAGGAGTAGAAATTGTTGATTTTTTTCTTCTACATTCAGTAAACACCAGAAATGGCTACTCTTGTCAGAAATTTTAAAATACTAATATTTTCCATGTGTATAGTATTTCACCAGGTTGAAAGTATGTGATTCATTATCTTACTATAAGTATAACCAGAATCTTGAAATACCATTCCTACAGATAGGAAGTTGAGTGGTAGTTGTTTGTTTATGACTACACAGTGAATTCATAGTGGAGGTAAAAGTTGAAGTGGGGACTTCCAATAGACATAGATTTGGAAGCATGGTGAGGGATGGGTGTTGCCTTGCAATGTGTGTCCTGATACAGCTGCATAGCCTGTTATGTGTTCCATATTTTTGCTTGTATTCAAACTTGTAAGTACACTTTATACATAATAATACTTTGTATTCCAACAGTGCACTTTCTTAAAAACGTTTAATTTCTGGCTAACTTCAAATATGATAAATGATAATATAATTTTATCTTAGCTTAGAACAATTGTGAGCATTATCTGTGAACTAGATCACTATAGCTTGCTCAACAAATTGCAGTTAAAATACCTTATGATATAATATAATAGTGTGAACCCATTCTCTGTATTGCTCCTAATTAGGTGAGTACCATCATTATAGACTTTGAACTGCCTGTTTGATCTAAATAATATCAAAATGCTTACTCGCACTCATTTCCAGGATAATATTGAATAGAGCTATAAATTCCTTTTGTTCTGAATTTTTTATTTGATACCATATTCAGATTGTAAGTTTTGGTTTTCATTTTCTTTTCTTTTATAAAAGAATTCTGTTTTCATTATATTTATAGATTTTCCAAGCCAGCACCGATGTTTTTGGATGATTCCTTCAGGAAATGGGCAAGGATTCGGGATTTTCTTCCACCTTTTGGGATTAAAGGACAAGGTAGGATAACAAGTCCACTATGATTGGAAATTAAGATAGGAAATTATTCAACACAAAGTATACCAATTCAGGTGATAGTATCCTTTGTTTAGTATTACATAAAAAATGCTGGAA
This sequence comes from Naja naja, assembly GCA_009733165.1. Taxonomy (NCBI): domain Eukaryota; kingdom Metazoa; phylum Chordata; class Lepidosauria; order Squamata; family Elapidae; genus Naja; species Naja naja. Next base: position 61,333,851 of record CM019150.1, read on the forward strand.
TGGTTCTCCATGATGCCTGCCTTGTTAAACATGATATTTAAGACAGTGTTCAGTAGGTAAATCCAGTCTCACAACTCTATCTGTCTTCATACAAGGTGCTGGTATTGACCTATAAAGCCCTTCATGGCTTAGGACCAGGGTATTTGCAGGGAGCCCTGCAGCCAGCAACGGCTTCCCAATGTCCTGTGCGTTCCCATAGGCAGGGCCTCCTTGGGGTGCCGTCGGCCAGGCAATGTCGGCTGGCAGCCCCTAGGGGTAGGGCCTTCTCTGTGGGAGCACCCACCCTCTGGAATCAACTTCCCCTGGAGCTACAGGTGGTCCCTGATCTTAGATCTTTCCGCCGTGACCTAAAGACTTGGCTTTTCCAGCTCGCCTACCCAGACTGATGGACGGATGGGGATTTTTAGTTGTTAGTTTTGTTTTTAGCATGAGATTTCTTATTCAATTTAATTCAGTTTTAATTTTTGTAATTTTTGTATTCTTCTTTTAATGTAAGCCTCCCTGAGTCCTTCGGGAGATAGAGCGGCATAGAAGTCTCATAATAAAATAAAAATAAAATAAAATAAATACCACAAAAAGGAGCAGAGCAGAATATAATTAAATATAAAAGTTCCATAAGAGGTTAAGGGTTTTATTATTTGCATAGTACAATATTTAGTTGTTCTATTGAAAGGAGACTCACTGAGGCATGAACTTGCTACTACTAAATTCTTGCACATAATTAGTCCTCATTCTGTAACCATGACCAAGATATGCACATAGGTACCTCACCTTTTATACATATTTGCCTTTCCGTTGGAGAGGCATCCTTCTTAGAAAAGTGACAAATAGCCACTGTGCATTTTTTACAGTAAAAATATTGACTGTGGAAGTGATTGGAAGTACAGGTGGAAACAGGATTACTCACTAATAGTAGATTTACAGGATCACTTTTCTGCAGAGTATAGATTATGGATCTCTATGTGGGTTATTTATTCTCATAGGCTGAGAATTTTAGCCAAGAAATATCAGCATGGAGAATTGCAGTACAGGATGACTGAATGTCTTTGGGCAGTCTTTGTTTTGTATTTCCAAATTGCTGTCAGTTTGTGTCACCACTACAGAGCTATGTTAATCTAGGGTTTTATGTTGGATTTTCTTCAGTTAAAACCAGAAACCGCTGTTCTTGAAATGGCTGGGAGCTAAAGCAGTGGGAGCAAATCAAATGAATGGCTTGTATAGTGCCCTCTTGGGACCAAACTTTGTGCCAGGATTCAGTCTAAAGCAGTTTGAACTTGTGGGAGGAAAGAATTATTGTTCTCAGTAAACTAGTAGGTCTAATGACAGTGCTGACAGACTAGAGCATGAGTGAAGCAAATGGCACCCTTCTCGCATCACATTCTCAAGCACACATCACTTGAAATTCTTGCATCAGCTTTTTTCCTTATCCCAGGGGAGGCACTGGGGATGAATTATTGTGAGTTGTTGATGGGATCAAAACCTCATTAAGGTTTTTAGTCAAGACTAGTCTGATTCTGGTTGAAACAGGATGGCAGGAGAAAGGTGCTGATGATGGCTGCCAAAATCAGAGAACTTGGGAAATTGAACAACTTTATTGAGAACGATATTCAGTTGAGCATCAGAAATCAGAGGTCTGATCTGAGTGTAAAATCTGGCTGTTGTCAAGGGAGATTCACAACATAATATATACCTTGTGAAATACTTTGTGCAGATGTTGGGCATTTGTGTCATCAAGTGTTTGCTTGAAATTCAAATGAAAATTGACTGGCATAATTCTGTCAACTTCAAGGTCAGCTAGCTTTACATTTCAGAATTTCAAACTACTATATCAGAATAATTTTAGATTTTTTTCTGTAAATAGATTTTAGAAGCCTTTATAGAAAATGACATGCTGTATCAGACTTTTAATCATTCATTTTGGGACATCAAAAGCAAATAAATAAAACTTAGTACATTTCTAAAGTTTAATATTACATACAGTTCAGCCTAAGCCTTAAATACATATACATATATAGTTATTTTTATTGTGTAAAGTTCTTTTTTCCCCTTGGTCTCATGCTCTAGAATGGCATGGGAAGAGCATTCAATGTAGTATTTATGGTCTGGATGCAAACCCTCACAAGACAGAGATTTCCCATGCCTGATTTGTTGTTTCTCAATCTCTGCCTATTTAGTGATAATTGTGCTTTTATTGTTTTCTTCTAAATTATGTTCCTGGTTTTGTGTTCCCATGCATCATATTTTCTAAAATGGATTCACTATGCTTTCTCTAGAGACGATGCCCTCTGTGATCATTTGGAGCAATGAAGTGTACTTTGCTATGTACGTCATTGAAATGTACTATATGTTTGCTAATTAGACATTGCCATTGTGTTTATTAAATTTACATATGAAAAATATACTGGAATTCTTCATTGTGTAAATTTTCTGGGATTAAGATGGTTTGGTCAAAGATATGGAAAGCAGCTATAGTTCAACAACCAATAAGAAGTTACTGAACTTGATATTAGTAATATCAAACCTGAATCCTAATTAGTACCTAGGAACAGACTTCAAATGTTAGCCATGTGGCTTTCTTTTGATAATTTTGACATTGTAGGAATTTTCACCTCAAGATAAGTACAGCTAATCATCTACTTATACTGACAATTGGGACCAAGGCAGTTGTTAAGTGGGTCACACCCAATACAATTATCTTTTTTGCCATGGTTAAGAAAATCACTGCGGTTGTTAGGTGAATCATGCAGTCATTTGTTAGGTGAATCATGCAGTCATGCAGACCCTTAATGGCTTGGGTCCAGGGTACTTGCGGGAACGCCTCCTGCCAGCATCACTTTCCGATCGCCCTGTTCGCTCTCATAGGAGGGGCCTCCTTGGGGTGCCGTCGGTCAGGCATTGTCGGCTGGCAGTTCCCAGGCTAGGGCCTTCTCTGCCTGCCCTTTGGAATCAGCTCCCCATGGATCTCCGTTTGGCCCCCGACCTCTGCTCCTTCCACCGGGACCTGAAGACTTGGTTGTTTCAACAGGCCGGCCTGGAATGACCCGGGGGGGGGGCTGAGGGTTTTAATTTTTAACTTTTAACTGTATTCGGCTTGTTTATCTGTTTAATTCTCTTTTATTGTAAATTTCTTCTGTTTTAATGTTCGCCGCCCTGAGTCCTTAGGGAGTAGGGCGGCATACAAGTCGAATAAATTATTATTATTATTATTATTAAGTGAATTCAGCTTCTCCCATTGACTTTGCTTGTCAAAAGCCAGCTGGGAAGGTTGCAAAGGCAAATTACACAACCTTGGTAAAGTCATAAATACATGCCAGTTGCCAAACATTCATGTGATCAAGGGAATGCTGTGTAAGTTTTAAGAATAAGGATCAGTTGTAAATCAATTTTTTCAGTGCTGTTGTAATTTCAAATGTCACTAAATGAATGGTTGTAAGTTGAAGAAAATTTTGAAGAAATGAAGAAAATAATCTCTAAGAAGTATGATTTTGCTATGATTGAAATAATAATAAGCAGACTCGTCCAATTGAGTATCCTCCAGAAATGTTACAATAGCAGTTACAGGAGTGGGAGTCTCAAGTCTCCAGATGAAGGAAGATTAGCCTATATGCCAACAAAAAGTGTGGTCTGTGTGTGTGTTATATTACATTCTAAGTATCTTGTTTGGGGATATATTTAGGTTTGCATGTTCCAGAACTGGGAAAATCAAGAGGCATTTTTCACTGCTTGTTTTCTATGGATTTTTATATTTAGATCTTGACTTTAGGCTGACCTTGAAATTTGTGATGTTCTGGGAAAGGGGTAAATATTGGAGAAAAAGCAAGTAATGACCACACAGAAAGCAAAGTCTTTCTCTGTTTCCGAAGTGTAAGTGTAGAGAGTTTCTCCATGATATGTAAACATTTGTTTCTGTTTATTATGTTCCAACTTTCTATTCTATGTTTGAGGGAAATATCCTTATTTACCCTTTTGCCCTCACAAGTCACTGTGATGTTTCTGACAAATTTGTATTCCTCTTGGCTTTTAACATTATTTCTTCCCATCCTTTTCTGGCTCTGTTTTCAGAATGCCAAAAAGCATCTGGTTGTTCACACAGGCATGGGTATTTGAGTAACTGAGCCCACACTATTGGTCAATTGTATGCTTGGGAACCCCTCTGTATTAAGGTGTTGGAAGGGTGTTTATTTATTTATTTTTAATATACATGCATTTTAAATTTTTTTACAATCCAGAATCACATTGGTAACATAAATTGATATATGCAAAAATAAATACAACTGTTATGGGGATGGAAATGATACTGGCATTATCATTTGTTTTGCTGCATTCACAGCCTGAACACAGAACTAACCAATATTATTTTTGTTCATCTCTCATTTCCTTTATTATATGATATACCCTCTTCCTGTTTTTTTGAGGAGGAATTGTGCAACTAAGATCATTCCGTGAAGTATTTGCATCTACATCATATAATGAGAGTAAGCTCACATACAGTCAGGGATGGGATCCGACTGGTATAACTACAGGTTCTGTTGCTCTGCATCATGCGCACATGCGCGAGTCGCGCGAGTAGTGCGAGTGCAATATACGACCTGCTGAGCTGCCCGGACAGCTGAGCAGTGCTGCGTGCAAGTGCACATCAGTTGGAAAAGCCCTTTTTTCCTGCTTTTTCAACCACATCTGTGTCACGCAAAGCAGCTGTGGTTGCAAATGCAGGAAATAAAGGTCAGGTAAGAGCCCAGGCGGGTGGGTGGGCCAAAACAGCAGCAGACATAGAACTGGTTCTATGTATGCTCTCTGTTTGCTGCTTTTCAGAGCAACCGGTTCTACAGAAGTGGACAGAACCGGTAGAATCCCACCCCTGCATACAGTTAATGTACAAGGTTAAGGAGCTCTTGGACTAAGTCAAGTGGCCCAATAACCTAGGATGTATTAAAGGTAGTTCTCCCATGAGCTGTTCAGAGCATCCAGTAGTGGGAGGTACTTAGTCTCTTCCTAGACAGGCTGGGCTTAATTATTAGGATGCTCCTCCTCCTCCACAGGACTCCACCCTGCAGCCCTGGCCACTTCCCTCAGGGACAGACCCATTTGATTACAATGTTACCTAGATGACATTTTACTTCTGTCATCATCCATTTGGTAGTCAAATGCGGATACTCATACTACCATAATCACCCTTCAACAGCGTGGGTTTTCTGTAAACTGGGCGAAGAGTCATTTATTTATTATTTATTTATTTAATGAGATTTCTATGCCGCCCTATCTCCCAAAGGACTCAGGGCAGCTTACAATGATAAAAGAGAACAATACAAAAGTTAAAAAACAATTAAATATGAAATCTCACTAAGCCAATAAAATATATAAAACTATAGCTAAAATCCCCTCCCCTCCATCAGTCCGGGTCGATGAGTTGGAAAAGCCATGTTTTTAGGCCACGGCAGAAGGATCGGAGGTCAGGGTCCTCCTACAACTAGATTAATTCATCTGGCAGCTATCCTTGACACCACAGAAGAGAAGATTTTTCTTTCACCCGATAGGCAGGAAAATATTAGGAAACTGTCCCAGGAGATCAGAACCCTTAAATGGGTACCCTTGGCTTTACTATCGCAGTTATTGGGAAAAATGATCTCCTGTATCTCCATTGTTCCTTGGGCCCGCTTGCATGCCAGGACTCTACAATGGTTCCTGTTGCCATACCAACGGTCTGGGAGAGACAGTTCGTTGACTCGAGTCACAGTACCGAACACCGTCCTAAGATCTCTTCACTGGTGGACCGTTCCCACAATCAACCGTGGTTGCCCATTCAGAGATCCTCACAGAGAAACAATCATGACAGACGCCAAGTCTGTTTGGATGGGGAGCTCACTATCTTTCCCACATGGCGCAGGGACGCTGGACCATCCCAGAACAGGCATACAACATCAACTGGTTGGAACTGAGAGCCATCCACCTCGCCCTCCGCAGTTTTATCTTAATGCTGCATTCCAAACATGTACTGGTGCTGACAGACAACATCACCGTAAAGGCCCACATAAACAAACAGGGGGGCACACACTCCAGACACCTAATGAGAGAGGCGGAGAGATTCTTTCTGTGGGCCAAGAACAATTTACTTTCCCTCAAAGCCGAGCACATCTCGGGCATCTCAAATGTCCAAGCGGACTGGCTCAGCAGGACCACGCTCAACCAGTCAGAATGGCACCTACACCCCGTGATATTTCAAACGGCAGTACAGAGATTCGGCCTTCCGGTAATCGACCTATTTGCCTCTCCCTTCAGTGCACAACTACGTGATTCATCTCTCGATACCCATCACAAGGGGCGGAGAACGTCAATGCCCTCCATTGTCCCTGGCCTCCCGGGCTCCTATATGCATTCCCCCCCTTCTGGTGATACCCAGGTTAGTCCAAAAGATTCTGGATGAGAGGACTGAGTTATTAGTGATGGCTCCGTATTGGCCCAGACGGACATGGTTCGCGGACCTGAGGGATCTGTCCATCGAAGACCATTGGAGACTTCCCTTGTCAACAGTCTCACTTTCCAGTTCTCCACCCGGACCCACAATGGTTCAGCCTAGCCATTTGGAAATTGAGGGGAGACGTTGAGATCTGAAGACATTTCAACTAGGGGCATTGACACCATACAAGCGGCTAAGCGACCCTCTACAATTCGAATATATAATGCCACCTGGTCCATTTTTTGTCACTGGTGTACAAGATCATGAGTAGACCCCACCTCTCCATCGGTGGCTCAATTGTTAGACTTTTTGCAGGAGGGCCTAGATAAGGGGCTATCTCCAAACACCTTATGCAGACAAATAGCGGCCCTGGCTTCGGTGATCTCTTGGGGTGACCTTCGTTCCATCTCCCACCATCCTTGGGTTCGCAGTTTCCTTCAGGGTGCCACCAACTTTCGCCCTCCGGTAGTGCATTGGTACCCAACTTGGGACCTGATCAAGGTGTTAACTGCACTTATCAAAGATCCCTTCAAACCCCTGAGGACCACCAGCCTCCATTTCCTGACATACAAAGTCGTCTTCTTAATTGCGATCACATCGGCTAGGAGAATCTCCAAATTGGCAGCCTTATCAGTAAGAAAGGACCTTTGTATATTCCACATGGACAGAGTTGTCCTTAGGCCTGACTCAACCTTTGTTCCAAAAATCTATTCAGCCTTCCATAGAGCGCAGGAATTAGTGCTTCCTAATTTGTGTTCAGCTCCATCTCATCGACTTGAACGTCAGTGGCATTGTCTCGATGTATGACAGGCATTATGCATCTACTTACAATGCACGGCGCCTTTCCGGAAGGCAGAGGCCCTCTTTGTTTCTTTTCTTTTCTAAGACTCAAGGTCGCAAAGTTTCCTCTTCAACAATTGGACAATGGCTGAGGGCCTCGATAGCCAAATCATATGAAATTTAATCCCTCCCAGTGCTGGAGGGCATCACAGCCCATTCCACAAGGAGTGCGGCAACAACGGCAGCTTGGGCCACCCAAGCCCCAATAGATGAAATCTGTAGAGCGGCTACTTGGGCCTCCCCATCGCCCTTTATTAGGAACTACAAAATCGATGTTTTTGCCTCTGCGGAGGCCTCATTTGGTAGAAGGGTCTTACAACAAGTACATAGGGACCAAGAGTAGACTTACTACCAGACGGAGTCCCTCTCTGAGCACAGTTTCAGCTTTGGTATGTCTCACTACTGGATGCTCTGAACAGCTCATGGGAGAAAGGGCGTTGGTACTTACCTGATACACCCGTTCTCTTTGAGCTGTGAAGAGCATCCAGCCCCACCCTATATCCATCTGGTGGGGCACTGTTCCGGCCAACTGTTCTTTTAGGTAGGTTGAAGTATAGAACAGTTCACCACTTCAACTTCACAAAAACTGGGGACGCTAGGGTGTAGTCCCGTGGAAGAGGAGGAGCCCAGCCTGTCTAGGAAGAGACTAAGCACCTCCCACTACTGGATGCTCTTCACAGCTCAAAGAGAATGGGCATATCAGGTAAGTACCAACGCCCTTTTTATTGTGACTTGAATCTCATCAATACTGATTGGAACTTCACTAGAGAAAAGAGAGTGTTCTAAAAATGTCACTCAAGGAGTTGAAGGAAAACAAATACATCTCATTTATGCAAGAATTTCTCTTAATTATAATTAAACTTTAAATGAAGTCATCATTACCCATAAATATTCACAGGTGGATTTCATATTTCTTTGAAAATTCTTTTGATAGTTTATTAATGCCCATGTTTTCATAAACAGCTTGCATGCTTCAAAATTGTAAAAAGTTGTACATTAATTGCATTTAGAGCTTGAACTTGGGCAAGATAATGGACTGAACCAGGGCAAAAGAATAAGGCTTTCTTAAAGAGAGATAGGGATTGTGCATGATTATCTGTTTGGAAGAATGATTTTGTTCTGTTCTAGATAGTACTGAAATATTTCTAAAGATTTAGTTTACAAACTTATGTAATGATTAAACGGGTATTTTAGATCCATTGTTATCATTAGAGCACAGTAGTTCATCTCAGCTATCTCTTCAGTTTCTTAATTCTCAAGTCCAGAAATTTATGTAATCTTGACAGAAATTTCCACAAGTTTGACCAATGCTGTTTCTGTCCCATAACTGACCTAAAACCTGACTGGAAGGGCATCTATATAATATATTTCATCTAGGACCCTCTAAAGCTGCCAAGCAACCACTTTTTCTAATCTCCTCCCTAAAAAGAGAAAGTGAGAGAGTGGATGGAAATTGTCCAGACAGGTGGGATCAAGAGATAGTTATTTTAAGGAGGAAGCAAGCTTAAAAGATCCCAGAAATGTTACCTCCTGCAGTGAGATATTTACCATTGTCCAAACCCACTTGGCTGTCACATCCTGGAACCTTTTATCAACCAGGAGGGACAGGGATCTAATTAACAGGTGGTTGTATTGACAGTATTGAGGACCCTGTCCAGTTCATGAATGCTAGCAGGATCAAACTGTTCCCAGATAACAGGTAAGACCTTTCCCCAGGCATCTTGCATGTACCTGCACTCTGTGTGGACTCCAATTGGGAATGAATCTGTGCAACTTTATCAGGTGTATGGAAAGCACTGCTTTTTGGTACCTGATCTCATAGAATGGCATCCCAAAAGTCAGACTCACATATTCTTTAATTGCATTGTAGAAAGTAGTGAAAACAGAAGTCTTCCATAAGATATTTAGTAGTTAATTTGTTTGCCATAAGTTCATTATTTATTACTTCAGTTTATTATTACTTCAGTTGAATGATAATTCCGTTCAGCTCTGTGGAATCATTTTTATGTTTTGGTATTTTACCTTAATTTATTATCATGGATGTAGATGTTTTATTGTTTGTTGTGATCTTGTAAACTAATGGGGGACCCTGAAGGATACAGTAGTATACAAATGTAATAAATAAACATTTCAAATCTAAAGCAGAATCACATAAAAACTCTAAAAATGCTTTTGCCCAATGTTGGAAAAAGCCATACATACCCGTAGAGGAAATTGTCATACAAAAAATTATGAACTGTGTCAAAATGGACAAACTATCATTGAGTTTAAAAGATAAGGAAGATTCAATATTTTACAAAGTATGGGAACAATGGTATAGCTGGATAGATCGGAGACAGTAAAGATAGGTAATTATTAAATATATTTATTATTAAATATAGAATATAGATAGAATAAAAATATATTTATGCACAAGTTAATATCTGTTATTATTGCACATATGATTGCTATATAATTATCACCACAAATAGCTGTTATTGAGTGATATACTTTTTATGTTTTTTTCTTTTTTTTCTTATGTTTTATGTTTTTCTGTTTTTTATGTTTTATGTGTTTTTTTAATGTAATAAAATTCAATAAAGTTTATTTTAAAAAAACCTCTAAAAATAATATCAATTTCAAGTGTAGGACAAATAGTTTTCCTTGGTTTTTCCTGCTCCAAATGTGATTAATTTTCCTAGTATCTCTTGAGGCTTGTTCCTGAAGCCCTCCATGTAAGGAATATATTTGCTCTCTTTGAATGAATGCATAGCAGATAAAAAGTATGTTTATTTACCATACTAAGCTAAGCTAATTCTTCAAATGGAGCCTGTTGGAAGTTACAAGACTGAAATTTGCTATTTTTATTGTATATTGTTGTGGAATGTTTTATATAAAAGACACTCTGTGTAAACATAGGGGGATGTGACTCATTGTGCTTGCAGACCAGGCTTGGAACACCATATTGTTGATTCCTAGAAGTGAGCGCTGAATCATGAAGCCTACTAAGTGTTTATCCAATCTTCATATAAAAGCAGAGCAGCAGCAGTATATTAGAGAAAGTATGTTGAGTCTCTGAAAGAATCTCTTTTTTTTGCAAAAAAGTTTTTATTTTTAAGACAAACATACAAATAAAACCAAAACATGAAACCATCTTCCATATTATATACATACAGTGTGTCAGTTGATTACAAATCTTTTGTGCTATCCTTTTTGTCGTCATCACTCACGATTTATATAAACTTTCACACTGTCAACTTAACATATGCTTATATATTTATCAGTTATTAAACATCTATGACTAGGCTATTTATTCCATCATTTTATACAAGATATTCCCAATTTTTGTGTTAAAATTTATATTATCCAGAAAGAATCTTTGTACTGTCTCAGGAGTGATTGGCATAATTACTTCAGCGGTATGATCAAACAGCTTCACCAGGATTTTCCTGGTATCTGTAGCTGCATATGCTACAGAATTTCATGTGGGTCTTTATAGGTTGAAGGCTGAACTAAGATCATATGAGTCATCATTCATCACATACTTAGGAATATTTCAAACTAAGTAGCATCTGTGTGAGTTGGGTCATCTGAGATATAAATATTTTCCATTATTGCCTTTGCATTATTTACTTACTTCCTGAATACCATTGCGAGTATTCTTAAATATACCACATAACATTTTTGTTGCCAAGATGTCCCCATCAACCCTAATTCATAAATTATAAAAGGTGGAGTTGCTAAATTTGAGAAAGTTTAAGTGGATGACATAGCAATTGAAAATCTCTGGGTCACAAAAAAGGAGCAGTGTTTATAATGATAACTTTATTTGCTTTGAGGAAATCATTTAGGATGCTAGGATTGGATATATCTGTTATCGTTAAAGTGAGGGAAAACTAAATATGGAGAACAGTAGTACTTCTTCCTGGTCTTTTCTCTCAGTTTCTCTTTTTCTCCTTGACTGTCTCACACATATGCACACATTTGCACACACAGTAGCTAGGTCCCATTATATTTATATAGAGCTTTCTAAATATATTCCACTCCTGAATTTTTGAAGTTTTAATATCTAAAAGAAAATGATATTTCCCTCTACCTATCATCCTCCTGCTAGACAATTACTTTTAAAAACTGCCTTTTTTTACTTGCTAAGAAACTTGATGTCTTCAATTTTCCTCCTTAATTATAGCTATTAATAAGTGAAAATGAGCAAGGTATTTGTAATGAGAGCAAAGGAAGTAGATATGAATATGTAATACTGTCTTATTTGCCACAAAATGTGCTTTCGATTTGTGTTAGACCAGCAATAATTCCCCAGTCTCAGGTAGAAGTACTTTTCAAGTTCTGGTTTTTAAGGACCTAAGGATTGCATTAGACATGCAAAATATGTTCTTTGCAAATGAACATCGTGTCATTGAACCAATACAATATTAACCAATATGTTCTCCAATGCGCTCAAGCAATAGCTCTTAATTCTCATTGCTTATGCCAATGCTTATTACTAACGGCATTTTTGCAAAGTCAGCTTATTGCCCCCAACAATCTTGGGTCCTCAATTTACCTACCCTGAGAGGATGGAAGGCTGAGTCAACCTTGAGCCTGGTGGGATTTGAGCCTGCAGTAATTGCAGCCAGCTGGAATTAAGTGCTAGGCATTCAACAGCCTGCACCACCAAGGCCCTTAACTGAACTGGCTTTACCACTGAATTTGAGTTTTAAAAAAAAGGACAAGTTACTGGCTACTAAATGTATTATTTCTGGGTTTTCTCAGTTGTACGGGTCAGAGAATCCAAAGCATTTATAGAGATGATATGCATCATGTAAAATTGTGTAGTTTCTTTTAAAAACACTTTAAAAAAAAGCTTTTCTCCAGAAATATCTATCTGTGGCATACACATCTCCAGGTATATGTTGTTGCTTGCTCTTTGGCTTGGTAGAGATAAGCCACATCAATACATTAGAGGCTAAATATACCTGTGAGATTAATATAAATGCATACTATGGTGACACTGAATACCATGTGGTTGCAGTTTTTCCCCCTCTTATTATAATAATAGCTGCCCATGATTATAATAAAAATAACTTCATTTGTATTGCTCTCCTAGCTAAACAGACATACATATTAAATATTTCCTTTCGTATTGTATTTTAGCTCACAGTACACAGAGAAGGATAGTTTATTATTCAATTAATTCCAGCTGGTGTATGTCTGAGAAAAATGTGAAACGATACTTCACAAAATACAGATAGTCCTTACAAGAGTTCATTTAGTGACCATTCAAAGTTACAACAACACTGGAAAAAGTGACTTATGACCATTTTTCACACTTACAACCATTGCAGCATCCATTGTCATTGTAATCAAAATTCAGATGCTTGGCAACTGAGCCATTTTATGATGGTTGCAGTGTGCTGGGGTCATTTGATCACCTTTTGTAACCTTCTAACAAGCAAAGTCAGGAGAGTGTCCAGATTCACTTAACAACCATATTACTATTTTAACAATTACAGTGATTCACTTAACAACTGTAGCAAGAAAGGTTATGAAATGGGGCAAAATTCACTTAACAAATGACTCATTTAGCAACATAAATTTTGGGCTCAATTGTGGTTGTAAGTCAAAGACTATCTTGTATTTTATACTGGCTATTCCTTTTCTGATTTCTTGTTGAAGGGTTATAAATTAAACCTAAGGTGCAGATTTATTCAGCATTCACTTTGATCCTGAAGTTTTTATCCATCCCTCTTATGAATTCTGAAAAATCCTTAAAATGGGATCACTTTTTAAAGTATTCTTTCTTTCTCTACAGATAATCTAATCAAAGCCATCTTGTCAGTAACGAAGAACTACCACCTTACTCCAACCCTTGACAGGTGAGTCGATTTGTTAGTCTTGGCCTGTGAGATATACAGTATGTATTGCTTCTGAATTAATTAGAGAAGAGTTGCTATTATCAGCTGTTGGTGTTTCTACAGCTGATGTAATGGCATTTGGGAATTCCATTGAGAGAATGGACCCAGAGAGACTGCCTAGGGAATGGTGAGATAAGAGACAACATAGTTCATAGCTGGATAGTAAGTGAGGAAGAAGTTCAAAAGAGGCCCTTCATAATTTCTTGGGGTGTAAAGGAGATGGACGGGGAATTGTACTTTCAGACTTATAAGGTTTTGTTAATGTTGCCTTAACAATGTATTCTTTTAAATACATTAACTTGCCACAATTCCCCAACTATGAATTTTTAATATTTTATAATATTTTATTTGAAGAACATAGAAAACACTCTAACAAGGTAACAATCCAGTATTTATAATTTGTGGATGGCAACAAGGGCTATTTATTGGATTTCTTACTACATCCACCTAAGGCTGAGTTGCTGATGTGTATTTAGATTATGTGCAGGAAATATTTCTCCGAATGCTATATGCCCAGATTTCCTTGCAGCCTTCTGTAACATTGGGACCTCAATTCCATTATGGTCCTGCTGTTAGGTATTATGGAAGTTATAATGTGATACATCTGACAGGTTGAAGAATGCTGTTTTACATTTAGTATCAAACATGTTTCAATTTCATAGTTTTAATAAGTCCTACTTCCACATAGTCAAACTGAACAGTACCTTTTAGTATTCTCTGAAATTAACTTTGTACCAAGTTTTTACATTTTTCTGTATTTTCCATTAATCATTGTTCTGTCAGATTTCTCTTCTTCATCAGATGCTCCTCATTTTCTAAAGCAAATGTTCATGACTTACCTTGCATTGCCAAAGACACTGAAAAATCAACATTCTGATTTGTGGCAAAAATGTGAACAATCCACTCATAACAAAACACTGGGATTAATTTACTGCAGCTGGGGCATATTTGCGATGAAATTGAGACAGAAAGGAATAAAAGAGATTCAGGAAGTGTGTATACAGGTGAGGAATGAAGGTTATACAAATAGCAATAAGTGACTTATGAACAACAATAGTGAAATTTATGAAACAAACTAACTTTCTCACAAGCCCAATAAACTATCATTTTATTGATTGGACAAAACCCTCTCCACCATTTTATGGATACATTAAATTCCATCACCATTTATGCATTAGAATTATTTTGCACATGCAAAAATCTGATTCACATCTAACAGATATATGAATTTCCTTCCCATTCATTGATTACATTGAGAGGTTATTACTACAGGACAGGAGTTGGCAACATTCCCTTGGTTAGGATCAGAGGCCATGCCACCATCACCATTTCCTCTTCCTTTTCCGCTACACAATTCACTCTCACTGGTACCAGGCAGAGGACTTGTGGCTCCATCTAAACTAAAAGTGGCTAGTGAAATCATCACCAAAATGACTTCATACCCTAGGAGGTGGAGAGTGCTCACATGCGCAGCTGAACAGGTAGTTGCTCTATCCTCCTCTCTATGGATCATATTTTTATTGGGATTGTGGGCTGGATGACTTTGGTTAATGGGTCACATCCAGCCCACAAACTCTAGGTTGCTAACCCCTGTTTTGTGGCCAGGTAATTTTAATCAAATGCTGTTTTCAACTTTTTCCGATTCCGGGATTGAAGTAAAACCACTTTCTCATCCCAAAATTGAAGAAAAAATTTGACTGAGGCTAGGGATGAGATAAATTACATTAAAAGGATAGGAGACTAGAAACAGATTATGATCTCATGGTCACACTGTCTTCCTCTCTGTTGTATTCAAGAAATCCATTAAGGTGGTGCTTTTCAGAAGAGGTTTCCTTTTTATTAGTGGCAATGTAGCAATAGGGAGAGTAATGATTATAGTTTTTTTAAAGGTGATTTTAATTCTATGCCTTATTATTTTCATGGGTTTAAGTTGGCTAGGGTCATTAATGAGGCAGCATATACTTAAATAAATTAATGATATAATCAATAAAAAGAAATTACAATACATATTAAGGTTTAGTAAAGTACAAGAGGCAAATTCAGGCACTATCTTAGTTGCTCCCAAATATTTCTAACTATTTTATTTTATGTATCTTGATAATTGGCAGTCTACTGTTATTTTGTACTCTATGGTCATGCTCTTTTTAA
Source organism: Naja naja (assembly GCA_009733165.1). NCBI lineage: Eukaryota > Metazoa > Chordata > Lepidosauria > Squamata > Elapidae > Naja > Naja naja. Next base: position 61,349,184 of record CM019150.1, read on the forward strand.
GATTAATGCACAGTTTTTTCACACATCTTTATATTTATGGCAGGTACAGTCACTATTTGAGAGATGAGGGATTGCAATCCAGCCATCTGATCTTCAGTAAAAGTTACAGAAGGCAAGTTATTTTGTAGGCAGGGTAGCAGATTTTAAGAATGGGAACAGGAGTAGAAGACCTTAAAGAAAGAAAGCCATTTAATTTCCAGTTTTTTCAAATGCAAGAAACAGTCTGAAATCGCAATTTTGGGAAATTTACAGCCTTTTGTCAGAGATTGTGGCAGGATTGGTATTACAGATCAAAAAATCATCACCATATTTCAAACATTTTGCTGCCAAATTTTGGTGTGAAATAATACTCTTGTGCTAAAGGTATGTATGGCATATGGACTATCTAGTTTAGATCATCCATTTCAATTCCTCCTTTCTTACTTTATTTATCTTTTGATAACAAAGTAGGTGTCTCTGTGTTGAGAGAGACTGTTATTGATATACAAATTGCGGGAGGAGAAATCAGAGCATTTGTCCAGACTTATAAAAAAGACTAATTCAAATGTACAGCAATCAATTGCTAAAAATCAAATATATATTATTATTTACATTACTTTACAGCATCTTTTACCTTTGATAGTAGCAATCCATGGCCAAGAAAAACATACATATCTTGTGCAAGTTCCGAGTTAGACTAAAGCAGAAAAATAGGGACAACCAATTTCTACATGATAGATATAACCTTATGTCTATCATCTTCCAATACCAATATCTTCATTGTATTACTATCAAGGGCCATTCTCTTAATTGTGAATTAACTACTTTCTGATTCTTTTAGGAGAGACTGGCTCAGATCTGGATCAGAAATATTTCTGTGCCTATGTATTTCGCTGTTTAACCAGCTGCTCTTCTGTTTCCTTTCCAGTCTTAGCTGCAGACGATGTATTATTGTGGGAAATGGTGGCATTCTAGCAAACAAATCTCTGGGCTTGAAAATTGATGACTATGACATTGTTATCAGGTGAGTTGCTTCAGCAAAAGAGAAGAGAAAATATTATACAGGCCATTTTCATATATATATATATATATAACTCTTTCTGCTATTTATAGTAATATGAATGACAGCTGCACATTGGTTATCTAGGTGTTTACAAATATAAAAACTAGATTTTATAAATATAAACTCAATACCTAGATGACCAATGTGAAAGCTGTCATTCATATTACTATAAATAGCAGAAAAAGTGAAATTAACAAAAATAACAGCCATCCATTATTCAACGTTTGAATACTTGGTTCTTTTTTCAGCATTTGAAGTGATCCTTTGATTAGAATCCATTATTTTATCTTCATTGAAACAATCCTAATGACACGATTCTTATATTAGTTCATCTTCCTAATCTGGTGCCTGCCAGATGTGATCAATTTCAAGCTTCCCAAATTCCCAACCAGGATGTATTAACCTATTTTGCTTAATATTAGGCATAATTGATACCCAACATCCTGTTGTTAATTCTAAGGAACAGTTGCTGCAGGGCTACATGCAGTTCATAAGGAAGTGAGATTTTGTGGAAGCCACAGTTCTGTTTCCCCACTTTGCTCAGAATATCCTCCTCATCAGTCATGTCTGACCCTCAGCCACTCACTCCACTCAGAGCAGAAGATATGATTAAAGGGTTAAAAGGCCCAGCCCTCCTACACCAAATTTGTTTACTGCACAACTCCTGCTGAGGATTAGGAACAGTTTAGAAGGTAATAAAAGGAAAGGCTTCAAGGCTTTTCCAATGCACTCAAATGAAAGAAACTATTTTCCAAAATTATTTCAAAATGGGATTCTTGGCAAGGAAGATAGAAATAGCTATCTTCTGGAGCTTATGTCACAACACTTTGCATTTGATAGGATCTTGCATTTAATGTTTTTGGACCTGACCTGCAGTTTGTTTTGTTTTAATACAGGCAGTAATGATACAAGTGAATCTTATTGTTTGCAGAGGTTATATTCTAGAGTTCCATTTATAGAAAATACTCAATGTAACTTTTAAATAAATTAAACCTTGGTCACTCAAAGTTGTATCATTTTTTGACTTACGACAATAGATAAAGAAAAAGTGAATATGTATCCGTCATCCAAAATTGTAAGTCTGGAGCGCCTTTCCAGGATTCAATAATTAGGGACTTTTACTATCTCCTATGCACAATAACTCTGTAATTCATGTTTATGGTGATAAATTCCAGTTTTTCAAATATATTCTTCAAAAGAACACTCACACCTTTACAACAGCTGTTAATAGGTTAACAATTATATGAATATTACGAGGGGGGGAAAGGGTATAGTTTTCCCTCTCCAGTTGTGTCCAACTCTAGGGCATGGTGCTTATCTTCATTTCTTGGCTGAGGGAGCCAGCATTGTCTGAAGACATTGCCTTGGTCATGTGACCAGCATGGCTATGCACCAAAGGTACACAGAATGCTGTTACCTTCCTACCAAAGTGGTACCTATTTATCTACTTGCATTTGCATGCTTTCAAACTACTAGGAGTTCCTTGCAAGTTGCAAGTTCAACAGACATTTTAAATGAATTATTTACATAAGTGATTATGTTTTTGTCATAAAAAATATTTTAATTAATATTTAACCAATCTATTTAGAGTGACTTGGACATATTTATAGAAATGTCTTTAAGTAAATATATTCATACTGAGGCAGTAATAATTTTCCATAGAATTTTTAATAATCGGTATTTTAACATGTATTTGTGGTGTTTTTTTTTAAATGTCAAATTTAAAGCCACAAGTGAAGGTAATAATATTTGGAATAAATGTTCTCAAATACTTAAAATCATTCAGAAAACAGGTAAAACTCAGCTACAGTACACATTTCCATTGCAGCATTAGAACCTGAGTGGAACAGATGAATTTACAGCAATTAATCCAATAGCCTCTTCAATTTCTTGAACTGTTGGACAACCTCAGTAAGTTTTTGTATGTAAAATGCATAATGAACAATAAAACATAATATATCATCAAAAGTTAACAGTAGTTTATGTTCAATTCCAGCCATAGCTACATTTAAAATGCCATCAGTTTATTCAATGGGACAGGTCAGTAATTCTAGTGTCAAGTTTAAAGAGGAGATATTCCCAACAAGCACCACAAAATAGATTAAGAAAAATATCAATTTGTAGTAAACCTAGTAGAAGGCATAGAGTACCTCACATTAATGTAGTTAATAAAAACTTTAACAAATCTGTATATAGACAAACCTCTTTTGAACTTTCCAATGTAGTATGTCAGTATCTCTCTGCTACTGCTACTGGTTGTAGAATTTCTTACTATTTAAGTAAACTTTTATTTATTTTATTTAACAATCTAATATTACCAGGTCCTTGGTGACTTTTTAGAAATCTACATTGTATGGGTTGAATAATTTGTGGTAATATTTTTTATAGTTTATGAACTAATATAATAGTTAATTCATGTTTAACAAAGAAATTGGATGCTAACTTGAAGAAAGAACACAATAGCATAGGCTTCTAAGCAGGAGATTATTTAGAGAAGCTTAATTATTGAATTCCAGTAGCACTGGAACAACATCCACCCACTTATATAAATCAATATGTTTCTTGTACCAGTCTACGGAATAGCCATCTGGACCAAGAATGCTTCCTGTTTCATGGATTTCATAATATGCCCTTATTTCTTAGAAAAAAAGATGCAGTTGAGTAGACAGCCCGATAATTCATTATCTTAGGAAAAACCAATCCATGATTACATTTGACTCTGGAATTTAGAATAAAATGGAAAGTATGTTTGTTTGTTTATTTATTCTATTTCTTAACTGCCCATTTCCCCATTTATGAAGTATGTATTATTACAAGTTGAATCTTTGTTGTCTCTCTCAGCAGAAATAATACCACTTGATTGCAGTTGTTTCATTGTAAGAAATTTGTAATCTATCAAATAATATAGTCATTCCTGCCATCTTTGCCTTGTATAATTTAATAAATATTCTGCATCAAATGCATAAAGAGAACTGAGTTCCTGTTTAAAGTCCATAAGAGTTGTTTGTTTAAGTGCTATGTTTAAGTATTTGTCTTAAAACACAGCCATCAGTCAGCCAGTATAGTATACTACCATTTGGCAGCCTATTTGTCTCCTGTAAGATGGTCTCAGTTGTGGCTTAGCAAACTCCAGGAACCTTGTCTTGATAATTTCAAAATTCTCACAGAAGATATTTTAAATTACTGTGCTGAGCACATCATATTTGACATGACAATTATAGAACTGCCCAAATAGGTTGTTTCAGCTGTATTTGTTTATTTATTGATATCCCACCTTTATTATTTTCAATAACTCAAGGAGATGAACATACCTAATATTCCTTCCTCCTCTATTTTTCCCACAACAATAACCCTGTGAGGTGAGTTGGGTTGAGAGAGAGACACTAGCCTAATGAAAGCCAGCTTTCATGCCTAAGGTAAAAACACGTAGTCTCTTGGTTCCTAGCCTGGTGCCTTAACCACTAGACCAGGGATGTCAAACTCATGGCCCGCAGGCCGGATGTTTCATGTGCTGGCCCCACCCCTGCCCAGTTTAGTGAAGAGGGGAAAAGCCCTGATACGTCACCTGATGATGCCATGACAACGTGAGTTTGACACTCCTGCACTAAACTGGCTATACTCTCTTAGCACTTATTCCAATCATGTTTTTTAACTGTTTGATGGTTTAGATTTTTCTCCAGTAATACTGCAGTAATTTCTAGTATTTGAAGTAGTTTAGGTTGGAAGTTCTTTCCCCCTTTATGTAAGTGACACAGCCTTAAAATTGTCTCTGTTATCGGAGACTTAAGTCTTCATGAATTAGATAGATTTCTGAATTCTTTGAGGAATGTTTCAGCTGATATAACCATGATTTTGAGGAAGCCCTGATCTCATTAGGGAATAACGTTAAGAAATGTACTTTTGAAAGAATAACTTTGAAGTATTTTATATCTCATTTTAAATGCTCATTTGTTACAATATTCACTGTACTTCTAATTAACACATTTGCAATTCTGTGAAAAACTTCAACTAAATTGTAACACTGCAAACTTAGTACAGACAGCAACTTAGCAGCAATTTATATGTTGTAAAAAAGAAATGCAAAAATAGTATGAAGGAATGAGAATGACTCTAGGAATTCCTTTGTATAACATAATTAAAAATAGTGTGCCTGATATCTTTAAATGAGTATTTTTCTCAAGATTTGTTAGTAGTAATAGGTGGGAAATATGGGAAGTATCAAGTTGCTAAAGGAATTCGTTGCTTCTTCCCTGATATAACTGAAAACTCCCGAAATAACATGATTTTAACAGGGTTTAATTATTCTTGCCTCCTTAAAATTTTTATACTGCTTTAAATTTTTAATGCTGACATTTTAAATTCTTATATACTGTTTCATATTTTGAGGTTTTATTATACACTGCCCAGAGTGCCTGTTTGAGTGGGATGGAAGTTCAGGAATGTGAAATATAAATAAATAAAAAATAAACTTATTTTGCCAATATTAATACTTTATCCATACAACATATAATCACATATCTTGCCTCCAAAGAATAGACCATTTATAGTGTAAACTAATGGCAGTATCAGCCAGTTCTATTTTTGCTTTATTTACTACTTACTGCTTTATTGGCAGTAACAATCCTCAATAATTTGAGTGTGATACTTTTGCAATTTTTACCGTGGTGGAGTTCCTGACATTGATTTTTGCCACACAAAACTTTGAACTCTAATATAAATACAGTTCATAATTTTTCTCTTATCTCCCGGAAGGCTGAATTCTGCTCCAGTAAAAGGCTTTGAAAAAGATGTTGGTAGCAAGACAACAATGCGGATAACATATCCAGAAGGGGCTATCCAGAAACCGGAGCAGTATGAGAAGGATTCACTGTTTGTACTGGCAGGATTCAAGTGGCAGGATTTCAAGTGGCTGAAGTACATTGTTTATAAGGAAAAAGTGGTAAGGTGTTTTTTTTTTCTCCTTGGATTTTTGAGGGTTATTTACTTATAATTACAACATTGATTTCCAAAGAAATGAAATGATAAAATATATGTGATTATAGTGACCACAAATGCTGCAGCTTTCATCAGAAGTTGCTTATATGTGTATTATGACCACATCATATGTGCTGTTACTTTAATATAATCTCAGTTTTCTGCAGAAGCTTCTGAAATAAAACTTAGTTATCAGCTCAGTATGTATGTTTCTTGCAAATTCCAATTCTATGGAATTGCATATGTCTTAACAATAGGTCTTAGGTGTTAGAGTTTATTAAATTCAATTGAAGTTGTTTATATAATAATAATAATAAACCTGGGATGGCAACACATAACAAATACTTGATAATGATAGATACCTGCTGGAAAAAGTCAATAATAAGGTTGATAAATGAAAACAATAGCCATAAGTAATAAATTCAGACTAAAGACTGCATGATATATTTGAGGACTGATTAGATCAAGATGTGTCTTGCATCCTAAGCAATACAGTTTTTAGAAACCATATGTAAATAGATTTTTATAGAGGTTTTTCATTTGTACTTGAATATAAAATGTTGAAACTATTTTTATTTTTGTTCTCAACTTTTGTAGGTTATTTGTTCTTACTTGCAAGTTACATTCTATTCTTTGTCAATTATTTGAACTGTATACGATGCTGTTAGTAGAGCATGTTTTGTTAGCTTAATAGCAAATGCAGGGGACAACTGTGCTTTTAGTTGGGAATTATTGTCCTTTTTGCATCTGTTTTGTTAGGATATATCTAGCAGAAATATATTTCAGAAATACAGATCCTTCCAAGATTAGCTCAGGTTATGCAAATAAGCTATTTAGTTGGTTGATTTAAAGATAATTCCTAGTTTCAGAAAAAAGATTTCATCTGCAAATTCTCATTCAACATCTGCTTTGTGTTGGCCAAGAAGCCAAGCAAGGGCAAATGTTTATTATTTGTATTTTGGTAATTTCCAGATTTTTCCTTCTTACTTGAATATACCCAATTTCACCAATAATCTACCCAAACATGAATTTACAGAAGAAGTGCTGGTGGCATCAAGGTATAGTCTTCATTAGTAGAAGTCTGATGGTTAGTGAACACTTACCTGCAAGTGCAGCCATGTTAAAAACCTGCTTGTTGCACAGGCATCTGTGAGTCACATAGTGCAGGGAAGGCTTTGAGGATCAAGTAGGGTTCAGTTGTATTTCATCAAGGGAATTAGAATATATGTGCTTCCTTGCCCTCTCAATCTATATGTGCATCAGTTTGGTGACCAATGTATTTTAGGGATATGAATAATTATTGATCAAAGTTGCATAGCTTAGGAAAGAAAACAAGGCATAATGTTAGTCAAAATACTCCTTTTAGACATCCTTTAGTGGAAGAAGGTACGAGAGAAATTCCCCATTTTATATAGTATAGGAGACTAGTCATGATTTGTATTTGAAATGTGAGATACAAAGTGGTTATGTGAACACAAATTGAATATTTATTGGAGGAAAATAATGCTGTCTCCATATTTCTTATTTCTGCTTATATAATTTTTGGAGGGATTATTAGCTGAGCTTACTTTAGAGTCATAGAGACCTTTCAGTATCGTAATAGTAAGTTTTGTAAAGAGATGAACTACAGTATAATGCAGTGTGAAGTAGTAACTAATCTTTCCTTGTTGAATAGCTTATTGTGACCTCTGGTACTTCCTTATTAAGTATTGTTTGTCATCACACATCTGAATTCCTTATTACCATTAGACAAAAGCTACACAAAAACATGCACTTTCACCCTGAAAGCTGATGCACAGTCCAAATAGGTTAAAACTAATCCAACTTGCACCAAAGCGGGAATGGGTTCTCTAGATGCTTAAGAATGAGTCACAATCACGAGGGAAAAGCAAAGGGAGAGGCAGAAAGCAGATCTGTCAAGCCGACTACTTCCAGAAGGAATTAATACACACAGGGACTAGAACATAAATTTCTCTTTACTTCACCTCCTTTTTCTTGTTTTGTAAGCTAATTTTGCCAGATACATCTAGAAGCATTACAATATATGTCAAGAAACATTCTTGGAGGACCAAAAAAAAAGGGGGGGGGGCTTATTTCATCCTCCTGCAATCTGCCTCTCTATATACTACTAAAACTGTTGTATCTGTTTGATATTTTGAAACCTTCAAATGTAATCTACCATTAGGTATAATGATGAATTATAGGGTAACAGTTTTTGAATCAACATACTTCAAATGGCTAACTTAAAGAATCCATCCAAAAGCTGGCAACTATGACTCCTATGGGAAAGAAATTTGGCAAAGTTGTGGCCTCTTCAGCTCCAATGCACCATTCAACTACATGTCCCCAAAACCTGTGGTCCTGTGGTGCAAGGGAAAAGGGGAGGGATGTATCCCTACCCTCTTACCCACCTCTCTCTGGCCCTGCACCTCCTCAACTGGTAGCAAGGCCTAACAGCTGAACAGGGATTGTCTGCTTTGGGAATCAAAGCTGAAATTTGAAATACATGCCTGACTTGCATGCATTCCCGACTTACAACTACAATTGAGCCCAAAATTTATGTTGTTAAGTGAGACCTTTTAAAGCAAGTTTTCCCCATTTTATGACCTTCCTTGACCCAGTTGTTAAGTGAATCTTGGAAACTGTCATAAATATGAAGCAGTTGCCAAGCACCCAAATTTTGATCACATGACCATGGGGATCCTACAACAGTTGTAAGTGTGAAAAAGAGTCATAAGTTACTTTTTTCAGTGCCATTTTTTTAAGTTGTCACTGAATGAATATTTGTAAGTCAAGGACTACGTGTATCTCAATGGCAGTGGGCAATAAGGGATGGAAAGAAGGGAGCAATTTAGATGCCTGCTGGTGAAATAGGGCTGAGTGGGGGTGCCAGCAGGCAACAGGTAAGTCCTCTTTTTCCCTGAAGGGAAGGGGCCCTTGGGCACACACTGGGATGGCAGGTAAGTGTGCAGTTTTCTTCATTGTCATTACCTCCTTTTGTTCCCTCTCTCCCCAGCAAAGTGACAAGTAGTTTCCTGGTTGGAACTGCCAAGGAGAATGAGTAATTTCTGATGTTCCCTGCCAGCTTCCCACAAGCAATGTCAATGGGAAAGCTATCAGGAAGTCAGTTGTTCCCATCACATTGCTTTTTTGCCTACCTATAGTTATTGTCTTACTCTATTTACTCTTATTCTTTACTCTATTTCTGAAAGAATGACCCAACAACTCACGGTTATTAAGTATATTACTAAAATTTTTGTGTGTCTCTGATATTTTGTAATTGTCAATTGGATGAGGCAATACATCATAGAGCAATACATTTGAAATCAATTCACCCACAGAGTTGGCCTCTTCAGGGTGCTGTCGGCCAAACAATATTGGCTGGCGGCCCCCAGGGGGAGGGCCTTCTCTGTGGCTGCCCCTGCCCTCTGGAATGAGCTACCGGTAGAGATCCGGATTGTCCCCAACCTGAGAGCCTTTCACCGCGCCCTTAAAACATGGCTGTTTAAGCAAGCCGATCTATCCCCATGAGATATTTTAAATTTTTTGATTGGAATTATTGTTTTTAACCATTGTTTTTAAATTTTTAAAATTTGATATGGGTGGGGCTTAATTGAGTTTAATTTTATTTTAATATTTGTATTGCATGTTTTTTAATTGCCTTGTAAACCGCCCTGAGTCCCTTTGGGGAGAAGGGCGGTATATAAAACCAATTAAAATAAATAAAAATAAATAAAATGGGCTAACTTACCGAATGCATCCAAAATTCAGGACCCATGACTTACATGGGATCGAAATTTGGCAAATTTATGGTTGTTTCAGCATCCAACTACACTTGGATAGAGTTGTAGGTTGCATGATGTAAGAGTTGTATATCCCTGTCCTCTTTCCCACCTCTGGCTCCTGCACCTAGTCAGCTGGCAGCGAAACCTGACTAAGTGAGTAGCCACTGGCTGCTCCAGAACCAAGGCTGAAATTTGTAAACTGTTAATGATGGTGACTGGATAGGGAAGAATGAAGGAATAACTTTGATCCCTACTGGCAAAGTAGGGCTGACTGAGAGCACAGTCAGGTGAGCCACTTTCCTCCCTGGAGGGAGGAGTCCCTTGGGGACATGGCAGAGTGGTGGAGGATGCAATTTTCCTTGTGGTCTGTATCTCCCTTGATTTCCCTTCCCTACAGCAAAGTGGCAGACAGTTCCACAGTCAGCTGAGGAAAAGGAAGAGGCTTTATCAGGGCTCTCTTAAGAGGAGGTAAAACAGCATAGATTTTATTGCATGTGGAAAGAGGAAGGATGAAGGATCAACTAGGATGCTTGCTGGTAAGGCAGGGCTGACTGGTTCTGCTGGCAACAGATGAACTGTCTTCTTCCCTTGGGGAACACTGGAATGGCAAATAGGGGTGTTGTGAAAAATTCAAATTACACCTAGAGATATACTGTATATGTAATTCATCCAGCAACCACAATCCTGGCACTCCAAGTTCTGGTCATTAAGCAATCTTCTGTGTCATTAAGAGGGGGGAGCAAAAGAGATGATATCCTTTGGCAAGTAGCTCTTTCATGGCAAATGGGCTGCCTGTCAGAGATTTCAGCCCACCCTCTTTCAGCCAGCCTCCAGAGACAAAAGGAAGTCATTTCAGCAAGCAGTAATAGCATGCAACCTTCCCATCCAGCTCCTCCACTGATCTTCTAAGGAAGTCAGCAGAGAAGATTGCAAATGGTGATTACATAATTGTGGGTTGCTTGGCAGTTGTAAGTGTGAACAGATCAGGACCACAGGACTGGGGGAGTGGCAATATTTTGTGACCGTTGGAAATATTTTACAGATTGTAAAGCACCCTTTCTGAGGCCTTCTTAACTTTGGACCAATGTTTAAAAAATGTCCATAAGTTTAGGAGTACATGTAGAGTAGTTGCACTTGGTGGCTCAGGCTGTTAATTGCCTGCACTTAAGTTCCAGCTGCCTACAACTGCTGTAGGCTCGAATCCCACCAGGCTCAAGGTTGACTCAGCCTTCCATCCTCTCGGGGTAGGTAAATTGAGGACCCAAGATTGTTGGGGGCAATTAGCTGACCTTGTAAAAATGCCGCTTAGTAATAAGCAGGCATATACAATGGAATGAAGGCTATTGCTGAGCACACTGGGTTGCATCCCAAAAATTGTAAGCCGCCCTGAGTCTCGGAGAAGGGCGGCATATAAATGTAATTTAAAAAAAAAAGGCAATCCTAGTCACAACTCTGTAACCTGAAGATTACCTGTACGTTTCTAGCCTTTAAAACTTTCCTGTTTTTTTTCTGGCCAAAAATAAATTCTACACTCTAGTTCTCAGACCTTACATTTGTTTGAGAGACTTTAAGATAGGTGAAATTGAAAGTTTGGGAACCACTTATTGCATGCAGCTGGAAATTATGCAGAACACATACAACATTTTGCCAGTACACTGAGAATCTCATTATTTAGTCAGGTGCCTTTTATGTTATTATATTTTATTTTATTATTTCATTTCATTTTATTTTTTGCCATTCTTCTTTGTCTGTACTCCTTGGGGACAAATGTAACCTGACGGGTCTCAAATTGCTCAATGGAAGTGCTTACCTCAGATTTAACCAAGCTATGTTTGGCCAGAAAACTTCCCAGTTGTCATTATGTTAATTCTACCTGTCCTTGTGTAGTGGTGGGAGGGATTGAATAACTGCATTCCTCGTTGGGTGGGGCAGAACAAGCACATGTATTTCTGGAGGCTTGGGGGGTCTGCAGCCCTTGTTTTCTTCTTACAAAGAAGAAAAACCCAAATTACCTGCACCAATACACTCCAAGCTTCTGGGCAGGTCTCCATTCAAATTCTTGTTGTTCTTTGTAATTTTCACATACTTGTTCCTGGAGCATAGAGTGCAGAAATCTCCTCTTACAGCAGCTTTTATATTCAAAGTTTGTTCTTTTCTTGTTGATCTAACCATTCTGGTTTTTGGCTCTGCATCCAGGGTATATAATACTGTATACAAGCATTGATTTCTGGTATAAAAAGTAATAAAACAGAACAAATTTGTTTGTAAGCACAGTTTATCATAACGCACAACACAGCTCTGAGTTAAAACGTCTAAAACTTTGTTGAAGAAATTTCCATGCTTTACCACCCAGAAGATTAACTGCATCTCACATGTAAGCAGTTGTAATAGAAACCCTACATTGTTATTTCTAGAACTTGACAACTGCTTAATTTTCCATTTGAGTAAGGTGGTAGCAAGGATGCTTTACACTTTATCTGTTTTCTATTCTTTGCTTAGGATCTCCATAGCCTGGGGGAAAACTCTGTGTGCATGTTTGTCCTTGCAGAGGCATAACTAGAACATATGGGGGCAGGGGTTGAGAGAAGTGATTTAGAGCACAGAAGTGGTTACCTGAGAATGCTCTCTTCATATAAGATTAGTGTTGTAGATAAGAGATTGAGCTGCAAATAAGCCCCTGGTCTGGATGAAGCGTCTGTCCAGAAACTCACATGGAGGCCTTAACCACACTACTGTCTCATCCATAATCCTCCCTCCTGCAAAGCTGACTTATTCCACAGTGCTTATTATGAAGTGCTTTGAAACTTGAAAATTTGAGTTGATTTTAGAGGCAATAACTATATGAAAAGTTGTTTTAAAATGCAATAAATAATAAAGTGCAACCTTTTGTTAAAAAAAGCAATGGGATTTTATCTGTGCGTAATGTACAATTATCATTTAATATATAGAGGAACAAAATATTCATAGACATCTCCTTAATTTCTATAATTATGGATAAGCCTAGAAGACCTTTCTCTGTGTCTTTCCTTGTTGGTTAATGGCATTTTTGCATAGTTTCAGGAATCCATTTTTCTGAGATTTTCCCACTAAATATATTTTCATCCAGGAAGGTAGTTGATAACTTAATCAATGCATCTCAAGGGGAAAAATGCCATTCAAATAAGTAAAGCATATGTGAAGGAGCATCAAAAGCATGCCTTCTTCAACTTAGTGTCTTTCTGATATGTCCGGACCTTTCCCACATCCTACACATCCGGTGAGCACTAAGTTGAGGACAATATAACTTTTGAAGAACAAATAGCCAAGATGTTATAGATGAATTTGACTTACACAGGCACAACTCCCCCCATCAAATATACTTGCATAAATGTATTGAGGACTTCTTTCCCCTATTTTGTAGTTTTCTTCTTCTTGGTAGGATATGTATGGATAATCAGCCAGTTTCTCCAGTTCCATTATCATAATGGCTTAAGGAGCAGAGCTGGTCCCTGGAAGCTAGGTGCTCATTGAAACAATTGTACACTCATATCTTCTGCCCAGCAAAGAGACAATCATATATAAGAAACTCAACACAGTACACAGGATAGGCTCTGCACTGCTAGTGGTTTTCTGGATTGAGATGCCCTACGTATGGTCACTCATGTGCTCGTCATTTCCCGTCTGGACTACTGCAACGCTCTCTACATGGGGCTGCCCTTGAGGACCACCCGGAGGCTTCAACTTGTCCAGAATGCAGCAGCGCGGGTTTTGATGGGAGGTTCCTGATACTCCCATGTTACACCCCTCCCACGTGATCTGCACTGGTTACCGGTTGCCCTCCGGGTGACATTCAAGGTGCTGGTGTTAACCTATAAAGCCCTTCATGGCATTGGACCGGGGTATTTGCAGGAAACCCTGCTGCCAATAACAGCTTCCTGTTGACCCATGCATTCCCACCGGCAGGGCCTGCTCAGGGTGCCGTCAGCCAGGCAATGCCAGCTGGCGGGTCCCAGGGGTAGGGCCTTCTCTGTGGGGGCACCCACCCTTCGGAACCAACTACTGCTGAAGCTTTGGGTAGCCCCTGACCTCCGATCCTTCCGCTGTGGCCTAAAAACTTGGCTGTTCCAACTAGCCTACCCGGACTGAAGGGGGGGAGGGTTTTTTAGTGGTTTTAGTGGTTGTTTTTTAAACTTTTAATCAATTTATGAGATTCCTGGTTTAATTAATTTTTTAATATTTATATTGTACTGTTTTAGTATTGTAAGCCGCCCTGAGTCCTCAGGGAGATAGGGCGGCATATAAATCTCATAAATAAAATAAATAAATAAATAAATAAATAAATAATCCTATAAAGGTTGTTTACTCTGTTAATCTCACCTAGAAGTTTTGTATTTTGTCCTCCTTGGCAGGATTCTTTTGCTCCTAATCACTTTGTGATTGCAATAGATACAACAGGTGACAGTTTTCATTTGGCACTTATCTGTGACAGAAAGAAACACATTGTTGATCTTCTGCCCATTTTTCTACTTTGTTACATAACATTTTTTTCTCCTTGGCACTAGGTTTAGAACTTTTTTCTCTGTTTCCACATATAGTATTCTCTGCTTAAAACTTATTAATAAAGTAATATCATAGTGAATTTGTATTCACTTTAGCAAATGGATTAGTGCTAGATATTATTGCACAGTAGGCTAAAAGTTACCCAAGAGCAATGCTATGTTCTTTCATTTGTTTGCCCAACTTTCATTTATTTATTAACAAAAATATTTCTAAAATATCTTTACTCTCCTCCTCAGCTAAAAAAGCACCTCAGTTGTCATAATCATTGCCAATATTCTTATAGTAAAAAGGCATGATATGAAAGGAAGTAGTGATGAAGAGGGAAAATAACAATGTAGACACTAGTGTCCAATTCTGCAAAATTATTGCTAATGATTAGCTGGTATGGATAGAATATAGGAAAATAAAAGGCAGCCAGTCTTTTTGCCCTGTTTTCCATTTCTCAACCTGTTACAGCCTGGCAGAGATGGATTTAAAGATTCCATTCTTCCTGGGCTTTAAGAAAAGTGTCCAGATTCCTCTGTTCTGTCCACCAGAGGAAGAGGAATGCCTCTGATTGCAAATTGGTTTTTTTTTAAACCTAGCTTTACTATTTGCATGTTCATTCTTTATAATAAAAAGAAGTCTGTTTTCTTATTGTTAGAATTTGGATCTTTCCAGATACTTTGGACTGCATCTCCCATATTCCCCTGCTATTAGTACAGGGGGGAGGGAAATTAAAGCAGTTTTTCACACTTCTTAATGAGTTTGTGTGTAAGAGAGAAAAAGGGTTGAGATTTGCCTCTTGATCAGAGATTCTGGGAACTTTTTTTAAGCTCTAGGTTTCTTGCTCTAGGCACCTAGCAATCTCATCATAAGATTCCATCCTTTCTGGGCTTTAGAGCCACCCCTCTATTCTGCCAAAGCAGAGGAAGTGGGAATGCTCTGATTGCAAGTGTGTTTTGTTAGCATGTGGCTTTTGTAATTTTCTGTTTCACTTTTTGACTTTCATTTGCCTTTTTATGTATTTGGGGATTATTTTCTTCCTTCCTTCCTTCCTTCCTTCCTTCCTTCCTTCCTTCCTTCCTTCCTTCCTTTCTCTCTCTCTCTCTCTCTCTCCCTCTCTCCCTACCTCCCTCCCCCCCTTTTGGATGTTTTTCACTTATGATGAAGTGAGCTGCTGCTGATACCTTTTAATACAATAAATTAGCTGGAATGGTGCTATCCAATGCCTCCTGATCTTTTTGCAGTCAAGGGTGGGAATGTCCAAGGAAATTTCCATCATGTTTGTTTTCATAATGGAACTCTCTTTGATTACAAATATTCTTTGTGTTGTGAGTGTTGCTTCCTGCAAATAATTATATAAAAATTAGTCAGTTTTCTGGAAAGTGACTTAATGGGATATGGGTAAACAAAGTGCTTGGAAAGAGTTTAGCAACTGTACTTCTTTAGGCTTTTTTCTTTGGCTTTCTGTGATGAAAAATAGATAAGCATTGTCTTTCTGAGCATATCCAACACATTAATGCAAAGGATTAGAAAACTAGCAATGCTAATATCATCCTCTACAAATTCTTGAAATACCTTTCTTTCTTTATACACCCTCAGTAGAGCTTTTTCTTAGTTCTGTCAGGTTCAGGTATTTGGCTAACATCAAGACGGGTTCCCTAAAATTTCCCAACTTAATCCTGCCCTGTTCAACTACTGTTGGCACATGCATTTGCCAGAAAATCAAATAGCTGTAAGAATGCAACTCCCCATGTGATAATGAAAACATTTTAGTATCCTGTAGAAAGAGAAGGCTGAATGTTGACAAGTTCAAAGGAGAGAGAAATATATTCATTCACTTGCAAGCTAAGATACTAACCAGGTATTCCATCTTCTAATTGCTCTTCTGTTTATATTGTACATATTCTTCCATGCATCATGTCTTTGCTGAAGTGACAGAATACATTCCACTCTGTGTTGGACATAGGGAGATTCTGGAGAAAGTGTAAACAAACTCAGTTTGCATGTGTCCTGCTTTGATGACTATTTCCTTAGATAAAATGATTCCATTTTCCCAAATCTATTCCTTGATTCAAGTACTTTTTAGAAGTTTGGCTCACTTTTTCTGTAAACAAAATTCTGATACACATATGACTTCACTTGTGGGAGGGGGTAATGGTGTTCCAGATTCCAGTCTCTTGCTCAATTTAGCCAAATTTTAGGCAGAGCTGAAGCTTCCCTCTTCAGTTCGTTGAAACAGTGCTGCTTTCCAAGCATTGTTAATTCGATAGATTTCCCACCTTCATTATTTTTACAAATAATTCAAGGCAGATAACATATTCCTCCTCCATTTTCCCCCATCACAACTCTGTGAGATGAGTTGAGCTGAGAAAGTACAACTGGCCCAAGGTCATGTTAGCCTTTCTTGGAAAAAAAGCAGTGAAGCTAAGTTGAAGGATAAAGAGCATTTTGAAAAGCTGGAGAGAGCAGCAGGGAGCACCCTTATCAGTTTACTTTTAAGGAAATGGATATTTTGAGACTGGTCACATTTTCAGTGCCACTGAAAAGACTAGCCTCTGTCCAGACAGCTATTTTACATGAGTGCCACACTTTATTATTAGAATTCAAAATATGCCTCCTGGCTAAAAAATATCTATTGTATCTTCAAAATGCACTGAGAATAAAAACACTGTTATCATTTTGACTTGGGATAAAATGGAAGATAAATCTGTGAGTTTTGCAGATCTACTCTTTAGTCTTCTTATCTTCTGCTTCTTTGGGAGTCAGATTAACTGCACAGCAATTGGGATGTTTCCAGCTCCCTATCCTGAAGAGTTTTCTCATCCCAATAAGAAAAAAAAATTATAATTCTAAATGTTTCATGTATAGAAAAGTATTTGCTTTATTTTGGATTTTTTGAATTTTTACTGATTTTGCTACTGAATTTCGTGTGTGTGTTTGTGTGTGTGTGTGTGTGTGTGAGAGAGAGAGAGAGAGAGAGAAACATTATTTTAAAAAAATGCAATTTTTTATTTATTTTCATACACAAAAATACCCAACATACCAGTGTGAAAAACTAATTTTCCTCTTAGGTTTAGTAATTGACTGGATCATCTGCAGTTGCAGTAATTGCAGCTGAATGCAATTTGGTTCCTATAACTAGTAATGAGTCTTTTATGTCACTGTATAGGACTTTTGATCCATTCCTCCATGGAGAACTTCAGCTTCAGCTCAGTAATATTTGAGGATTGTGGCATTTATTTATTTATTTTTATTTATTTATTTGATTTGTCAATCACTTACAAGATAATAAGTATAAGGATAAACATAGTTATGAATACATGAAATGAATACATATAAGAAAAATAAAAGAAACAATAGGACAGGCATGGTAGGCACGTTGGTGCGCTTACACACTACAGACCTCTTAGGAAAGGGGTGAGGTCAATAGTAGAAAGTCTAAGGTTAAAGTTTTGGGGTTTGGGGAAGAAATTTAGGTATGGCTTTGACTTTGGCATTCCAAAAATTGTATTTGCTCTCCTTACTTCATTCTCTTTTAAACTTTCTCGTGTATTTTGGATTATTGTCTTACTGTTCAGCTGATGGACACAGAGAGCCTGATATTCTGATACAGAATTCTCTGATGCAAAGCAGAATTCCTGCTTCCTTCAATGATGGCAAGTTGTCTGAGTCTGAGAGAGCAAAGAACTACCAAATCTTGATATTATCACCTCCATGTTTGATCATTGAGACCACAGAGGAATCATGCTCAAGGCCCAAATTGAGACAAAACCCACCTAGCATATTCTTCAACTAGCATTTACGCTTCCAAGAACACAGCCTACTGCTTCCTGCTTTTTCAACTAACCACATAAATTATGTTACCCAATCAGAGAATGCATACTACTTAGGGGAATAGACCTAATGTGATTACATGTATTAAATAAAATGCATTAATTAAAATTTAAGGTTAAAAACAAATGAGGATTTCCCCCCACCCCCAGGAGGCTGCAACATTTCTCCCATCCAGTTTTCATTTACATTTATTTCCATATCAGTATACTTAAATACTTGCTGATCTGTATGATGTATCTCTTTGAACTCTGATTCCCCAAAAGGTGCATGTTTTTAATACTTCTTTTGTGCTGGAGAGGCAAGTGTTTCGTCTTTAAAGTAATAAGTCATGTACATCAGTAAGAACATTATTTTCATAAACAAACACACACACACATTTGCCATATGAAAATCACTGACCTAGGTCATATACAGTATTCAACATAACTCAGGGGTGTCAAACTCGCATCATCACGGCATCGTCATGTGACCTATCGGGACTTATTTCCCTTCGCTAAACTGGGCAAGGGCGGGGACAGCATGTGACACATCTGGCCTGCGGGCCTTGAGTTTGACATCCCTGATGTAGCTTGTGCAAATATTACTATATATATGAATCATTCGCTTTATGTGCCATGATCTTCTCCTATGTCACCAAATAGAGTTTCGCCTCAGCCTTATGCAGAATTTTTTAATGTATCGGTAAGTATTTGAATGTATATGGGAAGTTATAACAGGCCTCTCCAACAGTGCAAACAACTCTCTTGCTTAGCAACAGAAATTCAATTGTGGTTGTAAATCAAGGAACATGTATTGTACTCTCCTAATTCAATGCATGTATCAGGAAGATTTTTCCCATATACTGTACATTTTAACCATTGCTACATAACCATAAAGATTTAAAGTGGAGAACAGTCTCAGTGGATAGTGAGGGGAAAGACGACAAAAGGAAAGAAAGAATAGGAATCACTACAGTGCCCACTGGATCATTTTGTTAGCTGATCGTTAAATCCCAATGGATTTTGTAACTCTTTTTGGAAGCAGGTAATAATAAAGAACGCATGGGAATTATTAAAAACAGTTTGTTAATTGTACATTTGCATGTTTTAATTGTAAACAGATACAGCCTCGAGCAATTTCTCATTTTATTGTATTGTGAAATTGGTATGTTTCTAGATCCATTGAGGATTATGTTGGTGGAGCTGATTGGAAATGTGATCCCAATTTTACATGGTTCATTAAGTTCCAGGACTAATGTATTTTTAACAAGTTTTTTTTTAAATCATTGTTTTGGAAGAGATCAATGCTACAGCAGACACAGACACTCTGTAACTACTTGATGTGTCTCAACTAATCTTTCCTCAGTTTTAAATTTTCAAATAATTCTTTTTCCCATGGGCACCATAAGAAGCAGAGACCAAACTATAGTAAATAAAGATATGTAATCCATTTTAGACATGAGCTGAGAGCCTAGTTTCCTAATATGTCAGAGTTCTCCCTATCCTGGATTTATGAGGTGTTTTTTTCTCTAGACATCCTGTTTTACCTACAGCCCACAAGTGCAAAGAGCATACTGTCTATATAGCCACTGTGAAAACAAAAAGAATATACTACCAATCTTGTTGGTCACTCTAGGGAACAGCCCAGTGGGATCATATTTTTCTTCTTCTAAGCACATCTTGAGTTAAGTTTCATCTTTCTCATTATTCCAGAAAAGCAAAAAAAGTTTGCATAGATATGGATATGTGTTCATATCCATGCAATTCTTGAATGCATCTCTTCTTTCTACTGTTCTTCTCCATAAGGTGTTGTGTTCCATTAGAGGGGCATGTCTTGTGTAAAAAATTTTGAAATATGAATTTCAAATAAAATCCTTGAAATATGAAAGCTCTCTGTGTAAATTGTTTATTGTAGCTGATGTGTACAGTATTTCAATCAAAATTAAAATGCCCTTAATCTGAATTCAATTTCTTGTGATTGCAATTTATTTTTTAGTGTTCTGAAAGTGAGTCTTTTTTCTTAATTCGTGTCTAGCCCTTGAATTCTCAGAGAATCCTCTAACCAAATGTGCTTAATATGTGAGATGAGCCAAAGTACACTACTAGCGATTTTTTCCTCTTAATATGCATTGCCCCCTCTGTTTTCTAAACAGTTGTGTTCATTAACAAGGCCTAGATTATAAATCAGGTGTAATTTCCAAAGATAGTTGAATCTACGTATAGAACCTATCTTAAAGGTCCAAATAAGAATAGTTGAAACAGACCCATTATTTTAATTTCTTACATTGTTTCCCAATTTTTCTCATAATTAACTGTTAGACTCTGGATGCAATTCCTAATTTGTATTTCCTTTCTACAGTGCTGGTGAGTTCAAAAGGAAATCAGGACTTTGGTTCTCTAACTATTTTTTTTACTGTATTTATTTGATTTGTCAATTGCTTACAAGATAATAGGTATAAATATAAACATAGTTATGAATACATGAAATGGATACATATGACAAAAATAAAAATAAACAATAGGGCAGGGACAGTAGGCACGTTGGTGTGCTTATGCACGCCCCCTACAGACCTCTTAGGAAAGGGGTGAGGTCAATAGTAGACAATCTAAGGTTAAAGTTTTGGGGGTTGGGGAAGAAACCACAGAGTCAGGTAGAATATTCCAGACATTGACCACTCTGTTGCTGAAGTTGTATTTCCTGCAATCAAGTTTGGTGCGGTTAACCTTGAGTTTGCATTGTTATGGTTGAAGCTGAAGTATTCATTGACAGGTAGGACATTGCAATGTATGATTTTATATACTATACTTAGATCGGACCGAAGGCGGCATAGTTCTAGGTTTTCTAGGTCTAGAATTTCAAGTCTGGTGGCATAAGGTATTCTGCAACGAGTAGAGGAGTGGAGAACTCTTCTTGTGAAATATTTCTGGACTTTCTCAACTGTGTTTATATCAGATATGTAATGTGGGTTCCAGACTGATGAGCTGTATTCAAGTATTGGTCTAGCAAATGTTTTGTATGCTCTAGTTAGCAGTGTGATATTACCAGAGAAAAAGCTATGTAGGATTAGGTTAACAACTCATAATGCCTTTTTGTCTATGTAGTTACAGTGGGCTCTAGCACTTAGATCATTAGAGATGAGTACTCCAAGGTCCTTGACAGAGTTTGGATCATCAACAAGGTCTTGACTATTCAGCTTGTATTTTATTTTCTGATTTTTTTTGCCAATATGTAAGACAGAGCATTTATTTGTTGAGATTTGAAGTTGCCATTTGTTTGACCATTCTGATATATGGTCAGGGTCTTTTTGAAGGGTAGCAGAATTATCTGTGGTGTTGAATAGCTTTACATCATCAATGAAGAGAACGCAATTGCTCTTAATATGATCACAGAGGTCATTTATGTAGAGTATGAAGAGAGTTGGACCTAGAACGCTGCCTTGAGGGACACCACTGTTGACAGGTACAGAATTTAATAGGACGCTCCCAATTTTGGATTAACTGCAATGTCTCTTTGCATTTATTACAGTATTTTACAGTATTTTTTTAGTATTTTTTACAGTATTTTTACAATATTTTTTTATTCTTTACATTTTTTATTAACTGCAATGGCCCTTTGCATTTTTTACAGAGTGCTTCTGATGGCTTCTGGAAGTCTGTGGCAACCCATGTTCCAAGAGAGCCCTATGAGATCCGAATCCTGAATCCATATTTTATACAGGAGGCAGCCTTCAGCTTTATTGGCCTTCCTTTCAACAATGGCCTGATGGGCAGAGGGGTAAGTATACACTGGAGCCTATTCCCAATATGATCCTTGCACTCTTTTGTACTGCAAATGGGAAATCAAGCCTAATAATCTTGTAGTACATTCTTCCCTGCTCTAAATCCTCATCCATATATTATTGAGTGAATGATAACTGTATCACTTCTGGATTTTGTGCAGTGTCCAATCTGCTGATAGTAAATGTTAGATTGATAATGGTAAAAAAACAACTAGAAACTATTCAGAAATAATAAAAAAACTAATCATGAAATGAAAGATGTAATCATGAAATGAAAGATGCAGATTTTAATGTTAAACAGAGTATGAAAATTCATAGAACAATCCAGATCATATATATGGCATGCACTATATGGTGTTCCATTATGTTTGAGTATAATCAATTATAACTGTATTACTTGCAGCTTTCCTAGCAGGTGGGAATAGCCAAATATCTTGTTTGTTTTCAGGCTAGGAATATTACATTACATTTAATGTTACATTAATTTGTTTAATGACTTCAACATTAGTTTTCAAGTAGTTCAGGGGACAACAATATAAAATCTAGTAATATCAGACCTTTTAGAGCTTTTGGATGACGCTGCTGTTTATTTTGACCATGAAACCCAACAACCCCCCCCAAAAAAACTTTCCAAGAAACTATTAGTATTGTTGCTTGTCTTTCTGAGTCACTTCCCATCTAGAAAGAAGTTAAACAAGATTGTGCATTCTTTTTTAATTTTTATATTCTGGAAAATAATAAATTCCATCTTGCTAAATTTGACTAACAAATCCATTTTAGTTCTCCTTGATGCTAAAGAGATTACTTTTTGTTTCATAATTCCCAGAATTGCTCCTATAAAGACTCAAGACCAAGACCAATGTAGTCCAATCAACATCTTCAATTTCTGTACTCTGATTATAATATATATAGTAACACCAGGAATCAGCACTTGCTTCTGTAAAGGTTCTCATGTGATTTTATTGCCTTAGATTTAGGACAAAGTTGATCTTCAGCCTCCTTGACTTTTTTTGGATAACTTTTGGTTAACCTGGAAAAAAGGAATCAAACTTGATCTTATATATTATGGTCTTTCAATTTAATATTTAGGGCAGTGGTGGGATTCAGATTTTTTTTACTACCGGTTCTGTGGGCATGGCTTGGTAGGCATGGCAGGGGAAGGATACTGTAAAATCTCCAGTCAGAGGTGGCATTTGCCGGTTCTCCGAACTACTCAAAATTTCTGCTACCGGTTCTCCAGAACTGGTCAGAACCTGCTGAAAACCACCTCTGATTTAGGGCTTAAACAAACCTACTTTTAATTAAAGCAATGTGTCTTCAACATTGATCCCCATAAAGATTGGAGACAAATCTCCTGCTATTATGAGTATGGTCTGAGAGGAAGAATATTTAATTGAGCTAAATTTTTAATTAGCATTTCTGTGTGCTGTAACAAAATACCTGTTCCCTGAAAAGATTTAATACCTAACCCTAACCCTAACCCTATCTTATTTCAATGCCCCCTGTTCAATGCTTAGTGCTCCAAGTTAATACAATAACCCAAATTGTCCAGGCTATCTGATGTGTAGAAAACCCATCATCTGTCACCTTTCAACAAAATAGTTATTTCATTTGTCAACTAGATGAATTTGTTAGTACATAATTGGCTGTTTTATTCTGACATTCTTAATAGATAAAATTAGGGGGTCACACTTCCCACTAAAAATGGAAAGAAAGGGGGGGAAGAGCTACAGCTAGATATCAAAAAAGCTATACTATCTTTGTTTCTTGGCTGTCTCAACAGGCTAGTCTCATACAGCAATAAGTCAACTTTCAATACTTGCTAGGTAGGAGTAATCTCAGAACACATAGCTAGGTTATTTAAGTATTCATTTTCATTTTATTTTCATTTTACTTTTTTGCTTATTTAGTGGCTTCATAAGCCTAAGCATGTATATACTAATGGCTAGAAAAAAGATGCCATAAAGGAGTTAAATTTATATGTTCTGCTCCTAGCATATTTATAAAAATGTAATTTCCTGTATTAGGAATAAATAAAAGTTGTACTATTCCCCACTCCCACCCTTCCTCCTAATGGTAAGAGGTCTTCAACAGGTCTCTTACCATGAAAATATGCTCTATTTTGGCAAATAATTTCCAAACTGGATTATACACGTGTATTCAAAGCCTATTGAAGTTCCGCCCTTTTTCATCTTGGTATTTGTTACACAGCATCACTTTTAAGGGGAATGTTTTTAGTCTTTTGGAGAAAAAAAAGCATAAAATGTTGCCATCCACTCTTTCTTAATTTATTTCTTATTTGTATTTTGAAATGTATTATCTTAAACATTCAAGCAATTACATTTTGTTTGGAGTAGAAATAAGATACTGTGGAAGATTATGTTGTGAATCTAACTTTGTGAGGATTAGATAAATTGTGTTTTACAGGGAGGTGTTTAATTAAAACCTGATGTTTCATTTCACAAAAGCCTGCTTGGACATTTTTTAAATAGTTTAGTTTATGGGACTTTAAGAAAACAGATTTTTCCAATGGACTCTGTCACACAAAATGAACAATAAACTAAATGTTCAGGGAATTTATATAAAAACAACATGAAATGATGCAGGTGTAGAGATTTGGAAAATCAGGGCAATGTTTCTTGTGTAGTGACAATAATGATCCAAGCCAAGACCTTATGTTTCCATTCAAGAGGAACTTCATGCATTCATGGGCTGTGCTTTCATATATAAGAACAATGCAATGTAACCATAAGGAAAAGCATGAAGGGATCTGGCAGAGATTTTATAATAAAACCGCGATTCCCAGGGTGGTTGGGATTGGCAGGAGACGTCGAGGCATAGGGCTGGGAGCGTGTACCCTCCATCTCTGTGCAGTGGCATGCTCCGACCCTATGGTCTCCTCCCCAGGGGGCAAAGGAACTGGGACCCCTGGGCTTAAGCTGGTGTACTTTAATGCCAGGTCCATGGCTAATAAGTCTTCCCTCCTCTGTGAGATCATTGAGGAGGAGGCTGCGGACCTGGCTTGTATCACCAAAACCTGGTTGGGCCCAGAGGGAGGGGTCCCTCTGGTTGATCTATGCCCTCCAGGTTTCCGGGTTTTGCACCAGCCACGGGCTCAGGGAAGGGGTGGGGGGGTGGCTGTGGTTATCCGGGAGACCTTGTTTCCAAGGGAGGTCACGGTTCCAGAGATAGGCGGGAGTGAGACCCTCCTCCTGAGGTGGGGGCCCAGTGGTCGGGTGGGCTTGCTGCTCACATACCTTTCCCCCAGCTGTGTGACAGCGGCCCTGCCTGGGTTTCTCGATGTCCTCTCGGGGGTGGCGGTGGAGTTCCCGGGTCTTATAGTCCTGGGGGGTTTCAACCTGCCCTCCCTGGGGGGCACGTCGGGTTTGGCCCAGGAATTCATGGCTTCTATGGATGCCATGGGCCTGACCCAACTGATTCAAGGCCCGACTCACGAGGGGGGAAACACTCTTGACTAGTTTTTGTCTCTGAACAGTGGCATAGTGACAGAGGGCAAGCCACTTTCACGGCATTGCCCGTTCCATGGTCTGATCACTATCTCCTATGGCTGGTCTTCCAACAGGCCGCCCCCCACTGTTGGGATGAGGAGCCACTTAGATGGTTCCGCCCCAGACGCCTGATGGACCCTGAGAGGTTCCAGGTGGAACTGGGGTCTTTTCCCTCTTCCCTTGCCCACAGCTCTGCTGAAGATCTGGCGGCCGCTGGCAACAGGCTGCGTCGGATGCCCTGACAGGGTTGTCCCCATGCATCCCCTCACACGCCGTGGATCCCGGATGGCTCCTTGGTATACCGAGGAGCTCCGGGAGATGAAGCGTCATCAGAGGGGTTTAGAGAGCAGGTGGAGGTCTACCTGCTCCCAATCCGATTTGAGCCCAGCTAAGAGCCCATATTAGGACTTACCTGGTAGCTATGAGAGCGGCGAGGAGGTCTTATCTCTCCACCCTCATAGCATCCGCAGATAATCGCCCAGCCGGCCTGTTTGGGCCACCCGCTCTCTCCTTCATGGGGAGGGGGATCGATCGGAGAAGGGCTGAGGAATTTGGACAACATCTGTCGGACAAGATCGCCCGGATTCGGAGCGGATTGTCCTCCGATTTGCAGTGGTCTGAGGAACAGGGTACAAGTAGTCTGGCCAGTGTGACCTGGGATGAGTTCGATCCTGTTTCCGAGGATGAAGTGGACAGGACTATGCGGCGTGTGAGTTCCACCACATGTTTGTTGGACCCATGTCCTTCCTGGTTGGCTTATGCCTCCAGGGAGGCCACCTGCTTGATTGGCTCGGGCAGTTGTCAATGCTTCATTGAGAGAGGGGTGTTTGAAGAAGCCCCTCCACCTTGAAGGAGGTTGTGAGGTGGTGGCTCGGCAGTTTCCACTCTTCCTGGATGAAGCGGACTACCTGGATCCATACCAACGGCTTCTGACCCGGCTTCAGCATGGAGATGGCATTGGTCGCGCTGATGGATGATCTCTGGAGGGCGCGGGACAGGGGTTTTTCCTCTGTCCTGGTCCTATTAGATCTCTCAGCGGCTTTCGATGTCATCGACCATGGTATCCTTTTGCAGCGCCTCGGGGGGGTTGGAGTGGGAGGCACTGTTCTTCAGTGGTTCACCTCCTACCTCTCGGGGTGGTCACAATCGGTGTTGGTAGGGGGGCAGAGGTCGACCCTGAGGGCGCTCTCTTGTGGGGTCCCTCAGGGGTCGGTCCTCTCCCCTCCTTTATTTAACATCTACATGAAGCCGCTGGGTGAGTTCATCCATGGTTTCGGGGTGAGATTCCATCAGTACGCGGATGACACCCAGCTGTACATTTCCACCCCGAACCAGATCAGTGATGCCCTCTCCCTGATGACCCGGTGTTTGGATGCAGTACGGATTTGGATGAGCAGGAACATGCTTCGACTCAACCCGGCCAAGACTGAGTGGTTGTTTATACCGGCATCTCGGCCCAGTCAGGAACATCCATCTTTGGCCATAGCAGGAGAGGTGTTGCCCCCTGTGGATAGGGCGTGGGATCTGGGGGTCCTCCTGGATGTACGGCTCCGGTTGGAGGAGCAGGTGGGGGCTGTCGCCAGGGGGGCCTTTGCCCAGCTCCATCTTGTTCATCAGCTTCACCCATTTCTGGACCGAGATGCCCTGCGCACAGTCACTCATGCTCTTTATTTATTTATATTTGAACTTATATGCCGCTCCATCTCCGAAGACTCGGGGCGGCTCACAACTAAAATACAGAACAATAAATACTTAAAATACCATTAAACTAAATACAAGCCCAAATATTAAAACAATAAAATAATAAACATTTAAAAATCCATCCCTCCCCCCAGGAGGGGTCACAGCCCGGGTTGGTCAAATAACCAGGTCTTTAGCTCACGGCGGAAGGTGCGGAGGTCAGGGGCCAGACGGAGCCCCAAGGGCAGTTGATTCCAGAGGTCAGGGGCTGCGACAGAATAGGCTCGTCGCCAGGGGATCGTCAGTCGGCATTGACCCGCCGACGGACCCGAGGAGTCCTTGCCTATGAGCTCGCACAGGGCGGCCGGTATTTGATATCGGAAGAAGACGCTCTCTTAAATATTGAGGACCCATGTCATGCAGGACTTTGTATGTCAAAACTAAAACCTTGAATCTCACCCGGAGCACAACCGGTAGCCAATGCAGGCTGCGCAAGAGGGGGGGCAACATGGGAGAACCGGGTAACTCCCATCACCACTCGTGCTGCCACATTCTGCACCAGCTGCAATCTCCGGATGGTATGCAAGGGCAGTCCTAAATAGAGAGCGTTGCAGTAGTCGAGTCTAGAGGTGACAAGAGCATGAGTGACTGTGCGCAGGGCGTCTCGGTCCAGAAAAGGGTGAAGCTGTCAAACAAGGTGGAGCTGGGCAAAGGCCCCCCTGGCAACGGCTCCCACCTGCTCCTCCAACCGGAGCCGTACATCCAGGAGGACCCCAGATTCCACGCCCTATCCACAGGGGCAACACCTCTCCCCTATGGCCAAAGATGGACAATCCTGACTGGGCCGAGACGCCGATATGCACAGCCACTCAGTCTTGGCCGGGTTGAGACGAAGCATGTTCCTGCTCATCCAGATCTGTACCGCATCCAGACACCGGGTCATCAGGGAGAGGGCATCACTGATCTGGTTTGGGGTGGAGATGTACAGCTGGGTATCATCCACATACTGATGGAATCTCACCCCAAAACCACGGATGAGCTCACCCAGCGGCTTCATGTAGATGTCACCTCTAGACTCGACTACTGCAACGCTCTCTACTTAGGACTGCCCTTGCATACCATCCGGAGATTGCAGCTGGTGCAGAATGCAGTGGCGCGGGTGGTGATGGGAGTTTCCCGATTCTCCCATATTACCCCCCTCCTGCACGGCCTGCATTGGTTGCCGGTTGCACTCCGGGTGAGATTCAAGGTTTTGGTTTTAACATACAAAGTCCTCCACGACATGGGTCCTCAATATTTAAGGGAGCAACTCCTACCGATATTGAGTGCCAACCGCCCTGTGCGAGCACACAGGCATGGACTCCTCGGAGTCCCGTCAGCAAGTCAATGTCGGCTGGTGGTCCCCCGACAACGAGCCTATTCTGTCGTGGCCCCTGACCTCTGGAACCAACTGCCCCTGGAGCTCTGCCTGGCCCCTGACCTCCACACCTTCCGCCATGATCTGAAGACCTGGTTGTTCGACCAATCCGGGCTGTGACCCCTCCCTGGGGGGGATGGATTTTTAAATTAAATTGCTGAGCACACTGGGTTGCATCCCAAAAATTGTAAGCCGCCCTGAGTCTCCAGAGAAGGGCAGCATATAAATGTAATTTTAAAAAAAATTATCTTAAATTATTGTAAATTTTAGATTTGTAATTTTTTGGGCTTGTGAATTTGGTTTAATTCTTTTTTAATTATTTATTTTCATTTTTTTTAGTTGTGAGCCGCCCCAAGTCTTCGGAGATGGGGCGGCATACAATTCCAAATAATAATAATAATAATAATAATAATAATAATAATAATAATAATAATAATAATAATAATAATAAAGATCTGGCAGAGGTACTGCATCCTCCTTTCTGTGTAGACTGTTTCTCAATTTGGCAACTTTAAGATGGGTGGACTTCAACTCCCAGAATCCTCTAGTTGCCATGTTATTTTCTTCAGGATATGAAGCTATGTGATTTTTCAAAATTTTATGCAGAGGGCTGAACAGAAGTTGTGCTAGGGCAATGCATCCTCTGTTCTTTTTATCTCTCAGTTACATTCAGAAGGTTCATGAACAAAGGTCTAGCTTGATATGTATTGTGATCCTATTCATAACAACTCCAATCATAGCTCTGGCTAGTTAATATTTCATTTAGGATAATCCATTCCATTCTCCCCCATGTTTGTTTGTTTTCCTTATCAGATTGGTAGCCCCATTCAAAGGCAATTGAGCCTACTCAGTCTTCATTGAATGCTTCTGTTTGTCTGTTCTTATTTTTTATACTTATGCAAACCTTGTAACCCCAAACAGCTCACTGATACTTCCTATCCTGGTATTTAGAAGGCTCATACAATAATAGTTTCAATCTTGCTGGCAGCTGTTAATTTAAGTTCAGTACCAGAGAGAGTGACACACAGCACAGTCCTACTAAATTGCTGCTAGGAGTGAAATTAGAATAGAATACCTTTATTGTCATTGCATTCAAAATACTATGAAATTTGAAAGCTACTCCAGCACAGTGCCCCAAACACCACATCACAATTATACTACACAGTATTTAAAAAGTAAAATAATTAAAGTAATAATAATAATAATAATTAAAAACCTAGTCTAAAACCTATTAAAACATATATTAAGTTAGATAGTTTAAAGTGCCACTTTATACATAGAACTAAATCACAAATGTACTGTCTGATTCAAGACAATTATTGGCTTGGAAAAGAAACTGTTTCTCAGTCAATTAATTATTAATTAATTAATAAAGTAATTAATAAATTAATAAATATTAATTAATTATTAATCTATTAATTATTAATTAAGGCCTGTTGTGTGAGCCAAAAAACTCTGCAGTGTCTTTACAGTGAAGATTCACTTCTAGCACCAATTTAGTAGGATTTAACTTGTATTTATGAAATTTTCTCTTGCATACAGAACTAGATTTAAAAAGTCTTAAAGAATTATTAAAAGCCCACTTCCGGGTTGAGCCCTCTCGCTAACGGGCGGCGGTTTGTGATCATGCGCGACCGCAGCCTGGCTCTTTCGTCTGAGAGCCCCGATCCTCACGGCTCGGGGCTGAAGCTGCCTCGTAGGGGCGGCGGAGATAGGGAAAGCTGCCAGACAGAGTGAGGGGAGCCGCATCTCCCCCCTCTGAGTCTGGTCTTTTCCCTCCGAAGACAACAATAAGCGGTGGTCAATATGGCCACCTTGAAGAGAGGGTCTCAACTGGATTAAGATTTGTGCAGGAGGAAAGAAAGAAGTTGACAGCAGAAGAATCGGAGTATTGGAAGGTAAAATCAACAAAGGTACCCGGGACTAAGATAAAACGAGCTTTTAAAAAAAAAAGAAAAGAAGCGGCGCGACTATCAAGTGAAGGAAAAATAGTAAAATATTTTTGACAGCTATAAGGGCTTCGAACCGGAAAGGTAGAAGCCGGCGTAAGAATTTAAGTTTGAGGCTCGAAAAACCCTGAATATTAAAACAAAAGGAAAGGGAGAAGATTTTTGTCCACTCAGTGGATAAAAACTGGAATTTAAAGAAGAAGGAAAATATCTTGTTCCTTTGTGGATTGGAATTGTTACAATTTTAAACAAATATTGAAACAAAAAAGCAAGAACTACAGAAGGTGAAAGTTTGAACTTAAATAAAAGACAGACTACTGGACTAGTTGGTGATATTGATACAGACTCTGGCGTGGGTTGAGATTTAAAAAAAATTTAAAGAAGAAGAAATAAGGAAAATAAAACTTTTGTGGCCATACAAGGAATTAAAATGGAATCTAAAAGCATGAAAGAACTGCTACAGGAAGTGACTGAATTAATTTGGCTTTTGGTCGAAGACATGGAAATGGCGAACAAAGAACAAGAAGAAGGAATCCTGGAAAGGGAGGAGCCAGCACAAGGGAAAGCCATCTTAAAGAGACAACTAACACAAAGATCACTACAAATAAAAGGGAAAGGAAGGGTGGTCCAAAAATGAAATCTAAGAAAGCAATTAAAAGGGAACATTTATGGAATTAGGCAAGGTAGAAAGGCCCAGAAGAAAAGAGAGCAGAAAGGTAATGAGAGAGAGAGGGATTCAAATTGGATGGAGAAGGGACATAGCAGAAAGAGGAGGGGGAACAAGAAACAGGAGCAGAAGATAGAGAAATATGGGAATTATATAATGAAGAAAGAAACTCGTTTACATAGAGATAATGGCTAAGGTATTAAGAAGGGGGTTCTGCATGGAGAAGATGGGTAATAAGAATATACCGTAATTATTAAAATATAAAACAATAGAGGGGCTACTGACAACAATTTTTTAGATGAAGGTACAGTCTCACTTTTTACTTATAAAAAAAGGTAAATGTTGATTAGATAAATTGAATTAATTGAAATAATTCTTGAAGATGTCTAAAAATGAGAGTTGTCAGTAATCAAGGTTAATTATTTTTTACTATTACTTTGAAATTATAAATAAATTTTAAATTGGGGGGATATGTGTTGCAGAACCCGACTGAAAAGATATATAATGTTATGTAGTTTTTTCTTCTTTTCTTTTTTCTTACTCTATCTTTTGCCACAAAGGGAATGATTATTATAATGTTATTATGTTAATCACTGAGGTGACACTTTCAAAGTAGTAAAGGGGGGTAAGTCTAGGGTTTTTTTTATTCTTTTCTGTGTTAAAGCTTGTATTGATTTAGAATTATGGAAAGAATACGTGATGAAAGGGCAAATCTGATGGATAAAAGAAATATGTAAATGATAAAAGAGCATTAATAATGTGGAGATAGTTTAAGGATAGATATGGATAAACTTTATTCTTTATATGATGAGCAAACATATTGTTATTTTTAAAAGAAATATAAATGCTTAAGAACTATTTATAATAATTTGAAATGAAATGGGGTTACATAGATTGAGATTAAAATCTGAGACTAGGATTAATTTGTTTGGCTCTTTGTCTGCAAAAAATGGAATGGAAGTAAAAATGGGATAAAATACGAAGTTAAATGTTAAAAATACTATAAAACTATTGTCATATTTGCATGTAAAAGTGATGACCCGGAAATATGCTGTCTACTGAAAAGAGACTTGTTTAAATTGTTAAAAATTGAATAAAACTTGTTTGGAAAAAAAAAAGAATTATTAAAAGCCCGTGTAATCAGAGTCCTCTCACAGAGTGCCTGTCATGAATACATTCAGAGGTATACCAAGAGATGTGATAGGAACACACAGCTTGAAGTAGATGTTGTCCTTAATAACTGGGGCCAAATTGAATTCCTTATAAAGGGTTGAAATATTCCATTCCTCTTTCCAAGCTTAAATAAACTTCAGGGTGCTATAACCATGCCACATATGGTAACAATGTGCTGCCAATTAGTATTATAATTTTAGGATTTTTCAACAGGGTTGAGGCGGCAGAGGGTAATGGTTCAAGGCTGATCCCATAGCATTTCATTCAGGATTTAATAAATGAGTATGTGTAGGAACATTTATATATACTTTGTACCTATAATTTTTTCCAGATGAAACTGAATAATACTGAAAGTACAATAGTGCTTATGCAATAACAATAGATGAAAGATCCATTCCAGATTGAGATACTTGATTTTGAAGCAGAATTGCCTTTGGATTTGGAAATGAGGACATTAATTGAAGATTTGGCTTTACTGAAGATTTGGCGGAGTTCTCTTCTTGACTGGAAATCTTAGTTCTCTTTCCTAATGCTATCAGTATTGGGACATAAATAAGTTTTGGGCTATATGACTTTGGTAATATTCATGAGAAGTTTGGGAGTGTACTTCTGCTCAGGTTCAAATAACAATTCCAGTTTCCTATCTGTTTAGGGGAATAAAAGGAACACGCTAGCTATAAACTTCAAAGCTGTATATGGTTTAGAATTAAGATATCCTTATGGTTACCATAAGACTATTTATGTTTTGTGACTGTACGATCTCACTTGTGCTGATTAACTTCCACAATCTATTCTTATTAATCCTTCTTATAACTGTCTTATATGTGCAGAGTTTATCTTTTTTTGTTCTTTGCATTATAGTGTCAGATGTATAGTCTGGAATCTATTTTTTATGAATGATAATAGACTTATTGTGTGGTCCTGGTAATTTATGAACTAAGCTTGTGCTACCATTTTAGTCAGTTTGTTGTCCTGGTTAGAAATGCTATCCATAGAATTAGAATCAATCACTTCCAGCATGAGAAACTGGAGCTGTCCAAAACTATTAATAATCTACTTGGAAATAGTTTTGGTAGAATTGACTTTAATACTGGTGAAGTATTTATTTATTTATTCGTTAAATTTATAGGCCGCCCATCTCACTGTGCAAGGCAACACATTTTTTTTAAACAGTTCAGGAGTGAATTTAAGGGCTTTTTGAGGGAAGAATGGCATTCTGTGAAATGGAAGACGCATTCTTAGCTATGCTCAAAGGCATCTTGTAAGCTCTCTCTATTGGAAATCTTACTGAATTTTGAGCAAGATTTTTCTTTTCTTGGCTTAAAATTTTGACCAACTGCTTTGCCTCTACTGGTGGCAAGAGAAAGGTGAGTGCAGCTGAGGACATTTTTACTGCCTTGACTAGAAAATGTGATGTGGTTTCCTACCAATAATATTCTGGCTAATTAAGCAAGAACAATTTGATACTGGGGCTAGTTATACAGAAAAAACATCACCCTTTATGAACACATTGCTCATTGGTCCCAATTGCCATTGTAAACCCAGGACTGCCTGTACAAACCTTGTAATTATTGTATGCAACATTTACACAAATATTACATATTTAGGAAGCAGAACAAAATAGCTTTTAAAATTGCAGATTTGTATCAAAAGATACTTGTGTGGAACTTTTCATACATGATGGAATACTTTCTCTACTATACAGGGAAACAACGTGATTTTTCCTGACATAATTTGGTTTAAGATCCAGTTTTAGTGAGTTATAGCCATTATATGGCATTTTGTTCACGTGAGATAACAATATCCTGTTGCCTAAGTTATTTGTTTAAACCAATTATTCATGGATATTATTGCCCTTTTTTCTTATTTCTTGTGCTCAATCATTCCATCATCAAATACTAATATAAATAAGCATTTAATTTCACATGGGCATTTCACAGGCTGCTTAAATCAAATTTAAAATGGGTGATTATTAAAGTATCCAATAATATATTTCACTAGACTGATCAAAAATTCATGAGACTCTATTGAAATTATCTGGATTCTCATTGTTTTGGTTGTTTTTATTTACATTTCCTGATATATTTCTTACTGAAACCAACCAGACTATGGGCAGCATAGAAAATTTACACAATAAAAACACAATAAATAAAATAAAAAATAAGTCTCATAGAATAAAGTTGACTAAAACAGTAACTAAAAGTAAAAAATTAAATCTAAACATTTATTTTAATAAAATTAGAAAACTTGATGTGAGTGATCCTTTTAGCTTATAAAATTACTTTGCAACTGTTTTAAAACTACTTTGCAATTGTTTGGTTCATTATAGTTTTTTGTGCATAATTGGAATTTGTAGGTTGGGCTTTTAAAAGCATTAATGACTTTCTGTCCCTCAAGCTACTTCAAGCTTGTTAATAAATTTATTGCATAAGCATTACATTTCAAGTCATGGATTTATAATTCTGTCATGTTCTGGCAGCTTCCATTCCCTTGGGGATTAAACTGAGATCAGGAAGTCTCAGTGATTCATAGGATTGTCACCTTCCTGGTTGTTTTGTAGTTTAGTCCTAAGGGTGTTTTGCCCACATGTGCATCTAAGGACTTGACATTCAGTCTGTCAGAGTGCTTTTGTGGGCTGTGGCTGGCCTTTTTCTGAGAACTGTAGATCTTTTAACTTCTGGTTTAAATAATTAACATGCTTCTGCTGTGAGTTAGTAAAATGTGTTTCTTACAGACTATTCTGTATCAGATTCTTTCCAGAACAGTTGTTCTCAGTTATGAAGGATTGATTTGTTTGTTTGTTTGTTTGTTTGGCAGAGTAGATTAGCAGACTATAAATAGTGGGAAAAGAATTAGGAAAAGCTTTCTCTGCCAAAGGTTTTGTTATGTATGTAGGTTTGAATGTTATTGGTTTATTTGAACTGTTCTTGTAAAATGTCAAATGGTATTGGTTTAAATAGTGCAGGAAGAAACCCTGCACTCCCATTGGCTGGCAGCTATGGCTGCAGGCTATAAGAAGCAGCCGTAGCCAAGCCAGAACGGGTCCATTCGAGCTGTAGTCACTAATAAACTCTTTGCTGGAACTCCTCGCGTCTGACTCTTCATGCAAACTTAACAATGGCGACGAGGGTGGGATCTCCCTGAAGAGAAGACGACGCGACGAACAAGCAACAGAGCGAGATGGCTGCGCTGAACACCCCCCCAGCACCGTTCGATCCAGCGACGGAAGACTGGGAATCGTATGCAGATCGTTTCCACATGTATCTGGAAGGGAACGATCTCGCCGGCATCCCCGAGAGACGGAAGAGGGCGGTCTTTCTCACGCACTGCGGTCCGGCAGTCTTCAAAATGGCGAAGGTGTTGGCGGGAGCAGCAGAGCTGAAGGTAATGGAATGGCCCGATTTAGAGAAACTTTTAAGAGCCCATTACGCCCCACAAGTATCGTGCCTCATTAAGAGACACGAATTTTACCGTCGGGATCAAGGGGATAGCGAGAATGTTAATGACTTCGTGGCAAGTTTAAGGGACATTGGGGTGCTTGTGACTTTACCAACTTAGAAGAGGCCATGCGTGATCGGTTTGTTTTAGGCCTAAAAGATAAGGTCTTACAAAGCAAACTTTTAATGAAACCTAAGATCACGTTTAAAGAGGCCATTGAAGAAGCTGTTTCAGCGGAAGCCACCAAGTCCTCAGCTGCGGCCATGAAAAGATTAACAAGGCCTCAAGCCAGGCCTCAAGCCATTCTGATGGGGAAAAATCCACAACAGCTCATTGCAAACAAATAGACTCTGATTCTGATGGCAGTGAGGCAGAGGAGGGATTTTAAACTCAGAATGGAGAAGAAGAGAAAAGACTCTGGGAAAAACAGGCAAGGGTTCTATTGCAGAGTCTGGGGGGGCACCCCGCACTGAATGCAAGTTCTTTGACTCCATTTGCCTACGTGTAGAGAAACGGGTCACATAGCCAGAGTCTGCAAATCATCCAGAACTCCACCAGTTAGGAAGAAATTTCCTGATAGAGACTTTAAGCCCAACAATTTCCTTGAAAAAATGGGGCGAAATTTAGAAGCAAATGGCAAGAATGAAACTCACCAAACAATCACTATTGGTCATTCTTCACCCTTAAAAAGCAGAAAAGTACATGTGAAGGTGTTTATTGAAGGAAGGCCTTGCCAAATGGAAGTGGACTCAGGCTCTTATTTATCTATGGTGTCATGGGACACTATCCACAGACTCTTTCCCAAAATTCAGAAAAAGCATTTCCAGAAGCAAGCACTGACTCTCAAAGACTACCAAGGGAACAAGATTCCAGTAGTTGGAGCGAGAGATTTCAACGTGCTGTTTAAAGGCCACACCAAAGCGTTTGCCCCTGACCATCGTGGACAAGGATCGCCCAAGTTTGCTGGGACTTGAGTGGTTCAAGCCACTTGGCATCGAGGTGACTGGCATCCATCCGTGAGCAGTTCTGACTGGGAAGAGTCCTTGAAGTCTGAGTTTCCAGAGGTCTTCAGCGAAGGACTGGGCAAGTATATGGGGACCCCTATTGCTTTCAGCTAGACCCCAAGGTGCCCCCAATTTGTTTAAAGCCCAGGAGGGTCCCATTTGCTTTAAAGGAAAAATTGATGCACAATTAGATAAGCTCATTGCTCAAGGGGTTTTAGAGCCTACTGACCACTCCAGATGGGAAACACCCATAGTCACACCAGTCAAGGCTGATGGGTCAGTGAGAATCTGTGGTGACTACAAGGGGACACTTAACCATGCGCTGCAGCAGAGCATATCCTGTACCAGTTGTGCATCATCTGCTCCATTCCCTTGGCAGGGGTACAGTATTTGCTAAACTGGACTTAGCTCAGGCATATCAACAATTAACAGTTGATGATGCCACTGCAGAGGCACAAACAATTGTGACTCATAGAGGTGCCTTCAAATGTAAAAGACTACAATTTGGAGTAAGCGTGGCACCTGGCATTTTCAAAGCCTTATGGAAAGAATGTTGCAAGGACTGCCAGGGGTAGTGCCTTATTTTGATGATGTCTTAATCTCTGCTGAAAATGACACTCAGCTTCAAGAAAGACTCAGAGAAGTCCTTACCAGATTCAGAAAAGCGGGTTTAAAAGTCAAGGAAGACAAATGTACACTCAAAACAGACAGAGTTGAGTTCCTGGGGTATATGATTGACAAGCATGGCATCCATCCTACTGATGCCAAGGTTAAAGCAATCAAGGAAGCCCCTAAACCTCGATGCAAGGCAGATTTGCAAGCCTTCCTTGGACTTACTAACTTTTACCACATGTTTCTACCTCACAAAGCATCTATTGCTGAGCCCTTACATCGCCTGCTTGATAAGAAAGCTGTTTGGATCTGGGGGCGGAAGGAACAGTCAGCATTTAACAGTATTAAGAGACTAATCACGTCTGATGCTGTGTTGATACAATTCTCTGAGAATTTGCCTGTTGTTCTGACTTGTGATGCATCCCCTTTTGGAGTGGGGGGTTTGAGTCACAGGCTTCCCAATGGAAGGGAAGCCCCAATTGCATTTTACTCTCGCACTTTGTCCAAAGCAGAGAGGAATTATAGCCAATTGGACAAGGAGGCTTTAGCAGTTGTTGCAGCTGTTAAGAAATTTCATGAATATCTGTATGGCAGGTCATTCACCATTGTTACAGATCACAAACCTTTATTAGGCATTGTGGCAGGAGACAAACCTACACCTAATATCCTGTCACCAAGAATGCTGAGGTGGACTGAATTTCTTGCAGCCTATTCATACAAACTGATTCACAGGCCTGGCAAGGACATTGGACATAGGTTTCTTCTTCCTTCTGCTTGCATTTTGATTGGAAAACCAGTCTTCCCTGACTCTTCCATCTAGGATTCTTCTTATAATCTTATGTTCTTATCCTGAGCGTCTCAACTTAACTTTATCCTGAACTGTTAATTCTGTGAACAGTGCAACTCATAATGTAGAGTCCATTCTGTTATAGCATCCTTCAAAAGCAAAAAAAACACAACCCAACCTCTAGTCAGTAAAATTCTCCGTGTGTGTGTGTGTGTGTGTGTGTGTGTGTGTGAATGAAGGTATTCCATTCACATTTATGCCCACATAGGATCATAAATAATATTGCTAATGAAACATTTGTCATTTAGATATTGCCTCTTTATCTTAATGCATTTATACTACATTATAAGAATGTATTATTTTTAATTATTTTGAAATTCTTTGGGAGAGTAAAAGATGGAATAATATTTTTCTAAAATAAAAATATGTTATGTTCCTTTATATAGAGTGGCAAATGTAGTAATTTAGATAGGGATGGAAATGTTTTGGCGTTAAGAAACTACCTTTTTTCGCTTAGATGGACAGGGATTGCCATCTAAATTTCAAACCAAACTTTCTGGGATTATCCACTTTTTGGAGAGATATACAGTATTATTATTTTCTTTGGATTTGGTTTAATGACTGAAATAAGATTTATACCCTTTTGTTTTTAATATTGTCTGGAAAAATAGCAAGCATTACAACACTGCTTCTTGGCAGTTGCTGTCAAACATTGCTGAAGCAACATCTGGAACACTTGAGGTCCAAAAGAAAAGGAGGGGGAAATTACTAGCTGCAGGTGGCCCAGGGATATACACAATTCTGATTGAAAAAGTGTTCAGCAAATGATGTTCACACCCAGTTGTACTCAAGGTGGGATTTTCAAGCCATATGTTTGTTAATAAATATTATTACTGTTTTTACACAATGTGTCCAGCTATTTGAAAAGATTATTATAAAGCTATTTTAATTTGTGTAGTAGCCTTCAGAATAACCAGAAAAGGACCCAGGAAACTAGAACTTTAGAACATCAGCAGGAATTGTTCTTGCCACAGAATTAATGGACTATTTTGCTTCAATCATGATCTCTCCATGGTAGTTATAACTTTACATCCCGAACTGCTGTTTGATGATCTGGTTTCAATATTTAATCTAATCCATCTATAAATCAATTAACCATTGAATCCAACTAGCATTAAGTACAATAACAAAGAGTACAGTTTGCTTCTGTTTGTACAAAGTTGTGGTCATTATATGGTCTGGTTTTCATGAGCATTTAAGTTTATAGCCCTTCTTTGTGGACAGACTATGTGATCTATTATTAAACAGGAGGATTTTTCTGAGAGACATTGCTCTTCTCTTTTATTCTCAGTTAAAATATTCTTTCTTTAACAATGAGCACTGTTCTAATATCATCTTGAACTATTTTGCCTGGCCCTTATGAGCTTAACTCCTGTTCAGCAGTTGTCCATCTATAACCTATTTATTCCATCTACTATAGTTTCCATTCCCTATGCATTGGATACCATGTTTGAAACTTAACAACATGAAGCCAGAGAAATACCTTCATTAGGAACCTGTGGACTTCATTAGACCTTGATGCAACAGAATTACCTTAGATGCTGTAATAGTGGTTTATAATAACTTTTTTTAATTACATTTATATGCCAGAGATCCTTGTCAGAGATCCTTACAATTTTTGTCATACAGCAACCAGAAAGATATTTACTATTTTTTTCTTCTGCATCACATGAAGTTGACATTTTGCAAATAATGTACCCATCATATCAGCCTAACACTGAAGTGTTTTCAAATACCTAAAATGCTCTTTGATACCTGAGATCATTGATGAGAATCCATTATGTACCTGGAGTGCTGTATATTGTTATTTCAGTAAATATTGTTGGAAAATTACTATGGATAATTCTGTTCTAAATTGCATCCAACATACTCCCAGTCACTCCTTACCTCCAGATAAGAGCGAGCATAGACATAGACTCAGATAGCAAAAATAAATTTAAAAAATAGTTTCAGATTTATTTATTAAACATTATCAAACACTAAAAACAGGTAGCTGGCAAAATGAGGCAAAAGCAGAGAGAATGAAAGGTATGAACCAGAGGCAACAATTTATATACTCTATCTCATTGGTTATATGTCCAAAGAGACAGAATTTTCTGAGTCACTGGAAACATTACTATGAATACTTAGCATGACCAGCCTGAAGAAGAATGGACTTTGGCTATTTCAGTTTTAACCCTCTTATGTACATAATAGGGTAAAATGGAAAGTAGGGTACCATGCAATCCTTCCTTTATTCTGTACCCTGAAAAAAACAATTTGGTTGATAGGGATAATGTATATAACATATTTATTTTATTTATTTATTTGATTAGTCAATTGCTTACAAGATAATAGGTATAAGTATAAACATAGTTATAAATACATGGATACAGATAAGAAAATAAAAGAAACAATAGGACAGGGACGGTAGGCACGTTGGTGTGCTTATGCACGCCCCCTACAGACCTCTTAGGAAAGGGGTGAGGTCAATAGTAGACAGTCTAAGGTTAAAGTTTTGGGGGTTTGGGGAAAAAAACCACAGAGTCAGGTAGAGTATTCCAGACATTGACCACTCTGTTGCTGAAGTCGTACATTTCCTGCAGTCAAGTTTGGTGCGGTTCAC
Source organism: Naja naja (assembly GCA_009733165.1). NCBI lineage: Eukaryota > Metazoa > Chordata > Lepidosauria > Squamata > Elapidae > Naja > Naja naja. The sequence continues at coordinate 61,390,001 of CM019150.1, forward strand.
CATGAGTTTGTATCTATTGTGTGCTCTTGTATTGTTATGGTTGAAGCTGAAGTATTCATTGACAGGTAGGACATTGCAATGTATGATTTTATATACTATACTTAGATCGGACCAAAGACGGTGTAGTTCTAGGTTTTCTAGGTCTAGAACCTCAAGTCTGGTGGCATAAGGTATTCTGCAATGAGTAGAGGAGTGGAGAACTCTTTTGTGAAATATTTCTGGACTCTCTCTACTGTGTTAATATCAGGTACATAATGTGGGTTCCAGACTGGTGAGCTGTATTCAAGTATTGGTCTAGCAAAAGTTTTGTATGCTCTAGTTAGTAGTGTGATATTACCAGAGAAAAAGCTATGTAGGATTAGGTTAACAACTCATAATGCCTTTTTGTCTATGTAGTTACAGTGGGCTCTAGCACTTAGATCATTAGAGATGAGTACTCCAAGGTCCTTGACAGAGTTTGGATCATCAACAAGGTCTTGACTATTCAGCTTGTATTTTATTTTCTGATTTTTTTTGCCAATATGTAAGACAGAGCATTTATTTGTTGAGATTTGAAGTTGCCATTTGTTTGACCATTCTGATATATAGTCAAGGTCTTTTTGAAGGATAGCAAAATTATCTGTGGTGTTGAATAGCTTTACATCACCAGCGAAGAGAACGCAATTGCTCTTAATATGATCACAGAGGTCATTTATGTAGAGTAGGAAGAGAGTTGGACCTAGAACACTGCCTTGAGGGACACCACTGTTGACAGGCTCAGAATTTAATAGGACACTGCAATGTCTTTGCATTTATTAGTATTTTACAGATAGTTTACAGTATTTTTACAGTATTTTGACCATTTGTTGTCTGTTTGACAGGAATGCTTCTATCCAGTTATGCAGGTGTTCAGAGATACCATAAGATTTTAGTTTTAATAGTAGTTTGCCATGTACCACTGGATCAAAGGCTTTACAGAAGTCTATGTAGATTGCGTCTATTGTTTTGCCCTGATTGAGTTGTGTAGTGTTTGGTCACGCTGATGGATGATCTCTGGAGGGCTTGGGATAGAGGATGCTCCTCTATCCTGGTCCTATTAGATCTCTCGGTGGCTTTTGATACCATCGACCATAGTATCCTATTGCAGCGCCTTTGGGGGCTGGGAGTGGGAGGCACCGTGTTACGGTGGTTCTCCTACCTCTCGGGGCGTACGCAATCGGTGTTGGCAGGGGGGCAGAGATCGACCCCGAGGCCCCTCATTTGTGGGGTGCCTCAGGGGTCGGTTTTTTCTCTCCTCCTGTTCAACATCTATATGAAGCCGCTGGGTGAGATCATCTGTGGGTTCAGGGTGAGATATCATCAATATGCTGATGATACCCAGCTTTTCATCTCCACCCTTGACCACCTCAGTGATGCCCTCTCCATGATGTCCCGTTGCCTGGAGGTGATATGGATCTAGATGGGGAGGAGCAGGCTCCAGCTCAACCCGGCCAAGACTGAGTGGCTGTGCTTACCGGCATCTCGGGTTGTCCAAGAAGTTCCATCTTTAGTCATGGGGGGAAAGGTGTTACCCCCCCATGGATAGGGTGTGCAACTTGGGCGTCCTCCTGGATGCACGGCTTAGTATGGAGGAGCAGGTGGGAGCTGTTGCCAGGGGGGCATTTGCCCAGGTTCGCCTGGTGCGCCAGTTGCGCCCCTATCTGGACCGAGATGCCCTACGCATGGTTACCCATGTGCTTGTCGCTTCCCGTCTCGACTACTGCAATGGTCTCTATATAGGGCTGCCCTTGCAGACTATACGGAGGCTTCAACTGGTGCAAAATGCGGCCGCGCAGGTTGTGATGGGAGTGTCCCAATACTACCATATTACACCCCTCCTGCGCGATCTGCATTGGTTGCCGGTTGCCCTCCGTGTAAGATTCAAGGTGCTGGTGTTGACCTATAAAGCCCTACATGGCTTGGGTCCGGAGTATTTGCAGGAGTGTCTCTTGCCACCATCGAGTTCCAATCGCCCAGTGCGCTCCCACCGGCAGGGCCTCCTTGGGGTGCCGCTGGCCAGGCAATGCCAGTTGGCGGCCCCCCTGGGGTAGGGCCTTCTCTGTGGGAGTGCCCACCCTGTGGAACCAGCTGCCCCTGGGGTTGCGGTTGGCCCCTGACCTGCGTTCCTTCCACCGCAATCTAAAGACCTGGCTGTTTTTGCAGGCTGGCCTGGATTGAGGGGGATTGGGGTTTTTAATTGGGTATTTTAGCGTGGGATTGTACTGTTTATTTGGATCGGGTGTAATACTTTTTAAAATATTTGTATGTTATACTTTTCTGTGAGCTGCCCCAAGTCCTTCAGGAGATGGGGCGGCATATAAATCCAAATAAATCAAATCAAATCAAATACGTTTTTGCAGTGTAAGAGTTGCAGATTACAGGATAGTTTTTTTCTGAAACCAAATTGTTTATTAGAGAGTAGGTTGTTTGTCTCAAAGTGGAGGATAATGGATTGGTTAATAATTGATTCCATGACTTTACAGGTGATGCAGCATAAGGAGATTGATCTGTAATTTTCAACTAAGCTGGGGTCTCCCTTTTTGAAAATGGGGATGACCATGGCTAGTGACCATAGGTTTGGCAAGGAGTTGGTCCTGAAAGATTTTTCAAAGATTATGCTTAGAGGTTTGGCTACGGCAGCAGATAGCTTTTTCAAGAAGTAGGCACATATTCCATCCGATCCAATAGATAGAGATGGTTTTAGATTGCGTAGTGCTTTTTCAATATTGTCTTCTGTAAAATCTATATTTATTAGATCATTGTAGTTGTCTGTGGTTTGACTAGGAAATACTGGGCATGAGCCATTGCTGTTTACAAATACTGAGCCAAAGAATGTGTTAAAGAGGTTTGCTTTAATGGTGTCATTGTTACAGTCTTTACCGTTAGGTCCTTTCAGCGGTGGGATGGACCTTGAGTCTTTTAGTTTGTTGTTTACAAAATTGTAGAAAGCGCGGGTGGAATAGGTGCGTAGAAGCTTTTCCTCTTGTTTAATGTGATAATTGGTGCATTCAGTGTTTATCTGGTGGCATAAATTTTTGTATCAGCTTTTGAAGTTGGCAACATGACCAGATTGGTTTTTTCACCAAAGTGATCTCTTTTTGGATTAAAGCTTCCTTATTGTTATGGGTATTCTGTTTTTTCTGGTTTTGGGAGTTGTTATTGGTACATATAGTTTGATGACTCTTTGTATTTCAAGTAAAAGTGTGTTATAATGGTCTTCAACAGTATTGCATCCAGTGAATAGAAAGGGATGAGAGATCGCTGTCTATAAGATCATAGTTGCCTTTTTTGAAGTTATAATTGGGGATCATGTTGTTGTGATGATTTTTGTGCGGACGTATGTTGAGACAAAAGTCAATCATGTTGTGGTCACTGTTGGAAAATGGTCTATAATTTGTATTCCGTAAATTGAATTCAAACTATTGCAGAAGATGAGATCAAGGCAGTTGTTAAGTCTAGTATTGTTGGTTACTAATTGTTCCAGAACCAGATTTGTTACAGCATTGTAGAAGGCTGCATGTCTGGGTTCAGTTTTATATTTGTTTAGGGTCCAGTTAATATGAGGTAGATTGAAGTCACCAAGAAAGATAAAAGTATGTGGGCAGGATGTTGCCCATGTTAGTAGTGAATTTAGCTTGTTTACATGTTCGATGTCATAATCAGGGGCTCTGTAACTTAGTAAGAATCGAAATGTGATATTTAAGGACAGTTCACAGACGATGGTCTCAGGAAGAGCAAGCTCCTGGGTAACTTGGATGTTTTTTAGATGTAAGGACTTTTTATAGAAGATAGCAACACCACCTCCTCTACAGATTTCACGATCTGATTGGTAAACATGATAGTCTCTTATTGAGGTAATGGAGTCAGGGAGAGATGTGTTGAGCCATGTTTCACAGACAAATATGATGTTGAATTTTGCCATATTTAGTAAGAGGAGAAATTCAGGTATTTTATTCACAAGACTTCTTGCATTGAGTAGCTTGTATTTAAGGCCATTTGTAGTTTGAATTGAGGTAGTTAGGGGCGTGCGTGCCTAGTCTTGGGTGATGGTGGATTGGCTGAAGTAGGGTTGGATGCTAGGTTGTGGGTTGTGTGACTTACTTTTGATACAGTCAGCACGGTAGTCAATGTACAGGTCCTTCTCTCCGTTGTCTAGACATTTTTTTAGTTCTGCGCAGAGTTCGTGGGAGCAGGCATGTTGCTGTATGGTTAGGTCAAGGCGAGAACGAAGGTTCTTATGGTTGGTGTTGCTTTTGGCGAGTGAATTAATAGTATAAATGAATTTATGTTTGCTTGATTCATTTTTGCAAATGACCCTGCAGAAGTGTGGGGCCACAGAGCCGTGTCTGTTTTTGAACTCTGGGCCGATGCGGGAAAAGTCAAGTATTTCATCAGGGGAGATGGTTGATGCTTGGTAGTCACTGATGATGTTGCGGACAATTGTGATGTCATCATTGTTATTGATGTTCTCTAGACCAAATAAGATGGTATTTGGATGCTTCCGTTCGCACACCTAGCTACTCAGACTAAAAACTAAATACACAAATAATTACTCCTTAACTTAGTATGATAGTTAAAAAAACTCTGCTACCCTACTAGAATTACTGACTGCTAAATATTTGAGGAATAGGAGGAAACATCTTTGGTTTTCTTTCAATTATATTAAAAGAACTGTGCTAATGGTATATTGGAGGGCTGAGATTTATTTTAATAAACTAGTCTTTGCTGGAAAGATCTGCCCAGCAGGAACATTCAAATAAAGTACTGCCTCTCCATAGCAGTGCCAAAAATAATGTAAATGTGGTGTGATACCTCAATTTATTTTAATGGCACATTAATAGTGTTTCAAATTTCACCAACAGAAAGTTGGCATTGAAAACATTTGGAAATAATTGCTATACTGGCTTTAGAGTATCTTAGTGACAAATTTTACAGACCAGATTCCTGAATTAATATCTGCAAAATTATTTGAAAAAGAAACATGATTGTTGGTTTATGTGTTATAAATTCACTTTTTATTTTTAAATGGATGATTGCTGAGGTATCTCTGGAAGGAGATTGAACATCATAAGTGACAAGGACTGCTTATAAAACCTGTTTTATTATATAAGTAGTGTGAGGTATCTATATGTCTATGGGGGTGGTGAGACTGATAGTTTACATTCTGTTCCATGATTATATTTATAGTAACCATAAAGTGTTAGAGATATGAGATAGGGACTGAAATTAATGTTCAGTAAAGAGTGTTTATGATAACCTTTTGCTGTTAGCCAGATTTAGTTGGTTAACTTTAACAAGGCAAATTGCAAAGATTTTTCTTGAAAGTTCAAAAAGAAGTACTCCGCTGAAGAAATTGCTTGTCATTAATATTCTCTTGAACAACCAGTATTATCCTATCTCCCATGTAAAATAAAAACAACTAAAATTTATAGACAAAGTAGATATGAGAAGTTTTTCTTCAGAAATGTATTTTAATTATATTGATATCTCCTGCCAGTCAGAAATAATGACATAGAAATGACCTCAGGAGCTTATAAAACTGGCAAGGCAATGGAGGAGCAGCAATGTTGTTGTTAGAAGTATTCTTCTTGCGAAGACACAAGGAGATAAATTTGTTTAACTGAAGTCTAGGATTGTCCATTAGGATCCAGTGCCTGGAATTTTCACTGATCTGAAACAACTGATCTTTTCCTTATTGAACCCTATCTGCTTCATCTTAGACAAGATTAACTCCTAATAAGTAACATGAGGAATGGGGGTTAAAAGTAAGTATGGGTGTATGCATGCATAAAATCTTCTTGGAGCTAAGCTTGACTCCATGTGACTTCATGGAATGAAAACATCTGTGTACTTTTTTGAATAGCAAAAAAGTTGTATCTCCTAATCTCCTTCTGCTATATTTGTTTGTACTTCCCAGATTAACCTACAGCCCTGATGTTTCCTATTAATCCCTCATCCAAGTAGTAACTAGGTTATGCATTCCTTAGGTTTTGTGATCAGCCAAAGTCAATTAGATGCTGCTGTGTACCCTTGGCTAGCTTATGTATACTCTAAAGATTTTTTAATTGTGATTTGTGTGCAGCAGCGTTATAAAGTGATCCTTTAAGGAATCATTTCCTAAAGCAGCTGATAGCACCACAATCTCAGCCCATTAGGCAGTAGGAAAGGAGACAAGCAAAAGATAGCACTTTTCCGGTTCTGCTGGAAAGAAAATTTACCCTAAACTTTATAATGCTCTTAATACCTATAGTGCCTTTCACACATACAAATTCCAGTCCCAGAACTTTCCAGCCACCATGGCCATTGTCAAGAAATTTTACAATTGACCTCCATTGGTTTGTGTTAATAGTAACATCAGAAAAATGTAAGGTAGTCCTCAACTTATAACAGTTCATTTGACTACACTGATAAAAAATTATGATCATTTTTCACACTTACAACCATTGCAGCATCCCCATGGTCATGTGAACAAAATTCAGATGCTTAGCTACTGATTCCTATTTATGACGGTTGCAGTGTCCTGGGATCACATGAACAGCTTTTGCAACCGTCTGACAAGCAAAGTCAATGAGAAAGTCAGATTCATTTAACAACTGTGTTACTATCTTAACAATTACAATGATTCACTTAACAAATGTGTCTAGAAAGGTTGTAAAATGGGACAAAAACTCACTTAACAGCATAAATTTTGGGCTCAATTGTGGTCGTAAGTCAAGGACTACCTATACCAGTAAATTGTCGTTTCCATTATATACCACAGTTAGTTAAGTTTTGAATGATATGTGTTCACATCCTTGAATATGTATAATTCATTCTGCTTTAAAATACATAAAATGATCATTTACTACAAAATACCGAATTTAGAAATCCTGCTCTTCTAGTCTGACTGATCTCAGCTGCTCCAAAACTGTTGTAAGCCAGTCAACACTCATCAGAAATGTGATTTTTGAACTTTGACTTGGATAATTATGGAACTATTCAGTGATACCTCACTTTTTTTCTTCATTTTCAAATTTTATTTTATTCAAAATGTTAAAAAACAAACCCCAAAAGAAGGAAAAAGAAAAAAAGAAAAAGTAATACAAAAACAGAACCAAACTAGACAAGACTACACAAAAATGTGCATAAAAAGAAAAAATAAAACATAAACATAAATTATGTATTATCACTTTTTTCTATAGCTATTACAGTTGATGTCTTTTCCTTTTCCTCTTTCTTCCTCTGCATTCTGCATTGCATTCCTATCCTATTGTTGATCACCATGAAATCTTAACTTCATATTCTGGTACGTAATTCACTTTAGCACTGTGTTGGAATAGAGCTTTAGACTGGTTCCTCAAACTATTATCTCTAGATGTAGTAGTCCCGCTGCATTTCCCACCTGGGATCTGTTCACAGATTAGCACTTAAGAAGACAAAATCTTAATTGTTTGTGTTTTGCTTCATTCCCCTCTCCTCCACAGAATATTCCTACTCTGGGAAGTGTAGCAATTACCATGGTGCTCCACAATTGTGATGAAGTAGCTGTGGCTGGATTTGGTTATGACATGAACTCTCCCAATGCACCACTGCATTACTATGAAAACATCAGGATGTCTGCCATCAAAGAGGTAAGAATTTTGGGGTTTAGAATTTACTGCCTATATACCCACATTAAGCTACATAGTTTAATCTATATTCAGAAGTTAAAAAACCTTTGAATTCTAGGAGACAAAGGATATCTTATTTTCATATTCTTCATTTGGCCTACCAGGGATGAACGGCCTATTTTTGGCCAAGGTGGGGCAGTGGTTAGAGTGCACTACTGCAGGCTACTTCTGCTGCCTACAATTTGGCAGTTCAAATCTCACCAGGCTCAAGGTTGATTCAGCCTTTCATTCTTCCGAGGTGGGTAAAATAAGGACCCACATTGTTGGGGGCAATATGCTGACTCTGGAAACCACCTGTAAAGCACTGTAAAGCAGTGTATAAGTCTAAGTGCTATTGCTATTGGAAATAAGTTGGTGAATTGCCCTTGGCTTGATCCTGCAGGCTTCTTATTATAAAACAAAATGATATTATAAAATTATTAGTTTTTTTTAATAAAGTACACAAGCAGGTTCAGCAATTCCTGATTCATTGCACTTCTAAAGATTCATGCAAGTAACATAGTTTGTTTCACATAACTGGCTGTAGGTTATATTTCCCGAATAGCTATGACAAAAACAGTAAGAAAAACAGGACTTAAAAAATTTAATAAGACTTTTAACAAGGTTGGCTATGCTGCATTCCCTTCACTTGGCTATTACTAATTCAGTTATATCTTGAATAGATTCAAACTGCTTTCTAATAATTTTTAACAAGCTTTCCAAGAACAAAACTGAAGACTATAGTTTTGTAGGCGTGTGAATAATTTTTATTGGAGATCCTAAACAAAGCTACATTTTCTCAAGTCCTTTGGGAAAAAGATATGACTACACAGATTTATTAATCAATATGCATATACTGTACATGCTCTTAAAAATCAATGTTTTGCATAAAATAATAACCATACAAAATCTTGCATCTGATAAAAAAAAACTTACAACAGCTGTCCTTCCATGTCAGTCCTGGGGCCTCCTTGATTATTTAAGGAGCTGTCCAAGAGTCAAAGCACTAGAGGAGTTGCCTAGACCAATGTTGGCAAAAGATGAAAAGAAATTCCATCTAGACATGGGGACAACCTCAAGCTTGGATCTACACTTTCATGACAACAGCAGCAAACTGAAGAGTGTCTTCCAGCTACCCCTTTTACAATGACTGAGTTTACTGAACCTGCAGTAGTTATTAATGGAGGATTTGTTCAGCATAGTATGAAAAGCATTATGAAAACAAATTCAGGTCAGACTTTACTGTGTATCTTTTATCTTCTTCCCCTGAGGTTATTTTTTATTAAGCTAGCATTTTAGCATGAAGCATGAAGAATGAATTCCTCACAACTAATTCCATGTAGATTGCCTTTTCATGTTACCTGCTTTTTGGGGACAAGATTGATCTTCACTTCTGAGACACAAGTTCTCTTAGATTTCACTTCTAATGTTAGGAGAATCATCTGCTTGCAAATATCCATAATTTATTCTTCAACCTTTTCCATGTTGAACTAACTAAATGAGAGAATTGCATTTCTGTCTTGTTGCTTCTTTTTAATATTAATGATTCTTAATAATTGGTAGTAATTGAGATTTAGGTTGAAAGGTAAAAAGGATAGTAACCTGCCTTTATCATTTTCTGCTTCTCCCAGGAAAGTAAAATGAGATGCTCCAAAATCAATAGCTTGCACAAATAATAAGAAAAGAGGTTAAAAACAATAACCATTAGTGAGCCATAAAAAAGGGGAACATATTTTCCCAATTGCCCTGCACTTTGGAAAGCTATTAATATGAACACTTTTCTTTACATAAAGAAAATACATAAGTGTCATGTTACATGGTACCTACTGACAAGAAGTCTCATTCCGCTATTAGTTATAAACAACCATTTTTGTTTCTGCTAAAATTTTTGGATAATAATATTTGACCAGATGTGTGCAAAATTGGCATCAAGAAAGAGAACAGAAAATTAACCATCATAGCTTTGTGACACCTAAATATGAGGGAATTCTCAGGAAGGTATATTTGTTTGCTTCTATTATTTCTATTCAGGGTTAATAGTTACATGTGTATTAAAACCTCAAGCAATTTAATTGGAATTAAAAATTCTACCTTTTAGCAATCAGTCTTTGGGATTCACCAGGAAGATAAGTGTGACAGTGTGAAACCTAAAAGAACCATTGGATGAACTGACCTTTCTGAATTGTTTTGTCAGAAGGTTGAAGTCTAGCAAAGCCCGGCACATATAAAGCTATCTGGGTGTTCAATCTTTAGTGAATTCCTTGATGACAGCCAAGCATTAAGGGGTTAAAATCTTTTTGCTGTCATTTTGTGCTGCCATCTGGAGTTTTGCAGCCCAGGTATCATAGACCTGATTGCACTGTAAGAAAAAAACAATATATTCATATCTTCCTAGGTAAATAGAAGAAAATAACTATTAGAGTATGAACTGCATAATCCTTTAGCTTTACCTGTGAAACTAGCTGACTTTGAACGAGTGGTAAAGACATTGGTTTAGAGTGTGTTTTAAATTGGGATTCCTGATAATACTAAGTCTAAATTGTTTTAAAAATTAGAACTAAACTTTGCTAAAGTCTCCCCTGCCTCTCTAAGGCAACTGAGATATAAGAAAACATATTACTTGGATTTTTTTCTGTGCAAAAGGTAGCAGAAAATAGGTCTAGGTGCCTTTGTAATTTAATAAATCAATGGAATAATCAAATCAAAGAAAGCGGATAGTTTGCCTACCTAGGATAGGTAGAACAGTGTCTTCCCATCCCCTGTTAAACCCAAGTCCTTGTTTCAAGAAGGTGAAACAGCTCCTCCCCGAATTCTCTTTGTTTTACACAGAAAAAATAAATAGAAACTCTTTTCCTGATGTTGTTCCAAGTGTATGTGTATTTATTCATAGGAGACTCTTTGGGAATGTCCATCAACCAGCCATTCTATTGTGCTATGTCTTAGAGGGAACAGACCTGCAGGCTACAGCGTGTGTTCCCTAACACAAGGTGTGTCATTGATTTACACGCAATGTCTGCTTGACATACCCCTGGACACCCTTTAAAAACCCAATGACTCATCTCTGGGGAATTTCTTCTGAATACACATAAATCTCATTAATTGCATTTGTTTGCAGTTGGGTGGAGATGGCCCCTCCTGTACAAAGATGTGGGTGATATAATCTTAGTACAGAATAGAAATAAATGCCTTTTCCTGCTACTGGGTTCTATTATTTGAAGTTTGTATTGTGTGAAGGCCAAAAAATGCTTGCAACACAGTATCTTACAGATTACAGATGGAGACAATTACTGAGATTACTGATGAATAAATTTACATAATGTCCTTCAAGTTTTTGTATTCTATAATCTTCCAGAATTTGAAATGGACACCCAACATTAGAACCAAAGGCACACCAAAAATGTGTTTCCTACATCAGCTCAGGAAGTTCAGACTGCCCCAGGAGCTGTTGATACAGTTTTACAGAGGAATTGTTGAGTGTCATTTTACTTCTATAACTGCCTGGTTTGGTACAGCAAGCAAACAGAACAGGTACAGACTCCAACAGATAGTTAGGACTGCAGAAAGAACAATTGCAACCAGCCAGCATTCCATAGAAGGCCTGTATATTGCATGAGTCAGAAGAAGGGCTGAGAAAATATCTACAGACCCCTCACATCCTGGACATAAACTGTTTCAACTCCTCCCCTTGGGACATTGCTATTTTTTTTAATTACATTTATATTCTGCCCTTCTCTGAAGACTCAGGGCAGCTTACAATTACACAACCCAATGCGCTTAGCAATAGCCTTCATTCTATTGTATATGCCTGCTTATTACTAGGGCTTTTTTTTTGGCACCCCCAAGCGGCATTTTTACAAAGTCAGCTTATTGCCCCCAACAATCTTGGGTCCTCACTTTACCTGCCCCCCAGAGAGGATGGAAGGCTGAGTCATCCTTGAGCCTGGTGGGATTCGAGCCTGCACTAATTGCAGGCAGCTGGAACTAAGTGATAGGCATTTAACAGCCTGCACCACCAAGGCTCTTTGCATGCCAAAACAACTAGATACAGGACAGTTTTTTTCCCTCAGGGCATCACTCTGTTGAACATCTAACTCTCACAGTACTATCTAATATCTGTGTATATTTACTCATATAGTATTCTTAACTTCTTTACTACACCTTCTTATTGGTATGATTATTATTATTACTCTGTTGCTTTGCATGTATATTAAGAGCTTCTGCATCAGAAACAAATTCCTTGTGTGTCTAATCGCACTTGGCCAAATAAAGTATCCTATCCTATTCTATCAACATCCTAGTCTTTTTTCATTAATATAATATAGTGGCATTGTGACTATTCTCTTCAGATGTAATCACCATTTGTTATTATTTATAGCTAGAGACATACTTAGCAATCATACTATTCCCTTTCATAGTAAGCAACACTTAATAAAGCCAAAAAAGGGTAAGAATAGTATGTAAAAGAAATTAAAGACAAAATGTAAACACTGAGTCTAGTTTACACCAATACCACTCACTATACATCTTCATAATTTTCTGTCTTGCCAACCATCTCTATTCTACTATATACATACACTGATTCATACACTGCCTTTTATTCTAGATGAATTGTTCTATCATTTAATCCAAATCTAGTCTTATAAAAATGTAGTGTGAAACAAAAATGTGTTTTTAGATTAATTCAGTTAGTGTAGATTTTCCTCACTTAGTTTAGTCCAACATATATTCTTGCTTTTATTCTTAATCTTTGGATAAAATTGTCGAAATGTGTTACTGTGTTTCATCACATAGTTCATTCAGATGTTCAGACTGGATCTGGTATTTTTAACCATCTATCAAGTCCTTTCCAAGGTCCTGGAATAAGCAAATGTTGATGTTTGATGGCATTGGAGGTATTGTCTCAGGATGTAAGCTGTTCTGAAAGAACTGTCTTTTGCAATTGGCTGATGGTAAATTTATCAATGCCAATGGTGTTCAAGTGATGCTCCAGTTGTTTTGGGATTGAACCCAAAGCACCTAATTACTATTGATACTACTTTTCTTATTATTGTTGTTATATTAATATGCTGAAGGACAGAATGGAATCTTTTACTTCTCTGTTAAGCAGTGAATTCTGTTACCTATAGAAATGTAATACGTTAGCAAGAGACAAAAGTCTATATTATACTTCATTATTTGCTGTTGTAGTTTGTTTACATAAAAAAGACCAACTTGCATTTCTGACATCATTTATTCAAATACTTCTTATTACATATAGTAGTATACTATACAGAGTATAGAAGTATACTATAGTCTTGTAATATCTTCTAAAGACTTAAAATAATTGTACATTATATCAGTTCTTATGAATATCTAGAGGGTCACTGAATAATTTTCTTATGTGAAAAAAGAGGAAAAATACTGGTTTGTAAGTCCTTTCATTTTCAAGCATAATCATCAAAGACAGATGTACAAATACATAAATATATATTTATACTGGCTATCATTATATAAAATGCAAAAAAAGGTTGAAATGATAATGACAGCAGTTCAGTATTAAACTCTTTAACAAGATGCCCAAAAGGACTTTCTCCTAACTAGAGAACACAGGAGTCTTCTACAAAATAATAATGGTGTAACATGGGAATAATACCTCCAGTGCTTTATTTGGTAGCATTTTGCAGTATTTCATTATCGTAGAATCAACTGTGAGAATTTATAAGTTTAGCTTTCTGAGTTTGAAGGGGAAGAGGGAGAGAAGGGGACCATGTGATCCAGATGTTGAATTTCGGTTCATCAGTTCTAGCCAACAACATGAAGAAGAGTGATGGCAGTTCTAGTCCAAGAACCAGGGGTGGGATTCTACCGGTTCTGCCGGTTCTATAGAACTGGTTGTTACGATTCTGCGCAGTTTGGAGAACTGGCCAATTGCACCACTGGCTGGCCCCACCCCTCTCCACCCGCCCCTCCCCACCCAGTCAGTCCTTGTCGCGCATCCGCGGCATTGTCTGCAGCCTGCTTTTGCCCACCTGCCAGGCCAGCTGTTGCTTCCTGCTTTCCACTGTGGCCCTGCCTGTTCTCCCTGGAGGAGTGAGGCTCTGCAAGCTCCGGAGCCCAGTCGCCTACCTGCCACTGCCAGTCTCCTTCCCCTCCCTCACTTGCCTTTTGCCACCGCCGCCTGCCATCCTAACCTGGGCGACCACTTTGCCGCCCAGATGGCCCCTTTGCCTGCCTCCCCTTCCCTCTCCCACCCACAGCCCCTTTGTTGGACCCAGAACAATGGCCCTGCCATGCCCCCTGGTCACACCCATGTCAGCAACAGGCATTGTCATTTCAAAGTTGAGGGAGAAGTTGGGGAAGGAGGGGGAGGGTCCTGCAGTGGCTGGCATAGAAGTGCCACTGAGAAGCAGGGAAGTGGCCTTTGAGTGGTCCGACCCGACATTCAGGCCGGTGGGCCACAGGAAGTCAGAGCACCGGGGAAAGGGGGATTGCCAGGGGGAGCCGCCCTCTCCATGCTGAATTGGGGCCATTTGGGTAGTCATAGGATTTGGGTGAGCCAAGCCACAGCTCCTTGCCTTCTTAGATCAGGGAAGGGCTGTTTTCTGCAGGAGGAGGACTGCAGAAGGGGGAGGTCTACCTGAGTGACTCCTCCAGTGTCTTCCCCAGATTGTTTGGACACTTACAAGCAAGCGCAGCTAAAGGCGCTGCTGTCGCACATCAGCCCAGGCCTCACCCCCTGGCTCCATAAAGCCAACACCAAAGAAGTGGGTGTTCAGGTGAACCCATGGGTGGATGCCATGGTGCAATGCTCACTTGGATGTAGACCACTCCAGGCGTCCAACCTCAAAGCCCCTTGGGCCGGCTGATCCAGGAGCCGTCATTCCCAGGCTTCTATTCACCCTCTCTTCCTCCTCCTCCTCCCCTCACCCTCCCCTCCCTCACCTGCCCTGAGAAGGTAAGGGTGATGGCGGGGATAGTGAAGCGGCCAGGTCCCTATTTTCCCCTCTCCCTCCCCCTCTGTGTGTGTGTGTGTGTGTGTGTGTGTGTGTGTATGTGTGAATACCATGGTTTGGCCAAGCCAGCAAGTTCTCCTTGGCACTCTTCGCTACTTCTTTCATTTCTTCTTTTTGGAATCCAGACTGGCTGAACAATGATTGCCAGCCACGGTGAAAGCATCCCTTCGGGCGACCTTCCCCCTCCTCCTCTTCCTCTCATGACCGGCAGCTGTGGTGGGGCCATGAGGGTACACATGCGCAGGGAGACACTCCTCAAGCAAGTGCCAAAGCACAACAAAACTGGGCGTGGGGCGGGTGGCTGCTCGCTTGAAGAGAGTCTCCCCATGTGTGTACCCTCCTGGCCCCACCACAGCCGCCAGTCATGAGAGGAGGAGGAGGAGGTCCGAAGGGACGCTTCCACCGCGACTGGCGATCATTGTTCAGCCAGTCTGGATTCCAAAAAGAAGAAATGAAAGAAGTAGCGAAGAGTGCCAAGGAGAGCTTGCTGGCTTGGCCCAGTCGGCTTTGAGAGAGAGAGACACACACACACACAAACACACACAGAGAGAGGGGAAGATAGGGAGAGAGGCAGAGAGAGACAAACACACACACAGAGATACAGAGGGGAGGGATAGAGAGCCATAGAGAGAGACAGAGGGAGGGAGAGAGAGAGAGAGAAAGGGAGGGAAAGAGAGAGAGAAAGAAGGAAAGAGAGAGGAAAAGAGAGAAAGAGACAAGAAAGAAAAGAAAGAGAAAAAAGAAAGAAAGAAAAAAAAAAGCAAAAGGAAGAAAAGGGATAGACAAAGAAAGGGAGAGGAGAGATGGAAGGAAGACAAAGAAAGAAAGAAAGAAAGAGGGAGGGAGGGAGGAGAAAGTGAATGAGATATATGGATGGATAGATACATGGAGGGAGGGAGAGAGAAAAAAGGAGAGAAGAAGGACACAAACCCTGGCTCAGAGACTCTGAAACGCACAGCAATTGGGCAGGAAGGGTCTTGGCGGTCCTTCTAGTCCAACGCCTGTCAGCAGGAGATCCTTATAGAATCATAGAATAGCAGGGTTAGAAGGGAGAGAGAGAAAGAGAGAAAGCATGGCTGCCAAAACTCCAAGAACAGGTCAAGTAGCTATAGGGAGGTCAGTCGTAATTAGAACACTTGCTAAACAATCCTCCATTAAGCGAGGACCAGTTGTATTTGGTTTGCCAGTCACATGGCGATGCCCAGCCAGTCATGTGACAACCAAACCATGCCCAACTAGTCACGTGACCACCAAACCATGCCCACCCAGTCACGTGACCACCAAGCCACGCCCACGAATTAGGCCATGCCCACAGAACAGGTTGTTAAGAAATTTGGATCCCACCACTGCCAAGAACATCTGGAGGGCAACTGATTTCTTTTCCTAGCTTCCAGCAAGTTAGCAGTGCACATAATTTATGAACAATGAGCATTAAACATGTTACACTGTTTCCTAAAATATCCTTTTGAAGTTTTCATTTTCAATAGCTTAAATGGAGAGGCTTAATCTCTTCCCATATTTGCTTGTTCTGCCACTATTATGTCAAAAGGGAGTTGAGCATCTAGTTGGGTGACTAAGAAGTGTAGAATTCTTATCAGTTCAGTGATTTCCTGCTTTGTAAACTCTCCCTTAGGGCCTTTTCCTCTCAACTGAGCTCTGAAAACAGACATTACTGGATCACATAAAAGTTTCTGGAGAAAGAGATTTTAAGATGTATGTGATGAAAAGTGGTTATTATTTTATATTCACTGATAACAGTGTTTTTGATTTTTGATTTTATAAATTATAACATAAATTTAAAAAGTTTCCTGCTTGCACAAGTTCTTTTTGCTTTTAAAAGTGTATCCCCATGTCTCTTTCTATGGAATTGACAGCTTGTTTTATCCAGCTGTCACTGTCACATTTAGATTGGCCCTTCAGAAAGTCACAAATGGTGATCATGTGACCTTGTGATGCTCTAACATTAGTGGAAGCTGGTTGCTAAGTATCTAGATCTTGGTGTGTTGTGCTCTAGGACTGCAAGAAACACCTGAGCTGCAGTACAAAGCCGAGCCACGTTAGCCCAGCACTATGGTACAAATTCAGCACCCCAGAAAACTGCAGCTACTGTAGCCCAGCACTGTAGTATGAAGCCGCAGCCACCCAAACATAGTACCACAACGCAAAGCAGCAGTCCCAGCACCCTTACTGGCCTGCACTCTAAAGCTTCTGCTGCTCTGCAGTCCACCAACCCAGCTGACCTATGTTGTCTTCATGAGGCCTCCCTGACATAGGCCTTCTTGAGTCAGCTGCTGCCACACAAGGCCTTCTTCCTGAAGTCTTGTGAGGAAACTGGCATTTGGTACTTGAGAAGGCCTCTTGAAGGGACAGGCCAGGCATGTTTGGAGCAAGAAGACCATGAAGCTCAAGCTGGGGGTAGCAGGATGCCCAAAACGCAGAACTGGGGACAGAAAGCTGGATAGGGGGAATTGAAGTTCCCTGCAATTATAAATGCAGATGGGAAACCAAGGGATTTGCCAACAGATCCAAATTTTGAACAGACAGCTGTAACTTTGTGGGCCACTGTACTGAAAGTACCGTTCATTCTCAGGTGAAAGCAGTAATCGTTGAAGCACCGCAGAATTCTGAACCATAATTGTCATAGAATCTGCACTTAGCAGAGTAGCCATGAAGGCCTTGAAAAAATGTTTTAGATTTGTTCAGAATTATTTTTCCTGTTACATTCAAGTTTGAGTTTGAAGAAAGATAGAAAAATTGCTGCTTTTGACTTCTGTGTGAAGACTCCTGAGAAGGCTCTGGATAGGCAAGAAAACAAACACATGGATCATAGCAAAAAAACCCAATTCTTCAGAAGTTTAGAATGCTGGAAAGGAAGGAAGGAAAGAGAAAAAGAGGACAACCAGCAGCTTTAAGGTGGACTTCAACTCCCAGAATAGGCCATTTGCTTCTGGAAGTTGAAGTCCATAAGGCTTAAAGTTGCCAAGGTTAGAGACCCCTGCATTAGTAGGCCTGAAGGACCAATTATAGACAAATCATCTTAGAGAAAATCTATGTAATTATTAAAAGTGCTAACTTGATGTATGTTGTCATCATCAACATCCCACTACAGTGTAGCTCAAATTTTATAACTCTTTTTTGAAGAAAAAATTACTTGCCTTTGTTTCTTCCAGAGAAAACAGTAGACTAAAAAGCATGACCAAGATCTGATAATCTTCAAAAAAAACCTGCAGGGCTTTCTCCATAGGCATTCTAATAATTAAAGTCAAATCTTTTCAGTACTAGTTCTACCTATTATATTCATGTTGTCTTTCTGATTCCTCATATTTCTTCTCAGTATCTGATGACAATCCTGTTGCCTCTGAAAAAAAAGATAAATAATGCCTTGCACAGCATTAAAGAATTCAGATAAATTACATGTCAACTATGCAACTATTAACTGCAAAAACTAAATAATTTTTATTTCCTTCTCTGGAGTCTCAGTACTAAGATGTTGCTTTCTAATATATTTCCTTTTGCATTAGTAGTTCAGCCTCATTTTCTATGCACTTCAATAATACGAAGTTTATGGCCATGATCAGCACTCCCTAAAGCAGCAACTGAGTTCTCAAAATTAATGTTGACAATATATTCCTACAGAGGTTTGGGTTTCTGATTTTACTGGCTGTAAGAATTAGGATAAATTTAACTGTATTTACTTTTGTGGCTAGAATTTAACTGAAATAGCAAACATGAACAGCACTCCTTTAACTGGAGTGGAAGATACAAAGAGTTGTGATCCATTTATACTGCAGCATTTAGACTAGATAATGAAAGAATTTGAGCAATTAGATAAACATTCCCTGGAAGGAAGAGGCAGAACAGCAGCTGAGAGATTAAAAGATTTCTAAGCTGCTTACGCATTAGATGAAGTGGACCCTACTCAATGAAAGCTTATTCCATAATAACATCTTGTCTTATTTGTAAGGTACCACAAGATTGTTGGTTATTTAAATTGCTTACATTTCCGAGCCAAAATGAAAAGGAAAAGAACTTAAGGAAATATCAAGCATAATTTTAGACCTCTGCCTGCTTCCTCCTCCTTAATCAATGCCAACAGAAGGAAGACACAAGGAACAAAAGTGGTGGAGGATTGAGGTGGCAGATGTTGTAGCTAAAGATTTGTTCAAAGCCTCAAACCATCCTAACATCATTATTTCTGTTGAGTGACGTGCCATCCTAGTAACAACAGGGCATGGCTGCTAGAATAGTTGTCCTTTCAGTCCTCAGCAGCATGAAAGAGCAGGATGATAATTAAGCAATGTGAGCAAACCTGCCATCCTTGTTTATGCATATTAAAACAGCAAAGTATATCTTTCAGATCATCATACGATGAGAGAATGAATAGGCTAAAGCTACCACATCCAAGTTTCACTTAAGGAGTGGAAAACATGCCTTGTGAAAACAATAACAACTTTCATTCTACACCAATCAAGTCACTCATGCATTGAATTCAGGAATTTTACCTGGAGTAAATTTGAGCGTACAAGACAATAGTTATTGTATACAGTAGAATAACATGCAACAGCCACAGAAAACTTAAATGTTTTTATTTGATCAACTGAATCATAAAAAAGAATCACTTGTAAACTTTTTCTTTGTTTCTAAAAACTCTTTTTTCTCAGGAAAGGAGAAAAATATAACTATTATTCAAACAATGTGTGCATCATATTCTTAGACAAAGTGAGGAAAAAAACTACAGGCACAAAACTTGGGTATTGATGAGTACAGAACTGGTTTTGAATTGAACTGGGGATCCCCCAAAGCTTTGCTGGGAGGAAGAGCAAGAAAATGATTATTTTGGAAATGAAAATATCACTGTTTGCTTAATTTGGGGAAAGCACAGATTGCTGTCTAGGTAGAAAAATGACAGAACTATATTAACTAAGTTTGGTTTTGACTTTATTGCTTTTAGCATTGTGCTATTTGTTTTATTGCTGGAAGCTACTTTTTTAGTACTTCTATAATAGAAAGTCAAAGCATGAATCTATTAACATGTTTTAAATAAAATAAATATACAATCTATATATTATCAAGAGTAATCATTTAAACTGTTGTGCTGCACAAAGTTGCCTGAGGAGTTAGCTGACCTCAGAAGCTCAACAGGGTTAGCCCTGGCTAATCCTTGGATACAGAACCAATGGGAAATTACAGGGTTGGGATTAAATTGAGATGTCAAAATAACCTGCTGGAAAAATACAATAGCAAATCAATTAACAAGTAATAGTAATAGCAAGTCAAGAAACTTTGCATGAATAAAGACACTAGGAGTTAACCTCCATTCAACTCTACTGTATAACAAAAGTCATTCAAGGTCAAATTAGGTAGGATTACCTGGTTGTGGGAGAGAATTGTCTTTCAAATAATATAAAGCCAATGTACTTTGTGCAGAATCATGCTTTTTCTGAATAGGATCTTGTTACTTAATAAGTTTCAGTGTCTTCCAAACACTCCTTTAAAAATAACAGTATTGTCTTATTCATGAAAGAAAAATTCCTTAGAGGCAATATCTTGATTAGGCTAACCAGAAGTTTTAGAAATAGTTTAAACATTTCAAGTATTCATCATGCTGGATGATTAGAGTCCAAAAAATGTGGGTGAGGGAATGTGACTGATATGAGAAATAAGCAGGTACAACAGCTAGTGGGAATGGGCAATCTGAAAAAACATTGGCAATTGGAATAACTTTTCTATAAAGAGAGATTATTGGGGATTTTATCTTTTAAAAGACCAAATAATGGGACAGAAGTGCATGAAGCGAGATATAATGTGGAAAAATTATTTAGATATTTTTCTCTCTCTCCAACATTAAAATAGCTGAAATTGTTGTCATGAGGCATTCCCATACCATATTGCTTAAAAATGATATTTGACAGATTTTATGTTATCAGAGGTATTTATTGATTTAACAGACCATTGTCTAAGAGATGATTAATTTTTCTGTAATGTTGTCTTCCACTAGTTGAGGAATTTGCATATTGTGTCTAAGAGTGAAAGAATGTTATAATAATGTCTGAATTTTATGTTTTCAAAATCTGTGTTTCAAACATGGTTTTTTTCTTCTTCTCAGCAGTCCTAGGATGTCCTGAATTAAACTATTTCAGCACCAATAGAACATAATTTGAATTTCTAAGTCTTTCACCATATCTTATAATTAGAGTTATATAATTTTCATGACTTCAGGATCAATTTAGGTTGTTTTATTTCCCTCTTCCTCATCTCTTAGAAGGTTTAGAGATATAAAAGCTTGCACATTTTTGTGACATCAGAGTTGATTACAAAAAGATAGGACAGGGATTTCCTTGTATTTCTTTTCTGTTGGCTAGTGGGGATATCTTTGTATATTGTATGTGTTTTCTTTTTAATCAAAGAATATATCAAGGTTATCAAATATATATATTATATAAGGGTTATCAAGAAAATTATTAATTCACATATTTTCCTAGGTTGAATACACAAATAAAAATACTAAAACAGAATGATTAACATCACATATATACTACTTTTGTCTTTCTTCTAGATTCACCTAGTATTCTGCAGAATACGCTTCACTTTGGTTTTGTGGAGTTTCTTTCTACCTTTTCTGTTGGTCATGTTACTCCTGATGGAGCATAATGTCAGACTACCCAATCAGTACTGTAATTCTGCGGAAATTATGTCTTGATCTCTGTAGACAAAAAAGAAAACTTTTGCACCACATGGAACATTTTTGCTGAAAGAAACACAAATTTCTTCTTTCCACCCTCTCTTCAGATTTCACAGAAAGTTTGTTGCACAACTGAAAGCTGTTCAGAGTCCCTCAGAAAATGAGAGACTGGAAGGGAGGGAAAAACAAAGGAGAGAGAAGCTACAAGTGTGTTGCTTCATGGTCCAAGGACAATAATAATAATCAGGGGTTTTCTGAGGATATTATCTTTGCAACTGGATAGTTCTGGTTGTTCCACAGGAGTTTTGAATGTGTATTCTTTGGATAAAGAAAAGAGTAGTCAGGACATTGTCATCTCAATAACTTTTGCTCTGTCTAGAGTCCATCCTGTGCAGTAAGAGCATAATGGAGAACAGTGATATTGAACATGAGATCATTGAGTTAAGGGAACACGGGACAATTATTCATGGGTATGAGCCAGTTTGGTGTAATGGTAAAGGTAATGGTCTAGAAACAAAGAAACGTGAGTTCTGGTCATGAAAGCTGGCTTGGTGACTGGGCCAATCATTCTCTCTTAACTCACCTCAAAGGATGGTGATTGTGGGGAAAATAGGAAAGGATGGAGTATTATGTAAATTCAGTGTCTTGAGTTCAGTAACAAAGTACCAAATGCACATATAACAATAAAAAACAAGAAATGTTTGAAAAGCTTTTGAATGCTGGTTTCCTTTGTAAAGAACTTGCACAGTCTCTTGTACATTTTCCTTACATCATGTTTGGTTTCCCCAAAGGGCAATTTCATTTGGTTCATTAGCCATGTTTATCATTTTCAATAAACTATTATTTTTATTAGAAATGGAAATCTTCAGTTTGTGTTGGAGGCTGTGTTGCTCTTTTTCTCCATCTGGATTGCTATGGCTTTACAAAAGCTGGGAACATTTTCAGGAACTAAAGTATCAGTTGCATTTATTTGAAATGGTGAGAATTTACTCCAAAGTCATGCTCATTAATGAATGACATTACTTGGTTTGGTTTGCTCTTAATAGCTCAGCAAACCACGTAGCCAGCCCTTCAAGGGAATACAGGTGTGACAGCTGTCTAGTCTTCTGTCTTTAATATGGACCTAAAAACTATTTAGGCAATGTGCCACTGATGCATAACGCAGAGAAGAGATGGCTGCTTATAGTTTACTATGGTAGAAAGGAAACATTTCTGCAGCCATCACAACTGGATGTGATGTGAAAGCTGAAAGACCCATGGATAACGATAATAGTTGTATGCAACTTTTCTAAACTTGGTCCCAGTGTCTATTAGAAATAGCTTGACATTCACTTTCCAGCTGTCAGTCTCTTATCAATTGAACAAGATGCCTGTCTACTTTAGTTGCCTTTTGGGAATTTCTTCACCTCTTGCGATAGTACCATTTAATTATACATATAGCAGCAGGCATTTGGCCTCAAAATTAATAGCTTTGCTACAATTGCACAGTGGCATAGTAGGTTTTTAACTATATATTCATAAAAATATGATGATACCAAGCTGCTTGGGCATAGGAGAATTAATGAGATGCTAGCAACGTCTTTGCATACATAATCCTGCATGTTGCATTTGAAAACAGTATTTTTTTTAAAGCAAATCTAAGGCAAAATATCTGTTTCTACAAATTTGACTCTAGATAATGATTGAAAAAATTGAATCCTAAGTCTAAAAAATTTATCTCAGAAACTCACCTAGATTTTAACACTTTCCAAGTGTTATTAGTATAATAATCTCAGGCAGATTTATCCCCCAAAATGAATTAAGGTGGATTTTTTAATCTTCTAGAGAATTCAGCATTTAACCTGGTGATCAAGCTCTGCTTCTATTGCTACTCTCTGCCAGCCCTGGCACGAGATAGTGATTAACTTGTCTTCATGGCCCCATATCAACCATTATCTGAAATATTCTGCATGATTAAACCTATTAGATGCAATGCTTCTACCATTCTCATGGTCAGTTTCTGTTTGCTTTCTAGTACCCCAAAAGAAGTTAATGAGATTGCTACATAGATAGAGTCATTAACTAATGCAAGATTTAGGGGTGCAAATGCAGAAATTAGAAGTCGGCAGAGGGATTTAAATGGAAAAAATCCAAGCCACTTGGGAAAAAGGAAATTATTTGCTTTGTTTGGGGATAGTTTCCTTTCAGTCTTTTTTTTAAGGGGGAATATTCATAATTATATATTAATTGTTTCTATAAATGAAAGTTTACAGTAGTTGGAAACATATGTGGAATAAAGAAGACTATTAAGGGCATGAGAAGAAGCTCAAGATCAGGAAAGAAGGTCTGGGGATCAGGGACTATTAGCCACATTTACATACTTTGTATACTTTATAAATAAAATGGATTAAGATTTCTGTTTCATCTATTTAAAGACATAGTTATAGAGTAGTCCAAGATGTTGCACTAATCAATCCAAACATCTTTGGATGAAGCTTCTAGGAAATGACAAGCGTCTAGGCTACCCTGCATAAATACACAACTAAAGCAAGTTTAAAGCATTAAATTCTAGGAAAGATCTTTATATTTCTTCCAACAAGAACTCCCTGAAATAGTTGGAATGAGTTCTTTTGAATCCCATTTTTATATTAGTAGCTTTTGGAGGTCAAGCTCCTAATTCATAAGGAAAATTTGTCGAGAAAGCTAACAAAATAACAAAAAATTAGAACTACTACATCGGATGGCAACTGCTGTTCAGTAGTCATCTGAACTTTTGCAGTCCAAATCTAGTAGCCCTAGAAAAACTTCACTACAATAGCTTAAACATTTTTAGAGGCTCCAATTAAGTTTTAAACTTCTCTCCCCCAACTCTGAATGTGCAGTACTCACCGTCTCTCCGATTTCTTTTTTAATGTGCACCCAGCAGACACACTTTTCTCTTTTCCCTGCTGTTTATTCCCTCTCCTCCTCCTATCTGGAGCTGTTTCTGTGCTCTGCATCTTCCTTAGCTTGTCCATTAGTGAAAAACCTGACATACCAGTGGGCAGGCACTGTATCCTGTCTTGCCTAAACAGTTTTTCAGGAAGTTCCCTAGCTGGAGACTTTGATGTGATTTCTTTTCCTACAACATGAAGCTCTACCAGAAATGCATGAAGAAAGGAGTGCAGCACTCCATATAGTAAATGAGATGGGAAATAGGGTGTACACTGGAAAGTTCTTTATGAAATGCCTCTATGTTTTCATACAGGAAAATGTAGGTGCTTTTAATTTCTTTATACGGATATTTTCTTATACAAGCCAAGTTCTGCAATTAATTTCTATAAACAAAAGTAACTGTTGATAGCTCTGAAAATGATCACAATTTCATATTCTTACATTAAATATCTACACTTAAATTATTTGAGTTCTTTCAGGTTAGGTCATTCCTTTCTGCATAATATCAAGTACAGAACAAAATACTGCACTCCTGCCCGCTCACTTATTGAAGGGAAAATTGCATTGTTTTTCATTTTAAAGCTATCCTGTAGAAACAAGGTAACTAGTATTTCAAATATTATATAATGTATTCTATATGACCCCATTAGCTAAAATATTTTATCAAGCTGTTCCTACACCAGCCTTCCTCAATCTTTTACTTTTCAGATATAGTAGACTAATCACTCTCAGCCAACAAGCAACTGATATTTTGAGTGAAAATCATGAAAACTATATAGTTCATCAGGTTGGTAAAGGCTGTCTTAGATGTATTAAGATAATTAATTCCTCTGGCACCTATATGTACCATGTATGTATGTAGAGAAGGAGAAATTTGTACCGTGATCAGAAATGTAATCATGTTTTTGTCTTATTTGATGGAAGACTTGTCTAGGGCAACCTCTTGACTTGGACTGTATACTCAACAGTGTTATGAATATCACTTGAAGAATGATTCTTTTTTCTCTCTTCCTCTTCCTTTACCCCCTCCCTTCTCCACTTTATGTAGTCCTGGACACACAACATCCAGCGAGAGAAGGAATTCCTACGAAAATTGGTAAAATCTCGAGTAATCATGGACCTCACCAGTGGAATCTGAAGAAAAAGCTCAGCAAATGTGCTGGAGAGCACAGCCAGGTGTATCCAGCTAAGGACAAGGGCAGCAAGAGGTGTTTAGCAAGAATCCCAGCTTCTAAAAGATGCCCTTGGATTCTGTCCCTGGCTTGCTTTGTCTGCCTATGCCAGGGCCAGCAGAGGAACAGCAGCTCTTGATTTAAGAGGGCCGGGCCCTCATTTGGAACTGCCGGAAGATGTTTTGCTGGAAATAAAACATCACCGGAGAGAAGAGAAATAGGCTTGTGAAACACAATAAATTTGTGCCAAGTGGGAACAGGAGCCAGGCCAGAGGCCACAGTGTTTGAATGTATAAGGCATTATTTTTTTAGTAGCAAGAGACAAATATTACAGTAAATATATCAATGGGCACGGTGGAACCTAGTTTTTGAACAAGCCTGGTGGGATGCTTTCATTAGTACTGCATTTAGCCTGTCCTTGGGCCAGCTATGGCCCCTCTGCAAGGTCTCGGTTCATCCAAGGTTTGTCTATTGTTGGTGCTGCTATAATGTCAAAGTATTGTAATCTCTCTTTGCTCTAGATGGAGCAAATGTTCTGTTAGATCTTCAGACTCCCTGCTCCTCAGGGGGCTTCCACTGCTGCCACTGTTCATCTGGCTGCATTTTTAGACTGTTCGTGAAGTTCACCTCATTATGTTGGACAAACTTAACCTGCTTTGCAGGTTCATCACAGATTCTGCTGGCAGATTACCCAGTATTTGTTTTCACTAGAATCCATATCATGCTTCTGAACAGCGTGACACTTTTTCTGTTCTTGTTTCTTTGGAGAAGGAATAATTTATTTTTGGATAAGGACCAAACCATTCTAAAATATGAAGATTTATCAGCGTTTATGGTACCAGAGATTTTTCATTCATTCTACTATACTTAGTTTAGGAGAATAATACCTTGCTCATGTGTAGATTTTTCTGTGTGCTGTGATAAGAGATGACATCTCCCTTGTTTTTCAACTTCCATATATCCGGTTTTGTTTTGTTTTGTTTTTTCCCCAGATGGTTTCTATTTCCCTCTGTATTCTTTTTAAATAATAGCAGGGACTCTTTGTTACATCTCTGCTCTATCTTTCAGATGCAGTATTTGCACAATTATGTATTATCTGTATTGGTAAAACTCTAAATATGTGTATGAGGTCCAGCGGTGAATTTAAATTAATTAACATACCTTTCCTTATATGGAGAGGATGTAAGAATCTGGCAACTCTTCTCATGAAGATCAAGCTGAAGAATTCTCATCCTGTGTAGGTCAAGGGCACAGCTTGCATTCAGTAGTCTGAATATGCATTTTGCTTGCTCAGTGCCCTAAAATAGGTGGTTCTTAACAGGACACTGGGTATTTTGCCAAATAAGCAAAGTTGAGGCAGTGGCTCAACTATTCCCATAATTATTTTTAGAGATGGTCAGAAACTGAAGAAGTGCAACTCTGTAATAATGCAAATAGTGATATAAAATATCCTGCACAATCACTTTAGTAATAAGTCTTTTCAGAAGACTACAATATTGGCCTGTCTGAGTAATCTGGCAAATGTTACACCAAAATGTGTAGTTTTCATTGTGAACATACTGAACTGTGCCCACTTGAATAGTGGAGGATGACTGCTTTATTTGTTGGCCTTCATAGTCTTGACAGATCCTTCCTAACCAAGAGTATTTTAGTTGTCTAGGTATCGACTTGGAATCGGCCTTTCTAAAAAGTGTATGCAATTTGCTGCCCCAAGGAGTTACAATGGTAATTTATTTATTTATTTATTTGATTTATATTTGGATTTATATGCCGCCCCATCTCCGAGGGGACTCGGGGCGGCTTACACAAAAACATATACATAATATAAAACTTATTCCAAATTTACCTAATCCAAATAACTCTAAAATATTAAAATCTCCCAAAATTAAAAATCCCAACCCCGCTCAATCCAGGCCGGCCTGTGAAAACAGCCAGGTCTTTAGATCACAGCAGAAGGAGCGCAGGTCAGGGGCTAGATGCAGCTCCAGGGGTAGTTGGTTCCAAAGGGTGGGCACCCCCACCGAGAAGGCCCTCCCCCGGGGGACCGCCAACTGACATTGTCTGGCCGACGGCACCCCCAGGAGGGCCTGCCTATGGGAGTGTACCGGGCGATTGAACCTCGATGCTGGTAGGAGGCGCTCCTGCAAGTACCCCGGACCCAAGTGCAGGGCTTTAAAGGTTAACACCAGCACCATGAATCTTACATGGAGGGCAACTGGCAACCAATGCAAACCGCGCAGGAGGGGTGTCACATGGGAGAATTGGGCCGCTCCCATCACCGCCCACGCTGCATTTAATATAAATGGCTTTAAAAATAAATAAAACAAATGCAGGAAGGATAAGGCCAGTTGTTTTACTCATATGGAACTTCCTTATTCAGAGGAGAGATACTTAAAAATATCAGAAGCTGAAAAGCAATGGCATTGTTTGTTACTATTGTTATGCCATGCATGTATGTCTCTTGGAACAACTGGCTGATTATTGAGGGACAGATGGTGCTGGTCTAGTTGTGCTTTTGATCTAATCTGATAGGGCTTTCCTTATCTCCTCAATCTTATGAATGCAGGTGGATATCTTTGAATTTCTCTGTTCTCTATTGATGTGCTGTGCACATGTTCTTCTGAAGGAGGATAAGCATAGAAATATCGACTGTTTGGATTAAATCAGCAAAAGTTGGAATGGGTTCCACAGCCTGCAGAATATAACATACATCTAAAAGATTAGTTTTTCCCAAAATAATTACTTTTATAATGGGGATAATCACTTCAATGACAGTGGAGATAATTTTTTTTGTTTTTCAATCTCCCTTTTGGAAGGAAAGGATCAGCTTAAATTGAGGACTGTTTTTCTTTTGTATAAATATAGTATTTGAGTCATGGAGTATTTGGATGTAGCCAGTTGCAGAACTTGTATCAGTGTATATGTTTCTTGGTTAAATGTTTTATTTTCTATGTCTTTTTCTCATTGGATGTTGTGAGTCCAGGATTCCACACTTGTCAGCAGCTAAACATACATGTCGCAAATGGTTAGGGTGGTTTTTGTCCTATAGAAAAACCATGGTCCTATATCAAGCTGCATTTTGGTTGGAAGGTTAACTGTTAGGGAGGATTTGTTGAAGAAATGTAGAAGAAAAGAACATTCATATATATATACACAAGGAAAACCTAAAAAGATGATAGATGATAGATAGATAGATAGATAGATAGATAGATAGATAGATAGATAGACAGACAGACAGACAGACAGACAGACAGACAGACAGACACTAATAAAGAAGATTGTTTGTAGCTTAAGGTTGACATGAGGGGTCCTTGGTGCTGTCTGAGCTTGCTTGTTTTCTTGCAGACATTTCAGTACACAAACTTGTAACTTCATCAGATGCTAGCACTGGTGATGTTATCTAGTTTGGGTAATGAAATATCTGCAAGAAAACAAGCAAGCTCAGAGAGCACCAAGGACCCCCTCAGATAGATGATAGTCTGACCTCTAGGTGGAAGCAAAGTAACATAAACTAATTGCTGAAAGAAGGCTCAAGGGCCATTACACCTCACTCTCAAACTTAGTGTGTTATCCCAAATCATCCTCACTAAATAATAAAACAAGACACTAGTCTTGCATACCTCATAATTGGGTAACTTGTCACCTAGTCTTCACCTGCTGAAATTTGCTCTTTACATAAGGATTTAGGAACTATTCTCTTTTGCATTTGGCCATTGCATCAAGTACCCAAGTGTAGTATGGCTCACTTTTGGTGAGCAGAAGGTGGGGAGCTGCTTGTATACATTATTACTTTTTTAGTTGTTAATAAAAGTATATTTCTACAGTAACAAATGTATATAGAACTGCCATCCCCATTACTTATTTGATTTCAATTTTTTAAAGGTTTGAGCTTTAATTTTTAACTTAAAGTATCAGAACCAGTTGAGATTCTTCCTAAGACAATCAACAGCACATATGAATTTCATTATATATAATTTAAGGCTAGACCTTCATTTGTTTTCTGTTTCTCTGTGGCATTCATTTATCAAACTAGGTCAGGATACTACACTTCAAGCATATCTGTTTTGGATGATTCTTACAAGCCTTTTTACTGTTTTGAATTTATCTCATTTAATGCACTTCCATTGTAATATATCCAACTCCAGTTATTGCCAAGGTCTGTCTAAAACATGAAAAAATATCTGTGCAAAAAAATTTTTTTAACCTATATGGTTACTTCTATTTTTTGAAATTGGTTCACTAGAGTGAAAATAGTAAGACTAAATACAAGAAGTATTTCACAACCCAATACTCTGACCTCATCTGACACTTTACTTGAATCACTTCCTGCAACTGGCTTTGCAGTATGTCCTCCAGAAAAATTGAAAGTAGAATTGACAAAGCATTTCATTCACATTTCATTCAAATTTCCAAGAGAGTTTAATGGAAGTTTCTGAAAAAAAACCATAAAATTCTTATTGCAAACAAAGTGAATATAAAGTGCTTGTCTTCTTGCAGATCTAAAGAGAGAACAACTCAACTCAAAGTTGGGCTTATCTTGCTCAAATGTATCCCTCAATTTCTTCCTGTACTGTAGATGCATTCAACTAGGAGTGAAAAGTTGCAGTGGAGGAAGGTGAAGCTGTTACTTGCCTAAACCTTGCCTGATTCAACTAAACCCCTAGAAGCAGAGATGGTGTTCAGCAGGTTCTGACCAGTTCTGGAGAACCAGTAGCAGAAATTTTGAGTAGTTTGGAGAACTGGCAATATCACCTCTGACTGGAGATTTTACAGTATCCTTCCCCTGCCACACTCACAAGCCACGCCCACAGAACCGGTAGTAATCCCACCACTGCCTAGAAGCATACCTCAGAAAACAAAGGCCAATGGGGAAAAAAACATAAATGTAGGATTTCCTCCTTGGTTTTTATTTGATGTCAAAATAACATGACATTGCAATTTGCCTTCTTATATAAGTTTGCAACTACATGTAGTGCTCCAGCATCCTGAGATTGCAGCATTGAAATCTGGCAGCAAAATAGCTGATATGTTGGTAGAGAAATTTTAATCCATTTTTGGACATCATCTGAGGGTAAAAATGGGAGTACTTTTCATCTGGAAACTTCCCACATCTGTTGGATCTTTGCAGCATTCAGGTCCAATGGCATTTAGCAGTGAGAAACTCAGCACCTCCAATCAGATGTATACCTAGCCATTAGAGGAAAATGCTGATTAATGCACAATTTCCCCTTTTCTTTCAGAAGAGGCATTATATTAGATGGAGTTTGTGAGTTAATAAATCCAAAGCGACATCACTGAACATAGTAGTAGTCATCAAACTTGTATGTAATCGGTACTTCTCACCTAGATATGGATCATAGGAGCAGGGCAAGTTATAAGAAAGGAAGGGGTAGAAGATGTGTATCCTATTCCTATTGCTACTAGTTCCATAAAGTATACTTAGTCCTGTAATTCCAAGTCTCCTCATCTCTATCAGAGACTTTAAACTTGAAGGAAGATGAACAAGGAAGAAAAGCACTGCTTTCATGGCTCAAGCAGTCAACAGGAGAATAATTTTTAAGCATGCAAATCATCTTCAAATAGATCTAAATTCTCAATATTTTGATTAAGAGGAAGGGAAACTGTCACAAGAAGAAACTGAAAAGCCTTCTAACCAAAATATCCCTTTCTACCTATTTTCTTTTCTTTAGATAAAGACAATCCATATTTCATCCACCGGTAGGATAAGCTAAATTTAAAAACAATACATAACTTGTGTAAAAGGCAAAACCCACCTATCCAATGCACATGCATGTGAGTCTCCCACACATGCGTGTGCATCCCCGCATATGCATGTCCCCACACATGTGTGCACCCCCTGCACATTTGCCCCACCCCATGGGCATGCACGGCAGAAACCCAAAGACCAGCTGGCTGGTGGGAAGCATGCATGCACATGCACGGCACAGCTGAGCTGGGGTGAGGCTTGCATGCCACCTCTGGCATGTGTGCCATAGGTTCGCCATCATGGCTCTATGTAAACAGTTGGAGCTCTGCAGTCCTATGCCATCTTAAGTTAATTCAAAGGCGGAATTAATGGTAAGAGGTCCAACCCTAATTCCTGCAGATATGAATAAACCATTGCGTTTATGGTGGGAGTCTTAATTGGCATTGAATTCTAGAAATGTGGAGTTGGAAGCAAGCATCTTTTTAACCTTCCACAATGTACAAGAAAACCAAAGCTTTGAAAGTTGGCTGTCCAGTTTCTTCCTAAAACCCTCCAAAGATATAGAACACAACCTTTCAACTGTTGGACAGTTCTTAATATCAGGAAGATTTTCCTTATATTTAAATGAAAGCTAGAGTTCTACAAGTTATATCCATTGTTTCTGGTCTAGGTTTTGTGGCAATGGAAAAGCACATTCAGTTTCAATATCAAGACGGTAGTGGTTAATAATCATGTCAAAAGAAGTACCTGACATTGGTTCTGGAAAAGGGATATGTTATTAATACTGCATGATTAACCTGTGCAATTCATTACCACAATATGTTTTGATAGTTACAAATCTGGATGGGTTTCAAGAAGATTTAATACATCTAGGGGGCATCTGATTGGTCACACTGAATAATAAAAACCAGACTGCTCTAATATTCTTAAGATACTATATGGACAATGAAGTAAGCTAGCATAACCTTGAATGAGGTCATGGTATTGATTGTGATATTGGAAATCAAACTCTGGAGACCAAATACAAAAAATAAAGTCTGAAAATCTAAGTTACAATCTTTCTTTATGACCTGCAAGCAATTAACTGATCAGTGCTGATTAGCTTCTCAGAATAAGTATTCCAGCAAAATCTTAACAGGAAAGAAAAGAGAGTAACTTAACTATAGTGGTACCTTGATACTCAACTGCTTTGAAACTCATCAAATTTGGTCGTCAGTACACAAGTGAGAACTTGTCAGTGTTGACTGCCTTGTGACTCAACAACATTATTCCTTATCGGAAAAATGTGTTTGGTACTCATCTTTTTAGTACTCATCATGTCTCCTGGAACTAATTAATGATGAGTACCAAGATACTATATTGTTCAGTGTACCTCAACGAAAATGTATGTTTAGTACCAGGAAGTGGTGAAAAACAGGAGGAATGACAGGATTGAATCCTGAAATTGATAAAAATAATAAAGGGCTATCTGTTTACTTCCAGGTTAAATGTCAAGGGCCAGATGAATTGCATCCTAGAGTTCTGAAAGAATCAGATAATTGACTGAATGTTTGTCTTTCAGTCTTGAAAAATCTGGAGTTTTAAAATGTTATATAATTAGATGAGAATAAATATCATGATCTTTAGAAATTGGGGAAAAGAAGACAAGCAAAATACAGATCAATCACGCTGATCTGGGAAAATTCTAGAGGAGGTTATAAATGGATCCATTTGTAAGCACTTGAAAAGTGTAGTAATGTTATCAATAAGTCTAATGTAAACAAAGTTTACATTTTTATTTACTTCCTCAACATATTGTGAGAATGCTGTGGACATTGCATGTTTTTATTTCAGCCAAGCAAAGCATCCTCTGACGTGTTGTATACATATTGCATTACAGAATGATGGATGGAATATTCGAGGAAGGCAGACTTTAACTGAATGTTAGAAGAAAAAAACCCTAAACAGTTCAATTTGAAAGTAGAAACAGACATTTGGAGGAGATACCAAGTGAAAGTCAGACAAGTGATGTATTAATTTGAATTTTTATACTGGATAAGGAGTTGGACTTCTTGAGCTAAATGACCTCTTCTAAAAGTTTAACTATGGTCTTTTTATGACAAAGGGGTAAGGAGGAGAACTTAAGAATCAATCTTGTTAAATTATTAAATTCTTTTGCTTATAAAATAATTTCCAAATGTTTTTCTTGCAACATTTTATAAATTTTTAATGCTACATTATTTTACCATTGCTATATGTATGCATATTTTCTGTTAAATTGGTTCAATTTAAAATACATTTTCTAAATAAAAGAGAATTTGAATACTTCCCAAGCTAATTGACATCTTGAGCTGCTCATCAATTGCCCACCATTAAAGGATTAAAGCAAATTATATCTCCACCACACTGGCTTCTCTGGACAATCATTATTCAGCAAGACTTCTTTGCTTTAAACACAACCTTCTATGTAGATTTCATACTGTAAGACAATTCCAAGGTAGGGCTTTCATATGGCTCTTACTTTCTTCCCATATTAAGTTAATCTCCCCCAGTGGAAATTTCTTGTCTGATCTTTTTTTTTCTCTGAGATTCACTGAGGCATAATAATTGCACTTATTGCTTTGTGGGATCAGCAAGCTTAGTTGGGATCACAGGCATTTTTTATTCTATTTTGTTTTCATCTATTCTGATAATAGATATTTGTAAGAGATCATCAGTGATTCCTGAGATGCTTCCTCATCTAAATAAATGGGTGTCTTGTTGTATATAAAGTATATAGTGGCTTCATCCAATGTTGCTAGTGTTGCCTACCACTTGATGTTCCAACCAGGAGCTCAGGACTCTGCATTCTTCCACTCTGAGAAATTGGGTAATCCTGCCTTTTATTACTAGAGGAAGCATAGGTAATTAAGGATGAAGCCCACAAAATTTTGCAGACCAATTCCAGAAAAAACATTAGGTCTTTGGGATTCAGTTGCCTTGCTCTCCATTCCATTCATTCCTAGACTAGCAATTGCAGAAACAACATTAGTTGAGGAAGGATGTTCTCAGCCCTCCTCAGTCCACCTCTCTTTCTGGGCTAAAGTTGCTGTGACTTGCATGAGGAGAAAAGAGTTTGTAAA
Source organism: Naja naja (assembly GCA_009733165.1). Classification (NCBI taxonomy): domain Eukaryota; kingdom Metazoa; phylum Chordata; class Lepidosauria; order Squamata; family Elapidae; genus Naja; species Naja naja. The sequence continues at coordinate 61,424,214 of CM019150.1, forward strand.
TGTAATTTTAGCTACAGCTACATCACAACATGTAGCTGTAGCATGTTCTTTATAAATCTTCCTTCATTATATTTCATAATTACATGAAACTGAAATAATTATTTTTTGGACTAGCTGCCACTTTAAGATGTCTTACCTGATTAATCAGTTTAGCATACGAATAAAAACAGCTCTTCAGGAAAAAGTTATTTTTGTTTGAAGTGGTGAGAATATGTGTCACCGCAACAACCATCTTTCATAGAGTTACTTTGAATTGTTCAAGCAAGTGTGAGAATGTGTGATCCTCAGTTATTGCTGAAATACAGTTTTCCATTTAACCTAGTTAGCATGATCAGTGATGAACAGGATACTAGGAATTCTGGTTCAGCAACATGTGGAGGATCTCTATTTCTTGTTTAAGGGAGAAAGGACACCCCCCTTGTTATGATGTTTGGTGACTCCCTGAGGTTGTTGGGGGAATGTAGTAAGTCTTTCTTTGCTACCTTGGGAGGTGGAGGCTGGAGTCTTTGAACAGAATGAGAAGATGCTTTTCAAATTTGCTGACTCTCCAGAATGATATATTTGGTTGCTATATTCACCATGTGCCCCATTACCACTGTCTGCAATCTCTGTGTTTCAATATATAGATTTCTATATACTGTAGTGATTGACCATATTTGAGGGAGCAGAGTTTCTGCTGACGTGTTTTGCAGATAAATTGAACTGGAATGGAGTGGATGACAAATAGGCTCACTCTTAAAAGATTTAGACAAATGGCATAAAGATTCGGTTATTGCCTTTTTGTGAACTTTCTCCGTTATTTTTTTTAAAGCAGTGGCAAAGTGGCATCTGTGAGCTTCAAAGTCATTATGTTATATTCCTACTATGGAAGCAATGAAAAAAGTGAAGAATCTGGTTCCTCTATTCTTTTGTGCTTCCATGAATGGCTAAGTGAATTGCTGTCTCAGCAAACAGTTGCTCTTAGTACCTTACGTAAATAAGCAATTTTAAGTTATATGGCAAGGTAGGTTCCTGTGGAAACAGGAAATTAGGATAACTCTTTCTTGGTTATTTTCTTAGGGTAAAGATAAATTAATAAAATTGGAAGTCTCCTGTTATATAAGATCTTTGTCAAATTACCCACTAGCTGATCTGAGTACATGGTTTTTAAAAAGCTGCACTTGGTGTACTTTAAAGAAATTGTGATAACAATCTAGTTTTGCTTTGCCTTCAAAAAAAACCACTTAGAAGACCATCTAAGACATACATGAACTATGAATTCTAAAATTCTTCCCTATATTACTGTAGAAAATATCTGTAGTAGCAGTGAGGGGGAGCTTCCTGTTTAAATTGATTAAGAATCAATTCCACTCATATTCTAAAACATTTCCTACATGATCTAGGTACCATTTATCCACCTCCTCCAACCAAATGCTGTCTGGATGTACTGACTTCAAAACCCATAAATCTTAACTAACTTGGGCAAAACAGTAATTTGGTGAAAGCTGGTATAACCATTGCTTATAATGTTGCTTGCTATCTATCTATCTATCTATCTATCTATCTATCTATCTATCTATCTATCTAAGCAAGGTACCTGAAAGAGGCTGATTTAAAGACTGTATCAAAAATCCACAGGGGACCCATGACCCCTGTGAAATAGAAATTTGGCAAATTTTAAAAAATATTTTATGACATAAAAATTATCATTAAATACTTCATGACATAATGCAAAACATCATAAAACATTTCCTGTGCTGCTGCTTGAATGCACTATAGACTTCAGCATGTGCTAGTTTCAAGGCTATATCTATATCTCTGAATGTCCCCCAACTTTTCCAGTGAAGGCATCACATTAGAAGCTTGAGGAGATTGAGGAATCTAGTAAGGAAGTGTCTCTGGAAGGATGACCCAATGGTCACAGGTTGTCTAGTACACTACTAAAACTCTTATTCCTGTAACTTTTCACTGCACAATACGGTGCACCACAGTGACAGTCTTTTGAATCAAAGTACTTCAAATGAGTTAGCTTACAGAATGTGTCCAAAATTCAGATCCATGACTCCTGTGGAATGGAAGTTCGGCAAATTTTATAAAACATATTATCCTAAGGTGCTTATTGCATAAACAAAATGTCATAAAACATTTCCTGTGCTGATGCTTGACAGTGCTATACAGTTCAACGTGAGCTATTTTCATCCCAACTTTTCCAGTGAAAATAGTACTTTAGAAGCTCAGTCGTTGTTGAAGGCATTAAGAAATCTAGTCAGGAAGTATCTGTGAAATGATGAAGCATGAATTGTCTAGCCTCCTCCTAATTGTCAGCTGCATTAGCCCTGTAGCATTTGAGGAACTTGAAGCTTAATTTAAAGGCAATATAAAACTTGTTGGACTTCAATTATTCTAATGAGAATTAATTTGAACATTTAGATGTTTTGCTAATGATACTTTCAAAGCTATCATGTCAATAGGTAGCTTTGGATTATTGGTGAAGAACAGGCTCTTCAGTGTTGGTCTTCCTGATTAAAACATAATGGATTCTGTACCTGGGCAATAAACAATTAGGTGAAAATAAAAGGGTCTTAAAAATCTCATCCATGGGACCCGTGAAAGGGGGAGCGTGTCAAACAAGCAAGAGGTAGACAAAGCCCCACCTCTATGCATATTCTTGCAGTGTTGACACATGCACAAATTGAGTCAGATGCCATGGAGTTAAGACCAATGACCTCACTGACCCCAACAGGTCTCAGTAATTAAGTAGAAAGCTGTGGTATATCCTACATGTATGTAAGAATTAATGAAACCAAGTATCAGAAGAAGAAGAAAATAGTCACTTTTTAATGGTTCTCTTGCTGGACTACATTTCATGACCTTGTGGGTGGTTTTTGTCACATTATTTGGATGACTTGCTTATTTATTCTGAGGACCTTGCTGTCTATATCAAATAAGTTTCAACAACCCTTTAATGGCTTCATGATTATAGCTTCTATGGTTGGCTAGAGAATTGCACATTTGAACTGCTTGTGTTGGATTGCTTGGTTATTGTATTTTCTCAAAGAAAACCCAATGAATTCAGATAACATATCATCTCTTCCATTTTGGGAAACTGTCCACATTATCAGGGTGTTTTCTGGATTTGCCAATTTTTATCATAATTTGTTCCCAGTTTTGCTCTATTAACTACTGATTCATCTTATCTAGAAGATGGTTTTCTTTAAGTCCAAGTATGACTTCCCATAAGCCTTTATTTTACTTCCAGCAGAATGGATGAACTCATAGTTTGCCTCTAACTGGGATAATGGTTTGGTAGTTTCCACTCTCATCATCTATCTTATAAGCAGAGTCTCACCTAGCATCCACCTCCTAACCAGAGTCAGGCCTTGCTGGTGATTAAAAAGGTCAAAAACCAAAAAAGCACCCCGCACACACACTCTCACAATAGGGCATAGCTTGGATGAGAGCCACTTTGATAAAGTGGTGAAGATGCTGGCCTGGGAACTAGGAGACAGTGAGTTCTAGTCCTGCCTTAGGCATGAAAGCAGTGGTGGGATTCAAAAATTTTTACTACCGGTTCTGTGGGCTGGCTTGGTGGGTGTGGCAGGGGAAGGATACTGCAAAATCCCATTCCCTCCCCATCCCACTAACCTGCTTTCCAGCTTCGTTCTCCCGTGCAGGGGAACAAAAGAAGACCCAGCCAATCAGCTGGGATTCAGGAGGCAGAGAATAGATGGGGGTGGGGCCAGTCAGAGGTGGTATTTGCCAGTTCTCCAAAGTATTTAAAATTTCCACTACCAGTTCTCCAGAACTGTTCAAAACCTGCTGAATATCACAATAACCATCACCTAAACATCCAATGTTAGGAATGCACACCCCTTACTTCCTCCAGACCCACTCCCTCATATCTTAAATGCAAACTACTCAATGCAAGAAGCCTTGCAAATAAAATGGATAAATTCTTCATTTTACTAAGCACTGCCACATTCGACATTATATTTGTACGTGAGACGTGCTTGAATGCATCTTTCCCAGACTCCATTACCACTGTAAGAGAATATCAAGTTTATCGGTCTGATCGCGAAATCTGTAGAGGAGGCGGAGTTGCTATATTTTATAAAAAGTCTCTAAATCTAAAAAAGATTCAAATTATACAAGAGCTTGCTCTTCCCGAAACCATCATCTGCGATCTGTCCTTAAATACCTCAATCCGCTTCTTACTTTGCTATCGAGCCCCTGACTATGATACAACTCATGCAAACAAGCTAACTTCTCTACTGACATGGGCTGCCTCTTGCCCACACCCTCTTATTTTCCTTGGTGACCTCAACTTACCTGTTATAAATTGGTCACTAAATGAATGTACATCTGAACCCATTCATTCAACCCTATACAATGCTGTTACCACACTGGGACTGGATCAATTAGTTATAACAACACCAGACTAAATAACTGCTTCGACCCCATCTTCTGCAACAGCCCAAACTCAATTTATGGCCTACAAATACGGGAACCATTTTCAGACAGTGACCAGAGCATTATTGACTTTTGTCTAAATTTACACCAACTAAAAGAGGATCATAATGATGGATCTCCAAAATATGATTTTAAAAAAGCCAATTATGAACTCATAGCCACTGACTTATCATCTCTTGATTGGCACATTCTGTTCTCTGACTATAATACTACAGAAGAACATTATAATGCCTTCTTGCTTGAACTTGAAAGAGTCATTAAACTATACGTTCCATTAATAACCCCCCTAAACAAAAAAAACAATTTACCCAAATTAATAAGAAAACTTCAATCTAAAAAAAAAATCGTTATGGCGTAAAAGCAAAACTAAACACGTAACTAACTTGAAAAACCAATACAACACCTTATGCGGACAGATAAAGGCAGAATGCATCTATCACCACTGCAAGCAAGAGGAAAATCTTCAGTTCAGTCTTTGTTAACAGTAATTATTATTTATTTATTATTATTATTTATTTTATTAGACTTGTGTGCCGCCCTTCTCCCAAAGGACTCAGGGCGGCGAACACGTAAAAAAGAAACATATATACAATAAAAAGATATTAAATAAAGACAAGTCTAAATTACAAAAAACATTTAAAAACTGTTAAAATTACAATAATAAAAATGCTGTTAAAACAACCCACCCCCATGGTCAATCTAGGCCGGCCTGCTGAAACAGCCAAGTCTTCAGGTCTCGACGAAAGGAGCGGAGATCAGGGGCCAAACGAAGATCCGCAGGGAGCTGATTCCATAGGGTGGGCGCTCCCACAGAAAAGGCCCTAGCCCTGGGAACCGCCAGCCGACAATGCCTGACCAACGGTATTCCCAGGAGGCCCCTCCTGTGGGAGCGCACGGAATGTGATGCAGGCAGGAGGCGTTCCCGCAAGTACCCTGGACCCAAGCCATTTAGGGCTTTATAAGTTATTACTAACACCTTGAAGGAGACCCGGGAGGCAACCGGCAGCCAATGCAAGTTGCAATGGTTCATGCCCCTCATTTCCTAATTGTACAACAACTAACTGCAACGACCTACAAATTGACTTTTTTTAAAATTACATTTATATGCCACCCTTCTCTGAAGACTCAGGGCGGCTTACAATTTTTGGGACACAACCCAAACACATTGCAAGTGCCATCTTGATTATTTTTTTTTACTATCCACCCTGTTCCATGGGTGTCCCTCTGTATACAGAAATGAGAACATTAATTTGCACACCTTGCTAATGTTTTAATCTATTTTTTCTCTAATAGCTGATCCTTGAAATAGATGCTCTTTCAAATCTTCCAGACTTCCTTTTTATGATATTCTAAATCAGGTTAACCTGATGCTGCTGTGGAGCTAGAAATACCTTTCTCCCACCCATGTCCCCGTGCCTGCGCCTTGGTCCTCTGCTTTTCCCAGAGGTCTATTTCTTGGATTAAAATAACTCACTTTTTCAGGCTCCACTATAGGAGGGGTCCGGTGTGGTGTGGAGGCATATCTTATTAGTGGAAATTGAGACCCAGTTTGGTCTATGGTTAAGGCACCAGATTAGAAACCAAGAGACTGAATTCTAGTCATGAAAGCCATCTGGGTGAGGGTGGACCAGGATTAATGCTCAGTTGATCTGGAAAGAAAAGTGGATCATCTTGTATTTACGTGAACATGCTAGGAAGAAAAAAGTCCTTTAATAGAAATGAATATTCCTTATTGGCCAGCACCAGGCATTATTTTGAAGGTCTGGCAGGCAGGCACATCCATAACACTAACCAAAGAGGCATCCACCTCTGAAGCCCTAATCCAGATCCTACCCATCCCCTTGTTATGTAGGTGGACTTTTCCAATTTTGCCTTGGGACCTATGCTTCAAAAATCCAAAACCTCCCTTACAGGTTGTTTTCCAGGTATCTTTTTCAAGACAGAAGGAATAATGATATCACAGAAGACTTTGAGTATTGGCACCATCTCCATCTCTTCAAAAAGATGAAACACCCTATCAAAGTTCTAGTTGACTACAAGAAATTGGATCATTTTTAAAGAAGAAGAATTTGGAAGGTGGACTAATTTGCTAGAGATTTATGCCATGCTATGTCAGATAGGCCCAACCTTTTTCTTATTTTATATGCATTATTACTTCACAGGAGAAGCAGGCAGATGTTTTGCAATGTGAGACAGACTATGTCTTACTTAACCACCCATTTACCTCTCTATGACTTTGGTGGCCTCACTTTAACAGGCCTGTTTCTTCTTCCCATCATTGTTGTTATGCCAAGCTTCTGACCAGCAATCCATCTGGATTATTGTTTCCTTTCTGCACAGGTGCCTTGCAATTTATTTGGGGTCCCAGGCTGAACAGAAAGGATACAGAAAGGATACCCAGATACAGAATGACTGTTAGGAGTAACCCTTGAGTAGCAAGGATATGCACATTGAAGCGTTGTGAGAACAGTTATGAATAAATATACAGCCACACAGAGATACACCATATTGTGTTAATGTTTACTTGAAGAAATAGCACAGTCCAATAAACAGTCCAGTTCATACATGCTGTAACAGTCCAGAAATATCCAGTTATAAAGTCTTCTTACTGGTTTCATGTCTTTTACAGCAGACAAATATCAAACCATAATACAACAGATAACCTTCGATATCAACAGAATATCAAAGTAAACAGGGTTAGTCAGTAGCAGTCCATAGTCAGTCAGTAGCAGTATCAAGAGAGATCATCAGTGAGAAAGAGAAAGAGAGTTAAACCATGATCTATAGCTCCCTCTTATGGCAACTTGCAGCATCATCAACCAACCAGAACATAGTATAATACATTACAGTATTTTTCCTTAAAGCTACAAACATATATATTTGTGGGTTATATATTGTCAACCCAACCACGTTGTGTACATATACATAACAGTGACAATGGCCAATGGATGATCTATCCTTCATGCCCTTTGGCAGTTCCAGCTGCAATATTCTTTCCCCAGGATGAAAATTAAATCGAGCACATGTGCAGTTGCTGGAAGGTTGTTATTGTACCTGATTACAGTGTGCTCTTTAATGTCTCTTTGTCTCTCTCTCTCTCTGTGTTTTAATATATGAGTTTGATTGGTAGCCGCCCAGGGTTATATTGTGTAAGATGAATGGCCATATAAATCTTTGAAATAAATAATACTTTCAGAAACCCAAACTACCTGACTGTTCATGCATTTCATCTTTAGTAACAGGTCTTACTTTGAAGAAAAGAGGAGCTGGTCTGGGAAAGAGAAGGGAGGTGTGTGAATGACTAATGAGCACATGAAAAAGACAAACTGCTCATGACTAATGAGCACATGAAAAAGACAAAGCTGAGGAGGGAGATTTCAAAATGAAAGAGATAGATGGTGGGGGAGAAAGAATTGATAGGGGAAATCTTTCCAACTTCACCCAAAAAAGATACGCAAAAAAGATAAAAAGATACAGAGGGGGGAATTTCCCCCCTCTGAAATTCCAATGCAGGGAGGGCATAGGTATTTGAAGAGGGGGAAGGCCAGCCAATGAAGAAATGGAAATTAGAGAAGCATAAACACTCTCTTGTCTTCTACAACCAAAGGAGGAATTGACATCGCCAGAGTTTAAATCATAGGCTTTTCCTTCCACTCTTGTGTGTGTACAGATTTCTGACTTTCTTTTCCCAGCACTGAGCATCAAGAGACACCTGTTCCATGTTGGCATAAGAATTATTCCACCCATAAAGCCTGGGAACATTTTATTCCTATCTTGCCAGCTTCAGCCCTTAGTTCACCTACCTTTCTAGTTCTTCCTTCCTTCCCTTTTTGCGCCTGAAGTTACCTTTGCATCTTCATCTCCTCCCTCCCTCCTTCTAAGAGATGAAAATCAATTATTCTCAGATCAGTCAGGATCATTCCATAAACACAGATGAGGTGTCCCCAAGTGGTGGTGGGGGCAACGAATACTATTGACTCAAAGGGATAGGAGAAAATGAGATAGGTAGGTAGGTAGGTAGACAGATAGACAGATGTAGAGATAGATGATAGATAGATAGATAGATAGATAGATAGATAGATAGATAGAGTGAGAGAGTGAGAGAGAGAGAGAGAAATGATTACTAAGGCAATAAGACTTCTGTATTTTTCAGTAGAGAGATGTGCATAGGTAAGACTGTTGTCCTGGTCAGGTCATATTGTGAAGTTTCTGCCTTTGTTGAATGTTAGTAGTTGAAGAGTTAATATCTATTGCATCATTATGATGATTATCTGACTGTACATAATATGAAAATATTTTTAACAATCAGAACAACATCACATAGGGAAAGTATGACAAACTCTATCTCTTAAACTGGTTTAAGATGATAGGCACAAGCTAGTCATAATCCTTACAACAATACTAGAAACTCCATCAATACAATTGCTTCTGGTTTGCCAAGAATTGAAATGGCTTGCTAATGCTCATAAATACCTTGATGGATTTGCTATTTTGCTGGATGTTTAATTGTTCAGGAAGCAGCAATCCATATGTATTTACAATGTTCATCTACTATTGTTAGAAAGTATTTTATTTTTTATTTATGTGTTCTATGAAAATAAAATATATTTGTCATATATTGAAAGATCAAGGAATAAGCTTCTATGGAAGCTTAAACCATGATAACTGTATGATAGGAAAGCTAATCTAGACAGCCTATTAAAATATAATTAAAAATATGGAACAAAAAATTATTAAATAATAATGGAATCTTACACACACTTTGTCATGCCCTTGGTAGAGTCGGACTCTGAGGGAGAGGAGGAACAGCAGACAGGGAGTGGAGGTGTGGCTCCAGAGATTGTGGAGGAGGCTGGGGAAGGGCAATGGGTGGCTGGGCAGTCAGAGGAAGAACCAGGCCCATCCCCTCTGCATCCTAGGACATGCAGGAAGGAACAGAGAAGGAAACAGCTTGGCTTACTAGAGAGGAAGCGGCCATGATCCTCCTCATTGGTTGCAGCTGGGGAAACTAGTATATAAGAGAGACGATTACAACACAGTGTTGCCAGAAGCAAAGCATGTTTTATTTTGGGCTGAAGTTATCTTGGTTGGCATCCTTCCAACAGACTATGCCTTGTTACTCCTTGAATTTGGTAATTATTTATCCTGTTCTGTTGGGGAAATTTCATCATTATAGTTTGTTTGGTTTTTTATTTTACCTCTATCTGCTCATTAAGTTCGGACTGTATTGCTTTCTTTTGAAGACTATTTTTGAGTACATTTTATCTCCAACTGAGAATTATTGAACAGTGGGGCCAAGTTGGAGGCATTAAAGGACATTTATTTACCTTTTGGATTTGTTACATTTGTGTTACACTCCGGGTCATCACACACTTTTACATATATATACAGACTCTCACACCCAAATAAATAAATTAAGATGGCCAATTTTCCAATACTATGTTTTTCATACATTCAAAATAGGTTCATTCAGAATTATTCTCTGTGAATTTTTAACATTTTTCTAGTCTCCGTACTTTAATACATTATATTTTCATTAATCAGAGATTAGATTCTTTCAAAATCAATGTGTTTAGAAGCAGCAGAACTGTATATTTGTACAGTTAACTATGCTCTTGCTAGCCTGTTTCATTAAAACAAACATCCAAGGAATATTCATACAGGATTAGGAGTTTACATAAAAATATTCACACATGAATGTTTACCTCAGAGAATTTAAAATTCTAACCAATTATACCACACAGAATAAAAAATGAGTTTGGATTGTGCCATTCAATTCCATCATTTGCTGGATCATACACCTTAAATAATAGTTAGGTACCACTGACAGAAGATCATGTAAGAGTTTTCCAGTATTGTATAAACACATTTGATGAAAAAGCAGGCAAGGCTGTTATACAAATTGCATGTCATGTACTGACTAGAATTAATGCCTGTAAATTGCCTGTTCTCTAAAATCTATATATATTACTTTTAGAGTTTAATTCTATACACGATGTAGTTATTCTGTCATAAGGGAATCATGAATTAGGAACCTCAAAGTCTTTTCTTAGATATATTGATTGGTTTTACTGATTGACATTTGCTTATTTAAAAGCATAGCTGTAATGCAATCTAATGTGAACAGATTACTATTATCTGTAATCTGAAAAGAGAAAGAGGAGTGTAGTTGTCTTAACAGAACTAATCATCTTTGTGGTTACTACATTTAATGAGGCTGTAATTTGCTCAACCCCCTTGAAGATTTAAAAAAAGAAACATGCTTTTTAAAAAGAAAATGGAAGGGGAAGGGGGAGCGTGGTGCTTGTCACTAATGACATCACTAGCACTCACCCAAAAGTGCCTCTGGCATGTGGGAAGTGCATTCCACACCTTCCCTACTGCTGCAGTTGATATGCTGTCTGGGAGAAAAAACATTTTTAGCAGCAGTAAAATAAAAAAAGCTATTTATCCCTGAGAAAATACAAGTTCCTTACAGTGTAAGTGATAATTTGTGTGATGTTCAAAATGTTGGCTTAACCAAGGCCCTAGAACAGTGTTATTGAATCTGGTGCTAACCAGTTATGCAAAATATAGAGTTCTGATTATTTTTAGCAAATATATCTAACAAAAGCTGAGAACTGTAACAATCAGTCATAATACATCCAGAGGGAAATGTCTTGGTGAAGGCTGCCCTGGAATATATTCTGCAGCAGCAAATGGTAGAGAAAGAAATGATTTTGCTCTAGTCCTATCCTAACTAGAAATGTGAGCTGTCTTTTTTTAGGTTATGTTGAAGACACTGATTCATAAGAAGGACAAATAGGTAAGCTAAATGGTTTTCACTTTAATTTTAATACTTCACCTCTATTGTATCTCCTCCCCTCCAGATTGCATTAATCCACCCAACTGAAGAGTAATTTATGAAAGAATAGTCACAGAAGCCCCAAATACTGGATTGCAAACAATTTGCTTGATTTAATTATTTCATAACTTCATGATAGGTGTTATGTATGTAGGTTTGAATGTCATTGGTTTAGTTTGAATTGTTCTTGTAAAATGTCAAATATGATTGATTTGAAAAGTGCGGAAAACCCTGCACTCTGATTGGCTGGCAACTGCGGCTGCTGGCTATAAGTAGCAGCCGTAGCCCAGCCAAGACTGGTCCATTCAAGCTGTAGTCACTAATAAACTCTTCACTGAAGCTCTTCGCGTCTGACTCTTCATGCAAACTTAACACTGGTGACGAGGATGGGATTCCCCTGAAGAGAAGACGACGCGGAAGACAAGCAGAAGAGCGAGATGGCTGCGCTGAACACCCCCCCAGCCCCGTTCGATCCGGCGGCAAAAGACTGGGAATCGTATGCGGTTCGCTTCCAAATGTATTTGGAAGGAAACGACCTCGCCGACATCTCCGAGAAGCGGAAGAGGGCGGTGTTTCTTACGCACTGCAGTCCGGCAGTCTTCAAGATCGCGAAGGCATTGGTGGGAGCTGCAGACGTGAAGGTAATGGAATGGCCTGATTTAGAGAAGCTTTTAAGAGCCCATTACGCTTCACAAGTATCGTGCCTCATTAAGAGACATGAGTTTTACCGTCGGGATCAAGGGGAAAGCGAAAACATTAACGACTTCGTGGCAAGTTTAAGAGACATTGGGGGTGCATGCGAGTTTAACAACTTGGAGGAGGCCATGCACGATCGATTTGTTCTAGGCCTCAAAGACAAGGTGCTTCAGAGCAAATTGTTATTAAAACCTAAGATCACGTTGAAAGAAGCCATAGAAGAGGCCTCCTCAGCAGAAGCCACTAAGTCCTCAGCGGCAGCCATGAAGAAAATTAACAAGGCCTCAAGCCATTCTGATGTGGAAAAGTCCACAACAACTCATTGAGCAAATAGATTCTGAATCAGACTGTAGTGAGGTGGAGGAAGGAATTTTTAAACTCAGAATGGAAAAGAAAAAGAAAGACCTGGGAAGAAAAAGGCAAGACTTTTATTGCAGAGGTTGTGGGGGCCACCCCGCACTGAATGCAAGTTTTTTGATACCATCTGCCTTCGTTGTGAAAAAAGAGGACACCTAGCAAGAGTCTGCAAATCATCCAGAACTCCACCACACAGAAGAAAGTTTCCTGACAAAGATTTCAAGCCCAACAACTTCAGTGAGAAAATGGGGTGCAACTCAGAAACAAATGGGAAGAATGAAACTCATCAAACAGTCACCATTGGTCATTCTTCAACCTTAAGAAGTAGAAAAGTACATGTGAAGGTACTCATTGAAGAAAGGCTTTGCCAAATGGAAGTGCACTCAGGCTCCTATTTATCTATGGTGTCATGGGACACTATTCACAGGCTACTTCCCAACATTCAGAAGAAACATTTCCAGAAGCAAGCACTGACTCTTAAAGACTACCAAGGGAACAAGATTCCAGTAGTTGGAACAAGAGAATTCATCGTGAAGTTCAAAGGCCACACCAAACGTTTGCCCCTGACCATCGTGGACAAGGATCGCCCAAGCTTGCTGGGACTTGAGTGGTTCAATCCACTAGGCATCGAGGTGACTGGCATCAATCACGTGAGCAACTCTGAATGGGAGGAGGCCTTGAAGTCTGAGTTTCCAGAGGTCTTCAGCGAAGGATTGGGCAAGTATATGGGGACCCCTATCACTTTCAACCTAGATCCCAAGGTGCCCCCAATTCGTTTAAAGCCCAGAAGGGTCCCATTTGCTTTAAAGGAAAAAATTGATGCACAATTAGATAAACTAATAGCTCAAGGAGTTTTAGAGCCCACTGACCACTCCAGATGGGAGACACCCATAGTCACACCAGTCAAGACTGATGGGTCAGTAAGAATCTGTGGGGACTATAAGGGGACGCTGAACTATGCGCTGCAGCAGAGCGCATACCCAGTTCCAGTGGTGCATCATCTGTTACATTCACTTGGCAGGGGTACAGTCTTTGCCAAATTGGATCTGGCCAGGCATATCAACAACTAACAGTTGATGATGCCACTGCAGAGGCCCAAACCATTGTGACTCATAGAGGTGCCTTCAAATGTAAAAGGTTACAGTTTGGAGTAAGCGTGGCACCAGGCATCTTTCAAAGCCTTATGGAAAGAATGCTCCAAGGACTGCCAGGGGTAGTGCCTTATTTTGATGATGTGTTAATCTCTGCTGAAAATGACACCCAATTGCAAGAGAGACTCAGAGAAGTCCTTACCAGATTCAAGAAAGCAGGGTTAAAAGTCAAGGAAGAAAAATGCACTCTTAGGACTGACAAGGTTGAGTTCTTGGGTTACATGATTGACAAGTATGGCTTCCACCCTACAGATGCCAAGGTTCAAGCTATCAAAGAAGCCCCTAGACCTAAATGCAAAACAGATTTGCAAGCCTTCCTTGGACTCATTAACTTTTATCACATGTTCCTACCTCAGAAGGCAACCATTGCAGAACCATTGCAGAGATTACTTGACAAAAAGTCTGTTTGGGTCTGGGGGAGGAAGGAACAATCAGCATTTAACAGTATTAAAAGACTAATCCCGTCTGATGCTGTACTGATACAGTTCTCTGAGAATTTGCCTGTTGTACTGACTTGTGATGCATCCCCTTTTGGAGTGGGGGTTTGTGCCACAGGCTTCCCAGTGGGAGAGAAGCCTCTATTGCATTTTACTCTCACACTTTGAACAAAGCAGAGAGGAATTACAGCCAATTGGACAAGGAAGCATTGGCAATTGTTGCAGCTGTCAAGAAATTTCATGAATATTTGTATGGGAGAACATTTACCATTGTTACAGATCACAAACCTTTGTTAGGTATTGTGGCAGGAGACAAACCTACACCTACTATCCTGTCACCAAGAATGCTGAGGTGGACTGAATTTCTTGCTGCTTATTCATACAAACTTATCCACAAGCCTGGCAAGGACATTGGACATGCTGATGCACTGAGTCGTTGCCCACTTCCTTGCCACAAAGAGGACTTTGAACCTGAAACACACACCTTTTTCCTAGAAACTGTTGCCAAGCTTCCAGTGCATGCTGCTGAAATTGCCAGAGAGACTGCCAAAGACACTTTATTGGCTCCTGTTATAGGCTGGATTAAGAAAGGTTGGCCTCTTCAAGATCTACCTCACCTTGCCCAACCTTTTAAGTCCAGGCAAACTGAATTATCTGTATTAAGAGGATGTATTTTGTGGGGTAACAGGGTGGTTATTCCTGCAAAACTACAAAAAAGAGGTTTTGGAAATGTTACATGAGGGTCATCCTGGTATTGTCAGAATGAAGGGATTGGCCAGGAGTTATGTATGGTGGCCAGGTATTGACAAAATGGTTGAAAACTGGGTTGCATCTTGTCCCAACTGTCAGGTAGTCAGGCCTGCCCCACCTCTCGCCCCCAAACAGGAATGGGAATGTCCTAGGGGCCCATGGTCTAGGATTCACATTGATTTCGAGGCCCTACCAGAGGGCACACCTTTCTTATTATAGTAGATGCATATTCCAAATGGCTAGAGGTAATCCCTATGGCATCCACCACAACTGATGCTGTCATCAAGCAGCTCAAAAACTTTTTGTAACCCACGGGTTATCTGATGTTCTTGTCTCTGACAATGGCCCTCAATTTACATCCAACCTTTTTGAATCCTATTTAGCACAACAGGATATCAGACATGCCCTCACTGCCCCTGGGCACCCTTCGCTAACGCCGGGCTGAACGCATGGTACGTTTTACCAAGGAGAAACTTCAGCAACTGGGTCCTGGGGACATCACTGAGAAAGTTGAAAAACTTCTTAGTGTTCAGCACATCACTCCTAACCCATCTAATAACTTATCCCCAGCAGGATTGTTGATGGGTAGGAAACTTAGGTCTTCCCTTGACCGCCTTCATCCCACTTATGCACCCAATGCACCACTAGATTCCACTTCCAAAGTTCGCACATTCAGTGTGGGTGATTTTATGCTAAGAACCTTATGGGTGAACCTTTGTGGATTCCTGCTGAGATAACTCAGATCACAGGCCCTCGTTCTTACAGGGTACAAACAGAGGATGGAGTCCTCTGGAGCAGGCACATTGATCAACTTAGATCCAGGTTTTCTCAGGAACATCGCACTTGTTCCTCTCTAGTTCCCTCACCTGATGTCAATTCTAGGGGGGAAGGGGAGGAGCAGGAGGATAATCAGCAAGCAAGAATCCATCCCATGTGTAACGAGCCATTACGACAGGAACCATTCCAAAACCTGTCACAATGCCAAAATCCATCTTTAGAAGTGGAAGATTGTACATCACTACCTGACTTGGGTGCTGACATTGGGCTGGAGATGGGTTGGGAGGAGAGACCAGATTCTAACAATCAAACAGGGTCTTCTTTCACAGGAAGTCCCAGTAGGGAAATGTCAGCAGACACATTTCCTCTCTCACTGGGTGAGAATGTTAAAACTTCTGAACCACGAAGGTCTCAACGTACACGTAAGAACCCCACCTATTTAAAAGAATACATTAGATAGGTTGGGGTTTGGTATGGACTGAACCTAGTGGGGAGGGGTGTTATGTATGTAGGTTTGAATGTCATTGGTTTAGTTTGAATTGTTCTTGTAAAATGTCAAATATGATTGGTTTAAAAAGTGCGGGAAAACCCTGCACTCTGATTGGCTGGCAACTGCGGCTGCTGGCTATAAGTAGCAGCCGTAGCCCAGCCAAGACAGGTCCATTCGAGCTGTAGTCACTAATAAACTCTTCACTGAAGCTCTTCGCGTCTGACTCTTCATGCAAACTTAATAGTAGGCAACAAACTTTTTTTTTCTGGAATATAATACAATTATACTTCTCATCCTTGAATGAGATTTGAGAAATTAATGCAAATGGCTTCCAACTGTGAAGCAAATGGAATGCAGAAAAGAACAGTAATTTTAACTGGTACCAGCTTCTATGATCTTTTTTTGCATGACAAATCCCAAGATTCTTGGCTAGAATTCCCAGAGAGATTTAAGCTGGAAAAGATAGTTCTAGTACAATGAAAGGATGTGAAAAAGACTTAATCTCATCTATTTACATTTGTTTGCTTTCATTCTTCCATACACAAAGATATACTACCAAAGTTCTATTCATTAAGCTGGAAAAGCTTAGAAAGAACCTTCCAAAAAGGCAGTTATGACATTTAGAATTCTTTTTGTCTTCCCTGAAAATTAAATAGCAGTGCTTGAGTCCATATGTACATCCTCCAGCTTTGTGCCATCCAGTACAGCAGTTGCCAACTGGTGGACCACGGCCCACTGAGATAATTTTGGTGGGCCGCAGAGAAATCTCACCCCCCGAGCACCCCCACCAAGCAATTCATCCAGGCTGTGCAGAAACACAAGACTGCGCCTCCCACATGGCCCGCAGGAACCCTCCCTGCCCACTCACTCCTTACCCAGCAAACTTGCCTGCTAAATTGCTATTTTTCCTTTTTCCGACCGTCATCTGTTCTGCTGTGCCGGGAGATTTAGATTAGCTTAGAAGCAGGAAATGGTTGGATTTCTTGCTTTCTAGCTAGATCTTCGGCTCTGCTTTTAAGCACAGCCGAACTTCCCTTAGACTGAAGGTTCTATTATTCAGTGCAGACTCATGGCAGGCAAATTTGAGAGACTGAGCTAGCTGATGGCAGATAGATAGATCACTGAATGATTCTGTGAGCAACTCAATCTGCCTGCCTGCTTTGCCTGATTTTGGGTAAAAGTTGCTCTTTTTTTATAAAAAATTCAATATTTACATACATGGTGTGTTGTGAGTTAATTTTGTGAGTTTGCTTGCTAGCAAATTTTATGTGACAGACTGAGCTAGCCGATGGCAGATAGATCACTGAATGAGTCTGTGATTCTGTGAGCAACTCAATCTGCCTGCCTGCTTTGCCTGATTTTGGGTAAAAGTTGCAATTTTTTTTATAAAAAATCAATATTTATATTAATATTTATAATATTTACATACAAGCCATGCCCAGCCAGTCACATGACCACCAAGCTACACCCACAAATTAGGCCACATATATAGAACTGATTAGTGGTCCCTGTGATTTAAAATTATGAGTTTGGTGGTCCCTGAGGTCCAAAAGGTTGGCAATCCCGGATCCAATATATTGACTTCAGGTCCCAGAATGGCTACAGGAATTACATACATCATACAATGGGTACTAAATTGTGAAAGGCTAAATTGTTTTGGAATTTTTCTTGTTATGTGAAAAATTACTTAAATTGGCACTACAAGTATAATGAAGGGTGTTGCTGTTGCTTTCATATAAATTTCTCTGGCAAAATGCAGTAGATTATTATTATCCAAGGTTTAGTACAAGCCATGCGAAGTATACATAGCCAGGCTCTTGAAAGTGAGAAGAAAAGCATTCCATGCATCTTGAAGGCTACAATCTCTACTTGGAGAGTATGATGATTGGGTGGTAGTACTGCAAAGTATGGCAGTGCAAAGTAGCACTCCAGTTTATATTCCAGAGGAAGGAGGAAACATGATTTTGGAGGTGTGGATGGAAGGACCAGACTGAGGGAGACCCAGAGTCCTAGCCTAGGATAACCTCCATCTATCATACAAGGTTATTGAATAGGTAATCCTCAAATTATGACTACTAATTCAATGACAGTTCAAAATTATGAAGGGACTTATGACCAGTCTGCAAAGTTGTGACAATCACAGCATCCCAGCTTAGTGCATGGCTTGCAGTTAAATGTTGCAGCAACCTTGGTCATGTGATTGTGATTTCTGAAATTCTCCAATTTCACATAAGCAAAGTCATGTAGGAAGTCAGTTGTTCCCACTGTCATTGTTTTTTGTTTTGTTTTGTTCTGTTTTTTGCTTGCCGGCCCTATGTAGCACTTGCCCATGGCATTCCCACTTTGTTCAGCACTTGCACACCCATTCACCCATTTTAGCACCCGGCCACAGCATTCTTATACCTGCTGTATATCCACCTGTCCTCTGCATTGCTTACCTGCATTACCCCCCATGCTACCTGTGCATCCACCTGTCTTCTTGACTAGGACTCCCATGCAGTCCTGGGCTTTTTGCTTTGTGACCTATGCAGCCCTAGGATTAGCACAGCAACCAAGATTTGCTGTTGCTAAGGATCGTGTGGCATCACATGTTATGATTGCATTGCTTATGTATGGAATTCCAGTCCCAAGTGTTGTTGTAATACAAGGACTACCTTCTGTTAGTACTAGGGAAGACAACAATTACAACTATAGACATGTGAATATTAATTTAACCTGTTTTTAAACACATTTTAAGTTATTTATTAAGTTAACTTGCTTCTTGGTTTAAAAATGTTAAGAGTGTCTGTGCCATTATGTCACCTCCGAGATATAAAGATAAGAAAAGAACAAGCTCATTTATAAATCAGAAAAGAGTTGGATGGTGGCAGACAAATAAACCCTTTAAATGTCTCCCATGGTTAATGGGATTTCTCTGAATTGTGGAGAATTAAGAAAAGGACATCCACAACATGTGTGACAGGAGACAGTTCATTTATTTCCTCTCCATTCATAATATTTATGATTAATAACAGCAAATTAATTCAACAGATTATACTGTGGCAACTCTATAGAGATAAAAAAGCATGAGATAAGAGTACCCAAATCTGTTAAGAATATAAAAGTATATAAAATGATAATGATAAAAAAAGTTCACTTTACAATCTAGGAAAATGGGATGTTTTAATTCACATGTGGGTCCATCCTGGGCAATCTTCTTTATTCTACACATTATATCATTTAGAGGAGGATTAATCTGTAAAATTCCAAAACCATTCAAAAAGCCATATATTGATTAAAATGGAAAACAGTGCAAGCATTATCCAAAAGGAAGAAGGGATGGAGAAGGAAAAATGCAAATACAGAAATTCAGGCACAAGTTATAGTTGCTTAAAATAGCCCTCTTGAAACAGTTGAGGGGAGGCAGGAGGGAGTACCAAATGTTCAGTGGGAAATGTTTGGGTGTATATATACATACATTGTGCAGCAATTATTTTTATGATCAAGATGGAATTATTACTAGAAGACTATCAGTAAAAAGACCACAATTCCTGTGCTTAACGTTGCCACTATCATAGGAAAAGAATTTTTATCCTGATGCCTCAATCTATCAAAGAGTTCATTTCTCACCACTGGATGTGACCAGAAATCCATTTAGTACGATATTTTTTGATAGCACTCACTCTGATGCTGGGTCTCTGAACAAGTTATCCTACCTGAAACGACAATACTACATTCATTTCATATAAGTGTGAGCTAAAGAGGAGTGGCTACACTTTAATAAAAAGGAGCTGTCACACAGGATAATCCTAATAGATTTAAGCAAATATGCTCAGGGATAAGTTCCTCTGTGGCTAGGAGGAAATAATGCTTTACCTATATATAGAGCTGGCTAGGCTGAAGGGGAGGAGGGCTAGATGCGGTGTCATAGCATAGACTCATTTGCCATCCAGCAGAAAGCACTAATGAGCATCCAGCAGATCTCCAGAGCAAAGTTATTAAATAAGGCCAGCCCACCCCCTCCAATTTGGATTGGCAATTGATCAAGCTACACTGGTTTTGATCCGGTGACAAGACAGCGCCCAGTTGGGAAAAAGTAAGTAGAGGTAAGAGAGAGCAACTGAGAGCAAATGTAGCCAGTGAGAAATGAAATGGAGGGAGGGGCTTACATACGACAGCAAATAGGGAAGGGGAGGCAGGAGATGTGAGACATCACTTCAAAGCTGTCGGAAATCAGGGAACTTGGAAAAATAAAGGGGCACAATCCCTTCCCAAGTATGCCTCCCAGGAAAAAGCTAATTGAAGTCCAAGAAAATTTCTGCTGTGCCAGAGCAGTTATTTATTTATTTATTTATTTATTTATTTATTTATTTATTTTATTAATTGGTCTTATATGCCACCCTATCTCCCGAAGGACTCAGGGCGGCTCACATAAAAACACCCAATACAAAAGTTAAAAGAATTAAAAACAAATTAAACTAATTAGTCCAAATAAATAATTAAAACCCAACCCACCAAACATTTAAAACAAAAGTCCCCCCCCCTCAGTCCAGGCCAGTTTGTTCGAATAACCAAGTCTTTAGGCCGCGGCGAAAGGAGCGGAGGTCAGGGGCCAATCGTAGCTCCAGGGGAGGCTGGTTCCACAAAGTGGGCGCCCCCACAGAGAAGGCCCTCCCCCTAGGGACCGCCAGCCGACATTGTTTGGCCGACGGTACCCCAAGGAGGCCCTGTCTGTGAGCGCGCACCGGGCGATTGGTGTTTGATGCTGGCAGGAGATGTTCCCACAAGTACAGTAGAAAAATAAAACAGATGTTTTGAAGTAACAACTTGTCCATGAGCTGATGGATAGAATATTTCAGCCAGTATGTGGGACTCGATCTAGGGTGGTACCTGATGTAGGGAGGGAAGTTGTGAGTCATCTGGGGAATTCCACTGGTGACGTCTAGCAACAGGTTTGAGCCAGGAATTATAGCCAAGAAGGGCTAGAATGGTAGGCATTGCAGGCATTAAGCCTCACATTCTGTTCCTGCTCTTTCCAGAAATGGACAGAGAAGGATCTGACCAAATTAATGGAAAGCTATTGCCACTCAATTTTAAATATTAAAGTAGAGCATGATGGATACTTCTGATATGGTCACTTTCTGCAGGAGACCATTAGTGATATAGTGAATTCCCAGCAGGTGTGCAGCTGAAATGTATGGGCTTTGGGGAGAGAAAGGGTATTTGTGGGTGTGGTTCAAAGTGGGAATTAAGTAGGTAGCCACTGGGACACAATTTATGACCACCTGTAAATCCCCCCAAGACTGAAAAATATTCTGAAATTGTGCACAGACTTGGATTGGTAGCAAGGAGATGTGAAGTGTATGATTGTCCATGATATGAACATGATACATCCTGGATATATCTTTCTATCCTGGAAAGATCACTGGTACACGTCACTGGTAAAATACAAGTTTTCTAAGTCATTCTAAAATTAAAGTGAAATAATTACTTTATATTCATCTTACTCTGGAAAAAAGTCAGCAAAATGAGGGAACTTTGAATGGATAGGAATAGATGCAAATGGTCCAGGATGATCTCCACCTAGTCTCAGTTATTTGTAAGAATTTCCTAAACACAGAATTTCCTAAACAATAGGCATCTGCAAGGGGGATGAGGAGGAATAAATCACCAAATGTGTGTCAAGATGTTGAAATATATCATGTCCAACACCAGCATGCAAATAGAAAAGGCCAGGATGACACTGTGGCATGGTAATGCACAATTTCCTAATTTTTTCTTCAGTTTGTATCAGATGCCTATGTCTTCTATGTCTGAGAACCTGAAGATAAGAACTGCAGAGGTTCTGCCAAGGAAATGTAGATGGAAGAGTAGCTTCATTAACATAACATGACTCCTTGTTAGACATGAACACATCCATAATCACACAGACCAAGAGTAGTGCAAGGAATTGTCCATTTCACCAGCTGTTAGGTTACCAGTACTTTCAGAGGAGCAACAATTGCTGTGAATTCTGAGCAACAGTCTGGGAGTCAACACTGGCAGCCAGAGTTTCTGTCAAGAAACGTCAATTATATCAACAATGAACAAAACCTCAGTTTCAAGACCAAAAAGTGCAAGGCAAAACTATGGGAAGGGTGGCAGGAAAAAAACAGTGGAATTAATCTACTGTGAGTTAAGAATGGACTGCATTTTCAGGCTAACAAAAGCCAATAAATTATTTAAGTAACTTAAAGAATGCAATAAAAATTTCTATTTATTTGTGCTATCAATGTTACTCAAACTTGGCAACTTTAAGATTTGTGGTCTTCAATTCCCAGAATTCCGCAAGTGGCCTGCCAACTAGAGAATTCTAGGAGTTGAAACCCAGACATCTGAAAGTTGCCAAGTTTGGAAAACACTGTGCTAGATCATACTGTATGTCCAAGAGTCTTCAACCAAGCTCAGATCTGTGAGTCAGACACCAAACTAGTGTCTGAGAACTACTGCTGAGTTTGTCAGTGAAGCTGTGATACTTTAATGATGTTATCTGTTCAGTTGAGTCTGACTCTTAGAGGTTCTGTGGGCCAGGTCTCTCCACTTCTTCCAATCTTGACTTTTCTTTGACTTTTTCTATGCTCTGGTTGCTGTCAACTTTAATGGTGTCCAGCTTCTTTGATGGCCTGATTTCCTTTTACTGGTAATTCTTCCAAGTGCTTTCCCCAGTGAATTTCCTCGCATGACATGGCCAAAGTAAGTGAGAAACAGCTTTGTGATTTTGCCTTCGTGTGTGACATGTCTGGTGTTACGCGCTCCAGTACTTGCTTGTTAGTCACTTTTTCTGTCCAGGGAATACGCAAGAGCCTTCTCCATCACCATAACTCAAACAAGTTGCTTTTCTTCCCATCTTGCTTTTTTTTAAGATGCAAATTTCACAACCGTAGGAAACTATGGGGAACACAACGAACTAACCTACATTTGATTGCCTTGCAAGGCTGATATCCTTGGTTTTCCATATTTGATTCATGTTCATCATTGCTGTGCTACTTTATATCTCCCATAAAAGTAGTGATTGCAATAGAAACAACCACTTTTTCTATTCATTCTGTTGTTGTTGTTTTTCTCTTCTAGTGAAGATCTTCCTAATCACTCTCTCCTCTTTGGACAAAACGACTGTCAAGGCTGGTGCCCAAGGCAATGAATAGACAGAGATAATTTCTGCTACTGTGATCACCCAGCAAGCACGAAACTTCTGTTTACTTGCACATGTGTTCTTCATCTGGTGCAGCCGGGCTGAGTGAGGTGAGTATTAGGACCAGAAGGCCCATGAGAAAACACTCTCTCCCAGTCTGCCGTTGCTATTCCCTGTCATTTAAGGTGGAGCCATTCCTTAATTTATTTGAGCAGGATTTTAGTGCTGGGTTTTGTCCTGCCAAATGGCCTGTCAGCATTTTTATTCCCTGTGAGCTTCCCCTCGTCTCCAGTGTAAAAGTGCTCGACTATACAAGATGCTCAAGCACTCGGCGCACAGGTGGAGAAGGAGATGGCGGGGGGGGGCTCCTTCTCCATCCTTTCCGTGGATTTCTATCGCTCTCTCTTCCTCTTCGTCGGGACTAACCCGCTCCGCCCCGCTCCGGGGATCAGGTGACAGCTGAGCGTGGAATTTGACACCAGACTCGGCTAGGCGCTGAGATGGAGCTGGTCCTTTTCTCCCTCCCAGAGGCCGCCTGGACTGGAGTTCTGCCGGTCACGAGTCCGAGTCCCGCCGGCTGCGTGCCCCCTTGGCGGATTGCCTTGCTGCGCGAGTTCAGCGCGGGCCGGCGTGGAAGGGGAGTCCGTGGATCGGGGCCGCCCCGCCGCTTCTGTCCGGGACCTCAGCCGCTTTAACCCGAACTTTTCCCCCACAGGAGGGCGCTGAGCGCTCCGGGCACCTGCTGGCCATGCTGGCGACGTGAAGGTCGGCGACTTACGTGGAACGATCCCGGGGAAAGCGGGCCATGGCCCCCGGGGCCGGCTGAAGGCAGGAGCTGCTGGGGAGCTGCCGTCGCCGGGAGGTAAGGGCAAGAGAGGGCCAGCGGGGAGTCCCTAGCCGGGAAACCTGCTGGTGTGCGTGCCTGCGCGCCTGCCCCGATTCTGGGCTCCGACCCAAATCGGGGAGAAGCGAAATCTCCGTCCGCCTGAAAAGAGTTCGGGGTCCCCCTCCGTAGCTGCTTTGGCGGGGATATCTCGCGCGCGCGCTAACCTGGCCCACGGCGACTGTAATCTCTCCGGTACAGGGAGCGAATTCGATGCCCTGGAAGGGCCGGTACCCAGAAGGAGGCGCTTCACGGCCCGGATTCTCGGAGCATGGTCCCCGGAGAGCCGCGCGCAACAGAAGGCGCCCGATCTGTCGAGACGGAGCGCACGGTGAGTGGGGCGGGCTTGGAAAGTGTGCGAGCGCCTTCCAAACCGGCGGAAGGGAGGGGGCGTTGGGGGAGGAGAGATCGGGGCAAATGAGGGTGGCGGGCGAATGTATTTGTGTAAGCAGATCTACTGTGGACGATCTTAGGGTGTAGGGAGGAGCAACGTTGTTGCCTCCCACAGATCTGGGCTTCAAAAGCGCATTGATTCTCCAGAGAGGGGCTCAGAACCCCTGCTCAGTCTCCCGGTTGCCTCGATCCCAGGCTTCTTGCTCCGATCCGGTTTGCCTCGTGGCTTCCAAAAGTCCTAGTTGTCCAGGCAGGGAAGCAGGGAATCAACGGTGGGGAGTGGGGAGGTCTGGTGGGTGGCTGGAAAGAGGGGCAGTCTGTATGAAAAAAAGGTTGGCGATCTTGTCCTTGATCCCCGCTCATGGGCGGTCTTTTTCCTTTCCTGATGGCCAGGAATTTGCTCAACAGTCCTCACTATTTCTGGGACTTCTGTCGAGGCTTTCAGTCTAGATCAATCAGGCTGGACCATGTCTGGTTTGTCCTTTGTGCTCAACTGAGATCCAAAAGAGTGTCTGGAAGTTCCACACATTTTATTGATGCTGGTGTTCTTTAAGAACTAAGAGTGCAATTAATAAATACTTACTTCTTCTTAAATATTTACTTCTGAGTAAATGTGCCAATGATTGCACTGTATATTCTGCCCCTTTGCCCAATTCCCACCATCACTGGAGTAAGCTGGCCCACTTTTCCTTTCCTCTCTAATACTGATTTTAGAGGCACCTCTCTGCTGATTATTTGCAATTGAGGGGAATGTGGGAATTGTAACATATGGTTGCAATTTTTGATGCAGTTCCTGCCTGTCTAATTTGCTCACATTTGTTGCTACTGTGGTGGGATTTATAAAAGGTTGGGCTGCTCCATCTACACTTGTCTCTAGATTGGTGTCTCTAATTTTATGACATTGTCTTGTGTTTCTAGCCACTAGAGATATCACATAGGGTATATTATATATCACTGATACTTTCTAAAGGTGAGCAGGTTGTGCTGGATGGTGAATACATTGGCAATCTACCAGATTAAGAAATTCTTTGTTGCCAACATCCCTTTGTTTTGGAAAGTAAACATCAAATGAGCTTCCTTCAACAATTTGGCAATAGGCCACCTTAACGTGAACATTTGTTCTGGTATTTCTAGGCATCCAAAAGGATAATATTTTTCTTTTGCTCTAGTACATCAAAATCCAAGTGGAACTTGAGGCATCTTATTGGTAAACTGCTTTGAAGTCACTCAGAAATAGCCATTCAGACTGTCGACAGTTGACAAGTATGTTCTTCTTTATTATCCATTGTTTGACCTGTTTGCTGAATTGCCTGTGGGGAAAAAAAAGAGGTTTTGGGTGCTTGCGCTGTTTGATTTTTACAAAACCCACTCTAAACATTTCTCATTTATGAATACAGTGAAATAACCACTTAATGACACAAATTACAGCGACAGAACAGGAGCGATCTGACTTTGGCTTTGCATGTGTTAGCATGCTAAGTGTCAACTTTTAGGAATGAACCTAAGGGGTTATTTAGGTCTTTCCAGTCAGGTTTGCAGCAAACTCTTCAATGAATAGCCCAGCTATTTCTGCATGTTGCTTTTCTCTCATATCTCCCGTGGTTCCAACTTTTTTGTCAATTCACTTTCAGATCTTGGATACTTGCCATAATGCAGATAAGTGAAATTAAGGCCTAGCAGTTTTGCCATAACACTATAAGAAGGCACAGCTTTCCCACAAAGGTCTTGGGAAAGGAAAAGTGTCATTATCCAAAACATCTGAACTTATTGCTGGAAGCTGATGACTTCTGAATCGATTTACGAGATGGGGAAGCAGACGTCAGCAATGTGTTCATTTTTGTATGGCTGGGATTGAAAACAACAAAAATTCCTTTTATCATTTCTGAATGGCAGATAAAAGAAACCTGATTGTGACCCTACTTGAAAGGCGAAAGAGGAAAAATTAAATGGACCATATTTACTGGGTGTTTCTGAAAATATGTTCATGGTCCCTGGCAGATTCCAAGAAAGACCAAAACAACTTAGAAAGGGTAGGAGTGCTTGTTCTTCAGAAAGTGGCTCTATCTGTCTTCTTCTTGTGCCATATCCATCATTGGATGTTGATGATCATGTTGGCTATCCTATTTTTACCAACAGCCACACGAAAAAGTGCTGTTGAGTTTTGCCCAAACCAGTCCCTTAGATTTTGAAGCCATGATGTTCTTCTTCTGCCTGGATCTCATTTGCCTTCAATCTTTCCTTGGAGGATTAAGTGAAGTATGCCGTATTTTTCCAGGTGTCACATCACATGTCCAAAATATTCTAACTGTTGCTTTTTATGGTTTTGATTATTTCCCTTGGCTTTCCCAGGTGGCTTATCATCTGATTTTATCAACCCAATTTATACGTAGCGGCCACCTGTAAATTCACATTTCAAATGCTTCTAGTCTCTTCAAGTGACTCAAGAGACCAGCTCTCCACTCTGTACAGCAGGATAGAAAAGATGTAACAATCTGATTTTCAATCTTAGCCTTGTGTTGTGACTGCAGAAGACCTTTTCCATTTTGAAGAATACTGTTCGAGCTTTCTCTATCCTTGTTTTTACTTCAGTGGCCATGTTCCAGCTTTATCTATAGGTCTCCTAAAAATATAGAGTGAGACATTCCAAGAAGTTAATGTGTCTCTACAATAAAAGACAATATATGTAATTCAGGGTTGAACTGTTGAGTTCTTGATGCTCTCTGAAGGAATTTGGACTCTTCTGTATTATTTTCTGAAAAGTCAAGTTCAGGAACTCTGTCAGTCCTTGGGAAATAGTAAGAAGGAACTCTTCCTGTGTGGGCAAAGAAAGCGATAGGGGGAAAAACTGGTTTTGTATTGCCACCTTGTGGGAGTCTGAGAAAAATACAAACCTACAAACTCAAGATAGGATCCCAAATATCTGATTCGATACTCCCAAAAATCTCAGCCAGAATACCATTGGTGAAGGATCTTAGGAGTGATTGTTCTGGAAGCTTCCCAGCCCTGCACTGTAGAAAAAGAAATCTTGTCCAGCTAGGGGCACATCTTTGGTTGCCCAATATGTCTAAAATTAAACCAGGATGTAACACAAAGGTTTAGCATTTTTTGTTAGTTCCAGCTATTACTCAAGACTCTTTGTGAACTCTCCATTTCTCTATTCAGTTCTCCAAAGAGTTGCTCTTTGTAATTGTGGGTCAGAAGATGGTATGAGGGCGGGAGGAGGGCACCTAGGTTCCTGGTACTTCATTCAACATGGTAGTGGCCAATAGCATGATTCGTTTTTAATAGGCAGCTGGAAAGGGTCTGATAGAAACAGTGCAAACATAAAAAATATCCATGAGTATTGAGTGGGTAAAAATAGCTCACAGTAAAAACTAAAAGATTAGATTACAATACAGTTATACACAAAAGTGGGTTGAATGGTGATGAATCAAGTCTATTTCTTTGATTGGCATATTTTTGTAGGTAATTATATTTATCCCATTTCTGTATGCTCATTGCGGGATAAAAAGAAATAATCTCTGCTCTGAAGAGCTTAAAACAATTAAATTGCTTAAAGGCATTTCTATGGGTTCAAGGTCTGCACCAGACTTGGCTTTTCAAAAGTAGGTGATCCAAGGCCTATTTTGATGGAGTATCATGAGTTTTAATGAATGAAATGAATTATTTAAATATTTGCAGGTCTTAGGGCTCCCATTTTGCCCTAAAAAAATCCCCAAAATGAAAAGCTCACCTACTTTTGGCATTCTGAGGGTGATAAAAGGAACCACTGGTGATGTTGCTCCAATAAATCCATTCTTTGCATCCTTAGTTTATAATCCAAAATTCTTGCAGATGAAAGGTAGATAGAACTGTTTTTTAAAGGAAAGTGGACTCCTGAGATCATCCACACCACAATAATTCCCCATGTGGAAAATGTTAATGTAAGACTTTTCAATGAGCATATTCTGTTCCAAGTCTAGGTGAAGCACTTTTAAATATATAAATAGTAATAGGTATTCTACCTATTAGTGTGTGAACCTGACAGATACTTCAGAGGTTACTGTTCTCCAATACTGGGAGGATCTATGATTATTTCATGAAATATTTTTGGATGCAGTTGGGAATAACATAATACAATGAACAATAATGTTTGCATTCTGTTGCAAAATTTATGTTTAATTTGGGTATTGCTATTCTTAGCTAACGTTAGAGGATTTGCATTTTAAAATTTTACTGGCAGTTAGATACATTGGGATGGAACCATAGAATAAGGGCCTTGGTGGCTCAGGCTGTTAATTGCCTGCACTTAAGTTCCAGCTGCCTACAACTGCTGTAGGCTCGAATCCCACCAGGCTCAAGGTTGACTCAGCCTTCCATCCTCTCGGGGTAGGTAAATTGAGGACCCAAGATTGTTGGGGGCAATTAGCTGACCTTGTAAAAATGCCGCTTAGTAATAAGCAGGCATATACAATGGAATGAAGGCTATTGCTGAGCACACTGGGTTGTATCCCAAAAATTGTAAGCTGCCCTGAGTCTTCGGAGAAGGGCGGCATATAAATGTAATTAAAAAAAAATCAATATAACGTTCTATTAATGTAGCAGATCAATTACAAGGAGATTTTATTTAAAAATTGCAAAATATACCTTAGCTGGGCCAGTCACACAAAGGTATCTAATTAGGAACTTCTTCAGCACCTTTATTTAATTGGATTGAGGCAGTTATTGAAAGAATTTTGTAATCCAGGAAGGACTTCTGATAGAGGTGGAACAGGCAGGGGCCATAACTGGATCAGAAGCTTCCAAGAGTGAAAATTAGTCTTCACATTCAGAGAAATGGAACTGGGTTCCTGAGCTTTGTCTTTGTATTTTAGGTAGGATGGAGTGGAGAGTTAACGGGTCAAGGCACAAATTAGACAGACCTCCCTCTTCCTGCAGGAGATTGCCTATCCAACAAGCACGACGCAGGGTGAGTTAGTCAATGCTGAGGAATGTTCTTGATTTCAGGGCATTAGTTCCAGAAACAATGGAACGTTACAAAGGCCTTGTTTATGAAAGAGGTCAATTCAATTTATGAAAGATGGGAGACTTTCTCTCTTCTTTCATGTCACTTTTGTTTTCAGCATATTGGTTTCTTTGGTCCATTTCTGGCAGACAAAGCTTCGAATTGCACACTTGAGATGGTCACTTTTAATATGAATATCATTTCTATAACAGTCCAAAATATACAGCCTGTCACATACTGATTGTGTGATGAATTCAGATGGGCCTCTGCATTTGTGTGCTGAATTTGCATGATTTCTCACTGGATATGCTTGAAGTGAAAAAGATTCCTTTTTATGCTGATATTTACCTATGATCATTTGACACACATTTTGCACCATGGAAGGGCTGTATTTACTGCATTCCAATTCTATACTTCCATAATCAAGATTTTCAACAATATCACAAACATAAAGCATCCATAGTAAGAAATAAAATACTCAAGGTGCAAAAGGTTAAAATTTAAAGACAACCAACAAGGCAGGCTATAAATGGAACAACACACAAAAAGCAAATTCAAAAGATGGTATCATCTTAACTAAGGTTTTTTTTTAAAGAGAGAGTTCCAGAAGAGCTTTGTCTTAACTTGATTCTGTAACACCATCAATATTAGAGCAAGTCAAACTTGAAAGGAAAGTTTGTTCCATAGCATGGGGCTATGATGGATAACTATCTTTTCATAGCCTTAGGTCGTCGCCCAACTTCACATAAGTAGGAGATCACAAACAATTTCTCCTGGAATGTACATGTCATGGTTTTTATTTTAGCTGGAGGAGGTGGTTCTGAAGGTATCTTAGTGCTAAGCCATATATAGTTGATGGGTCAAAACCAAGATTTCAAATTGTACCTGAAACCCTGTTGGGAGCCAATGCATGGTTTGCATCCTAGATACTAAATCAGGGATTCCCCAAACTTAGCAACTTTAAGACTTGTGGACTTCAACTCCCAGAATTCCCAGAATTCTGGGAGTTGAAGTCTACAAGTCTTAAAGATGACAAGTTTGGAGACCTCTATACTAAATCCTCCTGGCAACTAGTACCAAATAAGGAGCAAGCTGCAGCATTTTGTACCAACTGCATTTGCAAAGTGGTCTTTGAAGGTAACCCTTTGTAGAGTGCACTTGCCATAGTCCAGCTGGGTAGTGATCACAGTATGAATTATTGTTGCAAGACCTTCCCATAGGCCATTACTGATGCACCAGTGGAGCTGGGCAAAGGCCGTCTTGACCACATGTGATGTCATGAGGGGAGTCATCATATGTAAAATAGCCCTACATTTAGCAAATCTTGCTTTCCACTTTATTTGTATCCTAATTAGCATATTTACTGTTATATATCCTCCTGTCTTATTTTAGGAGCGGGATTTGTGGGGTACCTTAACTATACTATCACTGTTTGCTGGGATAGTCATGGCAAATTCAGAGACATTGAGAGCAGCTTCAGGAAGCCTGGGCTCTGTCAACTCTGCCTCTGTGGAAAAGAACAGCATGGAAACACCATTTCTGGCTATGTGGAATCACCGGCATGGTAGGGACCTGGCATTTTTCCAGGGAAAGTGGCTTGGGGAGGAGGGTGCTTCATTTGAATTCTTGATCCAAGTCAATTGGATTTTTGAGACTTCCTTTCTCCCGGCGGGTCATCTGGGTTGAGGAATGTATTTTCTTCAAGATTTATGCCCTTTTTCATCTTAGGAACATTCCTCCTGTATTATTCTTTTCTTCTTGGGAGGAAGAATTAAGACCCCTCTCCCTTTTTACTTCCAGGGAAAAATGTGACCATGCAAGACCTGAGCACATCCGAACTTCTCAGGACTGCACGTTCCCCATCACGCTCAAGAGGTGCCAGGAAAAACTCCAAAAGGTCTGGAAATGGTCCTTGTCGCTTACATAGCCGCACCATCAATGTGCGGGACCTGGGGCTTGGCTATCAAACTGAGGAGGTTGTTTTGTTCAAGTATTGCAGTGGGTCATGTGATTCTTCCCGCACTAACTATGACCACGTCCTGAATTACATCATACAGCAAGGTCTTGTGCCTGCAGAGAAGAATTTTATTTCTAAACCTTGCTGCCGACCCGTCCAGTATGCGAACTTCTCTTTCCTGGATATATTCAATGTCTGGCGAAATGTGGAAAAAGGTTCAGCAGCTGCATGTGATTGTGTGGGCTAAATATGCTACCTGATCAGAGCTCCCAGGGTTTCTGAATTGATATATCCTTGTTCATGCTACAGAGAGATCATAAAAGATAGATATAAGAGATCATAGACAGCCAATTTGGTCTAGTGGTTAAGGCACCAGGCTAGAAAGTGGGAAACGGTGAGTTCATGTCCCACCTTAACCATGAAAGCCAGCTGGGTGACTTTGGGCCAGTCCCTCTCTCTTAGCCCAACTCACCTTACAGGGTTGTTGTGGGGAAAATAGGAGGAAAGTGTGCTGGACATGTTCACTGCCTTGAGTTATTTGTAAAAATGATAAAGGCGGGATACAAATAAATAAAATAAAAATAAGCCTGCCCTGCCGGTAAGTGGCAGCAGGAGGAGAAATAAACTTCACACTAGAGTCCAGGTGCGAGGAATGAATGGACAATTAACAGGAGCAAAGCATAGTATTGTTGGCCTAAATATATCTTGGCCTTCTTTAGAGAGCATCCACCTCTCATCAGTGATGCTAGTTATACAATCTTGTGAAAAAGAAAGCACACCCTCTTTGAATTCTATGGTTTTACTTATCAGGACATAATAAAAAATCATCTGGTCTTTAGCAGTTCTTAAAAATAGGTAAATATAACTTCAAATGAACAACACATGACATATTACACCATGTCATCATTTTTTTTTACAAAAAGCCAAAATGGAAAAGCCACGTGTGAAAAACTAAGTACACCTTATGATTCAATATCTTAGCAGCAATAACTTGATCATTAATCATTTTCTGTATGACTTTATCAGCTTCTCTTATTGTTGTGGAGCAGAGGTCTCCAAACTTGGCAACTTTAAGACTTGTGGACTTCAACTCCCAGAATTCTCCAGCCAGCTGTTGAAGTCTTAAAATTGCCAAGTTTGGGGACCCCTGTTGTGGAGGAAATTTGGCCTGCTGTTCTTTACAATGTTGTTTCAGTTCGTTGAGGTTTATGACCATTTGTTTACGCATAGCTCTCTTGATGTCCTGACACAGGATTCAATTGGGTTGATGTCTGGACTTCGATTGGGCCATTGCAACACCTTGATTCTTTTCTTTTTAGTCATTCTATTGTAGATTTGCTGGTATGCATGGGATCGTTGTCCAATGATCCATGGCCCAATGTTGGCCAAGTTTTAACTGTTGGGCAGATGGCCTCAGATTTGACTTTAAAATACTTTGGTATACAGAGGAGTTCATAGTTGATTCAATAATTGCACGGTGCCCAGGTCCCGTGGCTGCAAAACAAGCCTAAATCATCACCCCCATGCTAGTATCAGAGGTTTGTGCTGATATACTGTTTGGTATTCACCAAATGTAGCACTGTGCATTATGGCCAAACATCTCCATATGGGTCTCATCTATCCAAAGGACAGTGTTCCAGAAGTTCTGCGATTTGTTCAGATGCAACTTTGTAAACCTAAGCCATGCTGCCATGTTCTTTTTAGAGACAAGAGTCTTTATCCTGGCAACCCTTCCAGACAAACCATACTTGTTCAGTCTTTTTCTAACTGTACAGTCATGAAATTTTAACTTTCAACATTGTTAACTGAGGCCTGTAATGTCTGAGATGTAACTCTTAGATTTTTTGCAATTTCTCTGGGTGTTGCAGAGTCTGACCTTGGGGTGAATTTGCTGGGACATTCCTCTTCTGAGAAGATTGGCAACTGTCTTGAATATTTTCCACTTATGAGTAATCTTCTTCACTATAGAATGGTGGACTTTAAATTATTTAGAAATGGCCTTATAACTCTTCCCAGGTTGATAGGGAGCCACAGCTGCTTCTCTAAGATGATTGCTGATGCATTTCCTTTTTGGCACTCTGTTAACACAAACCTCAATACTGGAGACCAGCAAACTCCTAACATTTTGGCTTTTACAGAAGTAGTCACACTTGCTGATGGTCAATTGATCAAGGGTGCTTGAGTAGCAGCACTTGGCTGCTATTTAGCCTCTTCATACCTTTTGAAGCAGTAAGCAGTAAGAAGCAGTTAGTTTTTCACACATGACTTCCCCTTTTTGTAAAACAAATGATGACATGGTATAATATGTCATGTATTGTTGTGCATTTAAGGTTGCTGTTACCTACCTTTAAGAAGTACTAAGGGCCAGATTATTTTTACTATGTCCTGATATATAATAACCATATAGGGTGTACTTTCTTTTTTGCATGACTCCAGAATGGACATTTCTCCTTTAAAGATTGGTCTGTCAACAGTGTTGTGAATCTTCTTAGCTATCAAGCCTTTTGTCCCACTGAATAAAAAGCATTGGAAATTCTCACACCTTATTCATGAGAAAGGGGGTGTGGCATTTAGCTTGAGATACTTGTAATACCAACTGATCTTCTTCCAGGTAGTTGAAAGAAGGCTGTTCACTAGGTCATGTCATCTTCTGCAATTCTCTCCCCAGTTTTTATTTGAGCCCACCATCTGCCTTTTCTTTAGAAACATGTTCTGACTGCATCTAGGTAGGAGCAATTGTGGATAAGCATGAAGGACAATTTTGCAAGCCTTTTTAGTGCTTTGAACATTCATTGGTCACTCCAACCTTGTGCCCTGTGCTAGAATAATCAGTGCATTATCTGAGGATTGAATAATGTTGTGGTTTGTTTGGGAGAAGTTTGATGATTACAACCATCAGCCTCATCAGAGTGTTTTTCCAGAGAGACCCTATCCTTAGCAGAAAGGGTATGGATGTATGAAAGGGCAAATTTGATGTGTTTCTCAGAGCTACCAGATCTGGGTTAAGGAAGGTTGATGCCATCTAGTAGTTATCAGTAGTTATCAGGATTTTTGCAAGCCAGATCTGGAAGCACAGTCAAGGCCTCCACAGTAGAAAAAGGGCTTGGTATAAAGCCAATGATGGCAGTGGCATACTGGTGTGCAACATGCACAGACATACTAGCAATGGTTTGGAGTTTTGATTACTGCACTTACCAGGCTGGCAATGGAAGCAGCAATGGTTTTCAGTTCTGGTTCAACCATTATTTAGTACCAGCAGAGTGGGAACCCACCTGCCTTAGAACCTATTTAGAAGGTTTAAATTTTCTAATCCAACTTATTTATTCTATAAGTTATTTATTTATTTGTACCCCACTCATTCCCTGGTGGCAACCTATTTATGAAGCTGACAGCAGGTCTGGTATACATTAGAAACTGATGCTATGCTCTGGCCTAGGATCAGCAATTCCTATTCCCCCCACTTTCCCCACTTGGCCTTAATAAGGGCATTTCCTATTTCTCCTCTCCTGATTTTGTATTCTTTGTCCTCTATTTGCATTGGGATAAACTCTATTTTTGTACAACAACAACTTCCTGTAGCAATAAAGCCTGCGAAGGCAATGCAAACTTAGCTTATGTGTATGCTTATATGGGAGTGAACTAAAGAACAACAAGAAATCCCAATTATTACAGTTCTACAATTTATATGAGTCAAAATTTTGCTTAGGGTTTCAAATAAAGCATTAAAAACATTATCAAATACTGATAAAGTAGCTCTAGATATCTTTGCTTCACTGATACACTATTTGTACATTTTAATAGTCTACTAGTTTCATGTCCCCCAATTTCTAAACCTGACTATAACACCAACTGCAACCAATCACTATTTTAGCTAGATGAAAGGTATTGTAGTTAAACATACTTGGAAAATAAAGTTTGAAATTTTAACTTTTTTCCCTCCTATATGAGGAAAAGATAAAAAGGCTCACTTTAGACTGTACCAATCTTGCCAAAAATACTGCAGAGATGAGCCCAGACAATCACCAGAAGTCAAGGCTGACTTGACAGAACCAATTCTCTTGCAAAAGATGGCATACAACAACAATGAACACTTTTACAAATTTTTCTTCCTACACTTTTTCAGAATATTAAAAAAGTGCACTTTTAATTAACATTCCTTCATTTTTCAGATTTAAAAAATTTTCCTTCTTGGCCAGAGACAGGCTGGTCAGAAGAGAACAATAAGGGAGTTCTTTCCTTCTGGGAACCATCATCATCTCATCAGTGCTTTGAATTTAGCCATGTGATTACTGGTTAAAAGTCAGTACTACTAGCCCAATATCCCGAATACTCAGGGAGTCAGCTGTGTTTGTTTGAGACAGCCAAAAAACTATCTTTGGTACTCAAAAAACTTAATACATTTATTAGGCATACTGTACCGTATCTGGGTTGAAAAAAATCCAGACAGCTGCTAGATAACAGAAATAATCCATTTTCTGTACTACTCTGCTTTCACATAGTGGTTGTCTAAATTCTGAAGCCTAGAGATGCTGGCCTTATAATTATGGCTTAGCTTCTGGGGTATCCTGATAGCTGCCTAATTTCCTTGTTAAACCTGAAGCCTTTGTAATCAGGTCTTATCCAACTGATTTTTAATTAAAGGCACAATGTATATTTATAATTTATAAATAATCAAGGGACTAATCTGAGCTTCATACAGAAGAGTCAGTGATGCTTCATGGGCTTACATATACTTTTGTCTATAAAGAAGCTGCCAGTTGAATGCTTATTCACACTTTTTACCATGTCATTGGGTAGCTTGGCAATATAGCTGCATGTAGCTTAAACATTGTTTATATTTGAAACTATTGTGCAGCAAAGTTGTACCATCTACCTTGACATATAGATCTTAATCCTAATAATTATCTGCCAAATCAGGTGTTAAGGTAAATGCCACTTTTATGCCCACGCACATAAAAATACCTTGTTTGGTTTAACCAATTGGTTAGACTATTTTTTAAATGTTTAAAAGTTGTCATAAAAATTGAAATAATAATCATAACAACTTTTTTCCTGTATCTGTACAAGTAGTCCTTGACTTACAACAATCGGGATGAGAATTTCCATTGTTAAGCAAGGCAATGGTTAAGTGAGCTGTGACTGATTTTTTTGCCATGGTTGTTAAACAAATCACTGCGGTTGTTAAGTGAATTGTGCAGTGATCAAGCAAATCCACCTTCTCCCACTGATTTTGGCGGAAGCCAGCCGGGAAGATCACAACTGGCAATCACATGACTCCAGGAGCTGCAACCATTGTAAATACATGCAAGGTGCCAAACACCCAAATTTTGGCCATGTGGCTATGAGGATGGGACTGGGGATGCTGGGTTGGTCATAAATGTGAAGACTGGTCATGCATCACTTTTTTCTATGTCATAGTAACATTGAATGATTGTTAAATCCATTCATTTTTTAAGTCAAGGACTATCTGTAATATTTATATGTATTTATAATCTTTACAATGACCTACTCCTTAAAAGAACCATATCAAGCCATCATTGCAAAAGATATTCTGTATATTATCTGACCAATGAGATACAATAATTTTACTCCCAGGATATACATTAATCACACCCTGCAGAAAGAAATGTATTTGTACTTTTTTTTTATTATAGTGTTATTTTTTCCATGCTCTCTGAAAGAATGAAAAAAAAAAATCCAGAACAATTCCATTGGCTTAGATAGATGGTTTTATTTGCAGATGAATATAATACAAGGAGAAATGCAGTCCTTGTGCCTTCTATATAAATTAAAGGTAGGGAACAAAAAAAGAAATTGTGCTCCTTTACATTTGTTCTTTCTTCTTTTTTCATTATAAAATAAAATTAAAACATGAGAACAGTCTCAATGGATAACTGATATAACTTGCTTAACCAATTAGCAGGCTTATAAATCTGTCATTTATACCTTAAACTTGCCTGCAATTTCCATCATGATTTGTCATGTCGGATGCTGTAGTTCAGTGGTGTCAAACTCACATCGACATGGCGTCGTCACATGATGTATTGGGACTTTTTTCCCCTTTCCTAAATCAGGCGTGGGTGTGACCAGCGTATGACGCATCCAGCCTGTGGGCCAAGAGTTTTGACAGGCCTGCTGTAGTTCAAAAACACTTGAGAGCAGATTAGAAACACTATATAAAATGAACTGTCTAGTTTAGCTAAAGGATGCAATTTTTTTCTGGCACAGTGTTGCTACTTGGCTTTTGATGATGCCAATGTTTCATCCTAAAATTGCACTGGATGGGATCAGAATAAAAACTAATTTTTATTTTACTATATTCCCTAGTCAAATCTGACAAAAAGTAAATAAAATTTAAATGATTGCTTTGCTATCATGTAACTTACATCTTCAGCCACTTGGAAATCTGCAACTGATTAAAGGCTTTTGGAAGTTGGGGGTACGGGGTGCTCACCCAATGCATGTGAACCTGGGACTTTAGGATATATAGATTTGGAGAGCTTCTTTAAGCTTCTCTGAGCTACTCTGTGTGGAACTCAGCAGAGCAGCTTTATATATTTTTCTGTCCAAGGCAAACAACCAACTACATGCAAAAGCTGGCAGAGCTGTTTCAATGTCTACCCCACATGGGAGACAGCAGCCTTGTTCAGGAAACCCATGAAACATTTGGAGAAAGCCTGGCCAACTTTGCTCCTGCAGCCAGAGGCAGTCCCCTAACTCATCCGACCTATCTAGCTTGGAAATGACTGGGCTAATCCTGGATTTGTTAAAATAAGTACTTCATTGCTCTTACAAACTACAGCAGAAAAGGAAACCAGGAAATAAAATAACTGATGGCTGATTATGCGCCATGAAGTTGGTGTCAACTCTCAGCAACAGTATAGAGGGATGTTCTTTATGATTTATTTATTTATTTATAATTGGACTTGTATGCCGCCCCCTCTCCGCGAGGACTCGGGCGGCTCACAACTAAAACACAATGATACAAACAATAAATATTTTAAAAAGAACTAAATTGACAAGCCCAATCTTTAAAACCCAATTAAAATTAAATAATTAAAAAAAACCCGGAGGTCAGTCCAGCCCGGCCTGTTCAAACAACCAGGTCTTCAGATCGCGGCGGAAGGAGCGAAAGTCAGAAGCCAAACAGAGCTCCAGAGGGAGCTGGTTCCACAAGGCAGGGGCCACAACAGAGTAGGCCCTTCCTTGGGGCACCGCCATTGTCTAGCTGACGGCACCCCGAGGAGTCCCTGTCTGTGCGCACGCACAGGGCGATCAGTATTTGATATTGGCAGGAGACGCTCCCGCAAGTACCCTGGACCCATATCATAAAGGACTTTGAATGTTAACACCAACACCTTGAATCTCACCCGGAGGGCAACCGGTAACCAATGCAGCTCGTGCAGGAGGGGTGTAACATGGGAGTATCGGGAAACTCCCATCACAGCCCGCGCAGCTGCATTCTGCACCAGCTGAAGCCTCCGGATGGTATGCAAGGGCAGTCCTAAATAGAGAGCATTGCAGTAGTCTAGTCAGGAAGTCACAAGTGCATGAGTGATCGTGCGAAGGGCATCTCGGTCCAGATACGGGTGCAACTGGTGAACCAGTCGGACCTGGGCAAAAGCCCCCCTGGTCA
Source organism: Naja naja (assembly GCA_009733165.1). Lineage (NCBI taxonomy): Eukaryota > Metazoa > Chordata > Lepidosauria > Squamata > Elapidae > Naja > Naja naja. The sequence goes on from CM019150.1 coordinate 61,463,168, forward strand.
CGGTTCCCACCTGCTCCTCCAAACCAAGCCGTGAATCCAGGAGAACTCCCAGGTTCTGGGCCCTATCCACAGGGGGCAACACCTCTCCCCCCATGACCAAAGATGGAATCAACTGGCTGGGCTGAGATGCCTGTACACACAACCACTCAGTCTTAGCCGGGTTGAGCTGCAGTCCATTCCTGCCAATCCAGATCCGTACTGCATCCAGACACTGGGTCATCACAGAGAGGGCATCACTGATTTGGTTTGGGGTGGAGATGTACAACTGGGTATCATCAGCGTACTGATGATACCTCACCCCAAAGCCACAGATGATCTCGCCCAGCGGCTTCATATAGATGTTGAACAGGAGGGGAGAGAGGACCGACCCCTGAGGGACCCCACATGTGAGTGCCCTCGGGGCCGAACTCTGCCTTCCTGCCAACACCGATTGCGAGCGCCCCGAGAGGTAGGAGAACCACTGCAGAACAGTGCCCCCCACTCCCAACCCCCCAAGGCGCCGCAATAGGATACCTTGGTTGATGGTATCAAAAGCCGCTGAGAGATCTAACAGGACTAGGACAGGGGAAAATCCCCTGTCCCGAGCCCTCCAGAGATCATCCATCAGCGCGACCAATGCCATCTCCGTGCTAAACCCAGGTCGGAAGCCCGACTGATACGGATCTAGATGATGATCTGCACCTAACATACTCCTTCATGTTTTCCAGCAACTGGTACCATAACTGTGTCCATCCATCTTGTTCTTCTCTTTCTTTCCACTTTTCCTATCCACACTAGAGCCCCTTCCAGAAAAACACCTCTTGACATAATGGGTCCAAAATGTGATCATTTGATCCTGGCCATTTGCACCTCGAGTGAAAACTTTTGGATTGCTTTATTCAGTGATCCATCTTTTGAATCTTGCTTCTTATTCTTCAAAGGAACCAAATACAGTAACGATAAACGACAAGACGGAAAAATAGAACTAGAAAGTAACGAACATGCGGAGAACAATAAACATATAATGTTAATACCTATTAAAATAAAAACACGCCACGACAATCGAGGACTTTTGTCTAAACACTCCCCCCCCCAGTTATTAAAGGTCCGCGTTCATCTCATCGTTGTATCAAACGCCATTTTATCCCCCAGAGAGAGGGTGGAGGAGAAACACGGCCTGCCTGAAACTACAACTCCCATCAATTATTGCCCTTGCCCTATTCGTTATTGCGCCGATCAGACTTAGAACTACAATTCCCATGATACAACGGAAGGAGGCTGGTCCTCCGCAGGCAGGCAAAAGGGTGTCCTTGTTGCCTGAATGGAAAGGCGATTAACTACCCGGCAGACGGCGTTTGATATGGACCACCCTGTAGCGCGCCAGGACCCCACATTCTCCTTCTCCATTTGGTTGCTCCTCCGATCGCCCGGCCCAACTGTCAGTCAACAGCTAGTCCGGCTGCGCGACAGGGGAGGTGGCGGCGGTGGTTACCGCCTCAGGCAGGGAGACCGACCGACTCGCCAATTGCAGAGTGGAAGGGTCGGCGAGCCAGGCGGAGGCAGGCAGGAGGCCAATCTTTCAGCTGTGAGATGGACCGGTACTCCCTCCGCCATTAAAGGCAGAAGGGCAAGCGGACTGAAGGATTCCTTGCTCTCCCTCAAGCAAATTAGGGATTGGTATCGCTTTCCCTTCGATTCGTCCGAAGGCGGGTCATTTCATTCACCTGGTGGGGAAGATCTCCTCCCTTTTCCCTAATTGAGGAGAGGCAGGTATAAAAACCTGCCCATTCACTCCTTTGGCCCCGCCGGGGACGCCCAGGGCTTGCCCCTCCTCCTATTGCAGACAAGCCGATATAGGCGCTTCCCCCCCCCCCCAAAAAAACCCCAGGGACTCATTGGGGAGGAATCGGCTGAACTCCAGGCTCAGCCATGCGCCCAACCTCTCTGCGGAGATAGGCGAAGGGGTCGCCCGCCCCTCTGAAAGAGTAATATAGACCGCCGGCCCTGCAGATAGGCGCCCTTTTCCTGCCTCTTCCTCCCGCCATCCTCCTCCTCGCGATGCCGCTGCCCCGCTTTAGCTGAGAGCCCAGGGCGAGGACGAAGGCTCCGGGCTTTTTGGGGGGGAGGGAGGCACCATGGAGCGCCGAGGGGACCCGGCTTTCCACCTCCAGCAAAATCTGGAATTCAACGTGGAGAACGTGGAGAAGGTGAGAGCAGCGGTGCCAGGTTGGGCGGTGGGGGGGCAGGGGAAGCAGGGCCTGATTCCACCTGTCGGGTGCGGTTTGGGGGTGCTGTGCCCCCTCGGGTGGAGCGGAGGAGAGTTTCGGATTCTTCCCCTGGGCTTTCTGCCACAAACGGGTTTTTTTTCTCCAGTTACTGTAGATATGCCCTTCCCCTAGTCAGCAGGCCAACTGCTCCATCTTCACCTTCTTCAGGATAACTTCCCGGTCCCTGGCATGGTCCTCTTCTGCATTTTCTTTACAGTAGTGTGACCCCTAAAATCCACTGGGCTGCTCCACTTTGAATAAGGGGTTGTCTGGATTCTTTCGTTAAAATTTTCGATCCTTCCTGTTTATCACTTCCCGGTAAGTAATTTTAGGATGAATCTGACAGGGAAAGGAAATTATTCTGTTGCTGCTGCTGCCTTAGGGAAGTGATGCTTTGTCCTGTCTCTATTCCTAGAATATATCCTCTCCACTTCTTTGAGCTCAGCATATGTCAGCAAACTCTTTGTTCTTCAAGAGTTTCAGGTATACAATTCATCTGGTTGTAGAAAACACAGGTATTTAGTAATATTTAGAAATCTGGGAGATGAATTTTTCTGAGAGAAAGAGATTCAACATGGTTCTTTGATTGCTGCTTTATCCTTCTTGTATGGTTTTACCTGTAACTGTCACATGCATTTTTTTCTAATTCATAGCAGTCATTTTACTAATAGTGAAGTGTGATGCTGGTTTGGTGACATCAACTTGAACATGGGTGTGTCTTTCACTCTGGTTCCGGGCAGTAACTGATACAGACATCTGAAAAGTTCTAATGGATGCTGTATTTATCATTCACTGTGTTTTGTTTACATTAGCACTATTAATAATTGAATTTATTGAGGTTATATTGTGAAAGTCATAATACAAAAAATATCAGCCTTAAAACTGCAGTTTCTTATTTTTATATGTGAAACTCATGTAGCTAGTTGTGGTAACCGAAATATAATAAAGGAAGCATTGCAGCATGATTTCTTCAAGAGAATGGAAAGATTTGATAAAACACCCAAACATTACATTTATCTATATTCTGATGTTATCTCTTAAAGTTCCTATTTTTGCTCTGTATATTACTACCAATCACTGTTAGAATGAAGAGAGATCTTGGCTTCTCTTCAGAAATTTGAAGTTACTTGTCAGTAGATGGCAAAAATATAGACAATTCTACACTATTTGATCTTTCTGAAAGAAAAGTTTCATGATTGCTGGTTCAGTAAAAATTATAGGTAGTCCTTGACTTACAACAGTTCATTTAGTGAACACTAAAAGTTAGTGTCACTGAAAAAAGTGACATGACAGTTTTTCACACAACCATTGTAGCATCCCTGTGGTCATGTAATCAAAATTTGGATCCTGGACAACTGGTTCATATTTATGATGGTTACAGTGTCCTGGGATCATGTGATCCCTTTTGCAATCTTTTGACAAAGTCAGTGGGGAAGCCAGATTCACTTAACAACCGGGTTAATAACTTATCAACTACAGTGATTCACTTAACAACTGTGGCAAGAAAGGTTGTAAAATGGGGCAAAATTCATTTAACAGCGGTCTCAGCAACAGAAATTTTGGGCTCAGTTGTGGTTGTAAGTCAAGGACTGCCTGTATACAGTGTCACTATCAAATAGATTAGTCCAGAGTGACTGTCATCTCTAATATGATCTTATCTACATTTCTCTGTGATGCTTTTCTTGAAACAAATCTAATATAAAAGCATAATTGTAATTAATATTTTATTCGTTTTCCAAATGTTCAGAAAAGCAATCCTATAAGGCAGACATTCCCTAGAATGGCTTATTTAAAATTACCTACTGAATTCATGACTGAAGCCATTAGAAGCCATTCTAATCATAACTAATTATTATACCACTTAATTAGTTTTTCATAGCACCCAAGTGAAAATAGATGCCTATATATAATATGCTATGATGCCTAGGTTATAAAATGAGTATTAAGAAGAAAGTGGGAAATAAATATTATAGAATTGATAGTAGGATATATTTAAGGCCCATCATAACTAGTGAAACAATACAGTATATGAAGAGATAATAGATGAAACTTACCAAAGAGATGTTGCTTAATTATCTTTCCTCAGCTTACTAGAGAATGACAGGAATTATATAGTTCTGCATAACCAGAAGGTATCAGGTTGAAGAAGGTTAATTTTTACAACCTGAAATGGAGATGGATATGCCTATTTGTCAGCAATTAAATTCTGTGTTTACAAATATAAACAGGCTGATACCTGTTCTGTGATTATGCTCCAAGTAGAAAAGGATAGGAATGGGGACTAATAAAAACGGGGTGTTGAATGGATATAGAATTAAAATGAGAATCCCACACTTTGAATTATAAAACAAATTCTTAGGCTTTATGCCTCATAAATATAGAGTGATTAATAATTATTAATGTCTGAATGGGAGATATGGAATGCTTTAATACATTTCTGAGGGCTCGAGGAACATCCTTTCCCCGTATTTAGGACAAAGTAATGTATAATTTGCAAAGTTGAGGTACATTTTTCTTTTAAAAAAAGTTCAGGATGCACACTGAAGACTTAGTCTAAGGTTAATGCAGATGAAAATTGGGCTTTCATTTAAAGAAAACCCATTTCATGTCTTTGTTAGCTTTGAAAAATATTCTGCATTCTATCTGAACTACTTAGGCAGATTTAATTCAAGCAACTTTAATCTATTGCCTTTAATACTCATTGCATTCCCATTAAAGTAGCTACTCCCTGTTGTACAACACCCTAAACTGGTTTATTGTGTTGTTCAGGCCTTAGGAGCTCACAAGTTGGATTCTTTTATTCATTTTGTTTTCAAGCAATATCCAAGTATTGTCCTTGCAGCAAGTTACAGACTGTGGTTTGATTCCCTTTTGATTTTGATACGGATATGATCAGATGACAGATGCCTAGTTTGAACCTTGAAACTCTGTTACTACATTCTGCTACTGCATTCTGCCATTTGCACAGGGCATATAAATTAAAGATTCTGGCATTCTGCAAGATTGTGTAGTAGGCAGTACTGGCTTCTGTTGCCTGATCTGCTCCTGAGTAATGCTGCTTCATCCTTTCCCCTGGAGAGAAGGCATAGGCAATTCTTTTGTGTGCATTGACAATACAACAAATGTTGACATCAGGAAAGGTCAGGACACTCCAGGGGGTGATTAGCCCTGTAAGTGGTGGGGGAAGTGGATATGGAGAAGTTGCAGCCATGGGGTATTCCAGAATAGCTGCTGCCCTAGCTGGAAATGGCCACAGCAATCTCTGAAATATCTGTTGGCTCCTCCCACATTACCCTCCCTCAGTTCTGTCTCAAAGGAGGTTTTGCATTACTGTCTGGCATTGCTTAGTATCAAGCTTTCCTGTGAAACACAGCTTGCACTATAAGGGCAACAGTTGGAAACCAGCTGTGGAAAAATGTGAGCCCTTTCTGCAGAGAACTATGTAGTATTAGGCTGAATTCAGTGCCCAGTTTATACAGGAAGCATTAGGGAATTGGGGTCAAGATACAAGTCCTTGTAGCAAATCCTGCTGTATCTGTCAGGTGTCTGTTTTCAGCTTGAGTCTTCCTTGCTGCATGAAGAAAGTGATGCTCTGGAGAACAGCTTCAGATGCCTTAAGAGGCTTCTTTTCTTCTGTTGTTTGTAATTTTGTTTCAACATGAATCTAGGGCTTTATAGAAAGTGTTGCAGTGTTAGGAATTAAGTTAGTTGAGGCCAAGAGACACATTTTTGCCTTGAGATGATGGAATAGGGCTAACTAGATTTTGAACTAGCTTCTCATTTTTGTTTTCACTGTGTTAAATGTTTAGACTAATTAAGTTCAAGTAGTAGGATGGAAGAAAAGCAACTAAAAAGACATGCCTTTATTTTAACAATGTCTTTATTTGCTGTTGGTAAATAACATTTTGGTTCATTTATTATTATTTGAATTATATTTGTCTTCTGGCTGAGAGGGCAACATTGCATACTGGACATACATCAGATTAGGGGAAAGAGAAATCCAATAGATTTACTGACTTGTACTCGTTAGGGAAAATTTCTGGAAAGGATCACCTATTTATGATATCATAGCTGCAATTTCACTGTATAAAAACATTTAATATGTGTGTTAGAAATGTGAACAACATGAAGGGACATTTTCTCATGCTTGGTGGATATCTAAAAAAACTTAAAAATCGAATTCAAAATACCTATATTGATACAGATGATTTTAAAGATTGATATTTAATTGAAGCCAGAACTTTTCCATTTCCATTCCATAGCTTAGCACAGAACTCCAAGATATTACATGTATTCTGGAATAGTCTTGGGTTGGAATTGCTTTTTCTTTCAGTACTTTAAATTCCAAGTATGTGTTTTAAATCGGCAATTGTGCAGAAATGATTTGAGCCTGTAGATGAGAACATGTATAAAGATTCTTGTAGTACTTTGTAATAAAGCCTTGTATTATCAAAAATAAGCTTTCTGATTTTATAAGCAATGAAACATATACCAATCACAGTTCAATTAAAGTAATTTGGGTTGCTTTTTACTTGCAAGAGAAATGGCATGAGATATTTCTGTTTGTTGAGGCCTATGAAATATTCTAGGCACTTAGATAAATTTTCATCCTTTATATTCACTTTCCTTTCCATATAACTGACATTGTGGAACTAAATTGAACTGAAAGTTTGGGGAATTCAAACTAAATTGAGCAGCAGATAGAAAACTCGCATTTTTTTGTTCTTAATATTTTAGCTGAAGATGTTCTGGTGTTGTAGGCTTTGGTGCTGGCCCAAACATCTCTGCTTCAAGATGATTCTTTTGTTCTTCCTTTTCTGGTTCTTCATTCTAAAACTTTGTTTTTGAAGCTTTTCAATCATTCCTATTTCTTTTGTGGGCATATATATGTAGCAATGTATAGATTTCCCAGTTGAGGGCTAGATAATCTAAGAATTGACATTTATGCTGTTACCCAAGGTAAAGAAGGTTGATTTCCATCGCTTCTAATTTAAGGTACTGAGTTTCAGGAGTAGATGATGTGACAGCTGAGACAGCTGCCTTCAGAACAATACACTGGTGAATAAAGTATAAGTGAACCTCTTCTTTGACTCTTTAACAATGTTGCTATTAATTTATTGTTGCCAAAATACTCTGGAAAGACTTTTCCATATATTGTACTGTAAGCAATTGGGGCATATTTTGTGCCTTGCTTCAGTGGAACTTAGGAAAGGTTAAGGTTTCTTAGAATGTTCAGGACATCACTGTATTTCATTTCAAATAAAAATCTCAGTTCGTAAATATTAGGCTTTCCAACATGGGCTTGGCAGCAAGTCACAGATCTTCTGACACTTCTTGGCTCAACTCATCTCTTTAGCTTGAATTGGCTTAACACTCCTGGATGGGGTTTGCCTTGATTAAAATCTTTACTGCAGATAAAGATGAAGCTATGTACAATAGTTAATTGCTTACTATTAATGCAAAGGTTTTTTTAAAAAAATATTCTCAGAGGTTTAAATTGAGACTTTTCATCCTACCAAGTAAACAGATGTTTGGTGCAGTGTTTGGTGGTCATAAATGCAGGGGATTGTTGTATGTTCATATAATGGCCTAGGAACTACTGGTTCTTGCCTTGAATACCTGTACAATGCACTAAAGCAGGGGTGTAAAACTCAAGGCCTGCGGGCCAGATCTGGCCTGCAAGATGCTTAGTTCTGGCCCATGGGGTTGCCCTGGAAACAGGAAAGGACCGGGCCATGGTGCCTCTGCCAGCGAAAATGGAGCCTGGGAGGGCGAGCTCCATTTTCGCTGGCAGAGGGCTGCAGGAGTATCCCTCCAGCTCTGCTCGGGCCCCCACAGGTACCCCAACACGAGTGATATTGAGCTGGCCATGCTCACCCTATACCATGCACCGGCCCATGCACCGGCCCTTCAAGGTCAAACACAACCCTGATGTACCCCTCAATGAAATCGAGTTTGACAGTGGAATGGAACTACTAGGACCAAAATATAAGCAGATTTTCTGCCAACAGTTCTAGTATAAATACATACTAAAACTCTCTTAAAATGAAATCCATAGCACTAGTAAGATCTTTTAGAGATAGGTTGCTGAACAATTTCAGTGAAAGAAGCTACTGCTTATTTATTGCTTTGTCCTGCTCGGTGTGTACTGCATTCATAAATATCTGAAATACATTGTTAGAGGCATGTGAATTGTTTTCTTGGTACTATGTTTAATAGAGGTTTTGTTCTGTTTTTTTTTCTTGGTTCTTGTATTAGCAGATGTCAGTGTTTTTAGATAATGGGGCTTTTATCCCCTAAATCACAATGAAGATTGTATTAAACAGATTGGATTCATGGTAAGAGCTGTCTCTGAAATTCTAGTGTAGTCTAGTCAATTGCTCTAGTCAATTCACTTAAAAACATATTGACATTCTAACATTTAAAAAGTTATCTGAAAATAACTGTACTTTGACTGTGATTTTTAAATATGTCAGAATTTTAAAAATAAGATGAAAGAAGTGAGCTATAATGGTGTTTTAATGGCTTTGAGGATAATGTTATTATAAAATTAATGCTTACAAAGAATGCTTGATCTATGTTGGATAAAAGGCCTGGCATGAAAAATGACCAATCAAGACCAGGGAAACTACCTAAGTGTAGGGCATTTTCAAATCAAATCTTTATTACAGGCAGACTTATAGTCAGAATGTATAGCATATATAGAAACACATCTACTAAAATCTGTAAATATAAATAAGCATAAAATATAATAAACATGGTAATAGTAATGATAATATAATAATGCAGTAGTACAAAATAATATAAAAATAATATGGGTAATAATACAAGGATTAGGACTTCTAGTGAAGACATGGTGCACTGAAGACATCTCTGAAGAAGTAGGGATGGCTCTATGGCCAAAATTGGTGGGCAGAGGCAAGGGCTGCCAAAATCTCTGGTGAAAAGAGAGATCATGAGATTACTCACACAAACTCCAGACAATGGCTCCGCGTAAGTAGATGGCAGGAACTGATGTTTGGTGATCTCTTTATGAATTGAGCAGCTAGGAATCAAGGATTCCATTAAAGCTCATAGGAATAATGTAGCCTTTAAGTAGATAAGGTTGGACTTATTCTTATTTCTTAATCACTTTGAAATAAGCTTTTTATTGCTTCTTAAATATTGGGAACCTCTGGAATGGCAAGTTTCATGGTATTCACTGGATGAGTTTCCTTCAATTCTTTATTTAAGTACATTAAGAATTTTATTCTTTTTTAATTAATAATCAAAAGGTGGTTTAAAAAAGTTATGAAGGAATTTTAAAGGTCCAGATGGATTTTTTTTCTTTTTATTACCCTGTAAACCCTTTATTTGGGGTAGAGTTGGGGTGACTGAATGGAGTTGAGTGCTTACTGGCCAAATGCCCTTCCTGATGCCTATGTAGAGTTTGCAGCAGATACTTTCTCTTTGCGCCCTGAGAGAGAAACATCTGTCACTGCCTAGGATTGAACTCTCAACCTTCCAAGTGGGAGGTGAGCGTCTTCATCTCTAGGCCACCACACGACTCATCCTGATGGATTTAATAATAATATGAAACCGAACAAAAGAAGCCTTCTTGTGGGAATCTGTGTTTGCATTTAGAAGAAAAACAACATGATAAAATGGGACTTGAAGATGGATGTTAGAGGGGCATCAGAAAGAAAGAAATATTATTGTTAAAGGGACAGAACACTTAAACTCAATTTGCTAATGCAGAAAAGAACAAAATCTTTTTTTAACAGTGGATGCACTGAGAGATATTTGGGAATAATGTACTCAGAAGATCTCTCCCATTATTGATAGACTAAATGGTATTATGCAACATGTTTTCCTGGACAAGCCTGAAATTGATTCAAATGTGAACTTAAAATTAACAGGCTAAAAGAAGGATATGGAACAACATGAAATATTGAATATAGAAATGACACTGGCTGTAATGGAATATGAGGATGTTTATTTAACCAAAATTAAAATATATAGGTTGCTAATTTTTAATGAACCTTTTTCTGACCAGGACTGCATTATGATGTTTTAAGGTTTTGTTTAAAGATACAGCTTATATATAGTGGGATAGAAAAATGTTTATTTGAGATTCTCTGTAACAATATTAACAGAGGAAAATGTAGGGACAGCAGGGCATTTTCAATAACACCTTTTCATTGAAGTATTTCTTTTTATCTGTCCTTTCATTCAGCATCATTGGAAGAACTCACTTTCTACAATCATATCATAAGAATGTCTTTATTGATTCCTGCAAATGAAACAACTAAATATGAAAAAGTTATGATATTTATGTAGTTACTTATCAAGCACATCTAAATTATATTAAAGTAACCAAAATATCTTTACAATCCTCAAGGCACATCACAACTTTTGAGAACACCTAATGTTTGGAAATTGAAAGTTGAAAAATTTGACATGCCCTATAAAAACCCTGCATGCTATACATAATTCTAAATATATTGACTTTATTCTCTTATTTTTTTAAATCTAAAAAGCCCCCAGAGTTGTAAGTTTTTATTATAATGAAATTGATCTAGCCTCTAGAAAATTTTACCTGCTGTTCAATTTTTTCAGCTATTATTCTTTTTAGACTTTGGTAATGCCATAGAAAACTAATATAAAAATATTGCAGATCTATTTTTTATTGTATCTAACATAAAACGTTTTGTTTGGGTAGCAGTTGCTCATTCGTTCTATATTTTTATCAAATTAATTATCACAGTATCAAGATCCCTTTTCTGGTCAGTCACCATAGCTCGAATTTTATGATCATGAATGCATGTCAGCCCTCCAAAATAGAAGAAACTTAGAAACCGAAGACACATAAGCTAATACTACTTTTTTATAAGATTATAATAAAAGAACCATGCAGGCCTGAAAACACTTCCCTCCTCTTCGCTTTATCTTCATGACAATGTCTGAGACATCTTCTCAAATTACATTTCTGCCCCAGACTTAGATTTATTTTATTTGACCATTGTCTAGGTTGCTGCTCTCCCTTCTTTTCCACAAGATTATTCCTTTTGTCCATTACATTGTAAAGTTGCATTTTTAAAACCTGCAGACATATGTTATATTTGCTTATACTGATTTGTGTATAACCATACTAATGCCAAATTCCTCAATATGAAGAAAAGCTCATAGACTCATAGAATTGAAAAGAGTCATTTAGATAGTTCAACTTTTTTGAAGACTTTTTTCTTTTCATCACTAATTATATCAGAGTTATCAGCAAACACAAGCACCGTTTACTTCATTCAGTTGAAAGAGCTATACATTTATTTAAGTTATTTGTTCTGAAATCAGTTACTTATTTAATACTTTTCTTATCCTGCCATTGTTAAGGTTTGGGATGTATTTAAAGACAGCACTGATTGTTAAACATTGCGTCTGACAGCTTGGCATAGACACATAATATAAGCGTTTGTGGATAGTAGCTAAAATGCACAGAGGAAGGTATCTATATTGGCCCCAGATAAGATTTCGATTTTAACAGGATTTATTTATGGTCACAGTTACAATTGCTGCAGAGCCAGGGCATTGCTCAGCAATCTTCCTTCCTCCTTTCCAATTGTCTGCACCCTGTGTGCCATAGTGAAGAGGTCTAGGACTTTGCCTGAATGAGAAGATGATGCTTCTGTTGCTATGGTTCCCGTTGCTTGGTGGCAATTGGCTGCTGAGAAAATCATAACGCTGGGTCAGTGAGGCAAGGTAGGAAAATGACCCAGAATGCTTTTCCAGAAGTAAGTGGAAATCACTGCAAAGACAATAGCAGCAACAAAGCTATGCATGGTCTGTTGGGGATAATGGGTAAATTGTTGGGTTAGGAAGCTATACTTTGAGTCTGAGCAGTGTCTACTGTTGGCCTCCTAAGATCAGATTCATTTCAGCGTACTGTACTAGTTCCAGCCGTACTGTGTCTTGAATATGTACATATCGTTTTCATGCTGTTCCAGGGAAAAATATGAAGGGAGGGGAATGGCCTTGTGTGGCTTCCTGAACTTACTCTGTTTTCAATTATAGATCTCTACCTCATTGTCCTTCTCTTACTATTTCCTTGGACTCTGATTATAAGATTCCATTTGTTGTTATTTACTCGGTACTTTCAAGGAAACAAGTTCACATATTCTTGCTTTATTAAAACTTAAAGCAACCTTGGAAGGAAGAATCAGTTTGTTAAATCTATCTATAAAGCTTATAACAACTGATGCTACTGCTGTTTCTTAAATACTCAAACCTGAAGCTATCAGTTTTTATCCAAACTCTTAAACAATACATGGTGTATATCCAGTGCAATCTGCTTGATTTGTGAGAAAAGAAATCTATCCTGTGTTTTTGAATTCTGAGTAAAGCTTCAGGTAACAAGAACATTACCCAACAGCTGAAGTATTAATCTACCATGCGTTTAGTGCTCATAAGGTTAATGCTGTCCCAGTGGTATTTGTGTGCAGAAGAAACCTCACTCTGTTGCTTAGGGAATCTGTCCTGTGTGCTGGTTGCTACAAGATATAATGTTACAATGCTTACTGTCTCTGCCCTTGGTCCAAGAATAGCACAACATTGCAGACTTCCTTATGACTCCCCTTTCTGTATCCATCTCCTAAGTCAGAAGACTGAACACAAGGAAGGTCAGCTCCTTGTCAGGCTATATCCATAAAGCTGATGTGATAATTGTATAGCAGTTATTATTAGTGCTAAAATACCACTGTTGCTAGTTCTGTAGTGACCTTGCTTCCTTGGTTAAAATGTAAAGGAATGTAAAGGCTATCCGCTTAGAAATATATACTGTAGATTTGAGCATTGCAACATGTAGTCTCTACAGGTGGCCATATACAATTTAAAAATAAATAAAATAACTATTGCTGTCTACTTTGCTTATATGATGAGGAAGCATGGGAGAAATGCAATCTTTGATCATCAGCACATATATTTTAGGATACTCATTTTGTTTTGCATCAGTTTGTGTTTTTCCATTTTGAATTTCATCTACCTTTTTATCTAGTTTGAAGGTGCCATTCTGGAATCTTGCAGAATTTTTTGGAAATAACAGTAAATAATTTGTTATTTGCTTATTCATTCAATTTATACAGCCACCCATCTTGCACAAATGACTCTGAGTGAAAATGGAAATAAAAAACATAAATGTAATCGTAACAATAGAAAGTAAAAATAAAAATAAATAAAGCATGATGGCCAAGCCCATCAACAATAATAACAATAACTCATAGTTCATTAAATTCTTGACCCCGATGTCTGGAAGAATAGCCAGGTCTTGAAGGCCTTCTGAAAGCCAGCAGTGTCAGAACTAACCTATTCTTGGGAAATATTCCAAAAGGTAGCCACTGCAACAAAAAAGGCGTGTATTCTAGTCCAACCAGAACCTTAATAAGTGGAACCTGGACATGCCCCTCCAGACCTTTGAGGTGGTAAACCTGTATCATCTACCTATATGCATACATTGAACAATAGTGATCCAGGTTTGCTTTGCATATCTGGTTTTATTCTTTGGAGACTTTAAGATACTAATTTTTAGCTAAGCAGTTAAAAAACCTGTATTTGACTACTAATTTTTTATTGATAGGGGCCTGCTATAGAAATAAATTATATATACATATACTCTGTGTGTGTATAGATGGATAGAATAGGATATGTAATGTATGTTCAGGTAATCCTCAACTTACAACCATGAGCCCAAAATTTCTGTTGCTAAGTAGGGCAGTTATTAAGTGAGTTTTACACCATTTTATAACCTTTTTGGCACAATTATTAAGAGAATCACTGCAGTTGTTAAGTGATTCCTGTGGTCATTAAGCGAAACTGGCTTCCCCCATTGACTTTGCTTGTCAGAGGCCAGCTGGGAAGCTTACAGATGGTGATCTCATGATCCCAGGATGGTGCAAGTATCATAAATGCATGTCAGTTGCCAAGTGCCCAAATGTTGATTGCGTGTCCATGGGGATGCAGCAACAGTCGTAACAGAGGTGGTATTCAGCAGGTTCTGACCAGTTCTGGAGAACTGGTAGCGGAAATTTTGATTAGTTCAGAGAACCAGCAAATACCACCTCTGACTGGAGATTTTACAGTATCCTTCCCTTGCCACGCCCATCAAGCCACACCCACAGAACCTGTAGTAAAAAAAATTGAATCCCACCACTGGGTCGTAAGTGTGAAACCCAGTCATAAGTCACTTTTTTCAGTGCCGTTGTAACTTCGAATGGTCACTAAATGAATGTTTGTAACTTGAGGACTACCTGCAGTATATGTATCTCCTGAAGGATGGCAGATGGCTGTTCTTTCATGTGGAACTCAGAAACACAAGAATATATAAATTTAACTGAAAAAGCTTTGATTTTTCAGATTTTCCATAATGATAGCAACACATCTACTGCATTGTAGTTTGTGCTTAACCATTGAAAAACAAGTTGATTTTAAAATGGAGATAGAATAAATAAGTGAGATATCTAAAGATTTAAACCGTAGAATTCATTTTGGAGAAAAAAGAATTAAGGGAGGTGTTCAGCATCTCTTCCCTTTGTTTTTTTCCCCCTCCCTTTGCCAACTGCTTCTCTTCTTTTGCCTTCCTTTCCCATTTTGTTACAAACCTCCTTTATCTGGTTCAGTATCAAGTAACTTCTTTTTCCTCAGTAAATATCAAATTGTAACAAATATTTTCCACTCTAGATTATGGTATTCCATTGTAAGTAATCTCATGTAGCCCAAATATCTTCTGAGAAATTGACCTTTTTTAGATGTCCTTATCATCTAAATCATCTGTGTTTATATTATTTTCTTATTACGACAATGTGTTCCCTCCACCGATGGAAAGATAAAAGAACAAAGATGATATCTGTGTTGTAAAATTGAACTTTTATTCAAAGATTTATCTGAAGCCTGGTCAGGACGACTGTCCTGTTGAGCCCTCTATCCTATGGAGAAGTATTATGTTTTGGGTTTGATTCATTATCATCCTAGGTTGTTTGAGAGTGAAGAAAATGCTGAATCATTTATTGTTTCCTGCTTTTTAGGCACTCCACCAGCTATATTATGACCCCAACATTGAAAACAAGAACCTGGCCCAGAAATGGCTGATGCAAGCTCAAGTATCACCACAAGCTTGGCACTTCAGTTGGTTGCTTCTTGATATGGATAAGGTGCCTGAGATCCAATACTTTGGGGCCAGTGCCCTCCACATTAAGATTTCACGCTACTGGAATGACATCCCTGCTGACCAGTATGAGAGCCTTAAATCACAGCTCTTCAGTCACATAACTCATTTTGCTAGTGGTTCCAAAATTGTGCTGACCCGCCTTTGTGTGGCATTGGCTTCATTAGCGCTGAACATGATGCCAGAGGCTTGGCCATGTGCCATTGCTGACATGGTACGCATGTTTCAGGCAGAGGACTCTAATGTAGATGGACGAGCACGCTGCCTTGCACTACTGGAACTTCTGACAGTGCTGCCTGAGGAATTCCAAACCAGTCGTCTGCCTCAGTACCGTAAGGGGCAGGTACGTAGTGTCTTGTCACAGGAATGCACATCTGTGTTCCCTCTGCTAGAACAATTGTTGCAACAGCAAGACTCTCCTGGTTTCATTAAGCAGAAAGTGCTGAAGTGTTTCTCCAGTTGGGTGCAACTAGAGATTTCTTTGATGGAATGTGAGAACTTGATCCAAGCATCTTTCACTTCTCTGCATGATCCAGAACTCTTCGACATTGCTGTGGAGGCTATTGTCAATGCCATTTCCCAGCCTGATGCTCAGAGGTAAGCATAGTATCACATTATGAGCCAGTTATGGTTTTAAAAGTTTGCAACCTTAGATATAAACTATTTATTTCCACGCACAGTGATCCAGTCTGATATTTTTATTAATAGAACTTTCTTCAGACATTTTGATTTCATTGCAAAAGTGTGTGTAATTCTTGTAGTGTTCTTAGATGAAGAATGCAAATGAATCTAATACATGAAGTTTTCAAATGTTCTTGAAAGCGAAATCTTGGTAAGAATAAATAATTTTATTTGAGCAACCCTTTAAAAGCAAGTGTTATCTTCTTTGTCACTTTTCTTTTCATTAAATAGTATTTTATAAAAAAAAACCCTCTAGTGCTTTTATTTAGGTGAGAAGTATCAGTAATTAGTTTCCTTTGAAATAGACTTAACTAGTAAGCATCAAAAGTCAACCACAACTATAGTTAATCTATAAGATTACCTCTTAATTGTTTTTTTGATAGGATCACTACCAATATATAACCTCCAGCAAGATTTACTGCTTGTTTGATCTCTGCTTTCAGAAAGATTTTTAACTTATACCTGTGGTATCTTATTTGCAAGTATCACTGCTTGAAGTTTCTTGCTTTGTACAATGTGGGAAAAGCATAGACATCACTGGTGGAGCTGAGAGATTATTTGAAAAAGAGAATTATTCAGTTTGTTTTCACTGAGGTTCACTATTATCCATAATTTAGTAGTCTATTTAGGAAGATATATGAATTGTATTAAGAGAGAAAGTGAGAATTGCATCCATTTCAGAAAATGGACATTGTTAATGAGATTTTATGTGATTATACTTATGGTTTTATGAGAAAATATAATATGCAACTAGGAATATTGGAAGATTTAATTAGTAGGTGAGACTTTTGTGTATAGATACTTCTTGACTTACAATCATAATTGATTCCAGAATTATGGTCGTAGGTCATTGTATCTTAAGTCGAGGTATTATATGACAGGATTCAAAGCTATGACCATTTTTACAAGAGTCATTAAGCGGAAGCAAACCAGCAGTGGTTAAATCCATTTTCCCCAGTAGGCATATTTTGCCACAAACTGAAAGTAAACGCCAGAAACAGGCAAAACAGCACAAGTTACAGGCACGTGAATGTGGGTCACTGCAAATGGCTATAAAGGTGAGTCTATTGCCAAGCTCCTAAAAGGTGATCATGTGACCATAGAGAGGGTTTAAGTGTGTGCATGCAGTTGTTGTAGCTACAAAACCAGGTAGTAAGTAGCTCTGCAGAGGTCCATTATAACTTTGAATGGTGTTAAAGCAACTGTTGTAAGTCAAGGACTACCTGTATAATTTTCTTCCTGTCTTTTCACTTTTTTCCCCTTTTCCCTGTCCATGTTTCTTCACAATAAAATATTTGAGTAGAAATCTTGAATATGTTATTGAAGAAACTGGTACTGTGATTCCTCAGTAGATTTAACTATTATTGATGACAGATATTTTACATTTGGATATGAATAGTATATTCAGCCCAGAGAGGAAAATGATAGGGAACATAATATTAGTTCCCTATATATGTATCTGAAAGGTGGCAGAATACATCACTACTTACTGTTAAAAGGAATGTTGGACTACAGTTGCCAAACTTAGTTGGACTTGAGGAAGTATCATATCTCAAAAGTGTACTACTGCAAAACTATGGGAGCTTGCTAAACAAAAATGGGTTATAAAATAATTTTACTACTGAAAAGTCCACATAGGATATCACCTGTAAAAATAGAAAATTTGCTCCCCCCTCCAGGATGTGGTGGTAGTGAAAGTCATGTAAAATCTCATAATGGGGCTATGAAATAATATAATAGAAGTCTATTTCTCTCTTCTTTTTTGAAAGCTTCAGAGAAGGTGAACCAAATATACTGTTCTGTTAGATGAATTAATAAAGATTTATGGAAGAAATGATCCAGGATTGCTTAGCTCTTTATTCTTTCTGATTTAAGTTGAATTGGATTACCATTGGTTGGAAAAATATTTTAGTTCAGTTACCCTGTCTGTGTATTATTTAGTCTTTTCCAGTATTTTTAAAGTGTACTTTTGAGTTGTGTTTCCATTCTTGCATATACTAATACAGAACTGGTTTCATCTGAATTGCTCCTTAGCCATACATATAGTCCTGTTCCTTTCTAACCTTCTGTAACTCATATTTGCTTTTCATCCTCCCAAATATTCATGTTACTCCTAGCTTCTAAATTCCAATTACCTGGTTTTTTTAGTCTGTGGGCTTGTTTCACACCAAAATGTGATATTCTACTAAATGATCAATGTAAAGCAAGATGGGCCTGGATTTTTGAAAGCTGTTAAAACAAATTAGTGGAGGTATTTGGCTTATTCTTCCAGTGCAGAGTCCAGCATTATGGATAATAAGAGGGAACAGAAAGCTTTTGATTTGTTCAGTGCTATAAGCATAGCTTAGGTATGGTCTTCCACCTGTAACTATGGCCTACATTTGAGGTACTCAGGTGGGCGGGCAAGTTCAGAATAAGCATATCTCTTCATAGTCTGCCTCAGTAGCCAGGAAACTCAAAACTGGCTGATTAGCCATCAGCATAGCATCTCTCTTGTCTCTCTTGAGGCCATCCCTTGCTCTTCCTCTCCATTTCCGCCATGCTTGTTGTCATAGTTACAATCACTTATTGGCAGCAATAGGAAGATTGACAGGCAAGAAATTACTTATATGGTTTCTGGAATGCTGAGGTGCACTGTGAAATACTAGTAATCTGGATGCCTCAGGAAAGTATTGTGTGAACCTTTACTTTTGATTTGAGGAAATGAATAGTCAGAGATTGTAACTCTTTCAAATTCTCCTCCCATTAACAGATTCTTCTGCTTAAACAATGAATATCATATATTTTCAAATATGTATTCCATTTCACCCATAAGAGATTAAAATGAGGGGTCTTAAGAATAGCAAAATTATACCAAAGGTGTAAGCTTTCTTCTGAAGCTTGACTCAGCTTCTTTCCTGCATATTTCAAATAGACCTATTTCAAAATAAAAGTATTGCACTTCTAAAGTCTGTTGCATGTAGAAATTAAATATATGAATAAAGCTGGCAAATTTCAGAAAAGTAATCACATTTCAGCTGTTGGGGTAAAACTGAAATATTATAAATTAACATGTCAAATAAAGTTTGTTCCCATTTATGCAGATCAGGCCTTAGGTGGCACTTATGGCGGCTGCTAGGAGTGTGATGTACAGAAGTGAAAATGTAGTGCTGCCAAGTGTTTTAGGAAATGGTAAATTCCATATTGTCCTTAAAAGTGATTTTGGATACATTAAAAGCTTGATTGGGAAAAAAAAAACACTTGAGGTGAAATGATTAAGATTTGGCCCAGTATCACTAAGTGTCAGACTCAAATCACCTTCAGCCATGGATGATTGGGCCACTCATTCACTCTTATCCCATTCAGAGGATTGTTGTGGGGAAAAATGAGAGCATTCTGTATTCCTCCTTAATTCTGAACAAAAGGCAAGCTATACATCTAATCAATAATAAAAAAGCAGTAATATTGACATTTTGGGAGAACAATGATCATAGAAAAAGAAATACTAATTAAACAATCTGGTTCCTTGGTTAGTGTCTTTGAGGACAGATCAGGTGTCTACACAAGTTAGAGATCACATTTCTGGGTGTGAACTGGGCAGGCAGGTATGCTTTTTCAAATTCATGTATTCAATTATATGCTGCCCTTTTGTTCCTCATTATTGCTTGCATAATGGCAGAGTCAGGCATAAAATAATGTTGTATGGTGTTGTATAACTTGAGCCCTTTACATCCTATAAAAGTGTAGATGTGGTTTTTGGTGATGTTCCAAAAATTATTACTGAGCACCAAAGTCAGTTTAACATTCTTGAAGGGGTAAAGCATTGAAGGACTGCCCTTGCATACCATCCGGAGGTTTCAGCTGGTGCAGAATGCGGCCACACGGGTTGTGATGGGAGTTTCCTGGTACTCCCATGTTACACCCCTCCTGCGCGAGCTGCACTGGTTGCCGGTTGTACTCCGGGTGAGATTCAAGGTGTTGGTATTAACATTCAAAGTCCTTCATGGCTTGGGTACTGGGTATTTGTGGGAGCATCTCCTGCCGACATCGAATGCCGATCGCCCTGTGTGTGCGCACAGATGGGGAATCCTCGGGGTGCCGTCCGCAAGACAGTGTCGGCTGGCGGTGCCCCGGGGAAGGGCCTACTCTGTAGCAGCTCCCGCCTTGTGGAACCAACTACCCCTGGAGCTCCGTTTGGCTCCTGATCTCCGCTCTTTCCGCCATGATTTGAAAACCTGGCTGTTTGAGCAGGCCGGGCTGGACTGACCTCTGGCGGGGGGTTAAATTAGTTTTAAATTAGTTTTAGTTATTGGGCTTGTTCAAGCTTAATCCTTTTTTAAAAATATTTATTGTTGTGTTTTTAGTTGTGAGCCACCCCGAGTCCTTTCGGAGAGGGGGCGGCATACAAGTCCAATAAATAAATAAATAAATAAAATATAGAAAAATGTGGAAAGTAAACATATTAACTGCACTTAATTTATTAAATAGAATTTTTATTCATCATACAGAAAAACTAATGTATTTCTGCACTGTAGCCCTAGGAAGTTACTGCAAGGCTAAATACAATTTTTGTTCCAAAAATTTGCACACACTTGGTTTAAAGAAATAAAAGAAATTGATGTTCAAAAATCTCAGCAGCCAGCAATACCTAGCCTGGAAGCTAACAAACGTAAGTGTTGGCTAATATTTGAGTGGAAGACATCCAAGGAGTGCCAGAGCTATAGGCTAGACTGCAGAGTTAGAAAAATATATTCGACAATGGCAAATTGTTTCTGTATTGCTGCCAGGAAAACATCACAGACATGCCCTGGAAGTCATCAGGAGTCAAGCATGACTGGAAGGAGACTTCATTTTAATGTTGTAAAGGTCTATTAGGTGCTGTTAGGAATGATAGATAACTCCAAATTCAAGGCAATATAATTCTGAGTAGCAGTTATAAGAAAGTTGGTTTCATTCATTGAAGGCATTGTTGCATTCATCCTCTGCTCATAAAAATTCTGAAGAATCCAGATTAATACAAAGGGAAAATAATGGGTGGGCAGGTAGGGGAAACTAAATACTTGCATTGTCTACCAGGGACTGTAATATTTTCCTAAAGACAGGAAAATTAGTGGGGGAATATAGAGTTCTCCATTTTTATCTTCTTTCTTTCCTAACAGGTACGTGAATACTCTTCTGAAGCTCATTCAACCGGTACTGGGACTCCAGGATCAGCTACATCAAGCAGTTCAAAATAGGGATATGGAAACTTCTCATGGGATTTGTCGTATTGCTGTAGCCTTAGGGGAGAATCACTCTCGGTGAGAAGCATTAAGCCTTGTGTTGGTATTTAATAGCAGTTATTGCTAAAGTGTGGCTAGAGCCATTCAGGGTTCTCTATTCCTCCCAGTTTGCAATCTCTCTCATTTAGAGATCTAGAAGATGATTTAGGTGCTAATTTATAATCTTGGTTTTGTGGGCAACTCTACAGAATCTGAGATCTGTTACATGCACAGAAGTTATTCAGGTTCTAAAACAGTTCCAGCTAATGGACTCCAATGGACATTTGCTTCATGAATTGTTGAATCCTATTCCATGTGTATTGTCTTAAGTTCTATATTTTATTAGAGCATCTGTGACCCATTGGGTCATCATTTCAAAGATATTTTATTCTGCAGAGAAACAAAATGACCATGGTCAGGCAAAAAAACAATGGGAGTGACCTCCAACTTTCTGCAAACTTCCCCTGTTCACTTGCCTTCTGAGAAACTGGCAGAGTGTGGTGGAAATGACAATCACTTGACCACAGCAGCATGGCCACAAAGCAGTGCTTAAACAACCACAACTTTGCCAAATTTCAATTCCACGGGGATAATGAGTCCCAGATTTTGGACTCATTATTTAAGTCAGCTCATTTGAGATACATTGATTCAAAAGTTGTGCCCTTTGATACACATTCCCATCCAACTGAAGGTTAAAAATGGGAGTTTTGGTAGTATATAGATTCCTATGGGTCTGCCATGATATAGCAGGTTCCTGATTCTGCATTCTTACTACCTTCCATAGAGCACTTCTGGACCAGGTAGAACATTGGCAGAGTTTCCTAGGATTGGTCAACATGATAATGTTCTGCACAGGAATCCCAGGACACTATCCTGTGAATGAGACCACAAGCTCACTTACACTCACTTTCTGGTATACGTTGCAGGTAAGAGTTTTCTTCTTGAAACTGATTCCTTCAATGGTATTTACTTAGCTTGATATGGTTTATTTTATAAGAGCCATGGTGGTGCAGTGGTTAGAATGCATTGTTGCAGGCTAATTCGACTGACTGCCAGGAGTTAGATTCTGACCGGTTCAAGGTTGACTCATCCTTCCATCCTCCTTCCGAGGTCGGTAAAATGAGGACCCAGACTGTTGGGTGCAATAATGCCGATTCTGTAAACTAAAAATTCTAAAAGAGAGGGCTGTAAAGCACTGTGAAGCAGTATATAAGCCTAAGTGCTATTGCTACCCTCTGGTTTAGTGGTTTATGTATGCATATTCTACTTGTTCTGTACTTGTAGTAGAAGCATTATATAGTTGGTGTTGATATCAACTCTGAACCGAGTAGTATGTAGTATGTAAATCAGTAGACAGTCAGATTTCAATCAGTTAAAAGGTTTAGGTTTAGGTTTAATGGGATTTATATGCCGCCCTATCTCCCGAAGGACTCAGGGCAGCTCACAACAGTAAAAAACACACAGTACAAAAATTTAAAATTATTAAAAAATTATTAAATAACAATCCCAAACAATTATCTAAAACCAACAACGACCAATATATTCTAAAAACCAATTAAAAAAACCCACCCCCCTCAGTCCAGGCCGGCCTGTTGGAAGAACCATGTCTTCAGGTCCTTCTTTGTGATCAATACTTTGCTTATTAAAGTGAAGATTCTTGTTTCCCTCCATGCAATGAATGTTTTACTGGGTAGTAGAACTATTATCTTGCTGCATCTTGTTTCAGCCCATGTTTTATTGTATGTCATTGGATTTGAATATCCATTTTGTGCTTAAGTGGGATGCCTTCTCTATATAGCATGGCATATTAGGTTGGCACTCCAGCAGTGCTCAAGAACAAGGCTATTTGTTGCTGCATTTCTAAGTGCCAGCTTGAAATAGGATGAGGTCATATGTTGTTTCAGTATGTGGTGGATGTAGTACATCAGCCCACAGACACATTATTAATGAAGGGTGCTGAACTACAGCAGCATCTTCTATATAGTCTATTGGAGAAGTGAGATTTTTTTTTTGCTATGTCTACTGTACTTCATAGCAATATACTTACTCTTAGTTCTCACTGTATCTTTGACTTTTCATTGGCTCTTTTGTACTAGACTGCATGACTTCATTATGAGAACTAGTTTATTCCTTACTTAGACAAAAATAAGAAGATGGTGGTAATTGAAAATGTGAATAGGCATACCTGGTGTGTGATACCTTTCATTTTTGCCTAATTGCTGGGAGAGACTGCTGCTTATTTGGTGGATTGACAAAATATAATATGAAGTTATTCCTTTATTTTAAAACAAAGACGGGCAATCCATTTTGGAGAACTCAAATAAACTCAGTTGCAAACATATATCTAAAAGACATCTGTAGGCCTACATCTGTATCTTTTTTCCCATTAAAACAACAGCAGCCTCCTGTTGTTGCCTTGCAGCTAGAACATAGGAAAAGTGTTAAATGCCAGGAAAGGAATCTGGGGTGCCCTTGCAAATGAACAAGCCAACATTCAGCAGAGCAGCTGAAAGATTTGAGGAAAGTGGTATGATATTGAATTGTGAATTCTAGCTATCTCATCAGAGAGTGATGATAGCAGTAATTTCTTATGACCATACCCAACTCTTAGGATAGTTGTGTCACATAGTTTTCCTTGCAATTGAACAATTATCTTTTTGCTTGCAGGATGACATTCTCTCTTTTGATCCAGAAAAACAGGCAATATATCAGCAAGTTTATCGACCTGTATATTTTCAGTTAGTGGATGTACTCCTACATAAAGCTCAGTTCCCCTCTGATGAAGAATACAGTTGCTGGTCCTCTGATGAAAAGGAGCAATTTCGTATATATCGGTATGGCCTTTTGCTTAGTCTTTTAATATATGAAATGGCTTGTGAACTGCAAAAGAGTAGTTAATCATATAGTATTGGTTGTAATGAAGGCTGAATGTTGGATTGTTAGTGTTTATTTTAGCTATTTCTATGTATTTTTTGTCCTATAAGCAGATATTCTTGTGATTCTTTTATCTTTCAGAGTGGACATCTCAGATACTTTGATGTATGTATATGAGATGTTGGGAGCGGAACTGCTGAGTAGCTTATATGACAAACTGGGCCGCCTTCTGACAAATTCAGATCAGCCATCCTCATGGCAGGTGAGGATAGAGTTCTGCTGTGAGATGACAGCAGTAACTGGTGAACCATTGGCCAGGATTAGGGACTAGAGAGGAAACAATGTAGAAGAAGCAATGGAATAAATGGGTATTACGAAATTTTTTGCCATTTTTCCAGTTTGAGATCTATATAGGCTATTTCTAACATGGTTAACAACCATTCACAAATACGACTGCTGTAAAAAATCATTTTCTGACCAATGTGCATATTTATCACCAAATTTTGTTTGTCTGAAACTGATTAAGATCTGACTTAAAGCTTCTAATCAACTAATTAAAATCATAGACCTGAACTTACAAACTTGAACGTAGCACTTTTTAGGGAAGTACTTGTTGCAGAGAAAAGCAGCTCAGGAAGACTTATCATGTTTAAGCCATCTCTCTGTCTTACAAGGTGGGAAAAGGGGGAAAAAACGGGCTAGGCACAGGACACAGTGCAAGATCACTTTATCTGAATGCAAGGACAGCAACCAGTGGTCTTCACAATAGTGCTCCCTCTCTTTCTCTCTCTCTCATACACACATGCACACTCAGCTGCCATTTTGCTTAACAAGTTGTTGGAATGAAATGTGGTTGCTAACTGAAATGTGCTTGCTAAATGAAAGTTAAACTGCCAATAATCAGGTGCTTCCAGCTGAATTTTAGGGAAATGATCTGGATACTTTGGGGCCTCAAATTGAAGCTGTGAGGTTTTTTACTCCTAGTTTAATATAGAGATTGCTATAGTAAAGGCGCAGTCCCATTCCCTCTGGTGTTACAGAAACCGGTGCTTTTACTGGTAGTTTAGTGAAAGGTATTAGATATGTCTGCTACATACAGTTTTAATGTTGGGCCACATGCCCATATATGGCAGCTGATCAAAATGGATCACTGACCTCTGTTATCGGAATGCTACTGGTGTGGCAAACAGTGATGGATATGAAGTACCAGTGACGGTAGGGGTTCCTTATCCATCACTGTGACAGCAAACAAAAAATTGAGCCCTGACCATGATTTACAAACCAAAGCATTTAGAAGTAACAATCATACCGATGCTCCAGAATACTGAGCATGTTGTAAATGAAGTGATGTCTCTATATAAAATGGCCCATTGAAAAGGAACGTGTGCAAGATATTCTGCTTCTTCTTTCCCCATTTTGAAGTAGTGAAACTGTGAGAAGCCAAACTAGTTAACTTTCAGTCAATTGCTGCTCAGGCCATATATGCGATGGATCACAGGATAAGGACAATGAGTATAATTGGGGATGTACATCCCAGATTCAGATGTAATAGTCTTGAAAAATAATGCTTGCTTTGGGGAAAATTTATATCATAGAATTAACTCTAAGAAAGAAAATGACAATTATATTTTTCTGTGTGAACTAGCTCCATACTGTACCTCTTTCGTCAGAATCAAAATTTGAGAGGGAGCTGTTTGGTGCTGGACTCAAAACATCTCTTTTTGTTTCTGGCAGAACACGGAAGCTTTACTTTATGGGTTCCAGTCCATTGCAGAGACCATAGATGTAAACTATTCAGATGTGGTTCCTGGCCTTATCGGCCTCATCCCCCATATCAGCATCAGCAATGTACAACTTGCAGACACGGTGATGTTTACTATTGGTGAGGAAATTGGGCAAGTGGAGGGAGGAAGTTGTTGAATGGGGAATATTGCAATTCTGAGATTATGTAGCTGTTACAAAAGGATAGCTTAACTTTGAGAAGGGTTCTGCACACTATTACTCTGAGGGCTGAGTGAGATTATATGTGGGGAAGAGGTTTTCAGCCAAGCAGTGTTGTTAGGTAAGAAGTTGCTATGCTATGCTATTCCCTGAATTTGCTTGTCATATCAGCAAGGTAATCTTGACTTGTTTTCTTTTTGTTACTAGGGGCTCTATCAGAATGGCTGGCTGATCACCCTGTAATGATCAACAATGTCCTGCCCTTGGTATTGCAGGCTCTGGGCAATCCAGAATTATCTATCTCTAGTGTCTCTACTCTTAAGAAGATTTGCCGTGAGTGTAAATATGACTTGCCTCCGTACGCTGCCAACATTGTTGCTGTCTCTCAGGTAACACAAAACATGGTTTAATGCAACTAAAATCATAGATGGATAATTAAAAGAAATAATACCCTTATTGAAATAGATCCAGAAGTTTCATCCATCAATCTCTCTGTCACCATACCCATAATGGAATATTTGAGACTAGCCTATATTTAGAAAAAAAGTCACTTGGTCAAAAGAAGGCTTTTTCAATAGAGGTGGTAAAACTGTCTCTTTTAAACAGGCAGCAGCACATTGTTGTCTCAATAGTTGCAGATCACCTCCCTTGATCATGGCAACAGTAGCTATCAGTCCAATCAGCCAGCAAAGTCAGTGGTTCAGCAAGCAAATGCTGACCTTCATCTCTCCACCTACCCTACCCATGTCCTTGAGATTGAAAGAATCAATTTTGAGATTGACAAAAAAGAAACCATATGAAGTTATTTGGTTATTTCCTTGTGACCTGCCCCAACCCTGGAATCCAAATCAAAATAAACCATTCTGCAGAGAATGATGAAAATTGCTCACAGCGAGCTTCCAACTGTTCCAGCTTCTCTCCCCAGTATGTTGATGGAGGCAAGGCCACGTTAAAAACAGAGGATGAGTCATCCGTAGTATGCACAGGGTGAGTGCAGATACGTGTTTATAGATTTATAAGGTGGGGGGTGGGCATGGATGTGTACAGAATAATAAGGAAATAAAATGTATAACTTAGTCCTCTTCATTGTTGGTATGCAGCATCTACTTAGAATTTCCTTTCTGAGGATATATGGTCCTTGAGGGTGGGTAGGAAGGATTCCATACTGCTGGTATTCAAAGAGTGAAAATCTAAGCTCTTTAAGCAATATTTAGCATTGATCTAGATGCACAGTGGTCGTCTTTTTACAGTAGTAAGAATAATAAGAACATTCTAAATAGCATATATGACCTGTATCGATGTGTGTTTATAGATGAATTCAACTGAGTTGATAATCTTTGTATCTTGTCCAACTACAGATTTCTGGTGAGATGATTGCATGAAAAGTAGAGGCCATTCCTTTCCCAGTAATTGAAATTTAGTTAGGATGGCTCATTGTCTTTCCCTTGTTTAAATGTTACCTATGTTGTATATGATCAGTTCTATTGACTCTGGCAAGCAGAATCACGGAGGCAAAGTCTTTACAATCAGTTGCCTATAATGAAATCCTGATTGCTATTCTTTTTTTTTTATTTGCCCATTTTTCTCTGAAGCCTCCAATCCCCTAGAATCTGTATTTGGCTCACAGGATTTTCAGGTGGTACTATGGTTAGGGCATTGTTGATGTAACTAAATTCCACATTAGAGGCAGCATTCACTTTCTTGATTCTTTCCCTCTGTAGGAGGTGCTAATGAAGCAGATTCACAAGGTAAGATTGTTTTCCCCATTTGACAGGAAATTACAAGTATGCATAAGTTATGGTTTCTTATCCAACTATTTCAGTAGAATTGAACATAACAGCCAATGTGAGGGTTTATTAGTGAGACAAAATGAGGCTTTCAGTTCCTAAACAGAGATTTAGTTATGTCTCCTAATAACAGAAATGGCCGTTCCTATAGATCCTTAATCATGCCGTTTATAAACAAGTTTCAGGATAAGTTCTCACAAGGCATTTTTAAGTTTAAGCTTGTAGATAATTAAGGATTGAGTGGGAGGATGAAGTGAAACTTTTAAATGCAATAATAAAATTGAAAAAGCTATCCATCTTTTCTTTTTAGACAAGTCAATGTATGTGGTTGATGCAGGCTCTGGGTTTCTTATTGTCTGCCCTCCAAGTGGAAGAGATTTTGAAGAATCTACATTCACTTATAACTCCTTACATCCAACAATTAGAGAAATTGGCCGATGAAACGGTGAGCTACATCACATTCCTGTTAATAGTTTCTGCTTTTTCTCAAGGAAAACTAGACCTGCTTATCCTTTTTGTTACAAGTCATGCTTAGTTTGAGAGTCCTCTTTTGCTTCCTTTCATTGGTGATTTCTGCCATTGTCCTTTAGTTTGTATTCTTCTTTGTTACAATCCCATTTATCACTTCTACATTTTCTCTTATTAATATGGGGTAGAATAGGCTGGATATAGAAAGTATCTGTGAAGGGTGGTTTAGCCACTTTTTATATTATCCAAGTGGAGAGAAATGCACAGTGATGCATGACTGAGCTTTCTGATGCTCCTTGCTAGTTTTGCACTATTTTTGGAACCAAATGCTGCACAAGTAGTCCTTGACTGAAAATTAGCAATTCTTCGAAGTTACAACAGATCTCCTATTTACTACTCGGTCCTGGTGGCTACTCTTGTGGTCACATGACTGCATGTCAGGCACTTTTTTTTTAAATTACATTTATATGCCGCCCTTCTCTGAAGACTCAGGGCGGCTTACAATTTTTTGGGATACAACCCAATGTGCTCAGCAATAGCCTTCATTCCATTGTGTATGCCTGCTTATTACTAAGCGGCATTTTTTACAAAGTCAGCTTATTGCCCCCAACAATCTTGGGTCCTCAATTTACCTACCCCGAGAGGATGGAAGGCTGAGTCAACCTTGAGCCTGGTGGGATTCGAGCCTGCACTAATTGCAGGCAGCTGGAATTAAGTGCTAGGTGTTTAACAGCCTGCACCACCAAGGCTTGGCAACCAGCATATATTTATGGCCATCTGCAGTGTCCTGTGATCACATGATTGCATTTTATGACATTTTTGCCAAAACTCTGGCATTTACTTCCCATTTGTGACAAAATGGCTCATAGCTTACAATGGTTTCGCTTTACAATTGCTTAATGACCTCTGTAAAAGTCATTAAATTGGATTGGTCACATGCGTGACACTTCATGACTGTCACAACTTAGAATAATAATGGTCTACTCTATGGCATCACTGTCTTACCTTCAGTACAGTCAGCTTTTGGGTGGGGAGAGGCTGACAGGTGCTAGCAGACCAAGACTCTGCTTCATCCCTCAGCAGATCACAGGAGAGGACAGAACTGCTCAGTGAACCATGAGTATCTCTGCTGCCTTTTCAGGCTTCCTCTTCCATTGTCTTTGTCCATTAAGAGATGCATTTTTCAGAAAAGAAAAAGCTGCTTACTTTGTTTGCTGCTGCCACAATTATTCAGGCTGCACTATAGTTTTGCAGACTCAAAAGCTCCACTCGAGGTGGAGCAATTGAGCATAGCCAGTACTGAAAGGAAACCCCTAGGAGGCACACTAGTGGCAAGATATTATCACCCCAAAGTGATTAGAGCCCACCATTCCATTTTGATTTCTGCACTCTTTGCAGTTATGCATAGATGGGGGAGGGGGAATGAGAAAGTGAGTTTTTCTTAGGCTACCTCACAAATGCATTTTTCTATGAGATTCAGTAAAAAGTTAAGTGTGTGAATCCTACGTGCACATGCACACAAACACATACATTCTTCATTGCTTTAGTGGTCTTAAAATTCCCTTACCATATATCCTTCAGAGGCTGGTGGCACACCTGTTCCAAAATAGAAGAAACTCTGTGCTGGATTAGCAGACCAAATCTAGTCTAACAGTTACTCAGGGTCCCTTTACTAAAATCTGTATTTTAGGAGAAAGCTGCTCAGGAAAGCAGGAAAGCTTCTGCTGCTTGAACAGTAGTGTCTGCCATTAGATATTGAAAGAATTGTGAAATGTGAAAAAGCAGAAGGCCTTTGAAAAGGGAGTAGAGAGGGCATGTCAAAGCAATCTGAAGTGGCCATAATCCCAATTTTCCCCTTAAAGCACATGATCAGCGAAGAGTCTTAAATCCAGAGCAAATAGGTATTGGGAAAAACTGAAAAATATTATTTTAAAACTGGAACACCTCAATAGGACTTTGAACTGTCTTCATGGTTGTCTGGGGATGAAACTAAGCCAATGTCAATCCACACTTAAAGTGTTCAATTAGCTGCTTTATTGCTCAAACCTGTACACAGGAATCTTCTCAGACTAACCGTTTGCATCTGGATGACACTAGATAAGGTTCAGTGGCATTCAAGTGGGTCAGACTTTGCCTTCTTGTGCCCGCATAGAGGTTCTAGACTAAGTCCCCATTTGACTCCTCCCCCTAGCTCATCCAGTTTCTCTCCTACAGGCAACGTCATCTAATTTAAAAATGGTTAATGGTATGTATATGTTCATACTATAGTTAGAAGAGTGCAAAGATAAGCCTGAAGTCTGCTAAGAAAATGAAGCACTAAGTAGCTAGCTGTGTTTCACAGTGCTATTATTTCTTATTGATGCCAGCTTAGAAAATGTGATGATAGTGGCCTATATCCTGGGCCAAGTGTAATGACTATAGTGATACTTTATGTTGCAGCCCAATCCATCTAACAAGCTAGCTATTATCCATATTTTGGGTCTACTCTCCAACCTCTTCACCACTTTGGATATCAGTCACCATGATGATGATCATGAGAACACGGAGGTTAAAAAACTGCCGGTGCCTCAGGGCCCCAATCCGGTGAGTATTGTTGCATAGTTGAAGAAGTTCTCTTTGTATGTTAATACAAGTAATTTTTAATAAATGCTTATTTCCTCTGCAATGCAGTTACTATGAGCAGCTTTTCCTGTAGAAAGTAATACTGTTCTATTTAAAAATTATGATGAAAGTGATATTTTTATATTCTTGTATTGTTTTGTACTAATTTTATTAAAAGTTTTAAATACAAACAATAAAATATAATGCAAACTTTAAAAAGGAAAAGGGAAAGAAAAGGGTACAAAAAAGCAAAAAAAGAAAAAGAAAAATATCTCTTCCCAAGAAAGCAACTTCTCGCCCTCATCATGAGAAATATAAATAATTTCATAATCTTTTCATCTCCTTTAATAATAAATATACAATTTTATATCCCATAATTCATCTCTTACTTGATGCTAATCATATAAACAACATCTTCAATCAGCAAAATAACTAGTTAAGAGTTTAAGACAATATTATTTAATATATATAAAACTCAACGTTCTATATCTCAGCTATTAGTTATAAGCAAAACCCCATTTAAAAGACATAAAATGATCCAGATAGCCTAATATAAACAAGGAAATCTAGTTTAGCATGACAAGGAGGGACCATTTCTCCTTTAAAAAAGACAAGTGCCAATACACAACCTTCTGTGACAACAACTCCAAGAAAACCATCCCAAATAAATTATCCCATTCAAATAAACATTCTCCACTTCAACTATAAATTCCAGACAAAATCCACATTTAGCAAATATAAAGGATTCTAATATCCTAATATAAACAAAAAATGAAAAATTATCATAACAAACAGGAATAATTTCTCATTTTATAAAACAAATACATAGAATTAAAAAGACAGGTACAGAGTCAGTTTAAACGCTATGAAATTAAGATACATAAACTAGTAAGGGGAAAAGCTTAAACATCATATTAAATGCAAGCAAATACAATATGCCACATTTTTCCTGTCCAAATATCGGCATCCAAAAAGAACCACCTGAAATCATGACATTCCCATTTTAAACATGGTCAAATAAACCAACTTTGTATTCCCCTTTTTTACACAGAACAATCTTTATAATCCATTCAGATGGTTGTTGAACCTTATTATGAATGTCTTCAATAGTTTAAACAGCCTTGTTTGTAAGTCCAGCAAAAAAAAGGTGTTCTCTGGTATTTTATTTCCTTCTTAATTTTTAAAGTCTTATCTATTTTTTCTTTATGTCTGATAACAAATCCTAATTCAAAGTTCTGATTGATAGATTTTCTTACATATCTTTTTCTATAACATCTTATTTTGGGAAGACACTGTTCCCAAGAAGACACAAGATAGCTGATATAATTAATTCAAAGTCCTATTGCGGTTCCCATTACAGTTTTCCAAAGATATCTCTGACCATCCTTATAAATTCCTTTTCTTGTTATGTCTCCTATACCAAACTGTTTTTATTTCCCACAAAAATATATTATTTAAGATTAATTTTAAAGTCTTTAAAATCCAATATTCCAACATTTTCTGAGCCTTTTCTCTAATTTAAAACTTTCATAGGCAAAACCTTGTCTTACTTTTTTGCTATTTATTTTAAAATCTCAATTTTAAGATTAAATTTTTTTTATATTAAAGATTGAAGGCATCACATCTCATCTTGTAACTTTGAAGGTGTCTTAACTTCTTTGAAGCAGTTAATAGGGAATTTCCACAATGGCCACAAACATTATCTCCTCTTTTCATGGAGCCACCTTTAGTCTGCCATCTTCCCTGGAAGTCCCCTTGTATTCTTCTCTTCTAAGTGAGACTCTTTAGCTGAGTTACCCAAGATTATGAGCAGTTTTATATGACTTTTAGTGTTCAGAACATTCCTTTAAAAAAAAAGCTTTATTTGCATTAGTCATTGAGAATGAGAAATACGATATGCATTGTATATTTTTAGATATGCATTACTAGTGTAGTTATAGGAGGTGCCCAAAAGGTTTCAAGAGAATCTCTGACCCTCTTTCTATCTGAAAATCTGAATGTCTATAAATAAATTAAAAATAATGTAAGACACACTCATTTCTGAATTATATTCTATGTTCATTCTCCTTTATAGGTAGTGGTGGTATTACAGCAAGTTTTCCAGCTCATCCAGAAAGTGCTCAGCAAGTGGTTAAATGATGCCCAAGTTGTGGAGGTAATGCTTCTTCTAGTTAAAAAAAAAACAACCCACAGAAAGCGACACAGGGCAGGCCATTTGCTTCAGATAGTTACCATGCCTGAGCAGGTAGATTTACTGCTCTGATATCTGGCCAGGGATCTGCTAATACTGGTAAAAGAACATTTCTTTTAAAAACATAGGCCTGAGAAAAACTTCACCTCTCTGCTAGGAGGAGAAACCCAGATTTATCCTGTGATGCTGTAAAAATATTTGATCTGTGATAGGTACTTGACATACTGCTATAGTATACTCATCTGAATTATGCTGGTGTGTTTCTTAGCATTAGATCTGCTCTATTTCTTCTTAAATAGCTTGAAATTACCATGCCATCCCCTTTCTAAGGTAAGTTATGGCACATATGAATTGAGTCAAGCATATGCACTTAAGAAGCATGATATATCATCTATATAGCAGTAGTGCCATTTGGATTATTATTCATTCTCCCATGAGCTGTTCAGAGCATCCGGTAGTGGGAGGTGCTTCAGTCTCTTCATGTATAGGCTGGGCTTATTTTGTGGAACGCTCATTCACTGTATTTTTATCACACTACAGTTTTGCAATTTTATATGTATATATGTAACCAAGTATACATATGTATGAACTGTATGAATAACAACTTTGCATTCTTGCCTTATAATAAGTTAAAATTTACTTAGTTGCTTTTTTTAAAAAAATCACAATTTTACTATGAAAGTATTTAAAACTTCAAAAATATTTACTGTTAATCTAATACTGATCTGATTTTATTCTATCCTACATTTGTAATTGTTTAGCATTAATTAAGCTATGCATTTTACATTGTGTCCTCTGGATCAGAAAGATAAGTGCTTCCTGTCTGGGGATTGATTCTAGAAGATAATTTCAAGTAATTCCCTTAATTTGGGAAGGGCTGAATTGGTTCAGTTCATTTTGGTCCAGTTCAATTTTTTCCTCTGATGACTTGGTAATACAGCTTTAAACATCTCAAAAATAATTGCTGCAGTTAAAAAAAAGGAAAGAAAGTAGTTGGGAGAAAACAGATATCCAGCTGTGCTCATGCAGATATACAAGAAAGGAACATTGAGATTAAAAGGGCTTGGTGTCCTGTGGTAATATTTGCTGCAGCCTAAATGAGCCTTGCTGTGTCATTCTTTGGTTGACCCTCACTAATGGGAAAGCAACAATCATTGTGATCTCTTCTCTCCCAGAGAAAGTGCCAATTTCTCCCTCCCTCCTCATTTCCTCTTGTTTTCTTTGTTACTTTATCTTATATAGAATATTGTTACATTTTATATAGCATATAAAATATAATTTCATGTTGTTGTAAATAGTTGCAACATCTTTTTTAGGCAGCTCACTTAAAACCAGTGGATAAAAGTAGCCAATTGAAAGGGAGTGCAACAATTGATCTATGTGTATTTCACCCTAGAGAACTGAGAGGTATATCCAGCCTGTGAAGAGTTAGGCATTTTTGTAACAACTACCATGAAAGAAAGAAGAAATAAACTCTACAATTTGTAACAGGAGATTAGCAACCAGCTGCTATATCCATGAGCCTAGGGCTATTCCTCTGTAGTAGTATTTAGTATGAGACAAATGAGTACTGGAAATTCTTTAAACTCATTTCTGGTTATGTTTTGTTTTCTTGCTTGATCTTTTGCTTAGGGTTACACACTTATTTAAAAAGAAAGATAAGTAAAATCAGTACAAACTTGAAAATAAGCTTTCATATGGCTAAAATTTTGTTTGATATATCTGCATGACAAATCAAAATCTGTTAACACCAAATTCTCAATCATTTCCCTAATAAAATTATACCTCTAGTTTTGCCTCAATATGAATGAGGTTCTTTGTATTTTTAACAGTGCTTGAATATAGAATTTAAAAAATTGCACTAACTTCAATCCCTTACTCAGTGTAAAATTCTGAAATACGTATTTCTGAAAAAGAAGTATCTCACCTATGATTGTAGACATCCAATGAAGGGAGGCATGATTATTCTGTTGGTCCCAGTGTTGAACTGCTCTTACTGGCTTTTGTAAAAGTCAGTAAGATATTTGAAGAGTACAAAGAGTGCTATCATTTAATCCTTAATCTTCTCTACTCAAAAGTAGCCTTATAATTTTCATTGTCGTTTTGCTAAACCTATTCCAATTTAATTGAATCTTTCTAAATATGTGCAGCCCAGAACTGGACATAATATTCAAAGTAGGATTTGTCCAGTGCAAAATAATTGTAAACTTTCTATTGATTTGGAAACATTGCTTCTCTTTCATTTGCCTTTTTTTTTGTATAGATGTAATGTTATTGATTCATATTGACATTGCAATCAACTACTATTTTTATTTCCTTGCAAGCACAGCTACCCAGTTATGTATTCTTCATCCTTTATCTTGGAATTCAGTTTTTTTGTTTTCTAAATGAAAACATGGTATCATGGCAAGGGTGGTCAAATCTCTCTTGCCTTTCCCTATGTCACAAGGAGAAAATTGTCCAAAAAAAAAAATCAGCTCAGGAATTTCCTGAAATGCCTAGGCTTGGTGAAATGCTCCAAACAGACATTAGGTAATATGTCCCCTATAATTACTGTGTCATGTCTAGGAAAGATTTGCAATTTTTTTTTGAAAGAGATTATTCACATATTTTCCATGGCGAGACTTGTTATAATTAAAAATTGAACCCTGTGTCCCTTTTATTTGTTCTTCTGCTTATTTACCAGAGATGCTCTTTAAAGGGCTAAGTACATTCACTTGGGTTTCTGAACAGGAGTGATTATTTTTAACACATAGTGCAACTTTTTCTATTGCTTCTGTTCCTATTGAACAAATTTTATATTTCAATTGCTAGATTTCATTCATGGGACTCTTCCAACATGTTTTTATCAAATCTATTAAATCTTATTTGCTTTCCTATGTTAATAGTTTGTTCATCTTGTTTATGTCACATCTAAAAATAAGTGTATTGACAAAAGAGGCCATAAACTTTATGAACCAATGCTGTTTGCTTTTTTTATTCAGTGCTTCAAAGGCCACTTTATTATAGTTTTCTATAGCAAAAAGTATTTATCTAAAATTCCTACTTCAGGATTTTAGTCCACATGAGATTCATTATGAAGCCCTATAACCAAATTTATAACATTTTGGCCAAATTGTTTCATCAGGCCTGTTGTTTCTTTGTTTAGCATTATTTATATAGCTGCCCAAATGTGATCTTACAAAGTGCGTACCATCTTGTTCAAGAAGTCTGCCATGTACATAACTCAAACCTCCATAGATAAGTAGAAAGTGTTTAAACTATTTGGAGAATAGTAGCTTTCCTACAGTACATCCTCTGGTGTTTACATGCATATCACAATTTCCAACTGAAAAGTGTTTTCACTTCCATTCAAAAAAACCAACTTTTGAAACAGCAGGAGAACTGTAAAAGTGAAAAGATTGTAATATTGTAATAGTGGCTGATGTGAGCGAGATAGATTTTTTTTTTTAAATGGAGAGTCAAGGATTGGTCTTTGTTTAATCATGAATTTTTGCTGGATGATCACAAGTCTTGCTCAGTCTACCCTTTCTCAAAGGATAAAATACAAAAATTTTATGCTGCCTCAAATTTCTTCAAGTACAAAACAAGTAACTCCTTAGTTGAGGGGGGAAATCATTTCCTGCACCCGGTTTCCCCTTGACACAGCCTCTTATCCCCACAGTCTGTGTGCTCCATTTTTGAAAAATCTGTGAAGACTCTTCTAGATGATTTTGCACCCATGGTGCCTCAACTGTGTGAGATGCTGGGACAGATGTATAGCACTATTCCTCAGGCATCTGCTATAGACCTCACCAGGCAGGTAAGTTTTTTTAGCACATTAATCTCTGATAAATACTAAATTCAGAAAGGAAAGTAATACTTGTTGAGCAGTTTTTCTGCCATCTGGTGCTCTTGGCTTTTTCCTTTGATATAAGAATTTTACAAAAATGAAATATTTTTTCTCTGTTAGCTCATGTAAATGGATAGTATGTGTCTCTATGGACAAAAACAAATGAAAAACTGCAACGTCCTTGAGCCATCTAATCTCTTGCCTCTTTTGGTATCTTAATACTAAAGTTTTCACTGATGCTTAATAGTAGAGGCAATTCGTTGGCCCAAATATGAGTTAAGGGGAGGAAATTGGTAAAAAGTAGGTTTAGGAATGTGAAATAGAATGCGAAATATCATAAGGTTTAGGAATGTGAAATAGAATGCGAAATATTATAACTATTCGATTTCTGTGTTCTCTTACATCCTCAGCTGGTTCACATTTTTGCCCATGAGCCTGCCCATTTCCCACCAATCAAGGCACTCTTTCTGCTTGTTACATCAGTTACCTTAACACTCTTTCAGCAAGGTATGTATGTCTTGAGACCCTCACTCTTGTGAAGCAGTTGCATTTGCTAACAGTTCTTTCTATTTGTAAGACATTCAGATTCACTTGTAGGATTGCAGATAGTCACCGTTCCCTTGTTCAGATAGTAGGCCCTGCTGAATGAGCTCCAGCCAAGTTTAGAAATTATATCCTGAGTAATGAGAATCAAATTTATTAGCTTGTTTCTCTCTGAAGATCAGTTGCTATTTGAAAGGGCAATAGTGCTATCATATTCTCCTCTCCCCTCCTTCCGGTTCTTTAAACTGAAACTGTGCCCTTTGTTTGTCAGATTCTCAGTTTTAATAGAAAGTTGAGTTATTAGTCTTGTTCTCATAATGGTTGGCTTTGAATAAGACCTACTACCAGTAGGGAGTGTGTTGCTATTTCGTTCAACATAACCAGAACAATGTGTTGTCACTCACATCTATCTGTTCCTGTGGCCCAGTTTGTTCTGAAGGATCTGCACCACAACTCCTCTGTCCTTCTGCTTACAGGTTTTCTCTCAGAGCTCTGCTGATTTCCTAGCAAGTGTTTGGGTTTGCCTTTTGCTTCTGCGGAACTGCCATACTGCCATTAAGGTGTCCCTAAATTGAGGGGATAAGCTTATAGAATATGTAAATAAAATCAGCATGCAATAGCATGGTATTAAGGTATCTGGTCCCATCCCCAGGAGGCTGGTTGGAACTTGGAACTTGGAATCGGTACTTGAGTGATACCCTGTTAATGCCTGGTTTCATTAGGCAGAACTATGGCATCAACGCAGAGGAAGATGGGTCTCATGGTGCCTGATGCTGAAGAGTGGTTATCAGCAGTCATGCTGGTCTTTCCCTATTAAAAATGTTGCAAAGTTACATACTTCCCAGTCAAGTGAACATTTTGACAAGAGTGAAAGGAGCATAGTGTGTTGGGATGGCCATTACAGTTCAGATGGATTTTAGAACCTTTATTCACTCACATCAATATTGGATTTGTCAAAAGACTCTAGAATTATCTTCAGGGACCAAGTATTTTAAGATAAGTATCCACTGCAAATATGCTAGTTCTCTAGAAGAAATTGATATCCAGTTAGCTCCTGCTTCTCTTTTCCTTACCTGCTAGGGTGCAATCAGTTCCCCCATCTTATTCCTGGTGCTTGGCAGGGGAATCTGGGCGACATGCCTATTCCTTTGCACTTTCTTTCTGTTCTTGGGTTTCCAAGCTCCATGATTTTTGTATGTTTTGTTTCTTTAACTTGCTTCAAGCTGCTCATGTGCCTGCCCTCTTCAGCCCACCCTGTTGCACCCTCCCCCCCCACCCTTCCCTTACTCCTGTTTTCACTTGTAAATTCTTTCTGTATCACATAACTATATGATGTTAAGTTGCTGTTTGTATGATTTTTCTCTTCAGTTACATCTTTATTATATTTTTAGGGCCCAGGGATCATCCTGATATTGTTGATTCATTTATGCAACTCCTGGCACAGGTGTGTTTTAGTTTCTTATTCATTCACTTTCTGTTCTCTCTCTTTCTCTTTTTTAATTCAATTTAAACCTATTTTAGCTTTCTGTTGACAACGTTTTTCCTTTTAGTTGAATATCGAGTTTCTCATCTGTTTCTGTGGAAGTTGAAAACAAAACATTATCCCTTTTCTTAGGTATAAGTTTATCCCTTCTTCTCTACATAGAAATGCAACAAGACCTCTAGATTGGATTTGGTTCAGGTCATGTGCTGTGACCTGAAACAGGAGGAACCTTTGGAAAATGGCGAATGCAGTTCAGAAACTTTAAAAATCCATATTGTATATGTGTTGCATGTTTGGCTCTAATGATTCTGAGCTCTTAACAAATCCAGAGTCTCCAGTTGTTGGGTAGAAGTCAGTAATCTAATGGGTTATATCTAGAAGAGAATCCTGATCTAATATGAGTAACAGGAAATAACTTGATTTGTCTAAGTGCTTTCAAAGTCTTTTGGTGCTCCATCCTTTTTCACTCTTGTTGAGATTTCCTGGGTTGGTTTTTTGTTTTTTTTCCCCCAGATCATGAATTTTCATGCTGCCTTGTCTCAAATGTTGTTGTAATGATGTAATGTACAATGCAGTGAGGTACTGCTCGGATAGTTCAGCTAGGAAATAAGTGAACCATGAACTGCTTTTGGGTTGGATGAGCAATATCTTTACTGGAAATCAGCTGTAGGATTATGAATTAATGAAGCAGGGAAGGGCATGATCTTTGATATCATCTGGTTCTCCTGACTACAGCAAGATGCTCTCTCTTGGCTCTGATTTATTGTTGCTTGGTAAGCTTTTTGTAGGCTGTGATGTGGAAAGTGTTTTAGCACCTAGCCCCCCCTTGTGACAGATTTTAAAGCTTGCAGCCATAATGCAAATACATCTCACATTTTTTCTTCTGTAAAACTAAAGAGATCTCAGAAAAAATATGATATTTTAACACTATTTTAAGAATCGGGGCATCACCTTCTTAAAAATGCCTTTTCTTCACCTGAGGAGGTTATTTATTTATTTAGTGTATGGCACATGTTAGCTAGGGATCACCGAAGTGGCTGGCTGCCTCTGTGAAAGGAATTGTTTCGGGCTGTGTTATCTTTACCCCTGGGATGCCTGAATGCTGGTAGGCAATTGGGGGAGGCTCCTTTCTTGTCCCTCTGTGGTTTGTTCATACACGGGAATCGAGCCGCCGAGCTGTTGACCTCAGCTGTACGCAGGCCTAGTGTCTTACCACGTGAGCCACCATGGCCCCGACCTGAGGAGGTATTATCTACTCATAGAAAATTTATGAGCCACTGACATTAGAAAAAGATTTATTGAGATTTGTTGACATAGTTACTATGCCTACCATTGCTCACTAGTTTGTTTCAACACTAATTAAAAATACAGATAGTCCTCAACTTACAACCACAGTTGAGCCCAAAATCTCTAAGTGAGACATTTGTTAGGTGTATTTATGTCTCTTATAGAGATGCTTTTCTTAGCAGAAATAAACAATTTCTGTAATCATATGCTTTTCCTGATATTAAATAATGCATAACTCAGTGAGTGTCCAGACAATGGTGGGACTCGTCTCTGGAGGTGGTGGTGGGGATGAGTCTGCCTACCGAGATGAGGTGGGCTTGTTGCTTTCGTGGTGTGGAGATAATAACTTGGTCCTCAACACCAATAAGACCAAGGAGCTTATAGTGGACTATAGAAGGAACAGATCAGACATCCAGCCCTTGCTTATTATCAATGGAGACCGAGTGGAGCAAGTGGCCAGTTTTAAGTTTCTGGGTGTTACCATAAAAGAGGACCTGACCTGGAGTGCTCACATTGCAGCCCTGGTCAAAAGGGCCCAGCAGAGATTATACTACCTGAGACTTCTCAGGAAACAACAACTGAATGAAAAATTGCTGGTGACCTTCTACTGCAGCACCATAGAGAGTATTTTAACTTACTGCACCTCCGTATGGTTTGCCAATTGCACAGTGGCAGATAGGAAAGCATTCCAGAGGGTTAATGTCATTGCCCAGAAGATCATTGGTTGCCCTCTCCCCTCTTTGGAAGAGCTTTATAGCTCCCGCTGCCTTAAGAAAGTTCAAAACATTCTTAAAGATCCCTCTCATCCTGGGAACCCTTTTTTTGAACTATTGCCATCTGGCAGGCGGTACAGAATAATAAAAACAAGGACAAATAGGCTGAAAAACAGCTTCTATCCCAGGACAGTAGCTCTTTTGAATTCTGCTGTATAGTGCAGTGTTGGTGTGGTGTCGG
This sequence comes from Naja naja, assembly GCA_009733165.1. Lineage (NCBI taxonomy): Eukaryota > Metazoa > Chordata > Lepidosauria > Squamata > Elapidae > Naja > Naja naja. The sequence continues at coordinate 61,504,485 of CM019150.1, forward strand.
GGGTTTTTGGTTCAATGTGTGGAGGGTGAAGGATGTGTGTTTATGTTTATTTTCATGGTCATGATGTGCACTGAAGATGGTGTTCGATTTTGTTGTATGAGGTGCAATGACAATAAAGTAAACTAAACTAAATATTTATCAATAATTTTATGTAGAGCTTTTGGGAGCTAATTTGCTTCAGCTCTGATACATTATGATCATGCTTTTTGAAATTCTGTCTTTCTGTCTGTTCTGGCAATTTTTCAAGAATCTACTTTTCCCAAGAAGGTGTAAAGCAGGGGTCCCCAAACTCCAGTCTGTGGCCCACTAATGGGCTGTGAGCTATTTGCAATCAGGCCGTGGAAATGGCACGCACACATCCATTCCCATTTATGTGAGCAGTGTGTGAGCTTGTGCATGGACGTTCCAGTGCGTGGGTGGCAGGCGCGCATACTTACCACACACGCAAATGGAGCTACGTGTGCTTGCCAGCTGCTCACGCAGAACCATCCCCTCTCTCCCCCCTCCCCCTTTGCTGGTCTGCAAAGCCAGAAAGATTGGAGATTAGAGTATTAAATCAATACCAGTAATCAAATCTTTGGTTTATATAAGTCATATGTATTTTCTCCTAGATTATATATCATGTCCTGCTACAGTATAGAAGATACTGAACTTCTCCAGTAGAGATCATTTATATTTTTTCCATAGCAACATTTATTGGTATCAAATAGGGGAAAAGAACAAAATTATAGGGGTCCTCCCTCATCCTAGTTAGCTACATTTCATGATAGCTTTATTCGCTGCCTGTTCTGAGAGTGGACTCAACAGAATTGATTGCATATCAGCTATTCTTTGCTGACTGATTCAATTTACATGCCTATAAAACATTATTCTAGGCTCCCAGATTTAACTTCATAGGATATCAATCAATCTGCAGAATAGATATTTCATTTTGAATAAACCATAAGACAACACTATGATTCTAAACAAAAAAACAGGTTCCTTCAAAGACTGGGAAGTTATTAAACAGCGTATCAGGATTCTTCAAGAAATCCCTTTAAAATGCATGTAGAATAGATTCTTTTTATGTCTGCATAGTGGTTTTGATTGTGCCCTTGAAGTACTCTGTTGGAATATAATTATACCACAACACTCTCTTCATCCTTCCCCATTTAAAGATAATCCAATAAGGCTGATTTGTCTTAGGATTTATTAATCCTAAATTAAATGATGATCCTAAGTTTGATATTTTTGGCAGTTGGTTTTTCTGAAATTAGGAAGCTGTACTAACTTTAATTGTTCAAAACAGAGTAGGCAACCTAGTACTCTTCTAATCCTCTGGCTTCTAGTTCTCATAGTTCTTTACTATTGGCCATAAGGGTGGCTTTAAAATATCTGGAATACAACAGGTTGCATACATACATACTTAAAAATCAAATCACAAGTCCTTCAAATAGACTTATGTATTTAACTTCAAGGGCAGTTCAGATAAAGAGTTAATCTAAAAATGTAAAATATTAAAAACTAGCAGATAATTTTTTGGATGACTTTATACTAGTCATTCCCTCTGAGTCCTAGGAAGACGGCAACCACAAACAATTTCTTAATTTCTTCCTACAAAACTGCAAAGGCTTTCCATGTAGTTGCCAGGAGCAAAATCCAACTAGACGGCAAAGAAAGAACATGCCTGATTATATATTTTTATGAAACTCATTTGGTATTCATAGAAATTAATTCTTTAACATTTTGCTTGATTTTCTTTGATTATAAGAAAGATTGCTATAAACATTTACAAAGGTATACTTGACAGAGATGTATTTTATTCTCTACATGGCATTGCTTTCTGTATTGTAAGGGCCAAATATGATTCAACATACTTGCTTTTCATTTAAGATTGCTGCAAGATACATATCTAAATAAAAAGTTGTATGAATATGGTAAGAAAACAGACTTTTTCCAGTAAAATAATGGCAAATATAATATTGAAATTCATAAAACTTGCAGCAATATAAAAATGTTACAAAGTCTATAAATTAACACCAAGAAGGTTTGAAACAGTAATTTTAGAACAAATGAAAATATAATATAGTTTGTTTCTTTGATCAGGAAAAGGAACATGGATAATCTGATTGCTTTTGTTTGTAAGTGAAACAAAGAGAGCAAGGAAAATAGAACACAGAGATATAGAAATGAGTTATTGCAGTTTAAAATATTATTGTAGAAATCCAATTGCTGCTCATTATGCAACATTTGTAGTATTTTAATGATAGAAAACATGTCTAACAATGTCGTTAGATAACGGGGATCCATTTGTAATAGAACAGAATGCATAGAAATGCTATCAGTTACTCAGGCACAGGAGTTGGAGCTGTTGTCCATGGTGCTGAAAGATTTGTTGCTGTTAAAGGTGCTGTATCTTAAAAATCCCGTTGCTCTGCATCATAGAAGAGACTACTATTTCTAATATTTTAGTGATCACTATACTTCAGTTGTGTAAAATTTGATTAGATGATACAGAATTTGCTGTTTGGCTAACGCTTTGTGCTTAGGAATGTCATGATAACTCAGATTTCAGAACAAAAGTACAGGAACTGGGAATTGCAATCCATACTACTGATAGACTAAGTATCTTGCTTCTACTTTCTGTGGTATTGTAATATGTTTCTAAGCAGATGTAGATATAAAAAAATAAACCCAAATGCTAAGTATCTGAATAATCCTTATTCTGATTATCTAGAGTGGAATTCCTATACCTGGGGTACCTCATTATTTGTAACAAAGTAGGAATACTAGGAAGCTGTTGTCCAGATAATAATTCAATTTCATGTTTCTTCAGAGGCTCGTCCTTACCTGGACCCTATGCTCTTGAATTATAAAGACACATTCATCTTATAATCATTTCCCTTTTTCCCATACCTGGCTTACTGTTTTATAGCTGATGGCCAGGTAAGTTGCACATGCAAGCCTTTGCCAAGGGTTCCTGTGTGGCAATTGCTTGTCCATGGCTTGCCAAAGCTGTGTTTATTGTCTGTGTATATATGTGTACCTTGCAGGCACTCAAACGGAAACCTGATTTGTTCCTGTGTAGCAGCCTGGATGTCAAAGCCGTATTCCATTGTGGTGAGTACGCACGTGCCATAGACTGAATTGCTTTAAAATCACTGTGGGAAATGACTTAGACAAATGGGTAATGATCCTTACCAGTTGAGATGATTGTAAAGAATGGAGAAAAGTTCTTGATATGGAAATGTCTACAAAATTAAACAAAAACCTTTGTAAAAAGATTTTAGGAAGGAACGCTTACTTTTTCAACTTGCCAAAAAAAAATCCTGTAATTACACAAGCTGACTACCAAATGATCGCTTCCTTCTAGCTGTGATCTCTCTGAAGTTTCCTGAAGCACCTACTGTCAAAGCTGCCTGCGGCTTTTTTGTGAGTATTTGTCTTTGGCAGAGTAAATCTATCATTGGCTATTGGTGTCATAGAACCATAATATGAAAAGCAGTTGTTCTGAGACAAAGTAGCAAAACACCAACACTGATCAGTGAGAGCCTCTCCCAGACTGAATGAAAGGAGTCGCTTTCATTATTACTTCTTGGGGATATCTCTTTTTATGTACTTAATGTTTGTATTAAGACTTGGAAATACAGTGGCAAACTCCCCATTATATTTATTTAAATTCTGTCTGTAAGAGAGGAATATTTCCAATTTGAAATTTGTGTTCTTGATAGCTTGATAAAAGTTCTTGATATTTTGTCCACTTAGACCTTTTCTCCTACTTGTTATAGACTGAATTGCTGCCACGCTGTGGGGAGATTGCACCTGTGGGACAAGTGGTACATGAGAATGGCAAAATGTTGCTACAAGCTGTAATTGAGGTAAGCAGCGTGTCTTTCATAATCTGGGATCAATGAAAAAGGATAATTGGGAAGCACTCTGCTCACACATAGGCTGCATTTACTCCAACTTGTTTTATTAATTCAGTTTCCTTGTTATCAGAATATGTACAGTATTATCTGCAGCATGATTCTGTCCATGTTTACCTTCACATAAATTCCACTACAGTAAGTGGAGCTTATTTTCCAAGTATGAATGCATAGGATTGGAATCTGTTTAAGGCTGGGACCTTAAATATTCAAAGCACTCAGCCTGGCCCTTGGTATAATACACTGGCATCTCCATATGACATAATGTAAAGTTCACCCTGCAGTACAGTCTTTTGACTGGATTTGTTCCATCCTTGCAGGGCATAGGTGGCCAAGCTTCACGAAATTTGATGGATCATTTTGCTGAGATTCTTTTTGCTCTCAACAAGCATTGCTTCAGTTACCTGAGTGTGTGGATCAAGGAAGTGATGCAGCAGGATGGCTTTCCATCGACCCGTGTGAGCCCTGAGCAAAAGGACATTTTCAGCCAACAAATTCTCAGGTGAGTTTCTTCTTGGCATATTTTCAGAGAGAAAGAATTGTGGAACAATTAAACTGAATAGGCTCTATAAATATTATTCCATGTATTCTATCTCGTGCTTAGTTCTAAATTCCTAAATTCTCTTTTAGTAAATTGTTAAATTGAAGTCCAGATGGTAAAAATCTTAATTAGCCCTATACAGCGAAGTCTCTTAAGAATAATTCATTTAATTAATATTTTATAAAAGTAACAGCACTTATTTTAACTAAATATATTAAATATATACAAGTTATTTGTATAGAGTTCAATAGAAAAAATGGTACACAGAAAATATATTCTTTCCTTTTTCTGTCTTCTATAGCAGGGATCTCCAACCTTGGCAACTTTAAGACTTGCTGGCAGAGGAATTCTGGGAGTTGAAATCCACAAGTCTTTAAGTTGCCAAGGTTGGAGACCCCTGTTCTATAGCATGGTGCTGCACTTGTAGGCAAACCAGCTGGAGTACCTTTTTTTTTAAACTTTGGGGTGTCCCATCAATTTTTCCAAAGTGAAAAGCTACTGGTTAGCTAAGATCAAACCCCTCAGAAGTGATCCAGCTTAATTGTTCCTGTTTATGCTTCATACAATATGCTTGCAAATGTGACTGCTCTGGAGCCAGATGACATCACTAGAATGGTGGCTTGCGTTTTAACAGAGCTTGTTGATAATATTTTGTGTCCAAGAGCAGAAGGCTTCAATTCTTCAATCTAATTTTCATTGCTGCTTGGTAGAAGAGGGTGTAATGTTCCCTCTTTAAGTATATGCTGAAAGGCTATAGGAGATTGGGGGTTCCATGTGTTGGCTCTTCTTACTGTCTCCTTGATTCTACCCACTAAGAAGAGAACCCTGAAAGACATTATGTATGCCTCTGCTTGAATATGAATATGCTTCAGACATTATAGATTCTGCTTTATCAGGACCTGTGGCTACAAATATTATTTGTACTTATATGAATGAACATAAAACTTGTGAATGAAGACAAATAATATGTGTCCCAGGCTAATGTTGCAAGATCCAATCCAGTTTGGTCACCGAGACAAAAGGTTTAGTCTTCTGAGTTTTTGGACTCGTGCTGGAGCCCTTCCACAGGGAACAGCTCTTTACTGGAATGTGCACATTTTGGTAGAAAGACTTTCCCTGAGAATGGGCTCCAGCACGAGTCCAAAAGCTCAGAACACTAAATCTCTGGTCCCAGGGACCAACCCAGATCTTGCTTCAAGATCTCCCTGCTCTATGCCTGTTTGGATTTGGAATTGAAAGAATGGAAGCCAGCACACATGACAAATCTCTGGAAGAGGCTAGCATGAACAGTTCTGTTCCCAATACTTTTTGTCCAAATAAAAGGAGTTCCAGTGAGTAGGGCAACAAGAATAACTGCTTGAAGCATGTCTAAATGGACTGCTCCATGTGTCGATTCTTTATTGGCAAGTCCTGAAATTTTACAATCTATCATCCTTCAGTTGATCTTCATGTTGATCTTTTATCCTCCCTCCTTTGTGTTAGCAGAGAACGTGTGAACAAACGTCGTGTGAAGGAGATGGTAAAGGAGTTCACATTACTTTGTCGAGGATTGCATGGTACTGAATACACAGCAGACTACTGAGGAGTTCTGTGTGGCAAAAGACTGCAGCATGAACAGATCCGGTTTCATGCCATTGCCTGAAGCTGCTACCAAATCAGCTGATAGAATGATAACTTTACAATTAACCTCCCTGGTTGCTCCTCTCAAGAACAAGCTGTTTCCAAATCCCTTCTGCATATTCAGAGCTAACAGGCTCAAGGACTTGGAGCAGAAGTTGGAGCAGAGCTGGACAGTCCCCTGTCAACCACAGGACTAGTGTACCAACTGCCACTTTCCCCCTTGGCACGCTCCTGTAGAAGTGTCTGTGATATTGTTTATTTCTAAAGAGTCTACCTTTTACTTGCATGATGAAGCTTGTGTCTGATTGAAGTGAAGGTCCTCCTGCCTTGAATTACATTAAGGCTACTTCTAAGCTCCTGTGGTTGGTCTACTGGGGAAGTGGCATACTTTAGGGGCAATTATGGGCTGGGATGGAGTACAGCTGTAGCAGAGGCAGTTACAAGAACATGATCTGCCCTAGCCTAATTGGTGCAATAAATAATACTAAGAGTTTCAACAAGGTATCACAAAGAGGCAACACCATCATTTTTGGGCTGTGACATTCCTCAGAATGCTGGCAAGTATGCTACATTACCTCTTGAAACTTCACATTCTGCCTCTGCACATTCTGCAGAGCATCTTCTATTACATTAGCCTCTTAAAAGATACAAATATGTGAATGTGAGTGTCTAGGTCTGCTGCAAAGTTGCAGCTGCCCTCATGAGTGGTTTGAAAACCCTTTGCATTATCTCTGCTGCTGAAAATTGATCTGTACAATGGATCTGGGTTGTGACAAGAGTTGGTAAAGCTGGAATGAAGACAGAAGCATTTTTGTCACGGGAAATTCTTGATGTCATAAAGATTGGAGAGTCATTAATACACTAAGCCTCTTTAACACCTAGATCCATTTCAGTGGCAATATATTAATGCAACTTCTACAGGAGTAGTTTAACCAGATTTCCTACAGACTCCTAACTCAGGTTTGCTGCTGATCCTTTTCCTTTGCCCAGGACTGGGTAGGTTGAAGTTAATTCACACTAAATTATCTTCGCTACATTACTGAAACTTTAAAATATTTATCACCTATTACCTAAAGAACAATATCTAAATATCAGTGTGAAAAGTACAAGGAATTTATGTAGACTTGGCAGAAGTTTCTGCATAAAAGCACAAAAAGCACATGTTTGGGGAAAGAAAAACGATTCTGGGATAATTTCTGGGAAATTAATTGAATAGCTAAGTTCTTATAAGAAAAATAAGCATGGTAACAGAGTAATTCTGCACACCATGGTATACCAACTGTGTTGTGAAATGGGGAGAGATTGAAAAACCCACTCTGGAACAGAAATCATGCTTGTGGAAAGACCATATTTTTAGAAGAACCTTTTTATTACTGCTAGGAGCTAAATTACAGTGTTTTGGTGGTATCTGAATAATCTTGGACTCATCTGATCCAAAGCTCTTCCTCTAACCAAAGGAAGTATTTTTCTGCCTGTTGGAACCATTCATCTTTAAAATGGTTCATTAGAGCAAAACTGTGTGCAGTAGGGAAACCATTTCTTCTTGGTTGCATTTGAGGTAACAGGGCTTTGGAAGTGAGGAATCATGTACTACTTAATTCCCTCCTCACTTCTTTAAAAAATGACTGTTCTCTAATCCATTCTTCTGCATCAAATCTTAAAAATAGGATGTTCTAACTTCTATTACAGTTCTTCAGTGAAAGAATTGTTCTAATGTAATCAGATGTTTTTACTCTGAATCTTGAAAGCAAAGTACAAACTCTGCAAGTAATTTCTGCTTTCAAGGGGAGGAAGAATGAATCCTTGTGGTCTTTCCCCTCCCTCTGGCATGGCATGACTATAGATAAGTAATATACTACAAAGAATGATTCATTTCTAAACATGGAGAAAAAACAGATTTTTGAGGAAGAAGACTTGGTGAACAAATGATGAATTCCATTTCCATATCCAAACTTAGCTTCACAACAGCTATACTGTGTGCCTTGTGGTGGGGTTTATAGAATATAGCCTACCTGGTTGTTCCTCATTGTTGCTTTCTTATCTACGTTAGCCTTTCAGTCTACAACACAAAGAAATTTTATGATCCTAAATGAACACGAGACATTGAACAGGTGCCTGAAAAATTGAGAAGCACAGAATACACAAACACACACATTGAAATCTACCTTGAACAGAACCAGCCTTAAGCTATTCTATTTGATTAGTATTTTGCCTTACCTTCTTGACCATGTGAGAGGTTTAGAGGTGTTGTCACCATTTTTGTATCTCCCATCTTCACAAAGGGCAATCATGAAAAATAGCTTATATGGTTGTTTCCAAGGCCTGTCTACATAAGAGTATCTCCAATCACTCCAACAAAACAGTCTAGGAGCAATAGCCACGGTTGGGTACTAGGTAGTTATCATGAAATGATACAAGGTACAAGTTTGCTAGGAGTCTTCTGACGGCAATTGATCTGTACACTAGAAATGTTCCGTCCTCCAATTGTAAGAAATGAGCAAAAATTTGGTAAGAGAACAGATCCATGTGGCTAAAGTTTAGTAATATTGAATCATTTCCAGCAAAAGTAGGCAAATTTCTTGTATTTCTTTGTCATGTACCAGAAGTATTTCTATCTTGTTTCCCTGGAGTTTATTTTCTTGGAATATTTTATACCAGTTTGTAATTCCATAATTTTCACTGTTTTTTCTGCTGAAAAACTCTGCTGTATTACTTCTGTAAGAGTCCCTTACACCAAATGTGTATTTTTCATTAGCATTCTTCAATATTGCCTCCCTGCTTCAATGACACTCCAGTGTTCAGATACAGAAAGTGGCATAGTAAACACAGGATCTTATGAAAGAGCGCTGGCAAAGTAATGCTTCTGCTCAGGATGGCTCTTCTTTAGTGCTAATGGACACCTCTCTTGGTGCTTGCCAAACTTCCTTCTCTGCCTGTTTTTTCCTCCCAATTTTAAAAATGAAATCCTGGTATGCCATTAAACAAAACATCAGTACAATCTAGATTTCCAATAGTGCCTCTTGGCCTCATGTAGACTTCAGCATCCACAGTGGCTATAAGGTTATACAATACTTACAAAGTGTTTTGCTTTGTCAAGATTTTAATGGAAAAAGTCTTTTGAAGCTTCATTCAGTATAACAGGCTCAATGCACAGCATGAATACAGTAGCAATCTTAGTAAAGCCAGTTGAGATCATATCTGGAGTCTTCATCTAGTCAGAACAATAAAGCTCCATGAGATGCTTCGCCAACTCGAGGTAGAGCATCAAGCAAGACACCTCTCTGAAAGGCATTCTGGATTATCTGCCTGCACTTGGTTTGGAAGAATGCCTACCTGATCAAAATCAAAGGAGAGAAAAAAGCTGAAATAGTGGGGATGAAGGAACTTCAGTTTGGCTCCCTAGGAAGTGGGTGTTTTGTGACTTTCCAGATTTACTACAGTGGACTTTTTTAGAGTGTCTATAACATGACTGTAAATTTTGAGGCCCACTGACCTCAAAAGTTTTGAGGTACTTTGCATAATGGGAGTACTTCAGTGTAGCTTGAATGGACTTCATGCCATCTTGTGGAAGCTAATTGGTTTGATTTCACATTAAGGATGTAATAGAGAAAGAATATTTGTGAAAAGTAGAAAATCCATGTGCTGGATGACAAAAGTGCATACTAGGTGCTTGTGTAGTTTCATGTTTCCTTGTAAAGAAACATTCATGCATAAACACAATTACTCCTTTTAATAGAAAACTTGTGTGTGCCAATACAATTATGGCCAAAACAGAGCTATTAAAAAATAAGGGAGCTTGGCATGCTTATGATTTTCAAATCCCTTTGTAAAAGATTCCTACAGGCAACCATTTCAACATGCAATGAAGACTGAGTATCATTAAACTGAACATTGGCTGAAAAATAAAATGGAATGAGGTGAAAATCCTAGAGGAAGAAGTGGCCACCTAGAAGCCTGAACAGAAGCATTCCAGTTGGGTGGAGAAAATATAGCTGGGGACTGGCAACAGTTTTGTTGCAAACACCAATTAAAGTCTGTAACATTTAAATTTGAGATTTCCAATAGCAAGTAGTCCACCATCCATCTAGATAATTCTATTGTCAATCTGCTCTTCTAGACTCAATGATCAATGATCTTTAATATTTGCCCAACATTTATTCTTCTGTCAAGAACTTTAATTTGGTCCCCTGGGGATTACAAAGATCAAGATTAGGGTTATGCATGTTTCAAAGATGATTTGGAAGAAATACTTAAAACCTTACATAAGCATAGCATCTCTGTTATCCATTAAAGAGGCCAATGCAATGCGGTTCCTTCAACCTTTCTTTATAGAATATTTTTTTATACAGTATCTTTATTCATTCTTGTGACCCTCTTAGCTAATTTCTCTTTGTCAACATATTAAGTGTGATCTCCAGAAAAGGACACAGTGCTTTGGAATAAAATGGAACTATGGCATCTTGTTACTTGGAGACTATGCTTCTATTAATTCAGTCATTAGGTGTTTTTGTTTCGTTTTCTTTTTTAGCAATTGCTGACTTCAGCTTGTGATCAGTAAAGCTCACCCTACTATTCAGCACGGTCTTAACTCTCTAGTCAACAGAAATTATAACTGAGGACCATCTTAAACAACATGGACATTTATAAATTGGCCACTAGTGTGGATTAACACTTGTCTCATCATTGAATAAACAACCTCAACACGCTTTTTCAGCAGAGATCAACACTCTTTTAAATTTTTTATTCCTGTTAAAATAATAGCACTCTACTTTTTAATAGCACTCTACTTTTTAATCTGTTGAGCTGTCCATCAACATACTGCAAGAAATGCTAATTTAGCCCACTTATGCCCTATACAAATAAGATTTGTCAACCAGTTCAAAAAGACCCATGTTCCATTAACCCATCCAAATCCAGCAAAGAATGCACTTTGTTATCTGGCCAATGTCTTTTATATTCAGGATTGGTCATCCACAAGGCTCATCTTCATAGGCAATAGCAATTCCCCGTCGTCCCACAATAGCTTTTTTTACTTCTGTTTGGCCCAGCTGTTGCTCCAGTCCCCGCCAGCTGCGGGACTCCAAGAATGAGGCTAAGATACAAAAATATTTCCCCAACTTTATTCCAAAGGCCACAAAAAACTAGAAATCATAAAAAACTAGTACATTGATAGGACATTATCTTTGAAAAACTGATTATATTGATAGGGCATTACCATATTTACATTATGAATCACAAATACTGTGTGAGAGGACATTGGTTAGGCTATTAATCCTAGCTCTACCTCCATTAATTGCCTACCAGCAACCATGAATGGATTCAGGGAGTAGCGATGCAAGAAGTAGTTACTTTATCAGCCACAATTTTTGAGATCCCACAATAACTATAACTCAAATAATGGATTAATCAAAAGAAAAGTACTAAGTGAGGAGATTCTTTGCAACTGAAAGAGCATTACCCCAAGCCACATACCTGCTGGGCTAATCTGACACACTGTCTGTAAATGGTTGCGGCACATCACAGCTGTGCCAGAATTCAGCTCTGTATCTGGTATCAGGGATGGATCAACTGAGCGCAGCTGTCCAGTGATCAGTGAAATGCTAGGTTCAACGTTGGTCTTTTCTGGGAAAAGGACATGGTCACAAGCGCCTGGAAATAAGAGAAAACAATACAGTAATAACTAAGTTTCATTACAAAATGATACTCTATTATATATTCAAAGACTGAATCAAGTGTGCAAATCCTGATTAGAGTCTCTCCTAATTGAGTTTGGGGATACTAATGGCAATAAAGAATTTGTGGGTAACTCTGGCTGTAGCTGACCAAGAGAAGAACGGGACCAAAAATATTGATGGAATTCTCTAAATTTCATACTTTTGAACTTATCATGAAAATGTCTATATCTTAAAAGGAACAATGAATACTCTTAGTTCCTAGGACTGCATAAGATTCCTAACCTCTTTTTTTATGGCAATGGAAGCTCAGGATTGACCATATTTACCCTCCAAAACAGCACCATGGCTTCCATTACTTTGAGGATGAAAACACATAGAAACTAGAGTAACTTCTAAAATAGGATTAATGCTGTCCAAAAAACACCTCCCTACCTACTTCCCCATGCCATACACACAAACACACAAAATCAACATTCAACTTGGAAAAGATAGCAACTCTATTAACTTTGTTAACATCAAGCTTTGTGGGATTACAATCTCTCCTCAAAGCTTTATGCCCCAAACCATCAAAAGTTCCCTGTATTTATAATAAAGCACCCCTGTGCTTCCAGATGAAAGCTTAAAAGCACGCAACTCAGCAAGTTTTTAATCAGTCAGAAATTAAGGGAATCGAAGGTCTCTTGAAAATGAACATTAAGCAACAACTCATTTTCTGAATAAGCTCATGTTCTGGATAAGCATCTGGCGTTACCTGGTAGAAGGTGGCGAAAATCTGTAACGTAGCGGCCTGTCCAAGTCCGTGCTGGATTGCATGCTATTTCCAGCTCATAGGGCGTGATGACAGGTCGATAGAAATCAGTGGAGGTAAGCAAGGAATTCTGTGGGCAAGCTACCAAAACAAAGATATCCACCTCTAGAAAGTTTGCCAGTTTTGCTGGATTAGGTTTGCCTACAGCCAGCGTATAGGCACGTTTTCCAGCACGGTGAATGATTTGGCGAAGATGATCCAGAACAGATAAGTAATCTTCTACTCCTAGAGTACCCACTACAATACCCACTACTTGAGCATCTCGCGCCCGTTCCACTAGATAAAGGCGTCGCCGCAGAGCCCGGTTCACATCCAGTGTTTCGCATCGGCCTTGTCCTGTCCTAGGATCAAAAGAGCTAAAGGGACACTGGTTCCAACTCAGCATGAAGTTTGTAAGTTCTGGTCCTTCAGAACCTATATAGAACATACTGTAGTTTTCAAGACCATGATCTTCATCTATTATAAAGCGCCGTCCAAACTGCTGTATCATTCCAGAAATTGGATGGCTTGAATCAAGTTTTTTTTGCTATCCAACTGAGCAAAAACCACATTGGGATAAATTGGTTGCAGCTTAGAGGCCAGGTCATCTAAGAAGAAAGGAGGTATAGAGAAAAATCACCTTTGAGCAAATACAATTCAACCTAACATATTTGCATTGTTCTAAATATCTGGCAATCCTCCTGTAACAACAGAGAAAAACCCTTCAATCAGATTAGGGACTGCAAGCAAAGCTAAAAGCTGGGTCAGCTGAGATATGTTAAGATTAATGAGAGTTATGAGGCAAACATGATCAAAGATGTTCTTTAAAGATATACTGTAATTAAGACTGGATCAGTCATACTATTTCATTTAAAATTATTTGATTTTTCATACTGTTCTCTTTAGAAATTAATAAAAGCTCATGGCAGGGATTTTCAAGTCTTCCTCATTCTGTCCCTGGTGTGATTCAAATTGCAAAACTTTAAACAGCAATTACAGTAATGCATGTTGCATGGTTTTGACTTGAATTCTAGTAGCTTAGCTGTAAGTAACACACAACAGATCCAAAGTCAGGATTGGCAGAATAGCAGATTTTTAAGACTAGAAATGAATGTGCTATTTCTATGGGAACTTCCCCATCCTGGCCTGAAATATCTTGACTACCTATGTTCCTGTTCCAGCAGACCACTGCAGTGTATTTGTGTCCACACAACAATCTTTCTAGACTTACCAATGGCATGAAAAAATGCAGAGTCACTCAGTACAACTACATAGGCTTGACGGTCAGGGTACAACTCCTGGAAGACTTCCACACATCGCATCGCATCCAGCTGTTCCTGGCCAAATATGTGTAATACTGGCAATTTGCGGCAAGGACTCAAGCAGGCAGGGCCATAGTGCACTATAGCCTCTGCACCCACATGCTCTGCTGCCACTTCATCTACACAACAGCTAAAGAAAGACAACAGGATTAGCCATAGAAATCCAAGGACACATTTCATTAAACAACAACCGGTCCCAGCAGATAGAAAATTATTTTCTTTGTACTGAAAGTGGCCTCCCAGATACTAGACTCCAACTAGAATCAACCCTGGAAACACGGTCAATAATAAAAGATTGGGATTTATAACCCATAAAACCTTTCATTCCATTTCTGGGAAATGAAAATGAGAAACTTATAATTTCCTAATATTGTTCAACAACAAAATTACCCATCCATCATCATAGTACTTCAGATTTCTAATATTTATATTTCATCTTAGCTTGAATTACAGATTCAGGGCTACAGTGTCCCCAATTTTAACAAAGAGATTTTCCCTTTTGGCCAGGCTTAGCAGATATCTTAGAGCTTGGTGGCATCTGCCCTGCCCAACACAGGATCCATTACTTCAGTATAAGAGACAGATGGTCATCTGGTCTGTTTAAACATCTCAAAGGAGAATCTGCCACTTCTAAAGCCATCTGTTCCACTATTGATTATTCTACTACTCATGTCAATAGGATTTATTCCTGATGTTTAACCTAAACATCTTTGTAGTTTAAGCATGTCAAACTTAATGTTGTCCAGTCCAACTCTAAAAACTTCTGTCTTGTCTTCTATGTGGTGGCCCTTCAGATACTAGTACATATCCCTGAAATATTATCTTCTCCATGTTAAGCATACCTGATATATCCAACCTTTCATCTTAAATGTTTCCTTCCCTCTTTCTCATCATCATCATAGCTCTTCTCTGGATGGACCAGAACGTTGCTATTCTATCTAAAATAAGCACCCAGAACCAGATACAATATTCTAGGAGACTTCTTTACATCATCTATGTAAATAAGTATGTATGTGTATGTTTCTATCCCACACTTCATCATGCATCTTTCTATCTTTGTATACATCTATACACCTAGAATGCAGAACAGTTACGTATGTTGCAATCTAGATCATGTGACTAAAACAGGAAAATGGAGAGGGCATAGAATGAAGCACTTTCCAACATTACAAGCCCTGCTCAGTTGCCTTTCCATAGGAACCTACTGGCTGTTGGACAGAGTCCTCACCTCCTTTCATTGTAACAGTCCATTGTATTGGAAGGAATAAAAGTGTTGATGCAAACTTGCCCAACTATACTTAATTTTCTTTTGCTGTGTTCACTGAAGTCTATCATAATTAAATGCATATAAAATTCCTATTGGAGACTTCATGCTGTCCTTAAAACAGCTGACTTTTCCTATGACCTTACCTGCCATATGATGTGTCTCCCAGGACATACATCTTGGCACCAGTTGCTGTTTCCATCCTTGCAGCAACATCTGCTGAATCTGGCAAAAGTGTATCAGGAAACTGAAGAGCAATCTATGGCAAGATACCAAATTTACTCACAATATTTCCACTATAGATAGGTCAACCAAAATAAACGTGCATTTATTTACTCTCCCATCAATTTCTATCAGTATTGTATTGTAATTGTATTAACTTTCTTGTAAGATGCAACAGAATACACCCAATTCCAGAGAACTGGCATCTTTATGTCAGGTCACAAAAGAGCTCACCTTGGTGAAGCCATTGTCAGATACAAAAGCAGCTGCTCTCTCCAGTTCGTAAAATTCCTCTATCCTCAAAACTGGGGGACGACCACCTACTTCTGTAGGAATCAGAGTCCGCTGAATCACCTCAGCTCCATCATTGTTGAATGCCGTTGCCATGATGATCTAAATCCAAAAGTCAGAAAGTAAAATTATGTTCAACTACAAGGATAACCCAATTTTGGCTCCATAACACTGATACATACAAACTGAGAATGATTTTGAACTGTGTAATACCTATAATACCGAATACAGTACCCTAATTCTTATCTTTGATATGGCTCAGCAAGGAACTGATCGTGAAAATGCATGGCTTTCGCAAACTGATAGGAGATTAAAGAAAGTTAGAGTAAAGGTGGCTCACCAACTGGCGCTTCCAAAGAGCAATATATGTATCAGCAATATTCCATAATTATTCCTTAACTAGCGGGAGGGGGGTTAAATGCCCCCCAACAGCAGCCACATGGATCATGTTATCCTCTTTCTTCCGGACGTCAACCGCAACCACCAGTGACCATTATTCTGTAGAACGGCACGGTACCCCTTTGGCGTCAGTAGGGGAATTTTTCATCCAACAGCAAATCCCGATATAGAAAAGTCGCCGGAAAAGCAAAAAGGCTAGACAGAGGCACTGTGGGGATTGTAGTTTCGTCCTCTTTAGAAATTAACCAATCGCACGATCCCAAGAGACTCGCGTAGCTCCTTAAATCCGGTCACATGGTGCTGGGGTCCGTCTGTCAGTTAGTCAGTCAGTCAGTCATTTACAGGGTCGGCTGATTCCAGGTCGGCTGCGATCCGCGTCCAGGGCTTGTCTCCGCCATGTCCGGACTCGGGTTGCTGTATTCGGGACTGGGGCTGGGCGCGGCCGCCGCCATCGCCGGCATCGGTTAGTGATTGAAGCAAGGTTGCTGTTGGGGCGCCCGTTCTCCTTGCCGGATTCTTACTTCCCTTTTCTTTATGTCGGGCGGTCTGCAAGTTAGTGTGAGGTCGCTGGTCTGGATCGGGGGCAGCTAGATCGCAGGAGAGGCTAACCTGGCATCCCAGTCGCCTTTCAAAATGCCCGAGTGAGGAAAAGCTATGGTTCTGCAGCGCGGGGTGTAGGTGGGTGGGGGTATGCGAATATAGCATCCTCTGGCCGAAAGGAATATTTGAACCCGTGTCCGGACCCGAACGTGGTTTATTTCTCTTTAACGCTTCTGCTTTTTTTTTTCCTTTCCATCTCCTGCCATCCTCCACATTTTAGAAACTGCTGGGTCGAGATTGCAAAAATAGACCCCTAAAAGATATTTCCGTGTCTAATAATCCCAATTCATTTCTGGTTAAGTGAGAAACAGAGTTTTCTTACTTGGTTTGAGGTCTTGCCATTGAAATGATTCTGAATGAATATCTCTGGGTGTACATAGCAGAATGAAAGACAGCCATTAAGAAACCTCTGAAATACAAGTTCAATTTTTGCATGCTGCTTGATCGATTTTAAGTTAGAATAAAGTATTTCTAGAAGGAGAATAATCACCAATAAGATGTATAATGGAAACACATTTAACTTTCATCTTAGTTACCTTTGGTATAAAATTAATATGGAATGTTCACTAGTAGTATATGTATTGTTTACATATAATCAAGGTTGGTTTATAATCTTTTGGTTGAGATAAGGCACAAAGATATATGGTCAGGGAAGTTTGAAACTTGTATTTCAGATAAAAATATATCCATGTATTTATCTTACATATTAATATTCAGGTTTTAAATCATATTTTAATTAGACACTATTTCTAATTAAATAACATGTCCATTTATATAAAGCACAACCTAATTCCCATGTAGCAATTCTCTGAGCTTTATCAACTAAACATTTTGCTTTCAGAGCAAGAGTTTGTAATGATGTGCTGATATAGATTATTTTCTTATCTACTAGACCTGCTAGATTTAATGGTAGATTGGAACCAGTAGAATTAGCACAAGTAACATAATCCAAAAATGGCAGTTGCCCAAAACATTTTTAAAAATCTTGTATTCCTATGTATCTCCCTTAGATAACCCACAGTCTGAGTTGTGTGGAAGTCCACATTCAATGGGTGTCTGCTGCATTGCTGGACCCTAAAAAAATTTACAGATTTTTTTCTATTTAATGGAATATAATGTTCAGTTAGCTGGTTCGTTACTAGTTTTCCTAGCATATGTGCTGTTTGCTTTGAATTCATTGCCAAAATTTGAATTTTGATCATTGTCATCAAAATGAGCTCTATACAAATGATTATCAATATGGTCCACTCCTCTGATTGAACATTGAAATCTACCTGGTGGTCGATCCCAGCTCCCCATCTTCATGATTAGAGCCTGCTCACCATCTTTCCATCTCCCAGACTCTGTTTATATCACCTGTATCTCCCTGAATGCTACAGCAGTCAGCTGGCAGAAGCCCATTCATTGTCACAGCCTTAACTTCTAATGTGCTCAAAATCTGGTTCACAAGAATACATTAGTTCAGGGGTGGGCAAACTTTTTGACTCTAGGGCCACCCATGGGTTCTTAAACTGGACCGGAGGGCCGGAACAAAAGCATGGATGGAGTGTTTGTGTGAACTAATATAAATTCAAAGTTAGATTACTTCACGTAGCCTTCTGGGAGAGCAAGAGAACCCTCCGCTCTTTCAGCTCTGCGGGCCGGATAGAACAGCCGAACGGGCCGGATCCGGCCCCCGGGCCGTAGTTTGCCCACGGCTGCATTAGTTAGTAGTTAAAAGCTAGTTCATTGAAGTGTACATGTAATAAAATCATAAGCAACATGAGGACTAAAATTCAAAAAATTGAAAGGTCTCAACAGCATTTACTGTGAGTCTATATATGTTATGCTGGACAGAACTATTATGTGGTATTAGCAATGTGAAAACAAAAGTATGATTATGAAAATAAATGGTGAATATCTAAAAATGGCTTTTCATTAGGCTAGAGAGATTCAAAGATTTGTATTAACAAACATTCTTAACTAGTTTGGGTTAAAGGTTGTTACTCAAACATTGGGTATCTACAATAATTCAAATGGTAAATAAAATATAGGCAATAGGAAGGCATATGAAGATGCAACTGGAATCATTATCATATGCTCCCTTTATCAATAAGACAGAATATATGTGGCAAGGGCTTATATAATTGAATAGGTCCTTCTTTTTAAACCTTTATTTTTAAAAAAAGCCCTTCTCTTTTGAGTTGTGCCAGATTTATCATTGATAAGAGATTCAGAATGAAGAAGGTTTTAAGTATTTTGCCCTTGCCAGAGAAATCTCTTGCATGTTTCCAGGCTTTAACAAGTCGTAACTTCCACACTTCTGCAGGGGATTATCAAACATGTTTTTGGAAAGCTGCTGTGTAACTGAATGGTATATATGTTCTGCGGTGTACCTGTGATTTCTTGGGATCTATTAATAATAGCATTGCTAGATGGTGAGAAGTAAGTCTCTATTTGTATCACTGCTGTAATCCTGTGCAAAGTGTACATAGTAAACTTCATTTAGTTTGTTTTGTCAACAGTCTTTGGAGCAGCTCACCTAGTAAGAATGATGAGCCTGCTATGAACCTGGGATCTTCAACTGCATTAGTTCGGCTGATGTAGTTCAGACTTGTTCAGTCAGGATCAAGAAATGATAAACCATAAACTCAAGTTTGACCTTCTAACTCAACTCTGTATTTCTTTAAGGTCATTTTAGCAAGTGGGCACAACTTATTTTGGAAATCAAAATTTCTTACAGGCTTTTGCCAGGAACATCACCCACACTTAATATCCTACTCTGATTAACCTTGCTTCATTTCTGTCCTTGTAGAAGCCAAGATTTCCTGTCCTGCATGCATTTCTCTGTCTTGTTAGCGGGCAAGGGAAACTCTTAGTTCTCTTTTCTCATTTGGGTGATTTAGGAATAATCATTTTTAGTATGATTTCCACTCCATATCAAAGGGGAAGTTAGCTTCTTCCTTTTTCAGTTAAACTTGTGTCTTATAGTGGCTTCCTGTTTTCTTTCAGTTTAGGAAATCCATGCCCCTGAACTAAATCCTGTTCACCAAACTGGATGATTGATAAGGAAGGGACATGATAGTCATAAAATTAAATTCTGTTCTTTGTTGGAGAAAGTGGATCCAAATATGGAAATCCTTTCTATAGTGTATGTGGTTTGCAAAGGAGAAATAAGAAAAATCTTTAAACTTTTCAGCACTTATCTATTAAAATAGAATGTAGAAATATAGGGGTTTGTTCAGAAAGTATAGTATGCAACTGTAGCAAATAAACACTATAGTGTATTCAGTAAAATGCATTCATAATTCCGGCTGTTCTCTTGAGGTTATGTACAAGAATTGGGCAACTGTTGGTATAGAATACTTGGTTATGGCCTCTTAGTCATGAGGGAAAAATCTAGCTGTAGTCTTTGGGAGTGGAAATGTCCCATGTAATTTCCTCCCCTTTTAATGTTGACAGTTTCAACAATTACCAAGCGCTATCAGAATCGCATACGTAGTATTCCATCCCATAAGTTGTCAGAGTAGAGAGAAGCAAATGTTATGACATGGCCCCCATATGCAGAGTTCTACATTTCAAAAATTGATGTGCTATATATATAGTCATCTAAAGTGCAAAGCTTTCTAAATTCAATTCCCAGTAGAAGTTTTAGATCATGTAAAATAACTTTTGGTTACCTGAAAATAAGGAGACCCAGTAAGAAGGAAACCAGTTATTTGGTACCTCCTGGTGGTCAGTGTAACTGCTGACATCAAATCACTGTTCAATTTTTTGAGCCTACCAGTACAGTTAGTTTGGGTGGCTTAAGAGAAAAGTTTTCATCTAGCACTCAGCAAGAAAATAATTTTTAAAAACTCTAATTGGAAACTTTCTTTTTGCAACTTGCCTCATTCTTTCTTAATAACAGAAGAGAAATAATGTTCTCCAGTGTTCATATTTGTCCGCAGGGTTTCATGTGATACATAAATATGAGGAAGCTGTTGTGCAACTCTGCCATGTATGCCTTGTTTCATTCCTGTATCTTTTTATGCAAAGTTTATTTTACGTATTTAACATGCATGTGTTTTTTCGGTAATGGCTTTTTATGATTAAAGATAGGGAGGTTCTTCTCTCCTATGAAGTCTTTAAATGTATTATAATTTATTTTAGTAAGCTTCTTTGGGAGTTGGAAAGGCTCATATAACTTCTTGGGCATCCTCAGAGATGATTTACATTTTAGCCAAAATATGGCTAAATAATTGTGCTGCATTCAAAGAAATGATACCATTAGTTAAACAAAAAATGTGAACCATGAACGTATATGAAATATGTGAAGAGAGGGCTTTGGAATAGAATTCTGTCTTGCTAGTTTAGTGATATATTAGAAAGAATGCAAAAATCTTACAAAAGATCTTCAAAGAAACATTGATGTTTCCATTGTTGACTTAATTCGTGTAGGCTGTTACAAATTTGCAAAACAATGCATAATGCAGATTAGATATTATAAATACATCTGATCAGGAAAATTAGACTGTGAAAGAAATTAGTTGCTTCAGAAAATAGACACTGACCGATTTTGGTTTTTTGGGGTTTTTTTTTGTTAAAGAGATATTTAATTCAGGGCTCCTTTGTCAAAATTCACTAGCAGTTTTTAGTTTGAAAGTTCCAGGATTTTTCATGGTAGTTCAGATGTCGTTTAATAATTTAAATCTGATAATTGAAAGAGCAGCACAATATGTGATAGGACTGGCCATTTCTTAAACTGCTGACAACATAAACAGTTAGGAATAGTTTCTTTTACAATAGTTCCAGGCTAATCTTCTGAGTTCACTGAAGTGTTAATGACATAATTCGAAGTAGGGAAGCACCATTCCCTATTTCTGCTCCAAATCTACATTTTTAGTAACTACAAAGAGCCTCTATTTATATTAGTTAACCATCAAGTGCAAAAGCTATGCCTATACCTACTAGCCTCCATTTTATATCTATAGATTGCAAGCTACGTGAAAGAAAAAAATGTTGACTTCTGTTTTCCCGACAAATAAATACCTATTAAGGTATATTTTAAATTTAGATGGGTAAAGGGTATGGTGTTTGCATGGCTTGAACCCTAGACTGTCACATGGGAGACGCTATACATCTTTAAAGGAGGTTTTGTTTATTGTAATATAACTGTGACCCTATCCTGCACAGAGACTCAAGGTGTTTCTGAATAAACTCTAAGTTACTGATTGTTATTTCCAGTTTCATGACTTACTTCCTCACTCTTTTCAACATATAAAGGGATATTTCTAGATTCATGTTCTTGGTGGTTATGTTGTGGTTTAAATATCCAGGAATGGGAACTAGGTAAACTCTTGTGAATTGTCTTGATAACTATAGCCACCCAAATTGGTCTCTGAGTACCGTAGAAAGATTAAAGTTGAATTAATACATACATATTTTGTAATGCTATCTCTTTCTTTTTGTTTCTTTAGTTCAAAATGCCATCTACTGCTTTCTTTCCTAAGTAATTAATTGTGGAAACCAATATAAGCTTGTTTTCCTGGTTCAAGAGCTTATTTCTCCTTGATATTATAGGGAGTCTTGTTAAGCCCCTTCTTCCCCTTGAACTTTTCTTTCTTCTCAAATTCTTAGATTCTTTGTAGAAAAAGTCTTCTTGGAACTATTCACAAATGAAATGGAATACTGGTATCCTGTGACTGTTGTCATATTCTGTTAGTATATGCTGATACATATTTCCCATAAGTGTGTCATTAACTAATTTTGTGAAGTGTTCATTTTTCTGAAAATTCCACTCGGAGATTACATGTATGACTTTTCCCTCCTAGCTATAGTGTATGATATTTGGTATATTTGGTCTGCAACAATTGGTCTATGCTCATCCCACCCACTTATAAGTAGAAAGTTTTATCCTGAAAAGTAATTTGGCGTTATGGAGATACATGGTGTAAATTGAATGAAGATATTTTACAAGAAACCTACATATTTTTCTTTTTTCCCTGTGAAGACTTGATATTATTTGCCTGTTCTGAGAATGATGGTGTCAGTACTGTTACCATCACAATTTTGGGCATTGAGAACTAGGGACTAACTCACTAAGGATTAACAGAAACATTCAACTTGCTTTTGTTTTTCAGGAATCTGCTATACAATATTTGACCTGGGCTTTCGCTTCGATGTAGCATGGTAAGATGTCCCTTTCTTCCCAAACTGGGATTGAAGTAGTAGGGGGGAAAGTTGCTTATGAATATTCTTCATGATGGCTCAGGAAAGGTGCTATGGAGATTAAGAGTAATTGGCCAGCCAGTGTATATCTCACAAGTTCTTGGATTATGGATTCCTGAAGATCTGGCAGTGCTGCACCCCAAGGATGAGTAAGCAAAGCTTGGCCTGTTTGCATCCTTGACAGCAATATTAATGACACTGTTCACTTTTACTAATCAGCTCTGCTAATAGCATCATTTTGCCCACTCGTCAATTGGCACCCGCTCCTTTTTTATTATTATTCATGAATAGATTGTCCTTATTCTTGGCTAGGTAAGGTTTACAAGCCATTCAGTGTTGGTGCCCTATTTGTTTGGATAAACTTTTACTTCTTGCTCCTGAAACAATTTTATTAAATTCATCAAAGATCAGAAAAGAATATACAACATAATAGGATTTGTATTCCTCTTTGGTAACGTTTCAGTAATGAAAATTGTAATAATCATTATAATATAATTATATTAATATAATCAGGAAAAGGATGAAAATTAAAGTAAAAAAGGTCATTGGGAGACTATATACACGAATAGGTAAACCTAAGGAGAAATGTTTAAAATCCACATTTAGTATTTCCTCTCCAAAGCTTACTTGAATAAATAAAGGTAAACTATCACAAAAAATATTATTACAACTAAGAAATGCAAGTTAGAGAAGAATAAAATGACCTTTAATAGTAAGATTCCACAGAGACTTTGCTGTTAACTTCAGTCAATGCATTTTATCTTATTTTTACATACAACTGATTCAGAGAAAGATATATTTTAGTTTACCAAGTTTTTTGCAATAGCAAAACTGGCCGCTAATAGAAATTGAATTAATCTCTTATAGTGCATCCTGGACATAAACTATTTCAACTCTTTCCCTTACACAGCATTGCATGCCAAAATAACTAGACACAGAAACAGTTTTTTTTTTCTTGCCATCACTCTGCTGAACACTTAATTTCCATAGTTCTGTCTTATGTCTAAGTATATTATCCATATAGTATGGCTGTATTACTTTTACCCTTCTCATCTGTCCCACTACCTTCTCTATTGGTATCATTATTATGATTATTATCCTTTGTTATGATTATTATTACTTTGTTGTTTTGCATGTGTACTGAGAGCTTATACAACTAATTCCTTGTGTATCTAATCACAGTTGTCAATAAAACTATTCTATCCTATCCCATTCCATTCTACATAAATTTATGTTTGGAAATGCAGAAATAAACTAGCTACAGAGTGAATTGCCAAAGATTACTATATGATTCCATTAAAAACTTTTGATCAAAACAAATAGCTACAGATGTATTATTATAATAAAAATGAATATATTTCAATTTATTTACAGCTTCTGACTTTTTCTGCTTCTAAGCTTTTACTGCTCTAATATTTATTGACTGAATCTGCCTGTTTGCATGAGTGAAAAGCTATATTTTATGTGCATTGAAATGGAACAATAGACTAATTGTTATAACCAAGCTACAACTGTAAGGTCTTTTCTCAGTGCTTTTAACTAGGACGCCTCCTTTTCATATACTATGATGGATGGGTCACAGCATATTTTAAGATATTCTTCTATATATAGGTTCCTGACAGAGACTTCTCCATATATGTGGTCTAACCTGGGTATTGGGCTATCCATTTCATTGTCAGTGGTGGGAGCTGCATGGTGAGTATCTTTTTTCCTCATATCTCTCTTCTCTTCTGGTTGCTAGCTGGCAAGTACAGCTGACCTCTGCTTTTGAGTTCACTTACTGATATTAAAATGGTACATGTAACTAAGTAGCTTCAAACCGTATTAATTTTTGCTTGGAAACAATTGGGGGCCCCTGTAAGATACTTTGTCTTGCATAATGGAAAGGCAAATACAGATGGGCATAAAGAGTTTTATGAATAAATAATTTACTACAGGCATAATCTGAACAAACTATTTGCCATCTAGTGGCGCTCATTCCAAATTATCTGTGCAACATGCTGAAGGCTGTCCGTCTAATCATTCTGTTTTAGGGGGATTTACATCACTGGATCCAGCATCATTGGAGGCGGTGTCAAAGCACCTAGGATCAAAACCAAAAATTTGGTCAGGTGAGAAAAGCTCTTTTCTCCATTTGTATCGCAGACTTACTGAAAACTACAAAGGTCACCAGGACATCAGATCACTGGACAATGTTATTCTCCAGATAGCAGTAGAATTAAATCATCAGGATAGTTACTGGAACAAAGCTCTTTAAAGGAAAGATGTTTGTTTCAGTGACACCCCCTCCTCCCAAAACCCTATCCCAAAACCATGGTGTCAGCATACACAGATTGAAGCTGATAACAGGCTTTTTTGTGGTATAAAATCCAGCAGTACAGTATATTGTATTGTCACTATGGCATCCAGCATAGAACCTTAGCACTGGATCTTTCCTTCCTTCCTTCCTTCCTTCCTTCCTTCCTTCCTTCCTTCCTTCCTTCCTTCCTTCCTTCCTTGCTTGCTTCTTTCGTTCCTTCTTTCCTTCCTTCCTTCCCTCCCTCCCTCCTCCTTTCCTTCCTTCCTTCCTTCCCTCCCTCCCTCCCTCCCTCCTTCCTTCCTTCCTTCCTTCCTTCTTTCTTTCTTTTTAGAAAAGTAGAGTGTGAAATAATGATACAATCTGGGGAAGCTAGCCATTTTTTCTTGCCCCACTTCAACTGCTAAACTTTTCTTTTTCCTTGCAGTATAATCTTTTGTGAAGCTGTGGCCATCTATGGAATCATCATGGCTATTGTGATTACCAACATGGCTGAGGTAATTAACTATTTTGTATCAGAGGGATATATTTCTTGGCTAAAGTTGACTGTACTATTTTCCAATATGTCTGATTTGATGTTAACCTCATCCAATTGTTTCCTGAGAAGAAAGCAAAGTAAATTATAATATTCCAAACCAAAATATGGATCAAGTTAATCAACAGATTTCTAGTTTTGTGATAAATAGTGAATAGTCACAGATAACAAATAGCAAAACTGGCTCAAGCTTTTAAGGTAACCTCTCTAATCATGAGCGAGTATAAAAACTTGGCCAGATGCTTTTAAAACACTGGACAGTGTTGCCAAGATTAGTGATCTCCATTGCAAATGAAAGAGGATCTGGTAGTAAAAATAATATTGCAAAAATATTGCTTTTATGAGCAGATTCTCTTTCATTTGTCCCAAGTAAATCTCCATAGACAGTCCCAAGTAAATATTAGTCCAAAGGTTATCAACTACTGTATCAAAACTGTCTAACTATCAAAAGTTATCAACATTGGTCCAAAAGTTCTCAACTACTAAGAGATAACCTATCCTAAATGGTCTGCAGTTGCCCCACTTTTTAAAAGAAATTAGTTTTGGTAAATCCTAATGTCAGGGCTAGCACCCTATTAATGATTTGGGCCTTGAGCATCAGTTGGGATTCCTGCTACTCTACCAGTCTTCCTGCTATGTAGCAGCTTCCCCTACCTGTGATGCTTGATGCTATGTCTGAATTGGTAGTGGAATTTTTCAGGCTTATGGTGCTGGGAGATTTTGATCTGCCTTCCCTAGGTTAAAATTTGGAAGCAGTTGGGGAATTCATAGCCACCATTGCAACGCATAGATCTGAGACAGCTTTTTGAGAGCTAATTCTGGGGGTGGGAGCAGGGGCACATATTAGACCTGGTTTTTATCTCATGGGGTTGGCTATAATTGCTATATCTAATCCTTCTGGTGGGAGATATTATTCTAATCTGTTTGGGAAAATGTTTTTGTTTCATGGAATGCTTTTTTCCTTGCAGCAATTTAGTGGTAGAACCCCTGAACAAATTGGTCCCCGAAACTATCATGCAGGTAGGCTATATTTGTAAGTGGGGGTGAGGGGGGTTAGGAAAAATTGTTCTTACCTTTGTAGGAGCATCATGGATTCTTAGCTACTTAAAAAATGCCATCTTCAAATCCTACTGTTATCTGTATAAGTATAGGAAGTATGGTGCCCTGTGACTAACTATAACTATAACTGTGACAACCCATATCTTAACTTATCAAGGTTGACTCAGCCTTCCATCCTCTCGGGGTAGGTAAATTGAGGACCCAAGATTGTTGGGGGCAATAAGCTGACTTTGTAAAATTGCCACTTAGTAATAAGCAGGCATATACAATGGAATGAAGGCTATTGCTGAGCACATTGGGTTGTGCTCCAAACATTGTAAGCCGCCCTGAGTCTCCGGCATATAAATATGAATAAAAATAAAATAAAATAAAATAACTGGTTTTTCTTTTTACTTGGTGGGAGTCTAATCAAATGAGTTTATAAGACCATCACATTTTCTCATTCTGGTCTATGTTAGTCTTCAGGATTTCAAATCTTCCCCAGCCTTATAAGGGATTGAATCTGGAAAAACTCACCAAAAAGCATGACTTTTAAATTCTGGCCCTTTCTTAGTTGGATTTATGTCTTTACACAAACATTGTAGAAGTTTTATCCTGCTAAGCTAAGCAAACAATATGTATGTAAGCAGTAAGGAGCATATGGATTCTAAAAGTTGATTTTCCCCTTTTCTGTCTTTCTTGTTATTCCATGCTGCACTAGCAATTTCTAATGTGCTGACTGTCTTCTTGGAGTGGGCACTTATAGCAATAGCACTTAGAGTTATCTACTGCTTCACACTGCTTTACAGCCCTCTCTAAGAGGTTTACAGAGTTAGCATATTGCCCCCAACAGAGCTTTGGTGGCTCAGGCTGTTAAATGCCTGCTCTTAAGATCCAGCTGCCTACAATTACTGTAGGCTCGAATCCCACCAGGCTCAAGGTTGACTCAGCCTTCCATCCTCTCGGGGTAGGTAAATTGAGGACCCAAGATTGTTGGGGGCAATTAGCTGACCTTGTAAAAATGCTGCTTGGTAATAAGCAGGCATATACAATGGAATGAAGGCTATTGCTGAGCGCATTGGGTTGTGCTCCAAAAATTGTAAGCCGCCCTGAGTCTTCGGAGAAGGGCGGCATATAAATGTAATTAAAATAAAAATAAATAAATAAACAATCTAGGTTCTCATTTTACCGACCTTGGAAGGATGGAAGGCTGAATCAACCTTGAGCCATTCAGCATCGAATTCCTGGAGTGAGCAGTGAGTTAGCCTGCAACACTGCATTCTAACCACTGTGTCATCATGGCTTATCAGATTACCATTGAAGACATCAGAGCAATATGCGTGCTGTATTTGTATGGTTCAAAACCACCATAATAGCAGTGAGGTTCTTATGGCAAACCTCAGAGGCAAGGTTTTTCATATATGAACTGGACATTCAGATCATGTTTTTACTCCATTGTTCTCAAGGAAAAGTCCTGAAAGCTTGACAATTTAAAAATGCCATTGGATATTGCCCATTCCTAATGCCATTTTCTCTATGTAGGTTTCTGCATGTTTGGGGCAGGTTTGACTGTAGGATTTTGCAATCTCTGCTGTGGTGTATGTGTGGGCATTGTGGGAAGCGGTGCTGCACTAGCAGATGCCCAGAATGCCAGCCTCTTTGTCAAGATCCTAATTGTGGAAATCTTTGGCAGTGCCATCGGACTCTTTGGAGTCATTGTAGCAATCCTTCAGGTAAGCCACTCTTATTTTTCTCCACATGAGATAATCTTCCTGTTATAACTTTTCCAATTTTCAACTCTGTTATAGAAGCCAAAAGTTATTTTTCAACAAAGCCCTAATAAATTTACAGCCCCTATTTTCCTAAGTTTTCCTACAGTCCCTGTTTCCCAGGGAGTTATATCAATACAGTAAGGAGCAATTCCCAATATTTCTGTGAATTTAGGGGCACCTACAGCCATCCCAACTTCCAAAAGTTGGAAAGAGGCAAGAAATTAACTTTTCAGTGTGTTTTAGTAAGATTATATAGCTTCAACCCATTTTCTTCAGGGAGAGTCATCCATTTATATCAGAGCACTGCACTGATCTGAATTTTTCACTTCATCCTCCTGTGCTTTTTTTCTAGTGCTCCTTACTCTCATCCAAGACTGTTGTGTTTTCTCATTATTGCAAACAGATTTGTAATATTTGTTTTTAAAACCCCACATTACTGCACATAAACAAATCTGTCATTTGATGACATGTGAGGAAATACGATAGACATAACTCCTAGCTGGCATTGAGAAATTGATCACTCAGAACATAAGTAAGGGGGCTGAGGAAAGCTGTGCCCCTCCCCCACAAGCAATTTAATGAATTTTGGAATCATGTTTAAGGAACAGGCTTAGAGGATGTTGCTATTTATGGTCAGCTCTGATTTCTGGGGACTACATAAAAGTTTCTTGGTAGCATTTTCAGAAATAATTTACTGATACCTTCTTTCTTAGACTGAGAGAGAGGGACTGGTTTAAAATCACCAGCTGGCTTCAAGCTCTTGGGAGGACTGGTACTCAGACTTCCTTGTTCTTAGTCCATCCATAACACAAAACTGACTTAGCACTGTGTAATTCATAAAGTATAGAACTGTCCTGATCCTTTGCTTTTCTTGTATTTTGCAGACAACTAAAGTGAACATGGGTGACTAAACTCTTTGCCAACTGCAGATCCTGTATATATTTATTTAATGTCTCCTGGTGGTCTAGGAGCTTGATGTATAAAGTTCTTCTTGTGATCTCCACCTACTGGGCCATGGACAAACCTGATAAATTGATGTGTGTTTGTGAGAATTTATCCTTCTCTTCCCCCTGCCTTTTTCCTGCTCTGTTTTTTTCCAGAAGGAAGGGGCTAGATGCCTTGCTGGAAAGAGCCTTAGGTGTTCTAGCCTTTTGCACTCTCTGTGGCAATCACTGCCAGTTATAATACAGTGTTCTATGAAAGAAAATCATTCTTGTCCCAAGTAGATCCCTTTGTGTGCTCCCTGCTGCTGTGCCCCAATTATTATCCTGGCTTTGATGGCTGATTTTTATTCCCCCCGAATAATGGTGGCACTGGCTGAGCTCGTGGCTTTGGAGACTGTGGATAGTGGCCCTTCTACACACACCTCCATATGAAGGGACACAAGAAACGAACAGTGTGATTTTCTGAACCACAAATGATTGGTTATTAAAATCAATGATGATGAAAGTATATTGTATTGTGGTTAATCGTAAGTATTAAATGTTTTGCTTGAACTATGGTTGGTGAAGGATCTGTGCTACATCAACTGTAGTTTTAAACACTGCCGTAAAAGCGAAACTGATTTGATTTTTCAGAGGAAGCCTTCAAAGATTGTTTTCTAAGATGCTCGGCACTATATTACATCTTATTTTATTTACTTATTTCGTTTTATTTTTAAAAAGGTCTAAACTGTCCCAATCTCCAGATTCTGACCAGTTTGTATCAGTAATCATTAAAAAAAAACCCACATCAACTCATACCACCAATAAAACAAGCCATCAATGCTATAAATGCAAAAGGATGGGAGCAAATATCTAGACTTTGCTTCAGGTTTTGAAAGCTTTTTCTGGAAGCCAAAAGAAGAGAGCCAAGCCCATCACTGGGTGCAGCATTTTTTTTGTTTTGTTATGTCGGAGCCTCTTATCAAGAAGCCTATTATCTCAAGATGGGGGAGGGAGGAGAGGAGAACCCCTGGCAGGCCTTGATCTGACAGGACAAACAGATTGTTTGGAGAAAGCAATAATTGATCTCACTCAGTGCCAATACTGGACACCTCCTGGTTATGCAGCAACCGTAAAATAAGTGTTTGTTTTTGCATCAGCAGGCTGTAATAGCTACAGCTACAGCATTTTGCATCATTATAGTTTCTAAAGCAGGCTCATGTAGAATGTATTGCTGTAATCCAATCAAGTGGTGACACTCATTGCCACCAAGGCCGCCTGTTCCAGATCCCTGGCACATCAGCTGGAGCTGGGGAAAGCCGCCTAGCTGGGGCCTCCCCCTGCTGTTCAAATAGGAACTGTGAGTCAGGTGGGACCAGCAAGTCATAGAATTCCTTCAGAGGCAACATGGATTCATTTAGAGCTAAGCTTGAAACAGACATTTCTTAGAAGCTGAATTTTTATGGATATTCAGCTGTTTGAACCTGATAGGTTTTGGTCCATTTCTCCATATCTCCATTTGTAGTAGTAAGTTTTCTACTGAATTGGCCTGAATTGGCGATATACCATTGACATCACCATGTATAGTTATTAATTATCTTGTCCCATTCATCTGAGGTGCAAGACCAAACCCTGTGGCATCCCACATAGAGCATCTGAAGGTTTGATTGCTCTTTCTCCTAAACTCTTTCTCCAATAAGAATGGATCTATTATTTTTAAAAAAGTGCTACCAGCAGTAAAATAATAAGGTCAACAATACTACTGAGAGATGGAATAAAACACATGAACACCCATCCAGATCCTAACAAAAGTGCACCCATCAGAATGACAACATTGTTTTCCTTCCTCTTGCTAGGTCTGAATCTTGATTGAAAACGGCCCAAATAACCTGCCTTTTCTATTATCTTTAGCTAATTCCTCATCCACCAATTTCTCAAAAACAGAATGGTGCAGATAGGATGGAAGTTATCCAATAGGGTTTGGTTGAGTGATGGCTTTTTTCAAGAGAGGTTGAATTATACCCTTCTCGACATAGGCAGTACCTCCCCTGCTTCAAAGAAGCATGAATAATTTAAACCCAGCCTTATAGGTTCTACAGGTTCAAAGCATTCCAGGTAACACTGCAAGACATTGCCCCACTCATTTTATCTTAAGTGAATGTATGTGATTTTCACTGCAAAGAAAGTTGTAAAAACATCATAGGCCTTGCAGTTGTTTTGTCCTTTCCAATCCTTTTTCCAAAAGGGATTAGCTCATCCTGAACAAGGCTACTGGGTAGGAATCTGAATATGCAATAAATACAAAAAATATATACATACCTCACTCTCATATCACCACCATCATGTCCAAATATGGAATCCTACCTGTGCTCAGTAGCATTTCCTTTTGGCCTTACGAAGCCATCACTATGGCATCTTCCCTAGTTCCTATAGTCCCCTGGGAACCAGGTTGTGAGTCAGGATTCGCAACTGGAAAGAGGCGGCACAGGGACCCTCTTGTCCAAAAGTGTTGGTCTCGCTCAAGGTGGAGCTGTCCATCAAATGTCAGGAAATTTTCCAAGTGCCCTTACAATAGATTCGTTGCCCTCACAACCTGCAAGTTATCTCATGGTGGACAAGGTTAAATGATAGCATCTTACTTATCCAGATCACATCTCATAGTTTCTAAAGTAAAAATTAGGTTCAGTGTGTGCCCATTCTTGAGAACTGGGGCCAAGATCAACTGTAGCAAGCCCATGATTGCTATGGAGGCCATGGAATCCCAAGCTGTCCCAGAACACAGGCGTTAAACCTGTCATCTTTAACAACTTCAGGAACTATTGTCATTTATGTACTTCACTTTCTGATCTTATGTCAAAAGCATTTTACACAGGAATACACCTACACACACACCATCTACATGCAGTTAAAAAAAACTAACTGAAAAACAAAGCCCTAGAAACCAGCTATTGCCAAACGACAAAAATGCACTGGAGGAAAGTTCTGGTAGGTTGAACCCTTTCCTGCCAACAGTAATCCTATGTATTAAAGATTTATTTTTTAGATTATAGAAATCATGCTATTCTTCTTTACTTCCCATTAGAAAACTTGGAAATCTCTGCTGGATTCAGCAATTTTGAAAAAATAGCAATATTTACATTCCACAGAAAGTGCACCAGGCTGTTTATGCTGCCTCTTAGCTTCCTGGTTGCATAGTGTTCAGGTTCAAGATTTCTTGAAACATTTGAAACTCTAGAGAGAGCCTCTTTTCCAAGTTTGTGAGCAAAAATACTTAAGGGTCTTATCCTTCTGTTTCTTATAAAAGAGAACGAAAATAGTATTTAGGGATTTTTGGCAATCTTTCAAAGGCATAAACTGGTCATCCAATATATTGATTCTGGAGAAAGATTTAACCCACTTAACCTAGAGGACTATCAGATTGGCTTTTAATCCCACTTCTTGATGATTTAGTTGTCAAGCTACTAACTGAGCTAGGTGTCAAGTTACAGATATAGAAGACATCAAATGCTAATCAACTTAATTTTTATGCTGGTACAACCTGATACTGCTCTCACTGAAGCTGACTACAATTGATTTATTATTATTTGGGTAACAAAGTGTAACATCCAATATTTGTGTAATTTCCAATATTTATTGATGACAATAATATTGGTAAAGGAAGAATGGAAAGGAGGCCTACGTTTGACAATAACAATAGCAATACCACTTATATACCATTTCATAGCGAACCCTTTTAAAGCAATTTACAGAATCAGCATATTGCCCCCAACAATCTGAGTCCTCATTTTACCAAACTCAGAAGGTTGGAAGGCTGAGTTAACCTTGAACCAATGGTGAAATTTAACCACCTTGGGAAAGGTGGTTGGAACAATTTGAATAGATTTGGAGAGGTGGTAGAGACAATTTGAATCAAATGGCCTTGTCCACACCCACCCACCTTCTTCCTTTTAGAGACTCAGTCCCATCAAGCCATGCTCATCAAGCCACACACACAGAGCTGGTAGGGAAATTTTTTGAATTTCACCCCTGCCTTGAACCAATCAGGATCGAACTGTTGTATCATCTGCAAATTTAGCAATAGTATTACTAGCGTGAGTGGGAATGCAGTCATGCACATAAAGAGTATAAAGTAAGGGACTCAACACGCAACGCTTTGATGTACCAGTGTTAAGAATAAGGGCTGAAGAGGTATGATTACCTAATCTGACCCTCTGTGAGTGGCCAGACAGGAAATCCATAATCCAAAAGCAGATTGAATTAGAAAGGCCAAGGTCCAGAAGTTTAGACACTAGTCTATGTGGAAGAATTGTGTTAAACGCAGAACTAAAATCCACAAAAAGCATCCTCACATAGCCCCCCCCCCCCACCAGCCCCGCTGTTCTAGATGGGTCAGAGCAGTGTGAAGAGTGATGGCTATAGTGTCCTCTGTAGATCTATTTTTTTCTGTATGCAAACTGGTGTTTATCAAATGTATGCGGAAGACCAGAAATGATGTGTCAGCAGACCAATTTCTCAAAGCACTTCATGATGATAGGAGTGAGTGCCACTGGTCTGTAATCATTGAGGTTATTGATAGGGAACTTTTTTGGCAGTGAAACAATGGTGGAAGCCTTCAAACAAGATGGAATAGTGGACTGGGATAAAGACCAATTGAAGATCCTGGTAAAGACTCCAGCCAACTGATCAGCACAGTCTTTAAGCACTCGGACAGAGATACTGTCAGGACCAGCAGCCTTTCTAGGGTCCACAGCCCTCACAATGCTCCCCACCTCCTGTTCCTCCACAATGAGGTGTGGGCTACAATTGGCTGGTAGTTGTATTTTATCTGTCTCTGATGTCTCTACTTCAAAGTGAGCAAAGAAATGATTCAGTTCCTCTACCAATGAAGCATCCCCCTCAGCAGGGATGACATTGGTCGGTTGATGGTTTGTAATTTGTTGAATCCCTCACCACACCTGCCTCATGTTATTGCTATAAAAATTATCCTCAATCTTCCTCTTATAATCAGTCTTGGCCTTCCAAATACCTTTCTTCAGATTAGCTCTGGCAACAGTGTATCTTGCCCCATCACTGGACCTAAAGGCCTTGGTCCTGTCATAAGAGGCTGGACTTCCTTGGTCATCCAGATTTCTGATTGGGATAGATCCTAATATGTTTATCCACAGTGATAGTATCTATGCAGTGTTTGATATAGCACAGAACAGTTGCAGTGTGCACCTCTAGGTCAGGGTGGTAAAAGATGTCCAAATTTGTGTTCTCAAAACAATCCTGAAGTTGTTGGGAAGCATTTTCTGGCCAAGATTTCACTGTCTTTATTATAGGCAGAGCCCACCTCCTAAGAGGGATGTAGGCTGGTGCTAACAGCAGTGACATATGGTCTGATTGTCCCAAATGTGGTAATTGTATAACCTTATAGCCATGTTTGATGTTGTTATATACTTTGTCCAATATGTTTGCTCCTCTAGTAGCACACTTAACATGCTGATAGAATTTAGGGAGCACTTCTTTTAAATCAGCTTGATTAAAGTCCCCCGCTATGATATGCACAGCATCAGGATATTTATTCTGCTGATTACTAACAATGTTATACAAGAATCCCAAAGCTATGGTAGTATAGGCATCAGGAGGGACATAGACTGCTGTAATCAAAACCACGCTGAATTCCCGTGGAAGATATATGGGTCTACATTTAAGAGTCATATACTCCAGATCCATGGAGCAGTGGCTGTCTACAGTCTGTGTATTGATACACCAGCTTTTGTTCACATAAAGGCTTAAACCTCCCCCTTTGATCTTGCCAGAATCTCTACTCCTGTCCTGCTGGTAAGCTATGTAGCCTTCCAGCTCAACAGCTGCATCTGGAATGAGTGAGTGAAGCCAAGTTTCTGTGATTAGCAAAACACAGCAGTTCTTAATGAAGAACTTTGCAATCTGTAGCCTTAATTCATCCATTTTGTTAGTCAGAGATCTTGCGTAAGTAAGAAATATACTTGGAATTGAAGGCTTGTGTGGAAACTTACTCAGCCTAAAGAAAACCCCAGCACGGCATCCTCTCTTTTTTTTTCTTCCCTTCTTGTTCTTCTTTCTCCGCCTCTTCCTCCTTCCTACATGGATAGTGATCCATAGCTCCCCC
Source organism: Naja naja (assembly GCA_009733165.1). Taxonomy (NCBI): domain Eukaryota; kingdom Metazoa; phylum Chordata; class Lepidosauria; order Squamata; family Elapidae; genus Naja; species Naja naja. Next base: position 61,539,997 of record CM019150.1, read on the forward strand.
AGGGGCCTAGCTGCCTCCTTCAGTATATTATGAGAATGTATAAAATCGTCCGTAATAGCCTTTTCACATTTCAGTCCAATTTGTAACAAGGCTTGCCGACTATAGATGCTCCTTGCCCCACAGGATTCAATCAAGGAAAGGATCCAAAACACACACAGAATCATACACACCATACACTGAAAGAAGGAGCGGTTAGCCGCAGCATCCATGTGCGCAGCCATCTTGAAAACCATTTATAAATACATGTTCCCAGGTACCTTTTTGCCTTCAACTCTGAAGTGCTGCACAAGATAAGATTTGATTTTTCACAGGCTCATTCCTATAAGCCTCTCCGGGATTTGTTTCATTCTATTTATTCATATGCATGTCGGATGAATGATTATTGTTCAAAATGTAATCTTGTTTGACTAGATAATCTATACACTATTTTCATATATGAGATTTTTCATATATGAGATTTTCATAATAACGGCACTATTTCTCTTTGGTAAACTACAGTCTGATTTTATTAACGTAAAAATATTCTGGCAATTTTTGAGGGTTCTCCATAGCTTGCTGTTGGGGAAGGAAGCATGTATTACAACTACCAATCAAAATATGTTGAAACTACTGGCTTAAGGGAGTTATAACCTATAGTGGCATGATCTACAAGCTCATAGCCATCCCAAAACCTTATAGGCCCAGCTGTTCCAGTTAGATCACATCTGATCTAACTGCAGAATTAGTTTTTTTTTTGTCAAATGGTTATCCTAGAACTGTCGCTCATAATAATAAAATTGATTTATTGCAAAAAATAATTCATTGACACATGTGTGTAGTTTCCTGGTAATAACAGAGAAAGGATTTGCCATTGCCTTTCTCTAGGCTATTTTTTTCAACTTCCCAATATCACCTACAGCAACCCCATCCTTGAATCAAGTCTACTTAACTTCCAGGATCTTATAAAGCAGGGAGAGGGTCTTGCCGAGACAAGATATTAAAATATAACAAAAGCTATTTCAATTCTGTGTTTGATGGTGTTTTGTCGCAGATGTAAGCTGTTCCAAGTAAATCTTGCTTTTGGAATTGATTGATGGCAATTTGGTCAATCCTGATGGTGTGCAAGTGGTGTTCTAGAAGTTTATTATTTATTTGACTTTTATTCCACCTTCATTACTTTATAAATAGCTGAAGGCAGCAAACCTAATACTCCTTCCTGCTTGTATTTGTGAGTGAGTGATTGGCTGAAAGTCATACAGCCACCTTTCATGCCTAAAGTAGGACTAGAACTCACAATCTCTTAGTTTCTAGGCAGCACCTTAACCTTCTAGGTTTCTAGGCATTATACCAAACTGACTATATTATCTTAGATATTTAACCCACTGTTTTATATACAACTCAAAGCAACAAACATACCTAATATTCCTGCTTCCTATTCCTCCATGTCAAAATCTTGCAAGGTGGGTTGGGCTGAAAAACAGTGACTTATGCCCAAAGTCATCCAACTGGTTTTCTTGCCTAATGGAAAGCCTAGAACTCAAAGTCCCCTGGTTTCTAAGCCAGCATCTTAACGCTTATACCATACTGGCTCTTCATATGCTAGGATATTGCTTCCTTAGAAAAATATTCCCTTGCAGCTTGATTCTTGACAGCAGGTCTACCACACAGATGAGCTATGAAGTCATAAGCATGGTCTTGAACCTCAAGCAGCCCTGCACAATTTTTCACCTCTTAGGGAGAACGGTGAGCTGGCTTATTGTTTGCTTCTTGATTGATTTGGCTACATCCCTGCAAACTCCTTGTAAAATGCAGCAAATTTATTAACTTTAGATGTTTACTTAGCGCCCAACATAAGGAGCCAAGCTGGCTCATTAGCCTAATGTACTGGCAAAAGGAATCATGCCAAGATGGTGGGTGGGTATTAGGGTAGAATCAAGGATTCTAAAAGTCTATATCTCCACTCCCTGCAAATTGGTATTAGTATTAAGGCAGTTGGGCTGAATCATTGGATTAACAAGAGAAGTTGGTAAAAGTGCTGAGAAGCCTGGCAACATAGGGAAAGAAAATAATAAATCCACAAGCCCTCCCATACTGCACTGGGGCTCAAATGTGTTTGGGCAGGAATATTAATATAGTCTGCTAAGTGAGCGGAGCCAGTGTGTTCATCCATTTATTTCAAAGCTGCAGGAGAGAAGCTCCAGTGCAAACTGGGACAAGAAATATATAAGGATAGGTGTTTCAGGGGCTTTTCAGTCCAGGACATTTATCTGTTTAAATGTTACAGAAAGCTGAAGCACATTGATTGCATTGTTGACATTAAGGGTAAGTCAGTCAGGCAGCAAATACAAACTGATAAATAAATAAATAAAATTCCTGATGATACCATGATGAGATTACTTTGATGGCAACTTTAAAATGCCACTACTTTGATAACAGAGATATGCTCCCTTTTGCTATCTTTTAGCAGCGGCTGAAGTACCAAATGTGCTAAATGCAACTTTTGAATTTAGAAACCCACAGATTTAGTTCTTAGCATCTCTGTCTTGAAAACTCTTGTTGCTGAAAATCATCTGGACTTTAAAGAGCCACCGTCATGACAGACAGCACCAAATTATGTAAACCAATTATCACATTTTGTATAAAACAGCTGTATGTTTTCATTTTATTGGGTACCAATAAAAACAGCTCTCCTCTCTATGCTTAATGCAAAATAATTCCTGGGGTTCCTGAGGACTTCACTCAAAGGATGGCTTGCCATTGCATCAACCTTGCCTTAATTTTCTCAACACAAACACAGAGAGAGAGAGGAAAAATAAGGATGGCAATAATTTAAATAGATTAGAATAGCAAATGCCATATTTTAGGGATTATACTAATCAGTTCAGAATGTAAAGGTTTCTCATCAGTGTGACACCCGTCTTGGAACAATGTGTGTTTTAAGTCAACTCTAAGGTTACAGAAATGTGCTATTTTTCAAGAATCTCAGATAGTTGATTCTCCAATTTTATAAAAAGGAGTTGAGGATTAAAGATTGATAGTCTTTAAATATAGGAAAGCTGCAGAATGAAAATAAGTCTACCTGTTATTGTTAAGGATTCAGGTTGTAATCTAGACTGTGATTAAATGGTTGGTTCACTATTTTTATGGTGGTTTCATGATGGAGGAAAGACAGAACTAGAAATAACTTACTATTTGATTTTTCTTCCAAATCAAAAATACTCTTCTTTCTCAGCTGTATCTTGTCCCCTTTCACTGGAAATATATGATTGCATGTCTCTAATCCAGAAGCACTGTTAAGAGCTATTATAGGTATAAATTTGAAGAAATATATCATATATCAAGTTGAACTGTGGGAATAAAGACAAAATGTGAAAACTGAACTGGATCAGATGGGAAAACATAATATCTTAAATAGAATGTGTGATTGCAGCTTCCAAGCAGGAAAGTCTAGGAAAGCTGTTAGTACTTCAGCACTATGGAAAACAAATTATTGGACATTGATATTCTATCCATACTTTGAAATTCAAGATTCAAGGTATTAGTGATCACAAAGTCCTACATGGCTTGGATCCGGGGTACTTGCGGGAGCATCTCCCGCCAGTGTCGACTTCCAATCGCCCTGTGCGCTCCCACAGGCAGGGCCTCCTGGGGGTGCTGTCAGCCAGACAGTGTCGGCTGGCAGTGCCCAGGGGTAGGGCCTTCTCTGTGGGAGCACCCACCCTGTGGAATCGACTCCCCTTGGAGCTCCGGTTGGCCCCAGACCTCCGTTCCTTTCACCGTGACCTAAAGACTTGGTTGTTTCAACAGACCGGCCTGGACTGAAGGGTAAGGGGTGGGGTTTTATCTATTTTAAGTTTTAATTGGGTTTTAACTTTTATTGGGCTTAATTTAATTGCTTTAATTGTATTTTAATATTTGTACTTTCATCTTTTATTGTAAGCCACCCTGAGTCCCTAGGGAGAGAGGGAGGCCTGTAAGTCTAATAATAATAATAATAATAATAATAATAATAATAATAATAATAATAATAATAAATCTCATATTTGTTTTAATTATTCAAATGATTAGCTCAAGCATCCCTTTATTTAGGTTGGATTTACATGACAGCATCCAACCATATTTTACCTTATCATTTCGTGCCAACCAAACCCAAGAGATTAATTTGAGTCCACTGAGTAGACTATAGTTCATTTACTGTGTCATGCATAGGGATTTAGGAGCTAGGAAGCAAATATTTTTCAGTGGTGTAGTTATTTAATTTTTAATTTTACTAATTAAGATTTATTGAACCAAAAACCTTGCACACCATTTTCTGATCTGATCTGGGCAGGTGTACCAGATATATTAATATAGCTGTTGCAGTATGTGGTTTCTGTTTGTGTTTTTGTTTTTATATTGAACAAAGATAACTTCAGAGATTTTTTTTCTAATCTAGGTTGTAATTTTAATTTTTGTATGATCCTGGAATAAATAGTAGAAAGTTCCTTGCATATTCATTTCCTCTGAATACCATATGCACATTAACATGGCACCAGATGTATTGAACTTTTCTCCAATTATTTTACCTAGCGAAGGATATAGGAAGCCCAGGCAAGATCATGGTTATTTCATTTGTTAGATTTATATCCTTCAGGAAGTTAAAATGGCTTATATAGCACTCTCTCCTCTAATGTTTTCCATAGTTTTACGAGATAGGTTGAATTGAAAAAAAGCTTCTTGCCCAATCATCCAGACCCAGTGACCTTTCATATCTAATCATAGACTTGAATTTAGTCTCTCTGGTCTTATGTCCATCAATTTAGCCTCTGCACCAATCTGGTTCTTTAAAAGAATCCAATCTGGAACTTTGCTAGTAGTTATATTAGAACATTTTGGTTCCCCCCCTTACTTTCCTAAAAGAAGAAACAAGGGCAGAGATGGCTTCTTTTCTCTTCCTTCTAAAATCTTAATTCTTCTCAATTCCAGGTTGGAAGATCCAAAGTCTTTACTGTTATTTCACCAAATAGCCCCAAGCTTTCTACTGGTTTGTCAATACCACTTTCAAGCTAAAATATGACAGCTGGAACAAGTTAGTAGGATGCATTACCAGCATAAAAAGAATAGTGATGAATGCCAATGTAAGTTGTCATGGGCCAAAACACTACAACTTTTTTGAGCCAGAAAGTAACTATAACAGATGAACCAGGCTACCAAGATTGGTACACACTGTAAAAGAGAAAATTAATCACTATTTCAGGTGAAATATTAATTCAGTATGTTTCTACCTATATATGAAAGATCACTGATTTCAAAATACCAAGCTAAATCTCCTTCTATTTTTAATTTGGCAATATTATTGTAGCTTTAGCTACTTTGTTTCTCAGTCCTGAAATATGGGCCTGTGATTTGCCATCACTAACTGAACGCCTAAAGAGTGCTTCAGTAGATGTTCATTTTTGGAAGGTTTATTCTGGCTTTGTGAAAAAAAGAGAATTCTTTCCTTTTAATTACTAGGCTGAGGAGTTGGGGCTATTTTGAAATAAATAAAATACGTTTTTCCCTGAAGCTAAACTCATCCTGGATTGCTTTTTGATATGCTGCAAAGTCCTATAGTATCATGTAGGGTTGTTGAGATATTAGTTATTATTGTTTATTTATTTACTTATTTGTCAATCATTTACAAGAAAATAAGTATCAATATAAACATGAGTAAGAATACAGGAAATAGGTACGAATAAATGGGGACAATAGGACAGGGACAGTAGGCACGATGGTGCACTTATGCACGCACCTTACAGTCCTCTTAGGAATGGGGTGAGGTCAATAGTGGATAGTTTAAGGTTAAAGGAGTGGGGGTTAGAGGATGTGTGAAGGTACTTTCTGCAAACGAGTTTGAAATGGTTTACACTGAGTTTGTATCTGTTGTGTGCTCTTGTATTGTTGTGGTTGAAGCTGAAGTTGTCATTGACTGGTAGGACATTGTAGCAGAAAGTTTTGTGTGCTACGCTTAAGTCTAACCGTAGGCGGAGTAGTTCAAGGTTGTCCAAGCCCAAAATCTCAAGCCTGGTGATATAGGGTATTCTGTTACGAGCAGAGGAGTGTAGTACTCTTCTTGTGAAATACTTCTGGACTCGCTCAATTGTATTAATGTTTAATATACAGTGTGGATTCCAGACTGAAGAGCTGTATTCGAGTATTGGTCTGGCAAAAGTTTTGTATGCTCTAGTTAGCAATTTGATATTTCCAGAGGAGAAGCTTCCTAAGATTAGATTTACAACTCTTAATGTTTTTCTGGCAATGCTGTTACAGTGAACTCTGGCGCTTAGATCATTTGATATGAGAACTCCAAGGTCCTTGACAGAGTGAGGATCATCAACGAGGTCATATCTGCCTAGTTTGTATTTGGTGTCCTGATTTTTTTTACCAATGTGTAGGACAGATGATTTGTTGGTCGAGATTTGGAGTTGCCAATTGTTTGACCATTCAGACACATAATCAAGATCAAAAGGACAGTAGCATTGTCGGTGGTGTTGAATAGTTTTATGTCATTCGCAAAGAGGATGAAGTAGCTCATAAAGTGATTGCAAAGGTCATTTATAGAGAGTATAAAGAATGTGGGTCCTAGAATGCTGCCTTGGGGGACACCGCTGTTAACTGGAGCAGGGTTTGATATAGCGCTCCCTATTTTTACTATTTGTTGCCTGTTTGACAGGAACGAAGTAATCCATTTATGAAGGGATCAGGAAATGACGTAAGAGTTTAGTTTAACAGTAGTTTTTTCATGTACCACTGAATCAAAGGCTTTGCAGAAGTCTATGTAAATTGCGTCTATAGCTTTACGCTGGTCAAGTAGAGTAGTCCATATGTTTTTGCAGTGCAGGAATTGAAGATTGCAGGACAATTTTTTCCTGAAACCAAATTGTTTTTGGAGAGTAGGTTGTTTGACTCTGAGTGGAGGGTGATGAATTGGTTAATGACTGATTTATTTATTTATTTATTTATTTAGACTTGTATGCCGCCCCATCTCCGAGGACTCGGGGCGGCTCACAACTAAATTCAATCCACAATAAATTAATTTAAAACAATATTAAACAATCACAAGTCTAATTTAAATTAAAACCCCAATATACCAATTAAAATTTGACCCCCCCAGGAGATCAGCACAGCCCAGCCCATTCAAATAACCAAGTTTTCAGGTCATGGCGGAGGGTGCGAAGGTCAGGGCCCAGGTGGAGCCCCAGGGGTAGTTGATTCCATAGGGTGGGAACCGCCACAGAGTAGGCCTGTCCCCGGGGCCATGACTTTGCACGTGACACAACACAGTGAGATTGGTCTGTAGTTTTCAACCAGGCTGGGTCACCTTTTTTGAAGATAGGGATGACCATAGCTAAGGACCATAGGTTTGGTAAGGAGCTGGTTCTGAATGATATCTCACAAAGTTTAGGGGTTCTGCTATGGCAGAGGACAGCTTTTTTAAGAAGTATGCACATAATCCATCATGGCCAATAGATAGGGATGGTTTTAGGTTACGTAGTGCCTTTTCTATGTTATCTTCTGTAAAGTCAATATGTAGTAGGTCATTACAGTTAGCTGTGGTATGACTAGGAAATGTGGGGCATGAGCCATTGGTGTTTACAAAGACTGAACTGAAGAATGTGTTGAAGAGATTGGCCTTAACGGCTTCATCATCACTGCAGTCTTTCCCATTTGGTCCTTTTAAGGGTGGGATGGTTCTTGAGTCTTTAAGTTTGGTGTTTACAAAATTGTAGAAGGCACAGTAGATTTTGTACATAGTAGGTTTTCCTCTTGCTTGCAGTGGTAATTGGTGCATTCTGCCTTTATCTGTCAGCATAAGGTGTTGTATCGGCTTTTAAAGTTTGCTACGTAGCTAGTTTTGTTTTTACACCATAGTGATCTTTTTTTTGATTGAAGTTTCCTTATTGTTATGGGTAATTTTTTGAGGGTTACTAATGGTACATATAGTTTAATGACTCTTTCAAGTTCAAACAAGAATACATTATAATGGTCTTCTGTAGTATTACAGCTAGAGAACAGAATGTGCAAAGAGCAACTAAGATAATTAAAGGCCTGGAGACAAAACACATATGAAGAATGGTTGCAGGAATTGGGTATGGCCAGACTAGAGAAAAGAAGGATCAGAGATGACATGATAGCAGTATTCCAGTATTTGAGGGCTACCAAAAAGAAGAGGGGGGTCAACTTGTTTTCCAAAGCACCAGAAGGCAAGACAAGAAACAATGGATGGAAACTAAGCAGGGATAGAAGCAACATGGAATTAAGGAAAAACTTTCTAACAGCGAGGACAATTAATCAGTGGAACAGCTTGCCTTCGGAAGTTATGGGTGTCTCATCACTGGAGGTTTTCAAGAAAAGACTGGACAGCCACCTATCTGAAATTATATAGGGTCTCCTACTTGAACAGGGGGCTGGAATAGAAGATCTCCAAGGTCCCTTCAAGCTCTATTCTGATTTAAAGGGGTTGAATTCTCGAAATACAGGGGGGGAAAGCTCGCCAGATGTATATCAATACCAGAACGGTAAGAGAAGCAGAAGGGTTCGGGGTCTCCCACAAATCTTTCCCTGCTCGATGAGCGATACTCCTGTGAGCGGGAATCCCGGGTCTCTCAAAGAGTCCGGACTCCCGCCAGCCTCGGAAATGCTCCACCATCTTCCATCACGTGACTCCTCGGAGAAGCGCCTCAGCCCCCACCCCCACCCCCAGTCGGATGAACTAAATGGGGCTGATGAAAAGAGCAGGCTCTCTAGAACGGCTGGCAGGGGCTGGCAGGGGCGGTGCTGAGCGGGCAAAGAGGCGGAGCTGCCGGCGCGCCCAAGCAGGCCTGAGTCCCGCAACTCGTCTGGCCATCAGTCAGTCTCCCGCCTTAGCTCCGCTTGTGCTGCCCGCGATGGCGCGCAGGGGTCGCCCTTACTGGTGGCCGAGAAACCGCTCGGCGTGAGGCCGGGCCGGGCTGGGCTGGGGCCGGGGAGGAATCGCCGCGCCGTCCCCTGAGCCGCCCGGCCCGGGCGCCGAGAGACAGCCGGCATCAAAGAGCGTACAGCACGGCCCGGAACGAGCAAGCGGTGAGCGGGAGCGAACGGCGCCAGGGAAGAACCCGAGTCCCCGCGCTGTTTGAAGGGGAATAGGGAAAATCCAGGGGAGAACCCGCGGCGGGAGGAGGAGGAGGAGTGGGGCGGAGACCTTGCCCTTTTCTTTCCGGTCCGGCACCCTTCTTTTGTTGTCGTCGAGCCGGGGGATTGGGTGTGTTCCTTCTACCATGTCTGTCTCTCGCCCCCCCCCCCAACAATCGAACGGTTGCACGGATGCCTCTTTGCCATTCGGAAGCGCATCCCAGGCTGGCACATCATCTGTGCCCGGACGGTGTTTTTTTAATAGGCTGTCTTGTGATTCTCAGTTGAGTGAAGCGGCCGCTGTGTGAGGACTTGGGTTTTTTTTATGCGTAGGTGTCTTGTAGGGCGTAGGTGGGTGCAAGTTCTTGACTTCGTGTAATGTAGATGAAAGGAGCTGGGGTACCTACCTTTGCTCAGAGGTGTGTTTACAGGCAGATAACGTGCGGGCGCTTGGGAAGGAGTGTAAAAAGGTGTGCTTGCATCTGTAAGTGCGTATCTCTAGGATGCTCAGAGTTGAGCCCCTCCCCCAACCAGCCTCGTTTCCCCCCCACCCTCCCCCAAGATGGCTTCTGCACAAGCCCCCAAGTTGATTCTTGTAATGAAGGATGGTTGGAGTTGTGTTTGGTCTGTCCCTGGATGGGCTTTGGTACTCATAAGGCAAGCATCTTTCCTTCCCTCTTTCCTCTCTGACAGGATTCCTTTTATGGTCCTTTTCCTTATGGGTACCTAATAGCCAGCTTTCCCACTGATTTTGCCACTGATTTCCTGGATAAACAAACTAGCTTGGCTGTTTAAAAGAGAAAAAAAAGACAAAGATCAGAGGCTTTTGCTAGTGAAGATAAGAAAGGGAGGGGGAAATCACACAGCATGGCTCTGTTTGCCAGGTTGCCTATTGTATATAGAGTGGCCTTGCTGTTGGAATTTGAATCAATGTACTTTAAGCACTTGGCTGGTAGCAGTTTTATCTTTCTCCCACGTGATTCTGGGTTTCTCCGAAGCCAAATTATTTTGCACCCTTCAAGAGCTTATGTGGAAAAAGGGTTACAGGATTGGAGCGCCAAGTCTGAACAGATTTCCTTAAGAGTGCTGTATTCTTCGCCTAGAAAAGTAGATGTTTGAAAATCAGAGAGCTCTGCACTAACTTGTGACTTCTTACATCTTCATGTATATAGTGGGTTATTTTCCTACTTTTATTTTCCTACTTTTACAAGTATCTGCTTTCAAAAGGTACCATTCCCAACTTGGTAAATTGAAGCACATACGTCAAGTCAGTTTTCAAGCAACATCATTGACTCATAACGGGTTTTGGCTTTATAGTTAACCTGCATATTTCTGTATGTCATCTAGTTATTGGAGCCTTTCTTCTGTTGATCACTGTACAGAAGAGAAAGCTTGAGTTTCCAGCTAAATTATTCAGAACCCAGGAGCAGCCAAGTAACAGTGCAATTCCATTAGTGGATTGTTAATGATGCAAGGGGAAAAAATCCCCTTCAAAGACAGTGTCCTGTGTTTTTCACAACTTTCCTTTGATTCATTTTAATATTGAAACATATAATTACATAATTAATTAGGAAAATAAAAATGGAGGAGGAAACATCTTGATGCATTTTTATTTACTATTTCAACTAATTTAAGAGGGTTTCCATCTAATAGTGGAGGTTAAAGTGGCCCTGCTTGTATAAATAGCTTCCTCAAGGTTGCTGTTTTTTTGTAAAATTTACCTGTTTGGACGTGTCATTTAGTGGCTGAGAAACCAGTGTATTCCTCTAGAAGGGAGAAAGTGCAAACGGGCAAACTGAAAAGCAACTACTTTTGAGCTTGCAGTTTTCAGTCTGCATTGTGGTTAAGCATTAGTCCAATAGCTTATAGTAGCTGCTTGGTCATGATGCTGATATGATGGTCTCAGTGGCCTGCTTCTTCTTAGAGTGCAGCCCTTTGCACATGTAGTGCAAGAGAGTGGTTGAATTGATGGACATTAAGGCAACTGCATCTAATATTAAAAAGCTGAAAACGTACAGAAGGTTCTTATTGCCCCCCCTCCTCCATTGTATCAAAATATGGTTGCCTTTTGTTCTTGAACAGTTCTTAGTAGAGTGAAATATACTGGTAGATAACACAGTTGACTGGTTATTGATGCCAACTTCACCACCCCTTAAAGTCGATACACTCCTCTTCTTCCTTGGGTGTGTTTCATTAATTCTGTATCTGAAAGAAATCTGCCACTGGAAGTGATGTTAGGAAGGTGCTTGTGATACCAAAGGTATAAGACACATTTCTGTCAGTCCTTTTGTTGTAATAATATCCATGTAAATGGCCATTTTCTTAGTATGAATGTGATCGCTGGAACTTTTTTTAAGGCTCACAGAAATCACTGCCAAAAACATTTGTAAAAATGCTGAGAATTAATGAGGAATTAATCTCACTCTTTTTCAGCAGGAAAACAAATGAAAAAGCTGTCTAATATTAGTCAGGAATATTTTAAAAATACTGCAAAAGGGGAAGTGGAATGGTGGTAATTAAGTATACTGCACAGGAACCTGCTTGATTGATTAATTAAATGCTTTGAAATTAACCAATCTTTGCCTAACTAAGGGTTATTTATTTATTTATTCTGTTATAAGCCACTTCAGTAAGGTACTTCATCTGTATATAAAAGCCACAGTCAATGCAATAGTAACAAGAAGTTCAATTGCAGAAATACAATATATAATTATATTAAAACATTTAATATAATACCAGTATTTCTGGCCCAGAAGCTCTACGGGACTCAAATCCCAAAGGCCTGCCAGAACAGTGAGATTTTTATAAGCTTCTAGAAAGCCAAGACTGTGAGAGCTACCTTGTTCTAGATAAAGAAACCCCTCACAAAGAATCCCTGCCTTCAGTTTCCTCCATTTGCATCCCTTAACACTGGGTTCCTTCGGCAGCCATTCTGTGGCTTCAGATTGGCTAGGCAAAAATCTATACACAATAGTAGTCTTGAAGATATTTAGGCCAAGGGTGAATTTTTATAACTGGATGTATGATACATACTGATGATACCTTGTCCTGAATTGGGAAGTGACCTTCCCTAATGTTTCATGTACGTGTTCAACAGGATGGGGAAGAGGACCAAGCCTTGAGTAGCACCCAGGGACCTAGTTTCCCCCACTTCTTTGAATATTGGTCAATTGGAACCTACTCAGGAAGGATGGAACACTTTTAGGATAATGCCTCCAATTCCCAATACCTGTAGATGGTCCAGAAGAATACTTTGATTAAGAGTGTCAGCAGCTAATGAAACCAAGATAAGGATGCTTGCATTCTCACCATCCATGCTTCACCAGGGCATAAGTCAAAAACGAGGGAGACCAATGTGATTTGAGTCACATACTATTAGCCCCACTAGATGGATCAGACTAGGAAAGCAACTCAAGAAAGTTAAAACTACTTTGATTGAGATTGGCTTTATAACAGAATCTTGCAGATCTGATAGTCCTCCTCCTCCTCATAGCTCATTTCATTAGTGAGACATTTGCCTGAACATTTTCCAAATGTTATCTAGCTATTTTGGACTTAAATATTATTCAACCCAATTTTCCTAGGTGATAGCTGCTGCATATCCCCATTAAGGTCACTTTCCTTACTCTCTACACATGTGTAAGTCAGAAGTCACATGCTCATAACTTCTCAAATAACATTGCAAGGTATTGTCTCTTCCATCTCTTTCAGTCCTTTCAACCAATGTGCAACAGATACTATATGAATAATTTTATCCATGAAGATCACAACTTGCACTGATTTGGTTCTAAACAATTTCTTTCAAGAAAGAAATTTCAATTTCTTTCAAGAAAGAAATGGGTCATTTTAAACTGTACAGCTTGGTGATGTTCTTCTACACATGCAGTAAATGTGGAGAAGTAATTCCTTCTTGATCTCATGCCCGTGTCCAGTCTTATTTGCTTCTCATCTTCCCCAAGTTTTGCTCTAGAACTCTCTTCATCCACCTCCTTTTCTAGAGCTCCTTAGAAAACCACTGAGAGGGCCCTGAGGAGCAATACTATTTAGAGCAATGGCTGTTTCTGGGTTCTATAGACCACGTGGGCATTCAGTAGAACAGCCCCTTTCTCAGGTTGCTTGGAAATTGCTCCATTCTATCACAAACTTAAATATTCCACCTTGGGCCATGGAGAGCCTTTCTTCAATTGCACAGCTTCTCTAATAGCCTGCATGGCTGACCATCCTATTTGGCACAATTTTTCCACCCTCTTGTATTTTCTGAAGATGAATAGATCTGCAAAACTCTAGCATCAGTGAAGAGGATTTTTATATCTAAACTATTAGACAGATCAATGGTAATAATTGCTGTCAATTTAGATTCTGTGCAGTAATAATATATAATCTGACGCCAAACAACCAGATTCATCTCAACTCGGCCATATCTCTCATCTTCACCTTCATTTTAAATGCATATTTTAAAAGCCACATTTTGAAAAGCTTTCTGAATGCTAAGAGCAAGGCTGATGTTCTTGTATTTGGTGGGAGGATATTATTATTATCATGAATTAATTATGACATTCCTTCATCAGGGTGAGCTCCACATCACAGCTGCTGCAGTGCTGTCTCTTGGTCCCCTTTTGCTTCTTTCTCAGCCAGTCTTGGCACATTGTTGACAGGATCCCCAACAGCTGGGCTCTCTTCTCACCTCCACTCATGGTATCCAGAAAAAAAAAATCTTCTGTTCTGAATCTGATCAATTTGTCCACTTCATCTTTCTCTTCTTTGTTTTATCTCTCACTTTTCTTCAGTCAGCCCATTAACTGCTGTGCATTGCTTTTAACAATAACATGTTGTTTCTTTGCTTTCTTGTCCTATGGGATTCCGACTTAGCCTTTTAATTGTATTCCTTTATTTTTCTCTACACTTGATTGTCTTTTTCCTGTTAGAAGTTGGCTTCCAACCACTTTGAGAATCTTATTTCCTTTGAAGGTGAAAATCCTGGTGCTAATAAGTCCTCAACCAGATGGTCCTCCTGCTCAGTTGTAGGAGATGTTTTCTGCTCTTATTCTCATGGAATATACTAAAAAAAAGGGGAAATAGTGTTATAGGGTTTTTAACACTGAAGGTTAAGCATTTGCTTGGCACACAAGGCAGCCATTTGGTTTAACTTAACTGTATGCTTAGCTTGAAATTAGACGCTGTTTTATTTTGCCTTAAGTGGTTTCAAATCAGTATCAGTGAGTTTATACTTTTTCACTAGAATTGTAAATCCAGTGAAACTTCACTAGAATTTTGTTATTGAATGCACTTGACTGTTATGGGGACTTCTTTCTTAATCTCAGAATAAGCAGACCTGCTTCATGCCTCCTACTATAATCAGAAGTCAAAGAGGGACAAAGAAGTGTATTATTTAGAGAGGGATACTTGACCCACATTGCAAGTCATAATCCTGAACCAAACCTCCTACCCAGTATTTAGTCATTTTTAAATTAGATTTGTACATAAAAACTCCATCAAATAAACCAAATAAGAATTGAAAATTGAGCAACAATAACAACCAATACAATATACATAGAAGCATCCAACTTGTTGCTGAAAAATGGAGCCTGTATCATGTTCCTGCTCTCTGCTTTTTTTTACTATTATCTTGCAAACTAAATGAAAGAGAAAGGAGAATGTAATAATAAGATAAGAGATAATTTTGGCTAGTGGCTAGAAAACAGGAGACCGTGAGTTCTAGTCCTGTCTTAGCTATGAAATTCAGCTGGGCGACAGAATACAAATATACAGTATATATTTATTCGGACATGTTCAATTGTGCCTCGGTTTCAGCTTATCCTTTTCTTTTCTCTTTCTCTGACTTTGCAGCTCAGACATTGAAATCTAGGCAATGAGAATGGAACAGCTCCTCTTAAATAAGCCTCCTGTTGCAAATTGTTTCCTTTCAAATTCAAATGCTATAGATACTGTTGTTGTTGAAAGATATAGATAGGGTTGACTGCTCTGGGTTGCCTTCTATGCATTTTTGTGTGATTCAGACCTTTGAAAACGCAAAGGGCCACAAAAAATAAAAGGGTTAGGAGGGCTTATTATGGGAGCTATGAAGTGGTAGGAACTGAATGTAACTTATATCTCAATTGTCACTGGGGAGGCAGGGAAATTCTACTTCCTGAGAAAGAGCCACAATGCCCATATTTCTGTATTTCTTCAAGAGATTCTGAAGCTTGTCCTTTTCAGTGCTCAAAATAGCCCTCTCCTTCTTGCTATTAAGGAGAGAATAATTGAGATACTAATTGTAATAAGTGGGAAACTTACCATGTATTTTGCTAATGACTCCTTGGCTATGTCTTCTAGCTAAAAGCCAATCTTACTGCCTTTTATTTTTGCATTGTCAGCTGGGCTTGTTTCTGCCCAACTGCCCATATTGCCTATCGAGGGAGATGTCTAGTAAATTGGAAGAGCTTGTCTGGGTAGATTAGAACCAAGAGGCATAGCATAAGCACGCATAGTCATTCTGCAAGGCACGAGTGGGTCTACTAGCTTTTAGATAAAAATGCATTCAAAATGGCTGGGCGAGAGGCAGTGTCTGCTTAATTTAATCAAACATTAAAAAAAGGAAGTTTTAGGTATCCTTCCTCACTTCTTCATCTCTTCCCCAACAGGCTTGGTGTTTGGACCCGAGTTGCCAATGCTGTGCTCTCCTGATGCTGAACAGCCTGTGTCCAGAAGATGAGCAGATTGTTGGTGGGAGTGACCCTCGAGAGGATTTGCAAAGCTGTACTTCTCCTATGTCTACTGCACTTCCTTATCATCATGATTCTCTATTTTGATGTCTATGCCCAGCGCTTGGACTTTTTCAGCCGCTTCAACGTACGCAACTCTTCCCGCTCTCTGCCCTATGCCAACATCTCTCGGCCTAATGGTACTGCTGGGCCTCTGGGCTCTGAGCTCCTGGCTCCAAGCGTCAAGCCTGTTGGGAGCAACAACACCGTCACTGAGAAGCCCTTACCACCCTGCCCAGAGATGCCGCCTGGTCTTGGTGAGATTACAAATGAACCCTGCCTGGGTTGTATCTTGTCTTGAATGAAAGCCTGCAGGGAGGATCCAGCATTATATCGTTGAGCATATCATTGTTCTGCTTACCCCTGTTTTTCTTGCATTTCAGCATCCCTTTTTGCTGAAAAGTGATATTTGACTTCAGACGCAGGAAGGGAACTATAAGATAGAAACTGCACAGTGTTGCAAATGGCATTGGATAAATAATCCAATCCTGTCATTAGGATGCAATGGAAAATATGTGAGTTAAACCAAGAAGTGGTGACATAATGATTTTATTTTTACCTTGGACACCCTTTTGTTCCCCATTTTAGCATAGCTCTAAATTCTTGTCGGCCTACATTTCCTGGCTGTCCCCCTTCCATAAAATTGTATTCACTTTAATCTTTGCCGAAGTATATTAAAAATGCACAAGGCAGTGGTAAAACTGAATTCATTTCATCAGAGTTGTCTTTTAAATGTTTTTTGCTCTTGAATGTAATCTTTCTCATTGCAGGGTTTGCGATATTCTCCCATCCTTGTAGGAACTCAAAGCAGACAGCAAGTACAGAGTTATCTTAGTCAGTGGATCTTTTCTTTGAAGTGCTTGCCATATTTTCAGATAGGACTCAAAGTCATCCTAATAAGTCAGACTAATAAAATTCAGTAGACCAGATGTAACTCTGATGATAAAATTGAGGTGTTTTCTAGTGCGTGCTGTAAGGATCTTTGTGTACGGATTGCAAATAATTAAGGAAATGTTTTAGCTTCTGTGCAGATTGCAAAAGTACTGTAATAGTGTCTGCTGATCCTTTGCTTAAAAGTAAATTATCTTTTTAGTTTGGGAGGCCACAGCATTTCACTTTTCAGCTGCAGACAGTAGCCAGTACTTGTACTTATCACCTTCAGCTGCTAAATGGGTGTGCCTTTATCAAATTGATATTGTTGTTCTAGAACAGGGCTGTCAAGTACCTAGCCAGTGGGCCAGATGCGCCATGTGCTGGCCACGCCCACCCCCAATTTACTGAAGGGGAAAAAGTTACAATATCTCACATGACGATGTATCATTGCAAATTTGACACCCCTGCTCTAAAATGAGATTACCATCCATCTGTAATCTCAAATTAGTTAACTCAACCTTCTCTCAAGGATAACAGAACCATCCAGGGGTTTATTCAGAAAAGATGCTAAACTAGAATTTGTTAGAATTCTAGCATAATGGAGAAGGAACAGTATGACAGTTTCCACTACTCTGATCACCACAGCTGGATTCTCATGGGAGAAGATAAGGAAAAAACATTTTTCTTCACATTATCTAGATCAGTGGTCACCAACCAGTAGGCCGGGGACCACTGGTGGTCCACAAGAAAATTTTGGTGGTCCACAGAGAAATGTCACCCCCAAAGCAGCCCCCCAAAGCACCGTCCCAAAGCAATTAATCTAGGCTGTGCGGGAACACAAGGCTGCACCTCCCACATGGCCCGCCGGAACACAAGGCTTGCGTCGCATGCATTGTGAACAACACAAGGTAGTGAGAGGAGGGGGGAAAGGGTGGAGGGGGGAATTTGTCCCATGCGCCCCACACGCCTCGCCTGGCCACCAGGCTGCTTCTTTCTGCTTCTTTCTTCTGCTTTTGGTTGCACACAAAGAAAGCAGCAAAAGTCTTTCTTTCTCTCCCCCAAACTCCACCAGAAATGATCCTTTGGGACCCTGTAAGGCATCCTGCTCCAAGAGGCTGCCCCAGCAAAGACTCATTTCTGGCGGAGTTTGGGGGAGAGAAAGAAAGACTTCTGCTGCTTCTGCTGCTTTCCTTGCATGAAGCCAAAAGTCTCTCTCTCTCTCTCCCCCTCCCTGAGAATGGAACTGGAGACGGTATTCTGCGATCCCCAATAAAGAATGATTAATTGGTAGGAAAACGTGGTGGGGAATTTTCCTGCAGAGTTTTTTTGGTATTTTCCCAGGGTCTCTGGTCTGGGGGATTTAAAATTATGAGTTTGGTGATCCCTGAGATCCAAAAGGTTGGCGACCCCTGATGTAGATGGAAGCGATTGTACTTGTTCACGCCTATTGCTGCTTTCAGTAATAATCCCGCCCAATTCACAGGGCAGCTGTGAGTCATTGCTTAATGAAACAAGTTATGAAATTCATGTAGTTACTTACCAAGCACATCTAAATTATATTAAAGTAACCAAAATATCTTTGCAATCCCCAAGGGCATGTCACAAGTTTTGAGCACCCCTAATGTTTGGAAATTGAAAGTTGAAAAATTTGGCACGCCCTATTTTGGGCAGCTTGCAGTTGGGTCACCTAGATAAAAGTATAGCTACCAAGACATATTTGGGCAAGTAGGTTAATTGTGTCTTGACGGTTTGATGCCCCAATTATACATAAGGGAAATTTGCAGAATGTATATGCGCATCAAGTACCGTAGCATTGTATGCATCGTGACATCATCACACAAATGTACACAATTTGAATTAGACATGACTGATGCAAATTCCGGAGTCAGTGTCATTTGTGTGTGTTTAAATGATGGCGCATATTATATCAGTGGCTTGAACTACATGCCTTTATATGTTTGGATTTTACGTTCCTTTGCTGAGCTTTTTTAGGACAGTAGTCTCTCCTCTGGGTCAATGGCAGGTTCATATTGGGAAGGGTATGCTCTTGTTCTGGAGTTGTCTAACGGAGGCATTTCTAACAGAATCCCTTTTTCTTCTTCTCTTCAGTGGGCCGACTCCTTATTGAATTTAGCTCTCCCATGAGCGTGGAGAGAGTACAGCGGGAGAACCCAGATGTTCAGGAGGGTGGCAAGTATTCACCTCTGGACTGTGTGCCTCGACAGAAAGTGGCCATCCTCATACCTTTCCGCCACCGCGAACATCACCTCAAATACTGGCTCCATTACCTGCATCCAATCCTACGACGGCAGAAGGTGTCCTATGGAATCTACATTATTAATCAGGTAAATGTAAGGTAAAATATAGCCCTGTTGCAGCAGTCTGAGGGGATAAGTGAGACAGTTAGAATAGAGTGGTGTTATATGAGGAAAAGTTGACCGTGATGTAAATAGCCTTTCTATCTTAACCAGCAACAGAGCAGGACTTGCTGGTCTCTGGCGGTTTGCAGCCTTGGAATGGTATGTGAGTCTGACCTTAGGAGGCAGGGCAATGAGATACAGCCAAGGGAATGGTCAGATAAAAGGAAGCTTAGCTTGCAGCAGGAATAGGGGCAGGGCAAGGGGTTCAAAAGAGACCCTCCTTAGTTTTTTTGGGCTGTAAAATGAATGTGCAAGAAAAGTACTTTCAGACTTGAACCTTTTTGTTAATGTAACCTTGTGATAAAGTGGAATTAGTTTATCTGACTGTGTTTCCTGTCTAGTAAGGCTAATAGTCTTGACTTAATTTCTCTCTCTCTCTCTCTCACACACACACACGTTATTAGACCTCTGGAAAGAGTCATTTACCCTGGCAGTTTCCTCAATTTATGGAGGAGCTGAGAGAGAGGGAACTTCCAAAAATGAATGTCAAAAAGAAGAAGGGCTAGTTGTGGTTATTTCTGGCCTTCACTGATATGTGGCTTCAAGGAGTGGGGCTAGAAAGATTTTCCCAGTGATGAAGTAACAGCTTCCAACATACTGAGAAAGCCATAGTATTACACTATGGATTAGGGACAGTCATGGTGTTTTAGGTATAGTCAAGTATGGAAAGCCAGGTTAAAGCTATGACGAGTGGTGAGGATTTAGAATCATACACAGAAATTCAATAATTGTCAATTTCTTTACAATGCAGAAAATAATTAAGTTCAGGCCAAAAATATAATGTAACGATATGTCGCTTGGAGTTACCCTGTCATTCATGATGTTTCCAAACAGTTTGGTGAAGACACGTTTAACCGAGCCAAATTGTTGAATGTGGGCTTCCTGGAAGCCTTAAGAGATAATGAGAGCTATGACTGCTTCATATTCAGTGATGTTGATCTTGTGCCCATGGATGACCGCAATCTTTATCGCTGTTATGACCAGCCTCGGCACTTTGCTGTTGCCATGGATAAGTTTGGTTTCCGGTGAGTAAATGGATTGGGAATTTCCTTGCCAAATGGACTCAAACTTTGATTTGGATTGGAATTTCACTATGCTATTGGCACAGTATAGTATAAGATATCGATAACTTCCCATCTGTTTCTTAATACATTTTAAAACCAGCTCTTTGGGATTTCATTCAGATGAAATTCTTAACTGGAACTCACAGGTATGTGTAGTTCTTTGCACTCGGGTTATTCCTGAGATACCAGAGGCTCTTTGAAATTTTTAGACTCAAGAATAATGGAAGAAGCAGAATCTGGATTTGTTTTTGATTAATAAATGCACCTACCTAAGATATAACTTACATTCACACTGCACGCTTAACCATACCTAAATCTGTTCCTTTATGAAAATTCTGTTATCCGGCATGGATACTTGCAAAATCTATATACTAGAGAGGTAAAAACTTAGGCTGGAATGCCTTGTGAATATGTCATATTGTAAGCCTTATTATCAGTGTTTCCAAAAACGCTGAAAATAAGCAAGAAAAAAGGATATGATCCTGGATTTATCAGACAGAATCTGGAGAGTCCAATGATGAGAAATGGGACAGGATTTAGAGAGAACATGCTATTGTGGGAACAATACGTGACATAGATCGTGTCACACATATGGTTTAGAAATCGGGGCTTAATCTACAACAGGCCTTCTAGATCTATGTTTCTGAACTTGTTTCTAGTTCAATTGATCCTCATCTCTCTTGCTTGTCCCCTACAGGTTACCCTACTCTGGCTACTTTGGAGGAGTCTCTGGCCTAAGCAAGACACAGTTTCTGAAGATTAATGGCTTCCCTAATGAGTACTGGGGCTGGGGTGGAGAAGATGATGACATATTTAACAGGTATGTGAGAGATTTCTGTTGGGCTAAGCCCATCCAGTACATTATACTTGTTCTCTGTGGGTTGGTGGCATGAACTGTGTAATCCATTTTTCCATATAGTGTCCACAGCAGTGGTCTCCAACCTTTCTGGCATGGACTGGCAGAGGTGGTGGCAGGATGAAGGGGAAGAGGGGGATGGTTTTCTGCGTGCGCTGCTTTTACCTCATGCAGCTTCATGCATGCGCACACATGCACATGCACTCATCCACCACTTCCATGGCTTGGTTCCGAATGGGCTGCAGCCCAGCACAGGGCCATGAACTGGGGGTTGTACAGGGAATGTACAACCCCCAAATATTCCCTGATGTACAGGGAATATTTGGACCGTCCAGTATTCCTTTGCTGGATGGGATGGTTCTACCGTTACATGTACTTAATTTTCTGTAATAACATTTTTACCCTGGCGCAGTGGTTAGAATGCAGTACTGCAGGTTACTTCTGCTGACTGCCGGCTGCCGGCAATTTGGCAGTTCAACCCTCAGCCTTCCATCCTTCTGAGGACGGTAAAATGAGGACCCAGATTGTTGGGGGCAAAAAGCTGACTCTGTAAACTGCTTAGAGAGGTTTGTAAAGCTCTGTGAAGCAGTATACAAGTCCAAGTGTTATTGCTATTGCTATCCTTGATCAATTCATGAAAGCCAGGAAAGTTGGTGGGGAAGACTAGAGAGGGTTTGGGAGAATTCCATTATTTTAGAGGCTTGTTTGAAACTCACTGTTTTGCTAACCACTGTCCTATACTGTTCTTTGCACAGGATCTCACTTAATGGCATGAAAGTATCACGTCCTGACGCTCGCATTGGGCGCTATCGCATGATCAAGCATGAGCGTGATCGACACAATGAACCAAATCCCCAGCGGTAAGAATGTATCTGTGTTAACTTTCTATCTAATCCTCATAACTTTCATCATACTCTCAAACCACAGACTGCAAATCAATGTTCTGTTGCAAAAGCAACCTTCCAGACATCTATTGGAAGGTTGCGAGACTAATCTTTCAGTGATCTTCTCTTTATCAAAGGGAAGTAAATTATATGCTGTAAACATGTTTATGTTTCTCCTTGTAGCAGTGGAGTACAGACTATTTTGTGAGAAGAAGACAAAGACCATAGCCTTTCAAAAGAAAGTTGAAACCACCATTTAAAAATTAAGGAAACTACAATAAAGAAGTGGGTGGGGAAAGGGAAAGGAATTTGATTAAATAAATAAATAAAACCAATATTTAATCCTCTTATATTTAATAGTTCCCCCTTCTATCAACATTGAAAAATAGAATTTGCTGAAAACTTTGGAAGGAGGTACGAAGTTATATCCTTGAGTCTTAGATTGTACTTCCCTGCTGTAATATGTCTCTGAGGAGAATTTTACGCTGTCCAGTCTTCTCTTTCCCATTCTACTCTCATTTGCCTCTCATGCCTATATATGTACATGTATCAATGGTTAAATTAAAACTACGGTCTACTGATGCAGGAAAGGATAGAAATGTTTGAATGGACTGCCCTAGCATTTACTATATAGAGCAGGGGTCCATAGCCCTGGTCCATAGCCCAGTACCAGTGTGCGGCCCGTTGGGAACCGGGCTGTGCAAGTGGTAGGTGAAGGCGCGAAGCTTCATTTGCGCATCTGCGAGATTAGGTTGCACATGTAAAACCATCTCCACCCGTCATGCCACGTGGAGCCAGAAAGGTTGAGGACCACTGATGCAGAGAATAGACAATGTGGGATAACTAGCATGGTAAAAATTTGATATTGATTTTCATAGGTTTCCCTTAGTTTATTTGATAAGTGAGGCAGGAGTGAATTCCTGTCAACCTTAATCTTTAAATATAATCTGTTTTCACTGTTCTCTTGCCAACTATTTCACTTTGAATTCCAATCAGGGCATGTAATTTGAGGAAGATTCTTGTATAATCTCTTCCTGAATGTTGTGGGCTCCATGGAGAATTTGGGGTAGCGACTCTGTCCTCATGCGTTCCTATGATATAATTTAGTTTTGGCAGCCCTGAATAGTACTTGTGGAATAACAAATGCATTATGGTGGAAACTACAGAAACCACTGCATCATTCATTAATTTATCTAGTGTTATGTTATGTAATGCACTGATCAGAATCCCA
This sequence comes from Naja naja, assembly GCA_009733165.1. Lineage (NCBI taxonomy): Eukaryota > Metazoa > Chordata > Lepidosauria > Squamata > Elapidae > Naja > Naja naja. The sequence continues at coordinate 61,563,194 of CM019150.1, forward strand.
CCAAATGATGTCATGTTCTATTTAATCTTTTGTTCCATTCACTTGAAGGATTGTTGTTTTAGCCTATGCCAAAGTAAACTGTAAAATATAGGTGAAATATGAAGTTCTGTTTTGTTCTTGTGTCAGGTTCACCAAAATCCAGAATACCAAGGTGACCATGAAACGTGATGGCATTGGTTCACTGCAGTACCGCCTCGTGGAGACGTTTCGCCGTCCCATGTACACCAATGTGACTGTGGATATTGGCCGACCACCGCCACGCCCTCCTCGGGGTTGACTCTGCTGCTTGGTCCTGCCCATGGTCCCATGCGTGAGGAGCGACATGGATCTCAGCCCTGACTGGTTCAGAGGACTGTGTCCTGACTTGGACGACCTGTCTGCCTCCTTCATGGGAAAAGGGGAAAGGCTCAGGACACACCTTTGTCTTGTCCTTGCCTTTGGCTGAAGACCAGCTCCTTAACACTAGTCAGTTCTCCGCAGTGCCCTTCAGATTGGAGAATGAATGTGTGTTATATGCTTGGTCCGGTGTTTCAGTTTTGGGCAGAGCCAAGCTCCGATTGCTGAGGAAGGCCCTGAGAGCAGAGAAGCCTTGGGTAGGGCTTTGACCTTCCCTTTGTCTCTGGCAGAGTCCATCCTCTCCCTGAACTTTTTGCAAGGCTGTGTCCCTGAAAGATTCCTAAGGGTACGGTAGCTGCTCTTTGCTTCTTCTCACAGACTGAAGGACTACTGCCTTTTGAGCCTTTCTTCCAGGCACTGTCTGGTCTTACAATGGCTGCCAGCTACCAAGGTGTAGGGATGGTTCACAGTTGAGGAGAGCTCCATCGTCAGTAAAAGCTCTAATGGGTCTGGCCCACTGCCCACCTCCATTCATGGCTTGGTGCTGTCCCCTGCTGGATCCTGGATGCTTTTTTTCTGACTCCAGTACACAGGGGTGTTTTATACAAATCCTCATTAGAATACTTGAGTGCTTCCTGGGTTAATGTATGTGTAGCCTGTCTGGCATGGTACAACAGGACTTTCTTCTTAGCTGTGATTTCTCTTCTTCCTTTGAGTGGAGCAGATTGGATGGGTAGTGAGGTTGTACCTTTTAGTAGGGTGGATAGATGGATGTATGGTTTGACATACCCTAAAGTGGGCTTGCTCCTCGCTTTCATAAGCACGCAGAACCTATAGCCATTGTTATAGAATGGAATAACGTGAAGGTAGATTTCAGCCTGTTTTCCCTTGAGCCACTACCATCCCAACTTCCACTCCTCAAGCAATTCTAGCAGCCCTCCAGTTTCTGCCAGGCATCCTGCCCTTGACCACTCATTCTTTTATTTTTATTTTTTTATCAAACTGCCCTCAGTCACAGCCCTGATGGTATCTTGGCTGGCAGCCCTACACCTCGTACTTGGAGCTAGGAAGCTGCTGGTGTTCCTTCATTCTGGTTATGGTGCCTGGCAAGTAGAATCACCTGCATCTGTCCACTTTGGGGTGACAACTGGGCCAGGCTGTAAGCCAGGCACCAGCATGTCAAATAGCCCGGGTGTTGGTGACTTTTGTACATTTGAATGTTTTGATCCCTTTTCAAGCCTATGGTGAATGCAACACTGGTCACTATGATCAGACTTTTGTATTCAGTAAAGTTTCAAAACTTGGAAACTCCTTGTGTCTAGAATTCTGTAGGAGACACTGGGCTGGGACAGCCCATACCATTGCCTTTATCAATCTAGTGCTCTCCAGACATGCCAGGACTTCAGTACCCAGAATGCTCAGCCTTTGACTATACTGGTGACAGTGTTGCTTGTTGAAGTTTGTGGAAGAAGCCAGATTGGACATTCCTCATCTAGTAGTTTCCTTTTCTTTATTCTTCTCAGCAAGGCCAAATTTAAGACATTTCCCAAATACATTATAATTTCTCACACAGTCTTGATTTTAGGGGGTAGAACCCTGAGTAATTGGCCCAGGAAATTATGTGTATAGTTGCTCAGAAGTAAAGGAAAGAGAAGCTGTTTTATAAGGATCCTTTATTGTCACATAGCCAAGCAGTATATGTAGATGAAGCTATTGAGTATTCACACTGTACAAAATAGGCTTTTTTAAAAAAAATTACATTTATATGCCACCCTTCTCTGAAGACTCAGGGTGGCTTACAATTTTTGGAGCACAACCCAATGTGCTCAGCAATAGCCTTCATTCCATTGTGTATGCCTGCTTATTACTAAGCGGCATTTTTTACAAAGTCAGCTTATTGCCCCCAACAATCTTGGGTCCTCAGTTTACCTACCCCGAGAGGATGGAAGGCTGAGTCAACCTTGAGCCTGGTGGGATTTGAGCCTGCAGTAATTGCAGGCAGCTGGAACTTAAGTGCTAGGCATTTAACAGCCTGCACCACCAAGTCTCTTTTGAGTGGCATTGACTGGAATTCTGGGGAAATAGATAGGAACAGATAGGAAAATCAAATCCTAAATAAAATATAGCAGAGATTGCTAATGGCAATATGTTTGGAGAGCAGGGATGGGAAAGTTGTTGCTTTGCAGAAGTATATAACCCAGCAACCCTAGCCAGGAGTGCCATTGGCAAGGGATGATGGGAATTGTAGTGCAGCAGCAACTGAAGGGTCTTTTATGGAAGGTCTAGATAGCAGGAGTAGGGAACTGGACTCCAGATCAGGGTCTAGGGTAGGCAATTGTAGTTTGGAGTTGGCAGAAGAGCATCTGGTGGGGTTTTTGTTTGTAACTTAGCCCTTAAAGAGATTACGAGATGTGGTTAAGGAACCACTTAATATTTAAAGGAGTTAGGAATGGTGCCTACTTGGAACTCAGCATCCTGCCAGCTGCTCACATTTAGCTAAGCAGTTTCCTTCCCAGTAGCCAGCATCTTGGCCATCGTGACAGCGGCAGCGAATACAGGGACTGATCCAGAAGCTCTCTCCAGCAGGAATAATGTTGTGTTGGCTGCCATCTACATAGCAATTTGGTCCTGTGGGAATAAAAGTATTTTCTCAACGTTCCACCCATATGCTGCTATACCATGAAGATAAAGCAACAGAGAGCATCAGTCATTGACCCTCTAAATGTAGCTTGCATGAGATATCAGAAACAAAATGGATGTTCTATGTGGGTATGGCATAGAAAAGGCAAATACAGGTAGTCCTCACTTAATAGCCACAAATGAGCCTGGAATTATGATTGGTAAGTTGAGGTCATTAAGCAGATCACGATGTGACCTTATTCGATTTTACAACTCTTTTTATGATGCTCACAAAATGAATCACCACAGCCCATAAGCGAGCCACATGGTCATTAAGCAAATCCATTTGTATGCAATTGACATTTTTTTGCCAGAAAGCAGCCCCCAAAAAACCCCACGAAGTGCAAAAAAAAAAGAGAGAGAGAAAGCAAATTGTAGTTATACAACCACAGGACACTGCAACTGGTCATAAATACAAGCCAGTTGTCAAGCACCCGAAATCCGATCATCTGACCACAGTGTGTATGTGTGCAGCAATCATAGGTTTGAGGATGAGTTTGTCATAACTGAACAATTTTGAGGACTGCCTGCATTCCCATATTTTGGAACATAAGTAAGAGTATAACTTTATAGTACTTATAAGCCACATCTAACTCGTTCTTTACATTTTCATTAGGGCACCCCTCAAAGAGGAAAACAAGGGCCATAGCCCAGTAGTTACTTGGGAGTGGCACACCTTTCCCTTAATTTCTCACCTTCCTTGCAGATGGGGCAGCAATGGCCTTTCTCATAGATGGGATTGACACATGGTGGAGGGGCACAGTCTGCTACCAGGCAGCGGGCAATTCCATCCAAGTCACAAGTACACTGCTCGCATTCGGAAGGCTGTGGGGGGAACAAAGATTGATCAACGGGGCACAGCAGTTTGCAATCACTCCTCTATGCACGCACAACAGCATTGGAAGAATTTATTCCCAAGCTGTGCCCATCCTGTGCAATACCTTGCAACATACGTATTTTTACAGACTGGCCCAAAGCTTATTTTGAAGGTTATTTTTGCACTGTCACATTTGCCATTCTGCAAGGCTCTGGAAGATGCCTTCTGGGCAAGCCTGCCTCTTCTTTTTCTTCATTCTTTCACTACAATGACTCTCTTAGTGCTGTGCGAACAGTTCACTATCACTGCAGTCACCTAGTAAGTATTTGCAAGACATAATCAATCTCCTTTAAATAAAAACTTGACAGAGATCGCCTTTTTAGAGACGAGAATGACTGATTTCAGTACTGATTTCATGCTTAAGCAACTTCCTTCTTGCTTACTCACTCTTCCCTTTTCAGGTCTTGCTGAAGTTTCTTCCAGAAAGAGTTTTTCTAAAAAGCATTAAGAATAAGATGCTGCCTTGTTGCTATTGGGATCCTCCCAGCTGAAGAACCTCATAATTGTGCTCATATTTGCCATAATAGCGCTACGGCAACATTTTTTTAAAAAAGGCAAGTGTGTTATCCAAGCAAGTGGGGTAAAGACATGCCCAAAAGATTTATTTGGCAGAGACATCTCTTCTCCATAAATGATACATTTTGCAACTATTTTCACATTTTTCTGCAATTTTGTAGCACTTGCAAATATTTTCACAGACTTCACAATAATAAGAAGACACCATCAGAGGGCACCATTCATTCATTCATTCAGGTTGGCTTCAGTTTTAGGAGAAATGCAAGCCTCCAATAGGATCTCTTGAGCTATTAGCCACCACTTTTATACAGTAGGAAAAATAAATAAATTTCTGTTCTGATTGTGCATGTACATTGTGGTGTGGCATTTCAGAGCAGGATGTACTAAACACATCAACAATGGATGTGATGCCCTCCAATGACAGGATCTGCACTTAAATACTCAACAAAGATGTTACTGTTATTTTTAGTTCATTATATCTCTAGTTAGTAGCAAAGCCTACCACTAGTTTTAGGGAAGCCAAACTAATGATAATGAATAAATATAAATAAGTAACCATCAGCTTGATCCTATTCTCAATCCCCTTGTTCCCTTCCTACCAGCTACCATATTTACTTAAAGATAAAATCCTCACATTATTCTTCGCTGTATTAAATTCCTTCTCCATTGGACCAGCAAATGGTTATATAAACTCACACCTCTATTGAACTGTTGGAATCATTTTAGTTGGTCCCATGGACATTATATAGGCCTGTTGCCAAAAGACACAATCAGAATCATAAAACTAAAAAAAAAAGACTTTTGTCTAATATAAGATACTTTCCATGGCTTCTTAAAAATCCCCAAAGGCTTTCCAGATCTGATTTGGCAAGATGTTGCCCTATTCTAGTGCTGTAGAAAAGCAATTTTTCCTTCTTCCTAAATTGCTTGTCTTGTTTCTTACACTAAAATGTAATCACCTTCAGCTAACCACATATTTTTAAAAAAGCTATTTGCCAACAACATTTCACTTTTGCACAGATGCAAGTTTTATTGTTACACAGTTTTATTGTTACTTTTACTAAAAATCAAACATGCAATATTGTACCCATCAGAGGTGGTTTTCAGCAGGTTCTGACCAGTTCTGGAGAACCGGTAGTGGAAATTTTGAGTAGTTAGGAGAACCGGCAAATCCCATCTCTGACTGGCCCCGCCCCCATCTATTCTCTGTTTCCCGAGTTCCAGCTGATTGGCTGGGTCTTCTTTTGTTGCCCTGCACAGGAAAACGGAGCTGGAAAGCAGGTTAGTGGGGTGGGGAGGCAATGGAGATTTTGCAGTATCCTTCCCCTGCCACACCCACCAAGCCACACCCACCAAGCCACACCCACAGAACCAGTAGTAAAAAAATTTGAATCCCACACTGGTACCCATCTAAAAAGTTCTGGGCAAACTTCAAAATTTAGGCCTCTCTAAAAGGGCTGTTCGTGCCTCACAAACAATGGAACGAAGCACTCTCTTGTTTAAGCAAGCCTGAAAACAAAAAGATGCCACTTTTTAAAATGAATTAACTTTAATGAATTTAAAACAGTTCTGTTGGCACAGAAGCATGAAAAATGTTGGGGCTGCTCTAATGAATAGGGGGAGATGCTTACTCATGAGGTCCAAAGCACTTCTCTCAAATCATTTTCAAGGGCGCACAATCTTACCCATGAAGAAGTGAGAGAGGAAAATTAATGGGAAGGGAAATAATTATTTTTGATGAACTAGGCTCCATCTGCTCACTGCAAAACGTCTCTTAAGAATACTCAGCAAAATTGACAGCAAGGACATTATCTGCCCACTGCCCAGTTATGAGGCTTTGGCCCTCACTTCATGGGAGTGATTCATGAGATTCTCAGGTGCAGGGAACTCAGGAGTGGTAGAGCAGGCTTTGATCTTCCACCAGAAGCATCTTAGTCTAGATCTGTTTATTTAGCTATTGGGAACTATCTTTGCCCCTCCCTCATTGCCCAGTTCCTCCTGTCAGCAAGTTCTTTGGCCTGACAACTCACTTCTTCAAAATACATTGCAAACCATTTTAGCAGTAGCCAGAAAGAAGGTACCAAAGCGATTTAGTGTCCAGACTGAGAGAAATAGAGGATAGTGGAATAGACAGCATTTGTACTATAGGCAACAAAGTCCTTATTTTACTTTTGTGCTATCAAGACCCTTTGATTTTAAGAAGCCTCTTCTTTCTAATCTAATTTCTTAATCTAGTGCTTGTCACCCACCTCACTTTCTAATACACTGTAAGAACAATCCTTTGCAGTGGCAATTCAGTTTCCATTTCATAGCCAAACTATGCTCCACGAAAACCAGGTCCTGCCTCTGGAGTGAACAAGCCCGAATTATATTGTTAATGTCCCAACTCGGATCTTCAATTCTTCTCTCGACCACTTTGTTTGTTAGCAGCTTTCACTTTTAGCCCTCGTTAAGGAGGTTCGTGCATTCAGAGAGGCGGCCACCACCCATCCCTGGCCTCGATGTTGTTACACACACACACAGAGCAGCGTTCGTTTGCTTCCCTCACCTGGAAATGCTGCCCCAGTTCATAAACTTGTCCTCGGTGCTCACAGCCGACGCGTTCGCAGCGCGGACAGCAGTCACCCGGATAGTGGCTAACGTGAATGCAGGCAGGCGGCAGAGCGGCGCAGTCCATGCGGGCACAAGCTGGTCCTTCCGCCGTGCACTCGCACTGGATGCAAGGGTCACTATCCAGGGAATACCATTCCCCTAGGAAGTACAGGCTCCCGTTGGCATCGCAAGTGCTGACTGGCCCCGCCAGCCCGGGCCGAGTCCCCATAGCCAGCAGCAATGCCAGGCTCAGCCGTTCCAAAGGAACCAAAGGCATCGCGCGAAACTCCAGGGGCGGCTGGGCAGAGCGGAGAAGCGGGTGGAGAAAAGCCGCTTTTCTCCGGGCAAAGGGATCCAGCCCGTGGCTGACAAGCAACCTGGCCAGCCCTGCGCTCCTTTTGCCCTTTGTGCAGCCGCCCGCCCCGGAGTGAAACCCGAGCACCCCTTCCCCAAAAGGGAGGGCGGAACCTCGGAGCTGGGAGGGGCAGATGCATTGCCCCCCGGCCTGCTGCTTGCCTGCCTGCTTTGCCTGCCAGGCTGGTTCCGAGCTCCACCCCGCCTACACACACAGCCTCCGGACCTTTTCCCCCAAACCCTTCGAACTTCGCACCTCGAAGGATCGCGCTGCCTCCCGGTTCCGGCTCGGATGACCCTTCGATGCCCCTTTTTACGGCTCTGGGAACGCGAACCGAGGACGAAATGCAGCAAGTGGCCGGATCGGATTCATTTCCACCCTTTGCCAAAAGGCTGTTCCGAGGATGCTTGTCTGCAATGCTGGGCTGGCGGCTGTTTCAGCCTTCCGGACGCGGCTCCTTTAAGAGGCGAGGTTTCCGAGGAACGAGTGGGGGGGAGTTACCATAGAGACAAGGAGTTGATGCTCCCGAGAGCTCGCGCGGGAAGGTGAAGAATTGGGGTGGGAGAAGTGGAGGGAGGGGTTCTCCCCACTCCCCGTGGAGCTGCGGGCAGTCTGCAGGCAAAAATGAGAGGGGGCGAGGAATAAAGTTGGCAGCACAAACGAAGCTGGGCCCAATGTAGGGGAGACTGCGGGGTTAGTTTGCCCAGGCAAATGATACCGGGATGAGCTGCTCAAAATGGTGGAGCTGGGGATAATGGAGAACAGGTGGGCTTGTTGGCTGCAGGGATTAGTGAAGTCTTCCCAAACTTTTTCCTCCTTTACTCCAAAATATCCTTTTTTTTAACCCAATGTAAGTAAAACGGTTGAATGTTCTTTGTAATTAAAAGTAAATGGGTTCGTTGATTGTTATCCAAAGAAAACACTTGAACCAAATTTAGGTCATGTACCCAGGATTGGGAAGCTCTGGATCAGTAGGTCTTAAATATATGTGTGATTATGAGTTTGATCTATTGCTTAATGGCTTCAGGGACTGTAGCCATACTTTGTTGTGAATGATTAATACACAGATGATTATTATGTCTGATCACACCCTTAGGTTGGATTTGGCAATTTTATCAACCTGTTGAGCCCTTCTCAAAGATTTGGGATAGGCAGATTTTAATTATTAATAAATTTTATTTTATTTTATTTTATTCATTTGATTGGTCAATTGCTTACAAGATAATAGGTATAAGCATAAACATGAGTAAGAATACAGGAAATAGGTACGAATAAATGGGGACAATAGGACAGGGACAGTAGGCACGATGGTGCACTTATGCACGCCCCTTACAGACAGACCTCTTAGGAATGGGGTATATAATGCAACAATAATAATAATAATAATAATAATAATAATGTGTGGATCGTAGACATTGCCATACCTGGTGACGGCAGAATTGACAAGAAACAACTTGAAAAAGTCACCAGATATCAAGACTTCAGAATCGAACTGCAGAGACTCTGGCATAAACCAGTGCAGGTGGTTCCAGTGGTACTCGGCGCACTGCATGCTGTGCCTAAAGACCTAGGCTAGCACTTAAAAACAATTGGCACTGACAAAATCACCATTGGTCAGCTGCAGAAACCCCTTACTGGGATCTGCTCCCATAATCCACAGATACATCACGCAGTCCTAAACGCTTGGGAAGTGTTCGACTAGTGATTTGTCATACGAAACCCAGTATAGTTATCTCGTTTGCTGTGTACACTGTTGTTTTTTGTGTCAAATAACAACAACAACAACAACAACACTTAAATGGTATTAGTCTTAATGCTGCTTGTGAAGAAATGGGGACAAATTGCCAGGTGTCCTTGCATTGGGCACCTGTCACCTGCTATTTAATCCATATACCGGTATCTCCTTCTTTCCTCTAATGCATTAGAGCTGGGAATTTCTATAGTTATCTTGGAATTGGACTGTGCCCCCATGTTCCCCTTGTCCAGCTTCTCCTGGGAGCCCTTGAAACCAGTGCCATCACTCTGGAAGATGATAGAAGAGCAGCTCGCACCCAGCGAGAGACTGGAAGTGAAGACTGTTTTGGGAATTGATCTCGTGGAACACAGCTTGGAGCTTCATAATGAGGTTTGGAAGAGGAACTTCAGGCCAACTATAACTGAAAGAGTGGTTTATGCATTTTCCTATTGAAATAGTGCATATAGAGGGGCTACAAAAATCACCTCATTTTGAATGGGTGTGGAAGTGGTGGGATACAAACATTTTTACTGGCATGGCTTGATGGGTGTGGCAGGGGAAGGATACTGTAAAATCCCCATTCCTCCCCACCCCACCCCACCCCACCAACCTGCTTTCCAGCTCCTTTCTCCTGTGCAGGGCAACAAAAGAAGACTCGGGAGGCAGAGAATAGATGGGGCAGGGCCAGTCAGAGGTGGTATTTGCCGGTTATCTGAATTACTCAAAATTTCCGCTACCGGTTCTCCAGAAATGGTCAGAACCTGCTGAATACCACTTCTGGTGTAGATGGTGTCAAGAGGGTACCACCTTCACATTTGGGTCCCTTGAGTTTTGGCAAAGAGCTTAATTGAATAAAAACTTCATTGTATTATGTATATGGAGCTGCTTTAATGTGGTGTGCTTTTTTTTTAACATGGGAACTGTAATCCAGATAATTTTGGAATACTAGGTTGGGGAAAGGAGCTGAAGGTACACATGTAGGACCCCACCAGCCAGTTTGGTCTAGTAATTAAGGTCTCAAGCTAGAACAGAGGTCTCTAAACTTGGCAACTTTAAGACTTGCAGACTTCAATTTCCAGAATTCTCCAGCCATCTATGCTGGAGAATTCTGGGAGCTGAAGTCCGCAAGTCTTAAAGTTGTCAAGTTTGGAGACCTCTGATCTAGAACATTAGCCTATAAATGTAAAAAATATACTTTCCCCACTGGAAGAATATGGTAGGCACTTCCAGTCAAGCTGTTATTGTGAAATTATAGTGCCTTGTTCACAGAATTGAATTGTATATAGGACACAACAGATATCATTGAAAGTATATATATTTCTACTTTGTCTTTCTTCCTGGTGGGGGGAAAAACCCTGTCTAATGTCTTTTGACCTGGAACCTTTAGAACAGGGGTCTCCAACCTTGGCAACTTTAAGACTTGTGGACTTCAACTCCCAGAATTCCTCAGTCAGAATTCTGGGAGTTGAAGTCCACAAGTCTTAAAGTTGCCAAGGTTGGAGACCTCTGGACTAGAAAGCAGGAGACCACGAATTCTAATCCTGCCTTAGGGGAATTAGAAGCTGGGGTGACTTTAGACTAGTCACTCTCAGCCCAAATCACCTCACAGGATTGTTGTGTAGAAAATAGGAGGAGAAACAACTCTTGGATATATTTGCCACCTTGAGTTTTTTGTAAACATACAAGAGATGGACTACAAATAAATAATTAAAAAGAAAAAGGAAAAAAGTGAGGATACTAGATATTTCATTTGTCATTTACTTTATGCCCCATGGAACAAAGATCTCTTCAATCAGATCCATCTCTAACTGAGAGCTGGATGCTATATAGCAATGTAACCCGATTAACATTGATATGTTTGGCTAAAGTTTCTATAATGTTTTGCCAGTATTATATTGTATACTTGTGGTTCCATATACTTCATTTCAGCAGCCTGTGCAAAGTTAGACTGTGTTGAGTTCTGGAGAAAACGTCTCTCTTTTCACTGCTTTTGAAATACATACATATTTCTCCCTCCAGTCATCAAATTTTGGTCTCAAGCAATAACATGCATGTATTCATTATTTTATTGTTCAAGTGTTGCTGTTGTTTGTTTTTGCTTTTTTCGGCCAGTTCAATCGGGGTGCCCAAATTGCTTTCAATGTCTAGTTTAGATCCTGTAAGGGAAATTTATCTGCTCTGAGAAGGCCAAATTGTAAGAGTGAATTGATGTATTGCCTTCTCTCTCATCTGCAAGTTTCCCTTTTGACTCATCTCACCTGGCTTCTAACACTTGGCTAGAGTCCCTAATCCCTGCTATTTCAAGCCCTTTGTTCTACTCCAGTCATTCACACCCTTTATTCAGCCTGGGGCAAAGAACAATAAACATTCCAAAATCCTTTCTCATGCTAATGGATTTACTTCTCTCTGCATGGATTAGTTAAAAATCTACTATGCATTTAAAAATAAAGAAAGTAGAATAAATAACATGGAGTGGATGGACAGAATCAAGATATTACTGGGATGTTTCTGGAAGTGCTGGGGATGGTCTCCAGGGACTGGTTTGTCAGAGGTCAGATCTGATTCAAAGGCACCTAATTCCCTGCCTACCAAGACCAACTGGTATGCTTTTTCCATCTATATCAGGGGTCTCAGGGCTGGCTGGAGCATTCTGGGAGTTGAAGTCCACAAGTCTTAAAGTTGCCAAGTTTGGAGACCTCTGATCTATATCTTCTTGGAGTCCATGACTCCAAAGCATCAGGATTTCTATTGTAATAGTAACTCATCATCCCTTTTGGGGCTTCTTACCTACCTTTCTATTTCCTTTTAATTTCAAGCTGTCATGTGGCACAAGGGATACCTAACTTCACTGCTCTGCTCTTGTCCCCAGTCAGGACAGCTGGGACATTGTCCAGTAAACTAATTGTATTTTTGTTGATATGTAGGGTCAGGAAGTGAGTGCTGGAATTTGTCCTCCAAAATATAAAAGGTAGCTCACACAAAGAGACATAAAAGGGAACGACAAGCAAGATAAAATATCTATTGCAAGCTTCCCCTTTGTGATACCTTCTAAGATAGGATGGGCAACAGTTATTATTTTGAGACAAATGAAAACTACCATGAGCTGTGGCCAAATGTAGTTGCATGTACAAGTTTGGAGAAGAGTGGTACAAAAAAGTGATAGCACGCTAAGGAAACTTGCTGGAAAATTTTGAATCAGTTTTGTTTGGTAATTAAGACATTGAGCTGGTCTTAGAATTTAAATCCATCATCAGCCACAGAAGTTCCTAGGTGACTTTTCACCAATCACTGCATTTTAGTCCAACCAACCTCACTGGACTGTTGTGGAGAAATATAAGAGAGCACTGCTTTGAGATTATGAAGAAAAAGTAGGATATCACATAAATGATTGATTTTGACATTTTGGAAAGGCATCAGATATTTCCAGAACCTCCACAACAATTTTTTTAGCAATCTTGCAGCCTACCTAATGTAGGTTTGTACCATTGTATTGAAGATTATTCAAGACTGAATCTAAACCTGAACCCAGATTTGATCTTGCAACATTATCCTGGGTCACGTATATTTGCCTTCATTTGTGAAGATTATCCAGGCTACATTATGAATTAGTTTTTCAAACAAAAGGAAGAGTTCTGGATGATGTTATTATCTTGCTTAATTTTGCTTATGAATCTTTGAACCAAGAAGCATCTGGAATGTAGCAGGAATGCTACAACTGTAGTCTTCAGGTGTGTAACTATTTCTCATTATTTGGGCACAGGATGGAAGGGCATGGAAATATTAACACGTGACCTTCTTGGGATTTGTATCATGCAACTCTAAACATTTTGGGATATGTCTGATGCAAACAGTCAGGCTTCCTTCCTCTTTACAGGTAAAGACTCTCTTGGAATTCTATCAAGAATTGCAGTTGGACCATTTTGAGCAAAGACCTGATAACTGCATCTTGCTGGCTGCTCCTCCCCATCTGAAAGAGCTAGTAAGAGAGGAGATTCGCCTACTCCTGGTTGGCTTGCAGCAAAAGGCATTGCAGGAGGGCAGGTACTGGTGAAAATGAAATGCTTCACAGGGAAGGTCTAACCTGTTCACAAGTTCTAAAATATTGCCTGCAGGATTACAAATTAAGGTCTCCACTCTTCATGGAGAGAGAAACTGTAAATCTCTAACTCAAGAGCCTGTGGACCAGGCTATATAAAACTTCCAAATTCCTTGTGATTCAAATTCTCCAGAAATCATACTGTCAAACTTTATGGGCAAGAAAAGTGTTATTTCCCACTTTTTGCCGTGATGATAGGAAAAAATAGAGAAACCCCCGGTAGTATTTTTAGGCATTTCCTGATGCATAGAACTTACACCTCACTTCTGTCTCCACCCCACCATGTATGTAGACATCTCACAACAGCACAACTCCCACACTCAGCTCTTTTATTTCTAGTGTGTATGATCTACGGTCCATATACTGAGGCCAGGATTATGTCTCCCTCCCTCTTCAAATTCAAAAGAGGGATTCATCAGAATGAGAACTGGGATTAATCTGAGCAAGGGACTCTTGGCCAGATATTTGCCTCCTACTTTGTTGCTGTATAAACAATAGAAAGGGCACTGAGGGCAATTAGAATGGACAGGCCAGCGAGGAAAATATTTTTCTTCCCAATATTTCAGTTACACACTGGAAACAAGTTTGTTTTATTACCCCTCCAGGGTTTTCTTCACTATTTAAACCTTGCCGTCTCTCAGACCCAGCCGTGTAGTTTGGTTAGAGGAGTTCATCTCATATTGTCTTTATTCTAGCCACTGTGTCATGATGGCACAGTGGTTAGAATGTAGTATTGCAGGCTGACTCTGCCCACTGCCAAGAGTTCAATCCTGACCAGCTCAGGCTTCCATCCTTCTGAGGTTAGTAAAATGAGAGCCCAGATTGTTGGGGGCAATATGCTGGCTCTGTAAACCAGTTAAGAGAGGGCTGTAAAGCACTGTGAGGCGGCATATAACTCTAAATGCTATTGTTATTGCTATTCACATGATCGAGTTTAAGCCATGGTTTCATATAGCGGATGTGGGGGGGGAAGGGCCTTTTGGTCAAACTTGCAATTTTTTTTTAGTCTAAGGATGTTCATCTAGATGATTTTCATTCCATATTCCAATACATTTATGGCTGCAGTCCTTGAATGTAAGAGATGGGTGGCCTACTCATGACTCTATTAATTAGAAGATTGAGGCTAGGTCCTTGCCTCATGCCTGCTTCTTATTGCAGGGACCAGGACTGTGCCATTGCTAAATACAACACACATGTGATCAACTTTGCTTTCAAGACAAATGCTGGAGGTAATCGGCCGTCATCCGGGAGCAACAATCTCATCAGGTAAGACCCAAAAGTAAACTTTATTCAGCTGTCTTGTATATTACATATCTATTGTAGTATGTTAGTTCTTATATACATCTGTTTCCCCCCTTTTTTAGATTCTTTGGCGGGGGGATAGTTATATTATTTTGTACATGGTATTTTTTTCATTTTCCTCCTAGTTATGTTTATATGATATGGGAGAGGAAAGAAAGAGGGAGACACAGACAAATAAGTGTTCCATTAGACTTATTTCGATAAATATAATTAAGATTTAATTAATAGTACCTAAGTATGCATCAACATATAAGGGATGTTTGCCTAGGTCCAATATTTCGACCTGGTGACTGTAGTTTTTCTGAGTTTGGGTATTTGGGCAAAAACTGGTCATGAATGGCTTTCTTGTTCATCTACTGCTGGAACTGAAATGCATGCTGTGTTAGGTGGGTCAGTCATTGCTCTGAAATCTCCATAGAGGAAAGGGAGTTCAGGACATTTACAGATATGCAATAAAAGTTACTAACAACTCCATCCAGCTTCTGCTTCCCATTCCTGGTCTGAGCTGCTCCGTGCCAGAAGGCCTAATTGTGGAATTGGAATCTTGCCTGGCTGAAGGAAAAGCTGGCCTTTCTTAAGTTGTATGACGTTTGTATTAATCCCATTTCTGTTTTCTTAGGTCATTGTCCTGTAACAGCACAAATTATTTGGAACCATATTCTGATAAACTGACTATAACTCAGATCGGTGAGATAGCCTCTCGACTTAGGCAAGTTTGCACACCTCCTTTCTTTCTGCTTTATATTTTTCTTCTAGGAACAGTTATTAGAAGCAAGGAGTGTAAGAGGACTTGTAAGGGAGATAAACAGAATTGCCAATGGTAAATATGGTAAACAATGGATTGGCTCATCAGAAATAGGAGTGCTTGGGGCAGCAGAGCATGAAAATACATGCCAAGGAGCCCAGCAATTTGTATTCAGAATTTCATCTGCTCCCTACATGATAACCTGCATCATACTCATGAAAACAAGAAGAACAGGGAGGTCTGCAAAGCATCTCATTCTGATTTCCTCTGCCAGCACACGTGTTGCATGTTTCCTTCTGTGTGAATTTAGTGAATGGATTAGTTGTTGCAGAAGAGTTTTTGAGCATCAATGCAACAAGAACTTTTAAACTGGGAATCTTAGCGAAACAGCCCTACTGCACTTGCTTCTAAAGGCATCATGTTAGCTTCTGCCTTGAAATCTTGGCCTGAATGTATTTGAACTTCCATTTCTTTCCCTCTTGAAAGAGGCAGAATGTGCAACCTGCCCCATTGCATTATGGGATGCAAAAATGTGGTTTTCAGGAAAAAGGATCACGAAGCTGACACCTCACTAAACAGTATATAGTACTATGAGTTCTAGGAAATGGATATAGGAACGAAAGGCGTCCTAGTTGCAAGGAATCCTGCACAAAATAGTTCACTGCTCAGGAGTTTGGGAAATTTTGAACCAGAATGCTAACATTCTGAGGAACAGAACCTATTAAGGTTAGGAGTGCTTGCGAATTTTCCTACTGAGCGCTTCAGTTAGGCACCTCCCTAACTTGGTTTTCATGTCATCCCCAATGCACTGAAGTCCTATTGTAAAAAAGTAGCTGATGTCTGGTCTTCTAATTCAGTTTTGAATGGCTAGCTTCTATAATGGGAAAGACAAAAAAACGGAAGGAACCTCAGAAAGTCTCACACTCCGTATCTGCAGTTGGTGGTTGTTTACTTTCTCCCAAATTCTGTTAAGCTTTATTGGAATCTCATTTTTATCTAGGACTTTGCTAGAGGATGAATGCTATGCTCTGGAAAGATATATTACACATCTACAGGTAAGGACTGTATCCCAGCTTTCCCAGAGCGTCTAGACTCTTGCACTTCTAAAAGTCCAATTCAGATTTTGGTCATGGGTCTATGAGGCTGCTTTGTACACCAGCGTAGCTAAACTTCATTCTCAACTTGCTGTTCATTTAGAATATCCAAAGTGGTCCAGGGATCTCCTCTGATTTGGGAGCTTGTCTTACGAAGGACTCACAATCCTATGGCTACAGTACTTAGGTTTTTCAAGGAGGGAGTATTATGTAATGAAGATATGTTTGACTTTTATCTCAGCTTTGTAACTAATTAATTAGTTGCTGTTCCTCTCATCTTCTTTGATCCAAGGTGGTGGTGATGAGTGCTGAGAGATGTAGAGTAGAGAGTCAGTGGCATTTTTGGTGTGCAAATGCCATTGCTTTGGATGCGAAGTTGCTACAACACTACCCACTACTGTTTTTCTCTGCTCTTCTAACTTTGCTCTGTGCTCTTTGCACAGGTATTCTGGGTAATATTGTCACAATGACATAGGAATGAAGAAGGCTAACACAGGCTATTTTCCAGGGAAAAGGAAACTTAATCTCCTTAACTGAAGGGATTGGGTGTGTATTGCACATCCAAAATAGCTTTCTGTTGTGATAGGGCCCTGTAAGAAGGGAGAAAAGTAAAACACTTCTGTGTACAGAGCCCTCAATGCATAAACTCTTTTGGGAAAGACAGTATTCCTTTCAGAACTTAACACATTTCAGCCTCCTTTCAAAACATTTCTTTGATTTACAGAACCAACTAGAGGAATTGCATCAACATGCTACTGAGCTGCAAGACAAAATGCATGAACCTACCATGGCTGGTATGCAAAACTCTAATCTCATGCCTTTATTCAGAATTAGACTGGGAATTGAAAAGAGGGTTTTTCTAGTATGGACAGTATAAAGAACTGGGCATAGATTATTTCTAAGTGCTAGTGTTCTTGGGCTTATTGTTTCTCCATCTTGAAGTAATCCTCTGTCTGCAGAACTACAGGAAGAGAAACGTGTCATGGAGCGGGATTTGCAACTGAGCCTGCCCAAGTCACGTCCTAGGCCTCCTTCCCCGATGTCAAACCAGTTTGGGAATAGCATCCATTTGTCTCAACTCAGGTAGTATGAAAATGCTTGCAAGCTACAATACTAAGAAGAGGTGGAAAGAGCAAAAGCCTTACAGGAGAAAGTGAGAAATTTAATTCAGTCTTGATTTATTATTACTCTATCTCCAGAATTTTGAAGTGACATTTTTGGAATTTGTTCAATCCACTTCAGTGGAGTTTGGAGATCCATAAACTCTTCTGCAATGACTCAAATTTCTGCAATTGTGTTACTTTTGATGGAAAGATGCTTAAATAAAACCTTTTGTATCACACAACTCCTTCTCTTTATTTCACAGCCAACCAAGAGGCTTAGTGAAAGAGCCAGGATTTGGACAGCTCAATCCTGCTTCTAATGAGATTCCTTCACCAGATCCCAGGGATCAAATTACTCTACTCTGCTGTCGGCCATCATCCCGATGGAGCCATTCAACAAGAACCCCTTTGGGATGGTTGCATCCAAAGAGTGAGGATTCCAACCAAGCAAGGAAGGACAGTGACACTAAGCTGCCTACAACATTGGGACAGCCAACTGCTTCAGTGAATAAATCGGCATCAGCATCAACTTGGCAACCTGCTTTTCTTCCCATGCCTCCTACAGAACCTTGTCCTCCGTCTCGCTTTTGTCCTCGTGTTAGATTGTTGCAGTGTAAAGGACCAAGCTAAGAAAAACAGAACTTCCTCTTCCTCTTGACATCCCATCGCTTGTTCTGTGGCAACAGTGCCCATTGAAACTGTAGGCTGATGTTCCCTATGCTTGAAATGGGATTACTGTCTTTGCTCATTCTTACGTTCAAATTCATGGATTCCAAAGAAAGTAACAAGGCCATGCTAAATAACCCTTCTTCTGTACAGATAAGTGTCCTGGGAGTGCAGCAGTGCCCCCTGGGATCCTTTCTCCTCCTCCTCCTCCTCCTCCTCCTCTTCCTCCTCCTCCTTTCCATTACTCAGTACAATTATTCCATAACATTAAAGAAAAGGCACAGCTCCTCAAATCGCCCTTCCAACCCCACAGAAAGAACTGTACATCCTGGGTTCAGGAATATAAATTTCATTAAAATCTATGAGACTTCAACAATCTACAACTGGGAGAGTCACAGTATGGGAGACTCATACAATTATTGCTATGAACAATGAGAGGTGGCAGTGGCAGTTGCCACACTCTACAGGAGAGGGAGGGACAGACATGGAACCATGCATTAAATAGTGCATTTTCAGTACAGAGGAGGGAAAGGATGGGATGCTGGTGGCTTAAGGTAAAAATGCCATCATGACATGAAGCCATCTGTCCTCCCTATCATCTGTGCATGATGCAGACATTTGGCACTTAAAACAATGGCCATTTTGCCCATGTTACTGGCTGGGGCAGTTACACTGTGGGTAGGGACCAGATGTGCCCTTGCTGTTGGCATTGGTAGCAATTGTGCATTCCTGGGAGCTGAGGGATGCCCCTTACAAGAAGTTTGGCATTGGTATCCCTACAGAAAGTTTGGCATTGGTCTCCTGGTATCATTTGTGCCACAGGATAAAGGGCAAGGTAGTGGCTGTCAGGGCCTCCTCCAAGGCCTTGCTGAGGATAAAGTGCAGGCAGCAATGCTGAAACGAAAATATGGGGCAATGAGGCAGGAAGACACAACCATTTAGTTACCCCCTCCCCATTTGAGCCAGTGTGAGAACCTAGCTTGTGTTATGAAGAGATTGTTGGTGGCCAACTTCTTCATGACTGTAGCATGGGAATAGAGGCTTCCATCCCCACTGGGAAGTGGCGACCCAGGGTCCAGGGCTAACCAGGAATAGCTTTCGTGGAAGATCATGCTTTCTGACCTTTGTGCTTCCCTCAAGTTGCAAGGGCTGGTCTTGGCACATCATCGACTCTTAGCACCATGGTTGGCTTTGCTCCTTTCCCTAGGGAGTGGGGGCAGGGCTAGGTCCCAAGGATCCCTTGCAATTGGAGGGACCCCTATTCAAATTCATTTGCTCCTCTGTCAGGGAAGAGAATAAACAACGGCTTCAGAGGCTCCACTCCTCAGAACTCAAGTACAAGCTTCGGCATAATTCAGTTCAATACTTCGCTCCACCTCTACACAGTGTGTGGCAGCAGCTTACAGGAGTTTCCCACAAGCTTGGGGCTTTCCTAGATTTGAATTAGTCACATAGTGTGTCTATTAACTATGTGCAAGGATGTGTGTGTGTGTGTGTGAAAGATAGGGAAGAGAGGAGAGGAGAGAGAGACAGAGACAGAGAATTCTGGACAGTTAGACAAATAAGGTTAGATTCTCCCTACCAATTATGAGACTTCTGGAATTTTCTTAAGCTCTTGGAACCATCATTGGAACTTTATATCTACAGTCCTGAAAAAGCTACCCCACTTTTCATAAAATACTAGACAAGTGGGGAAGCTGGGAAGGAATAGATACTGATGGGTAGTGTGCAGTTTTCTATGCAAGAGTGCTCATAAAGGCAGTAGTCTAGCTGAAGGTTGTTTAGCTCTAGACTGTACTTTGCCTAGAACATCAGCTCATTTTTTGAAACAACTGCTGACCCCCAGCACTCCCATTAGTTTCCTTGTGGGGCCAGACAAATAGCCCTGATCCAGGGCAGTGAGGGGACCATATCATCCCCGATAGACTCTAGATTTGCTGGACCCAGGAGTAGCTGCCAGAAACCATCCTGAAGGGATTTCTAAGCTTCTAAGACATCAACCAACCTTCCTACTGGTACCTCTCAAGGAACCCCCACCTAGTTAGCCAGTGCACACATCTCTGTCTCTGATCCTGGTCCTGGCTGTGAATTGGGGCCATCTGAGCATTACTTGTAAACAAAAGGGTTACAAGATGGCACAGGGACACTAATGAGGTGGATGGGATGGGAACTCATTGCCCCCTCCCCCAGAGTCCAGCACAGCCTGGGAGCCAGGGGTCCCCCACCCAGTGGGGGTACTTTAGTATATCTGAGCAGAGTAGGGTTTAGAGAACCAGGACAGGTGGGAATGGATTGATGCAAGGAGTGCTCCCTGCCCTGCCTCCCAGGCTAAGGTTCACATCATTGAGTCTTGGCTGTGGGTTGAGCCATTGCTTCCGATGGTGATGGCAGCCATCATGCCAGCCTCGTCGCTTTTGGGTTTCTCAGGGTTCAGCAGCTGCACCTCCAGCTGGGATTCTGTTGAGCTGAATGCTGTTGCGTAGCGGCCTGTCTTGTGCTCAAGAAGCCGGGCCCCACTCCCGGCTTGGCCGAGCAGCATTTTTCAAACGCTGCAGAGATACAAAAGGCAAACAAGGAGTTGGTGGTTTCAAGACCTGGTTGGCAGTGCGATCTGAGGCAAGCACACCCATAATGTCCAGAAAGCAGCAGCATCTCTGCCCAGTTGCCTGCAAGCCCCCGTCCTTACCTGCAGTAGTGAGTCTCCTTCTGAGCGCAAAATGTAGTAGCCTGCATAGATGGGGATGCAGATGACCGATGAGAGTGCCATACAGAAACCAATGGCGATGGCCCAGGTCGGGTATACATATGTGTTGTATGTGATCGGTTCATACTGAATCACTGTGAATATGAGGATAAACTGGAAAGAGAGTGGGGAAAGGCTGATTGAAACCAAAGTATACACTGCATGGCATCATTCCTAGTCTTGCATTCTGGGGACCTTCAAAAGCTCTCTTAATTTCTCAGACATGGATCATTTTATCACGGGAAATAGAAAATGTCTGGCCTTCTCTCCCCCTTTCCCCCATTTGCTTATCACTGTGTTTTTGTCACAGCAACAAAAGCAGCTCAGTCTTTATTCCATCCTGATTATGTCATTAGTCACCCAGTCCCCTTTTCCCTCACTTCCAATCCTGTCTCCTATTATCTTTTGTCTTTCTGCCCCTCCTCCTTTGTACTCACAAAGATGATAACTGGAGAGATGAACCTCCAACAGATCTGGAAAAATATGGGTGGTGGAAAACCCAGCATCATCTCAATGTCCTTGAAATAGCTCCGGTACCCTGGATGAGAAGATGGTCAGTCGATTAGAGTGGAGGTATTATAATTAGACACTAGGAATACTGCAAGAGTCCACAGGGTATATTTCTTTCTTGTGTTTCTCTCCCCGTTTCTCATTCAAGGTGCTGGTCTTGAACTATAAAGCCCTTCATGCCATTGGACCAGGGTATTTGCGGGAGACCCTGCTGCCAATAACGGTTTCCCGATGTCCCGTGCACTCCCACCGGCAGGGCCTCCTCCAGGTGCCATCAGCCAGGCAATGTCGGCTGGCGGCCCCTAGGGGTAGGGCCTTCTCTGTGGGAGCACCCACCCTATGGAACCACCTGTCCCTGGAGCTCTGGGTGGCCCCTGACCTCCGATCCTTCCGCCGTGGCCTAAAAACATGGCTGTTCCAACTAGCCTACCCAGACTGATGGGGGTGGGGGGAGGGTTTTTAGTTGTAGTTTTAAATTTTAACGGTGTTATGAGACTTTGGGTTTAATAGTTTTTTAATACTTGTATTATTGTTTTTTATTATTGTAAGCCGTCCTGAGTCCTCAGGGAGATAGGGCGGCATATAAGTCTCATAAATAAATAAATAAATAAATAAATTGTGGCTCCTTTGCTCTGCTCCCTACCTCTATCACAACTCCTGAGAGGAAAGCACAGCACAAAAGAAGTCTCTGCAATGAAGAGACTTGAAGCAATTTCTCATTACCTACTGGCAGAGTAACTGAAAGGGTTAATGTCCAGACCAGAGAACACCAGGCAAAATATCCTTTGGGTCACCCCCTCTTGGGGCAATGGGTTCCCTCAGTATGATGTAAATGTGATAGCAACAGCAATGATTGGAAGGTGGTTCCAAGCAGTGGTGGGATTCAATTTTTTTTTACTACCAGTTCTGTGGGCGTGGCTTGGTGGGTGTGGCAGGGAAAGGATACTGTAAAATCTCCAGTCAGAGGTGGTATTTGCTGGTTCTCCGAACTACTCAAAATTTCCGCTACCAGTTCTCCAGAACTGGTCACAATCTGCTGAATACCACCTCTGGTTACAAGACAACACAATAACCTGACTCCTTAGAACAAGGCTCCCCAAACTTGGCAACTTTAAGGCTTGCGGACTTCAACTTCCAGAATTCTCCAGCCATCTATGCTGGAGAATTCTGGAAGTTGAAGTCTGCAAGTCTTAAAGTTGCCAAGTTTGG
Organism: Naja naja; assembly: GCA_009733165.1. NCBI lineage: Eukaryota > Metazoa > Chordata > Lepidosauria > Squamata > Elapidae > Naja > Naja naja. The sequence goes on from CM019150.1 coordinate 61,585,752, forward strand.
AGACCCCTGCCCTAGAACACTAGCCTTATGCCCTTGAAACTTGTCCAAAGATGCCAGATTTCTGTATTAAATCTGCTGCTGTAATCTGTTTCTTTAACTACCAACTCCTTTTAGTTGGGGAGAAAGTAATCAGATCTGCACCTTGGATCAGCAGTCTTCTGAGCTGTGAGTGAATGTGTCCTGTGAAACCAAATACTGGCAACAGCCAAGTAAACTTTAATATCCTTTCAGTTGTTGTGATTGGATGTTAGTCTAGTCTGCATTTGAGTTTATGGACTCTTCACAAGAAAGAATTGAACAAAAATTCCTGATTGCAGCTTTTCCCTATCTGTTCCTTACTCCAGGCTCCAAGGTCAGGAAACTGTATTCAGGGAAAGCACCATTTTCTACTCTTGAATCTATATAATATAGTTAATTTTTCAGTATTCCTGGCTGTCAGGCCCACAGGGGAGTTCTGGCTGTACTGATCAAGTGCCAACTGTTGGAACATCAGTATTCCAGCCATGCTTATATTCTTGAATTGTTCCAGTTAATCCATGCAACCGGCAGAAGGTACTCACCATAGACATACATAATGGCAACACACATGATGCATGAAATAACCACAAGTGAGAAACTTGCTGCATAATTGTCCATCAGTGATAACCAATAAATACCAGCCTAGAGGAGAAACAAAAAAGAAGAAGAAAACAGTCAAGTCCTGGATTAAGCAAGGATGAGACTGGGCTGTTTATTTCTGCCTTGCCCTTTAACTCTTCCTCATATCCAGGGGTGGGATTCTACCAGTTCGCACCTATTCACTAAAGCTGGTCATTAACATTCTAAGCAGTTCGGAGAACCGGTTGTTAGAAGAAATTATTGGCCTAATCCTGTAAGGAAGGCAGGAAGAAAACATTCTGGTGTTCCTTACAGAAACTGCCTCTCCGTTAACCCTTATTACATTCTTGGCAAGACTAGACTTCCTGTCTCAGGAACGTCTCTGGAGTTTTTTTTTCTTCCTTTGCTGGTATTTTGCTTGTGTGGAGTGACCATTTAAAGTTACAATGGCACTGAAAAAAGTGATTTTTCACACTTATGGCTGTTGCAGCATCCCCACAGTCATGAGAGGCCAAGAGGCCACAGCCAATTGAGCCATGCCCCCACCTAAGCCACGCCCACAGAAGCGGTTGTTAAAAATTTTGAATCCCACCACTGCTCATACCTGTGTGGTGAGTGGGATACCTAGCAGAAAGCCCACCACAGCCACACCTAGAGTCACAAAAGTCTTCCGACGCATTATCCATTCATTTCCCACTTCATCCACAATGGCTGTGACAAGAGTTTCCAGGAGACAGAACTGAGGAAAACATAGTGAAGAAGAAAAAATAAAAGTTATACATACATGCCAGGGAAGTTTTGCGCTCTCTATCTTCCTTCAGTTAGCAACCATAAAATCACAGTCTCTCTCTCTCTCTCTCCAACTACAGGCAATTCTTGATTTACAACCCTTCATTTAGTAACCATTCGAAGGTACACCAATATTGAGAAAAGTGACTTATCACCGCTTTTCACACAACTGTTGCAGCATCCTCATGGTCACATGATCAAAATTTGGATGCTTGGCAACTGGTTCATATTTATGACAGTTGCCGTGTCCCAGAGTCAACCTTCTCACAAGCAAAGTCAATGAGAGAGCCAGATTCACTTAACCATGTTACTAACTTAACCACTGCATTGATTCACTTAACAACCGTGGCAAAAAAAAGTTGTAAAATGGGGCAAAAATATTTAACAATGGTCTCACTTAGCAACAGAAATTTTGGATTTAATTGTGGGTGTAAGTTGAAGACTACCTGTGCATCAGTTTTGATTAATTTAAAGGTTGGAGATCAGCAGTGCTTCTTAAGTGAATCAGCACTTGGGGCAAATATACTTTATTTGGGAGGAGAATCTGGCGCTCAGTGTGCCTTAACCTGCCACCTTCCCCAGGTGGGTGTAGTCCAGATGTGTATGACTACAATTCTCATCATTCTAAGTCGGCATGAGAATTGATCATGCAACTTAAATATAATGAGAGCTTCAGCTTCATTCCATCTAGAAAGCACCAGAATACAGAAGGCTGCCCTATTGGTACAGCTTCATTATGACTCAGTTTGCCATAAAGGAATTTGGAATGATATTCATACAGTATCAGAGTAATCATTCCCCATTTCCTATGATTTCCAAGCACCATTAAATCTTTATCTTTCCTTCAAACTAGATGAATCAAGTTTGGGGCATGTGTTTATGCATACATATATACATACAGGTAGTTTGCATTTTAACGAACACATATGCACACACAAAGTAGATGCACACTATTTTCCATTTATATTTATTGACTAGTTTAGCTTTCTATTGAGTTGTAGCTTTCAGACATGTTGGGCCCTAGAATCCCCCCCAAAGCACGAGCTGCAAACAGCTGTGTTTACCTGTGTACCCAGTCCCAGCAGGATGAGCATGAAGAAGAAGAGAACAGACCAAAAAGGGGAAACGGGGAGGAGTGTCAATGCCTCAGGATAGGCCACAAATGCCAAGCCAGGGCCTTGGTCGGCCACCTTGGAGACATCCACGCCCAGGTGATGAGCCATGAAGCCGAGGATAGAGAAGATGACGAAACCTGCGTACACACTGGTAGCACAGTTGGTGATGCTGATGATGATGCTGTCTCTGTGGGTACATCAAGGTGTGAGAGCTCATGAATACTGCAGCTGAAGGGGAGCATCCTGAAGCAAGCCAAGAGATCTGCAGCTAGAGAAGGGGCTCCCATGTGTGATGTTGCAAGTAGGTTTAGCTACTAAAATTAGGGGAGAGGTTTATTTTTATTGTTATATTTTATTTATATTTAACTATGTTTTAGTTAATTCAAGAAGACTGTATTTGAATTCTTGCAGCCATCTTGAGCACCATTTGCTGGTTAAAGGGTGGGATATAAACCCATCTGATAAAATATAACATGTTCTTTCTAAAAGTAATCTTACAAAAGCCACCTGCAGTTCTGAGATCCTTAGATGAAAGAAGGCAACATTATTTAATTACAAAGAACAAAGAATACACAACTTCTGTTTCAATTTGCCAAATTAATATAAAGCATTATGTGAACTTGGATAGTGTTCATATTTAATCTGCATTCTGAGACTACTCCACTTCATGGTTTAAGACGAAAATAAACTTTGTAGTATGTTTCAAAAAAGAAAAACACCCCCAAACTATGTATTGTTTAAAATCAAGTTCCTCCACAATGGGAGAGACAAGGATTCTAGCAGTTTATTACCTGACATCCCTGCACCATTTTCCATGCAGATTATTTTCTAGACATATGAACTACTGTATATCACCCAAAAATCTCTTTGTACATCCTTTCCCCATCACTTCTATCCAACATCATACCTGTAGCAATTGTTGTGAAACTTGTTATACGATGCCATGGTGATAAGCCCACCCCAGGCACAGCCCAGTGAATAGAAGATCTGAGAGGCAGCATCTCCCCATACCTATAAAAGATAAAAGATGTCACTGGGGAAAGAAGAGCTGCCCGTGTAATTTCAAATTAGAGGGAGGCGGTTGAGTTATGGCTCTGGACTGCACAGCTTATGAACCCCTCTGTGATATCCCCTCTGAATACCTTTGCGTCAAGGATTTTGTCCCACTGTGGTGTCAGATAGTACGTGATGCCACTAAGTGCGCCTTCAAGAGTGATTCCCCGCACAAATAAGATTGTCAGCACCAGGTACGGGAATGTTGCTGTGAAATATACCACCTGAAAGAAGGGGGACAAAGGAAAAGTTGAAGAGCATTCACACATATTGCAAGTAGAAAGTATGTTCCAGCAAAAAAAAAGGGGGCGTGCATAAGTGCACCATCGTGCCTACCATCCCTGTCCTATTGTCCCCATTTATTTGTACCTATTTCCTGTATTCGTACTCATGTTTATACTTATATCTATTATCTTCTAAGCGATTGACAAATCAAATAAATCAAATCAATAAATAAAAATTCCTTCTCCCAGAACTTTGATTTCAGCTGCATGACAACCAGGGGTGGGATTCTACCAGTTTGCACCTATTTGCTAGAACCGGTTGCTAACATTCTAAGCAGTTCGGAGAACCAGTTGTTAGAAGAACTTACTGGCCTAATCCTGTAAGGAAGGCAGGAAGGAAACATTCTGGTGTTGCTTACAGAAACTGCCTCTCCGTTAACCCTTATTACATTCTTGGCAGGATTAGACTTCCTGTCTCAGGAATGTCTCTGGAGTTTTTTCCCCCCTCCTTTGCTGGTACTTTGCTTGTGTGGAGTGACCATTTACAGTTACAATGGCACTGAAAAAGTGACTTATGACCATTTTTCACACTTACGACTGTTGCAGCATCCCCACAGTCATGAGAGGCCAGGCGAGGAGATGCGTGCCTCAATGTGAGTGATATTGAGTTGGCCACACCCAGCCAATAACATGACCATCAATCCATGTCCACCCAGTCACATGACCACCAAGCCACACCCACTACCTAAGCCACGCCCACAGAACCGGTTGTTAAAATTTTTGAATTCCACCCCTGATGACAACCATCAGCCTATCCAAACAAGCTTTGACTCTCTTCCTCTTAAAATTAACACCTCTTTGCAGCCACTATAGTTTAACAAATATATAGAATTTAATAAGTATTTAGGAACATTCATTTTTGACTAGATTATAAACCCACAGAATGAGATAAAGCCACTCTTATGTGACCAAGGATGACCATCATGAGTGCTATGTCAAGGTAAAAGAGCAAGTGGGAAAATAGTCCAAGACAAGGGACAAGGGTGTTTGCAGATGGTGTCAAAAGCCAATCTAAAAGCAATCAATGATTTATATGCAGTGCTTGGACATAGGTAAGTTAAGGAAGAGGAAACACTACTTGCTTTTCCTGAGGACTTCACACTCTTGATGAGGCAGAGGAAGACGACGATCCAAGAGACTCCCAAGCAACCCAGCAGGGGAAGCCGCACTTCACCCAGATTCCCAATATCATTAGACAGCTTCAATACATACCGCCTGGAAAAAAAGATAGGAGTGTAAGCTCCAGTTTGCAAGTACTTTGCATCCATCTCTAGCAAATGCACCAAACCAATCTGCATCCACAGGTCTCCAAAACTGGCACTCAAGACCAACAAATAAAGGGGAAAAAATTCTAAAAGGTAGGATAGTTAACTGCCTTTAACAAATTTTAGAGTCAGAAATTAACTACACCATATATATATGTTCATAGTTCAGCACTATGAACTTATACCAACTTTCACCAACATGATAAGACTAGCTCGATACCTGTGCTTCGCCAAGAAACTATGTGGTTGGGCTTAGTTTTTGGGGAGGAAAATAAGGGGAAAAAAATCTGCCTCTGCCTACCAGCATCCATCAGTATTCATCTGGCTAGCATCCTGTCAGTGTATGAGAGAGTTGAGGGCTGTTTGGAAACTAAACAGTATTTGCTGTGTGAGCAAGAAGGAGATAGCAAGGAGCCTGCACGTGGCTTGGCTCAACTGTTCTGTACTAAAGCTGCTTGGTGCTGTGAAACTAAAGCTGAAACTCCTCTCCTCTGCTTGTGTTTTGTATTTGGAACAGATTTCTTTTTAGGTGGGGAGGGGGAGTAGAACTCCTTAGCATCAGAGCGTGTTAATAATAATATAGAAAATACTAATGCTCTGATGGTCATTTCAAAAAATCCTTTCTTAGTGAGCACCTAGAAGCCAAGAGGAACATTCGTGCCAAATATCAAGTTTGTAGGCTTTACGGTTCTGGAGATTTTGTGATGATGCGTGAGTGGTAGTTCGCTTTTATATATATAGATTGAAGATTCATAAGAATTTATGGAGAAATTTTGTTTTCAACCACCTCTAATAAGAATCTTTTTAAAATACAGGTGACAGTTAAGTCTATTAGAGTATAAATACTCAAAGTATTCTTGGATTTCCTAATTCAAGGGACAAAATGGATTTATTTCAACTCAAGTAAAAAATACTGCAATTTTATTTTCTTACCTAATGTTTCCATCCCTTGGTCCAGCAAGTCTATCTGCCTCTGATTATAAATCATGTTAATAACATATGGCTCTGCCTACATCCAATCTTTCTGCTACCTGTTCCATTTCAAGCAACATCTTTCCAATATGCAACTTGCCTTAGGTGATGTCATTCAGACACAGATGTCTGGTGGCTGAAACTTATAGACAGAATAAGCTAGGATCACAGATTCCATGTGCCATTGTGACATATCCAATTATGGATCAGTCTTCCATAACTCTGTCCCTGTCTATATGTTTTGAATTAAAAATTCCATCATCCCCAGTAAGTGCAATAACCAATGCTCAGAAGTTATAAGATCAGATTATTCCCATGGAAGGAAATCCCTCACAAACCAATTCCCATTTTCCCCATATCCATTTACTTAATTCCCCTCCTTGCCCATTATCTGCCCCCATTATCACCTCCAGTATTCCTCACTGGGGCTAGTGCGCTTCAGAGTCTGGTTGAAGATATGTGTGATGTTGACTGATGAACCCATTGAGCTGTTGGTAACATCCAACACACTGGTGCAATTTCCTGTATTCCAAAAGTTATTACAGTATGTCCAGGGTAGTACCCGTGTCATTGATGAGAAGAAATAATAGAAGGCGATAGAGATCACAACATTGTAATAGATTCCAATGTAGCTTGAGACAACCATCATACCATAGCCAACACCTGGAGGAAATAAAAGTATAAGGATAAAAGGAAGATTTTGAGGTGGGAGTTTGCTAATACATGTAACACATTGATGTTGGAATTGTAAAGTAGAGGATGTAAGTTTGCAACATGCACACTGTTTAATTTAAAGCAGAAACAATAAAGCCCATGAGGCTAGTTTATGATACAGAGTCAGGTCCTGCCAACACTCACACACACTGATTAGGTTTATACAACTTAAACAATATTGTGGTTTATGGTTCAGCATGTTTTTTGGAACATATCCATTCTCCTATCCAGTTGTGTGAATCAGACTATCCATTAAGCCATTACATGGTTCATTGAAGCGTATGCAAGGAGCTGAATATCACAATTAGAATTGGCTGTTGGTGGTTTAGCATTAAATATCTAGTGCAAACACAGTCATTACAGTCTTCTGATTCCATATTCAAAACAGCAAAAATGAAGCCATGAGATGAGAAGCAGAAGACTGCATATGAATAGTAACATATCTAGATTAGAGGGACCATAACTCATACATTTATAACTGGGCAGAATAAATATGGCAGAAAGCTAGTGCTAGGAAGTAAATATTCTGACCTTTTCTTTTGGATTTATTGTGAGAGCAGATTCTCTGAAATGAAAACACAGGCTTGGTGCCAGGCCTTCAATCAGGTTTTTAGCAATAATCAGATATGGTTCTAGAAAATGTGTTCACACTATGTGGCTGACAGTTATCCAGTCCTCTGGCCAATTACCTCAACTCCATGCCAGTTAGATCAAAACTGGATGGCATACAGCAACCATTTAAAAATCCTAGAGTTGCTGCAAGGAAGCTAAGGGGATATCTTTTCTCTCCAGTACCTCTCCACAGTGGGGGCAGAAATATGTATTTGTCTGATCAGACTTGGATAGTCAGGAGTGGATGTGGTAGGCATCCACCATGGTTTTGTTCTGTTGTTTTGTTTTATTTTCCTTCCTTCCTTCCTTCCTTCCTTCCTTCCTTCCTTCCTTCCTTCCTTCCTTCCTTCCACCTTCCTTCCACCTTCCTTCCTTCCTTCCTTCCTTCCTTCCTTCCTTCCTTCCTTCCTTCCTTCCTTCCTTTTTCTTTTTTTCAAGACATCTGCAGCAAGTTGAAATTTTTGTGATGAAATGTTCATTGTGCATCAAAACATAATTTCTGCTGTTTACATAATTGAGCGCAATTTTGCAATGCAAGTAGAAGGGACTAGGATCTGTACTGCACTGTATCCATGCATGCTGTGTCATCTGCATCCTTCTTTGTCCTGCAGGGATGTGTGTGTGTGTGTGTGTGTGTGTGTGTCTAAAACTGCAACAGGCGTGGTCATGGTCCTAGAGAAGTGTCTTTAGGACTTCAATTCTGCCTCAGAAGGAGAAAGTAATAGTCTACCCACAGGAAGCAATGAGGATGATGTAACTGACCTGGAAGTGGGGCAGGGTAGCAACTTTCACCTCCAACTACTAAAATTCTCTGGTTTTAAATGTTTGTAAAACGTACTCATATATCTAATGATACAGATTTCTTATCTGATAATGTCAATGTGTCTTGAAAAATCTCAGCTCAGACATTTTGTTGCACGCGGGGGCAGGAGGGGGAACGGGGGGCACATGGGATGCAGATGGAGAATATGATTGTGGCAGAGTAATCTGAGGGAGTGTCCATTGGTTCTCTCTCACCTTTAAACATGGGGCTGATCTTCCAGACGCCCAAGCAGCCCTGGCTAGCAAATTGTCCAAAAGAGAGTTCCAAGAAAAACAAGGGGATCCCGCAGAAGACCAACATGATGAAATAGGGGAACATGAAAGCACCTAGAGGCAGAACAAAAGGAAGCAATCAGTCTTACAGGATTTCAGGAGTAGAAGTCATGCTCTGTATGCCAAAGTCAAATTCAGTTCCTGGCATCTGCAGTTATAAAGAGTCAATATAGAATAAGAAAGCACTTTGGGTAAGATTTAAAAACAATCTGAGTTGGGGACAGCTTCTTATTGAGGAAATGGAGGACTTTAAAGCCATTTAAGAAGTAAAGAATACATGTTAGGTTTTATTTGAAATGGGGTAAAGCCTCCTGTTTATGCCAGCAATTCACAGCTGTTTCATGCAGTTCTTTCCTACAAATTCAGAGCCAGTATGTGCAATTGGTGGGTTAGTTGGGCTTTCCCCAATCTGGTGCCTTTCAGAAACGTTTGGGCTGTCAGTTAAAGAATTCCCAAGCTCAGTTTGGTTCACAAGTCCTGAAAATAACTTATAAATATAATACATTTAAAGTATCTCTGGTCAGGAAGGTAAGGCAGCATATAGCTTCCCATCATAAGCCAGGCCCCAAGAACAAACCTGAGTCCCAGAGTTGTCAGGATGCTACAGCAAAAGGCCCACCATTCCCTGTTGCGCTGAAGCACAGTCGGACGAAGAATAAATTATAAAGAGCTTCTCTGCTACCAGCAACTTTGTACTTTTCAGGCCAGACTATGGTAGACCCATGTTCCCACAAAGCCCTCACCAGCCTTCCCACAAACACAGTGCTCTGATCTCCATACTCACCTCCTCCATTGCGGTAGCAGAGGTAAGGGAAGCGCCACACGTTGCCAAGCCCAACAGCATAGCCAACACTCGTGAGAACAAATTCAATCTGGTTGCCCCAGTTGCCTCGTTTGATGTTCTCATGCCGCTTACCTGTTTCACCAGGCACAGCCCCATTCTGCCAAAAGAGGAAGGACGGTCAGTTATTACAGCTAGGCTTGGAAGGAAGGAGGCTTGATTCTACGCAGACTTTTTTTGGAGCTCCTTCGAGAGATGCAAAGAAGGAACAGCCAGAGATGAAAACAGATCCTACACCCACTTTATGTAACACAGGATAATGAGGAAAAGGCTGCACTCTGGTTGTTTTACGTCTCTCCCCTTCCCCAACTGATGGAAAGACAGGGGAGGATGGAGAATCTGAGGATGGAATGGGGCTGCTACCCCCTGCTTGCCCAGATGAATAATCCTGGGTCAAGCTGTAGGAAAGCTGGCAGCTACAACACATACAAAGCAGGCATGAGATGAGGCAGCACAAAGAAACCTCTGTTCTTCTTTCTTTTGCCTGCCCAATGATCCAGCATAAGAGACCCCAGGCAGGGCCAGTCCCTCTAGTCACCCACTGTGCAGCTGAGCCCCCCACAACATCAGAGAAGCCCTGCTAGCTCAGAAAGACTCATCTAACCCATGTTGTCTTTCCATCTTTTGCCAACCAGATTCAGTTGGGAAGCGCACAACTAAAGCTGCAAGTCAACAGTTCTTCCTTATTGCTTGTTCCCAGCACATGGTTATTTATAGATATAAGCCTCCCCAAAGATCCAATTATTTTAGGAATCACCTTCTTGTGTGATACTTCCCTATCTATACACCATGTGCAAATGCTGCTCTGAATATGTTCTCCAGAAACCTGTCTTCACTTTTGAAAACTATTTAAACTAATGATTGCATCTAGTGGTAGGGAGCTTGACATGTTAATTATTGTATGAAAAAAGAAGTCAAATGCACTTCAAACTCAGACTGTTGAATTCTCTTAAACTCTTCAGTGGGAATTATATGTATATATTTGCCTACTTAGTATGTAATATTGACTTGATATGATTGGTTCCCCATTCCAGTATGTTGAGCTGTAATTCCATTTTTCTCCAGGCAAACTTGTACCAGTTCTGTGAGTGGGAGAGTGGGTGCAGAAATTAGCTAAATACTTACTTAAAATAAGCTACATTTAAAAATATTTCAAATAAGGGCTATAATACAATTGAACATGTGCAAAATTAGATAACCTGTAGAGGGTGCCAAAGGATATAAACATCTATTAATGTTCTGTTACCATGTAATGATCAATTGAATTTGGTACCAGATATGGTAACTCTGTTTAAATCCCTTTGTACTCATAATGAAAGCAATGAGCAAAATTATTTGTTTTGCCTATCTTAGCATTTAGCATTAGGATCTAATGTAACTTAACTTTTTATGGAATCAGGAATAATAAATTAGCATTTGTATAATTATTTCAAATGCAACGTTCTTCATATTTATTACTTCCGTATAATCCATTCTTAGAAATTGCTTTATTCCGAGTCACACTGTTAAAACTCAGTATTTTTGAGAGTGCCAGCTTTGATCATGGCTTTATATATTTTCAAGCAGAAATCTTCCCCAATTTTCTCTGAAGGTCCTGGGACTGGGTATGGGATCGTGTATGTGCAAAACACGTATCTGAACTTCAAGGTATAGCTTTTCCTTTTAGGATAGGAGAATATTAGTTTTCCACAAAATGCTGAAGGACAGATTGATATTGGGGCTTAGAAAGAGCAGCTTAAGGACATTTGATGACTGTATAGACATTTAGACAGGTTCACATTTATTCACATAACACGCTGAGCTTGATTAATGTTCATTTGTGTGTGTGTGTGTGTGTGTGTGGTGTTTCATACATTTCACAAAGCCAGTATGTTCAGTTCATTTATGATTTGCTTATTTGTTTATTAGGTATCCACCTTTCATTCAGAAGCTCATGACAGCATATATATGTTGTGGTTAGCCGGCAGCAGGTGTGGACGGCTGAGGAGGGCGAGGACTCAGATGAGGGGCCAGGACTTTTAGGGAGTGGACTGCTGTCTTCAGAGATTGTGGGGGCTGGCAGCAGCAATGAGGAGGTTCCCGAGGAGCCTGTGCCAAGTGCATGTGTGCGCGCAGGATTGATTGCAGGAAAGAGCAGCTACAACAGCACAGGCAACTCAGGACTAAGGCTGCAAGGTAATGGCCCCTCCTTCAAGAAGATAAAAGCCAGCTGTGAAGCAAATATTCTTTGTAGGAAGCAAAGACTTTTTGAAACTCAGCCTTGTGGACATTACAGTTGGTATTTGAAGACTCTTGTGTTGTAAACTATTTCTTATCTGTTGTTTTTTGGCAGCCTTGCAAAAACTTGGCAAGGCTCTTTCTTGTCGGAACTAATTAGTTGGAAGCAGCTTTTTATCTATGAAGAAACAGAATTCATAGATGAAACATTGAAATGTTGTGCTGCTGCCGTTGTCCTGTGTTTGCTCTCTCGGAAACAGGTTTGGGTCAGAACAATATAGCAATCTAACTTCCTATTTTTCTTCACAACAAAAACCTTAGGAAGTTAGTTGGGCTGAGAGAAAATGGTTCCATGGCTGAGAAGGGAATAGAACCTGCATCTCCTTGGCTCTAGTCCGATACTTTAACCACATTGTTTTAATGTTTTCTGCAAAAGCAGAAATGAGTTTGCTTATTTATTTATTTACTTGATTTTGTTTCTATAGCTGCCCATCTTAGCAAACGACTCTGGGCAGCTCACATATATTCAAAACATACATTACAATTAAAGTTTTACAAAGATTTTAAAACAATAAAATAAAAATATTAAAATAAAAATATTAAAAAGCATTAAAACAATAAAAACATTATCCAAAGTATGTACAAAAGCAAGATATCTGGCCTATTAACAATATGGGGCCCTCAGCACATGTAGCATCCCAGGCTCGGAGCATAGCCAAAGTTTTTAGAGCTTTATAGAAGGCTAACAGGATTGAGGCCATTCTAATCTCTGAGGGGACAGACCAGGGGCCACTGCTTCTAGTCCCTGTCAGCCAACTTTTTTGTCTGATGAGACCTGCAGTATATCCATTCTGTTTGACCTGATTGGATGGGTAAAGTCTCCAGAAAAAAGGCAACCCTCTCAGGTACCCTAGCCCCAAGACATAATGCAATAAACAAGTTAAGTAAATTTTAGGAATGCAACCAATGTGTGCTGGCTAATTTCAAAGCAAGTGCTTTCTGCTTCACAGTCCAGTTTCTTAGCTGAATTAAGTTACACCAAGGTAACTTTATATCAGTCAACAACCACAAATCAAAAAGGGAGAGACTATCAAGATAGAGGATAATGTAGTCGAAAGAAATAGCAGAAACATTTTGATTGTCCTTAGTGCCATTAATAAGTTATGAGATATATTATTCCCTTTCTTTAAATTCCTACCTTGATTTAAATCAAATTAGCAATCTGCTGTCCAAGTTAAAACTATAACAATAAAAAAAGAGTGGTCGAGCAAAAGCCACCACTCTGAAATCAGTATCAATTAGTAGTTAATGTGACTGTGTAAAGTAATGTAAAGACTGTGACTATAGTTAAATCCCCATTTGAGCATGGGAGTTGTTTTGTAGCAGTGATTATACATCAGCTGCAAAACCCTTGCAGGAGTACTGCTGTGATGATAAAATGATGAGAGGCCGCTACATATGCCACCTTTAACTTCTAGAGGAAATATACTGGAAGAATATGGTAGGCACTTCCAGTCAAGCTGTTATTGTGAAATTATACTGCCTTGTTCATAGAATTGAATTGTATATAGGACATGACAGACATCATTGAAAGTATATATATTTCTACTTTGTCTTTCTTCCTGGTGGGGAAAAAACCCTGTCCAGTGTCTTTTGACTGGGTAGAATAGGGGTCTCCAATCTTGGCAATTTTAAGACTTGTGGACTTCAACTCCCAGAATTCCACAAGTCTTAAAGTTGCCAAGGTTGGAGACCCCCGCTTTAGAGGTTGTGCTTCTCAAACTACTCAGTGAACCTGTGATCAGTACAATAATTTCTAGGATGTAATGAAGGGGCATGGCCAGAAGAGGGAACAACTCCAGCTCTAATCTGCTGCTATTAGATAAAGGATGCTAAGCAAGCTTGGCCCATCACTCTCCTAAATGAACCTATTGCTACCGCAAGCCCCAAAAGACCAGGATGCATACCCATCTTCTCTGTCCCACAGGGAGGAAAAAAGGAGCAAACTGTTTATTGTTGCCCACATTCTGGGCTGATAGAGGCACATTTTAGTTCTGGAACAGCAGCTTGCACAGATGCCCAAACAAGATGGGATGCTGACATCAAGCGTGAACCCTTTTCTAGGACAACACAAACAGATCTTTTGTCCACCTAGTTCCACACTGGCACCACCACTTCTCTGTATCTCCCAACAGAACAATAGCAAACCTCAGATCAAATGGGGAGCAGGGAGGAGGGTTCCTCATAAAAAAAAAAAACCACACACACACAGTTTCTCATCCAGAAATGGGTAATGAATTTCTGGCTTTGTGCTGGAACAAGAATCTCCTGGGTGCCGTGCCTCTTATTCTGCCTTTCATTCTATTGGGAGTTGATAGAAGCTAGCTAGTTCACCTACAAACTAAATTGGAAAGTTGATGGTCCATATCTCCTATGTGCCTGTATCAATTTCCACCAATTCAGTTCAACCTTTTGTTTACAACTTTACATATTCAAGAAAGAATTTGGGAGCTAAAGTGGATTGAAGGTATGTCAGCCACTTATGATAAAACAACAGATCATGGATTTCCTTTTTGAGATCAGAGCAGAATTCTTCAGACAGAGCAAAGACACAAAGTAGCCTTATTATAACCAAAGAGGAAAGAGATGTGACTGCCCATCCTTAACAGCCAGGAGATTGCAAGCTTTGGATTGTACCTGTTTCACTTCACTGTTAAAGAATACCAATGTGATTTTTGGATCTTTTGTATTCAGAAAACTTGTGTTTAGTCCAATAAAAGATATTGACTGGTATAGTGTGAATCATGGTCGGCCAACAGCTTGCACATTTTTAAAACTACATTTATATGCTGCCCTTCTCCGAAGACTCAGGACGGCTTACAATTTTTGGGATACAACCCAGTGTGCTCAGCAATAGCCTTCATTCCATTGTATATGCCTGCTTATTACTAAGTGGCATTTTTACAAAGTCAGCTTATTGCCCCCAACAATCTTGGGTCCTCAATTTACCTACCCCAAGATGATGGAAGGCTGAGTCAACCTTGAGCCTGGTGGGATTTGAGCCTGCACTAATTGCAGGCAGCTGGAACTAAGTGAATGTAAGTGCTAGGCATTTAACAGCCTGCACCACCAAGGCTCACATTGAGTGCTATGTTAGTCATTCAAATGCAATATCTCTGCTGAGGAGAGAAAGGAGTTGAAGAAATGGTTCTTCCACTGCCTAATGGAAGATTTAGTGGCCAGCACTGCTCAAATAAAAATAGAGGGAGCAGAAGACATGGCTTCCTAGACATATGAGATGTGTCCAAAAATAAGACCCGGACAAGAACATTTCACAGAATCCTCAATAAAAAAAATCTCCCTTTCGCCCTGCTTCATAGAACACAACCCAGTTCTTAGACATATATTATGTTGTTCAATCAATTGCTAACAATGGCTATAAGTGCTTAACAAATGGAAACTGTCATTTCAGTTCTGCTTTCTGCCATCGAGATGGGACGGGGCTGGCGGATAGTGAATTGTGCACTTCAGCGTGTCATTCAATTAGAGATAGCAGTCGCATGGGCACAGAGATGCCAAGAAACCATCTTCTGCACTAATTTGGGAGAAAAGACTGGCAGAATGCAATGTGGGTTGGGCCTTCTACAAATAACCATAGCCGCCCATGACCCTTGGGAACAGAAGGTGAGGGAGACCGCCGTATATTGGTGATCTAGTGTTAAGCTTGGTGGGAACAAAAACACGTAAGACATAGGATTATCTTTCGGATTAGAGGAAACTACTACTTTGAGTACTCCTGAGATACTACTCCTTCCTGATCATGTTGCTTTACTCTCCAAGCCACTGGCTGAATAAAAATACTGTAGGATAAAATCCTTTTATGTCACTATAAACATAGCACCATAAACAATTCAAATTCTACTGTAATTCTTGTCTATGTCTATACCTGACCTTCTGGAACTTGAAAACTTATACCATAATAAACAAGATCTTGGAAGGAATGCAGATAAGGCAAATCTCTGAAATTTTTGCACATTTACCCTAAGCAAAGTGGGGAGCTAAGGGAATTAGCCCCTTGGGTTAATATTTCAAAAGTGATACAGTATCATGGTCATGGTGGAGTGGTTATATAAGAGTAACCTACTTAATCCGACCTTAGTTTTTGTTCTTTCAGTCCATTTCATCAGATGTGCAAAGTACTAGAGCCAGTTGGCAAAGTATGTATACACACATGCAGTAAAATGGAAAATATATACTTTGTGACATTTCAAATAAAGCTTCAATAAATGCAAAAGCAGCATTTACAATATAACAGCAGGGAATGGCAATTACATAATTGTTGCTGTGGGCCAAGAAATCAATGTTCCTGTTCATATCGAAATGAAAAATAATCTACCTTCATTAGAGGTCTGCAGTTGCATGATGAAATCTCTTTTGAGTGTTTATGCGTTGAAGAATGGCATTTTTCAGATCAGTTGGGGTTATTTTAACCGGGGGAGGTTGCTCTGCTATTTTCTGATTATAATACAAATATCTCATTAATTTTCCAACATGAGACCTGAGCTGGCAATACTCCCACATTTAGCAAACTTTCAGTGTGGAGTACAGGGGGTGAAAAATGTAGAAAAACCCTGGAGCTAAGCTTCAGATGCCTGCATCCCTGCAGTTTTCTTGGCAGCCTTGCCATAGCCTTTTCTGGGATGTTTTTCAACGCCTCAGAACGTAGCCAGAATCAACTGACTTTGTTTTCAGGCAGTTCTTGATTCTTCTCTCAAATAACCCAGGGCTCTGGGATTGCATAGGCCATGCCATAATATTCACACCTTCACCTTCTATTCCCTATTAAGGTGCTACTTCTCTGAGCCACAGCAGCCTGGATGCAGCTTCTCTCTTTTGTATTGTGAAATATATAGCAGAACAGAGAGCCTTTTCCTTTTGGCCAGTATAACTTTCACTAGTTGAGCAAGGAATCTGGGGCAGAGAGAGGAAGCACTGGTCTCCCGCCCTTGTCCCATGGAAACATGGAACCCAGATGCTGTAAATCAAATAACTAGCTCCTTCCCTGCTCTGCTTGTCCTTCCTGCTTCGATTGAGTCCCTGCTTGGGGCTTAGGACCATTAGCACGGGCTCAGGACAAGATGTTCAGGCAGGAGCCACATGTGGCTGACTGGCACGTTTGCCTATGCAATGAATTGGTTGTCTGCCTGGTTACACAATACTACAAAGGAAATTTGGTACACCATCTGGGAGTTTTTGCTATAAAGAGCGATGATGAACGAGATGCTCCAGGCAGGCCTTTTCCAACTTGTTGCCCTCCAGATGGGCCAGATTACAACGCACAGAATCTCCAGCCAGCTCATACTCTCTCAGCAGGCCAGGACTTTGAAAGGATTCTCATTGGAAAAAAGCTGCCCCAATGTATCCTGCAACCTACAAGAGCGTTGTCTTTATTCTGGAATTTGACATGTTTCAAGCTGGCCAGCTGAACTGGAACAAGGCAAATGAACCATAAAGAAACAGGTGTGTTTGAGATCTCAATTCAGAAACAAAATATGAAAAACAAAACAAGTCCTACTGTCAAGTCGAAGGACGGATCTTCCATTGCTGGCCTCTTAAAACAGCTAATTCTGACCAAGATAATCTGATTAAGTTGCAAAGCAAGCACTAATGAGGCGTGCACTCAGTTTAATTAATGGAGCTTGGCCCACTCTAGCCGCATGATTTCTACTTAGATGGGGGCTCCAGCTTAAATTGAGCACAGTAAAAACCTGAAGTTAGAAGCTCCCAGCATGTCTCTATCATGATCGGATGAGCCAATCTGTAGAAATTTAGGATCAATTAGGTAGTCCTTGACTTATGACCATAATAGAGCCCAGAATTTCCACCAAAAGTCTTGACAGTCATAAATCAACGTACCTAGGTGACTGGCCCAATTTTATAATCTTTTTTTTTCAGCGGTCGTTTAATTATAGCAGTGGCTATAAAATCAGTCCATTTGTTCCTATTGGCTTTTTTTTGCTGGAAACCAACCCCAAAGGCCAGTAATATGTAAAAAAATGTTGCAAATTGTGGTCATGTGACCACAGAACACAACAACTGACCAGATTCAGCAGGTTCTGACCAATTCTGGAGAACCAGTAGCGGAAATTTTGAGTAGTTTGGAGAACCGGCAAATACCACCCCTGTCTGACCCCGCCCCCATCTATTCTCTGCCTCCCGAGTCCCAGCTGATTGGCTGGGTTTTCTTTGGTTGCCCTGCACAGGAGAACGGAGCTGAAAAGCAGGTTAGTGGGGTGGGGAGGGAATGGAGGTTTTACAATATCCTTCCCCTGGAGTGGAGTGGGAATGGAGATTTTACAGTATCCTTCCCCTGCCTTGCCCACCAAACCATGCCACACCATGCAATGTCCACAGAACCGGTAGTAAAATTTTTGAATCCCACCACTGCAACCGATGGTATAAGTGAGCCTGTTGCCATGTGGCCAAAATGCAGTCATGTGACTACAGTGCGCAAACATGCCACCGGCGAAATTCTAGAATTGGGTTGTAAGTAACTTACAAGCACTGCTGTAAGTTTGAGTAGGTTAGGGTTAGGCGACCAGTTATTAAGCAAAAGCTACCTGTACTTCCTTAATAAGAAATTCAGTCAGGAAATCACTTCCCTCCTCCATGCCAGGAGAAAGGTGAGTTTTGAAATTTTAGCCACCTGGACTTCATTCACCTTCAGTCATCCTTGCTATTCGCCAACCCCACAAAGAAACTGGTTTAGCAAGGGAGGATTAATTCCCCAACAGTTCCTCATTAGAAGAAAGCATGTGAATTTATTTCCAGAAAAGGTCAAGGCTGAGAACAGTTATGACTGCTCGTTTAGCGACCCTGTTTCTAAGGAGAAGTGAAACAAGTTTTCTTCACATAGTTCATTGCTCACATCTCACATCAAGTCTCAGTTTAAAGACAATTAGATATTTAGGCAAAAAACCAAAATATATATTTGATGGAAGGTGTGTCCAGGTCTAGGATCATGCAAGTTATGTCAATATAGCATGTATCTGAATAATAATTCATTTCCACATTTGCACGTATGTGTGAATTATTAAAGCATATCAATATGAATATGATGTTACAGTTATACATTTTTAATCCTTGTTTCTTCTATTTAAAAAAACACTAAAAGCAGCTATATATAACTCTTCTTAACACCTGATACATATCTTTGCTTAATATATGCATAGTTGAATATGCATTTGTTTTATATCCAATAATCTTAAATGCATCTTTGCTGCACATCTGTATACTTTTTGTATGCAATTTGAGCTGAGCAATATTAAACAGTATCAGCAGACTAAATGCAGCTACAGATTGATTTTTTAAAAGAATTTATGTAATGTACCACTTTATGTAAAAAAAGAATTATGTGACAGTTTTAAAATCTCCCCCCGGTATGTTATGTGCCTGCAATTTCATAAAAACCTGAAAAGCATCACTCTTGATTTCTGCCAAGAGGAAAACTCACCAGAAAATAAATACAATATTGCCAGAGAATAAGATGTTGGCCTGAAGATGAGAAAATATTGCTGTAACCAATTGTATTATATAAATGTTGTATTCAGCCAGAGGGTCAGCTCAAACATTTCAAAACCAAGTCTTCTAAGCATGTTCTGGGAATACTGGGAAGCAGTAGAAGAGGAGTATACTGACTTTTGTGAGGAAGGTTCAACATTTTATTTCATTCCTATTGAATCAGGATGGTTTTACTGGTTGGCTTGGTTCGGCCATACAAACCAGATGCAGAATATGAAATGTTCTTTCCTTCTTCCCTTCTTCCTTTCTTTCCTTCCTTCCTTCCTTCCTTCCTTCCTTCCTTCCTTCCTTCCTTCCTTCTCCTTTTCTCCCTCCCTCCCTTCCAGGGATGTCCTAATTGGTAAGCTATGATTAAACAATCCTTACCAATCAAGAACACCAAACTATTGTCCTTGCCTCAGCATTACAGTTCAAATACTATTAGTTTAAAAACATGTACATTTAGGGATACACATTCATTGACATATACATTAACTCATCTGTGGAATAAATAACAAATTATCCCTTTGCTATGTGCACATCTACACACACACATATTTTGTTCTTGAATTGTGCGGTGCTTTAAATTCATTTCCAAAAAGGTGCATTAGATCATATGGAAGTGGGAAAATTCTTCTCAACAACTTTTTCAAACAGTCCCATCTTTTTTGAAAATAGCTGGATACAGCTACAAAGAGAAGGTACGTTTGCCCCTGCTGGTTCTGAAACACCTTGTGTTGCACAGCCCCAATGTATATCTATTTAAGAAATGGAGTAACTGCCAAAGTGACACTGGTATTAGGCTGCAGCAGCAAAAATACCATTTTAAAAACTGACACATTTATTATGTCATATGGTTGTGGGCAAGAGTCAACTTTGGACAAATCAAATGAAAATCGAACTGCGTTAAAGATGTGGTACCAAGGCATTTTAGTTTTGAAAGCACATGGTTCAGAAAGTTGCCATGTTTCTCTAGGAAGCTGGTAGACACAAATGGGAAGGAAACATTTATGCTCCCTGTCATGTAAAACCTTTCTCATGCCATTAACCTGCTTGGCTTTAAGGGAAGTACCTCTTAACTGAACTTGTAGGCCATCCAGCTTCTCCCAACAGGAAATCTCAATCTGTCACTAGTTTTATGCTGAGAAGCACCTGTTACCTGCAAATTCTTTTTTGGCAAGTAGTTCCTAAGCGACATGTTGCTCTTGCAGTCATGAGGGAAGGTGTTAAGTTTGCATGAAGAGGCAGACACGGAGTGCTTCAGCTCTTTAGTTTTAGTTGTATTCAGCTCAGAATGGACCCAATTTGGCTTAGCCGAGGCAGCTATATATAGCCGGCTGCCTCAGCTGACAGCCAATCAGAGTGCAGGGTTTTCCCGCACTTTTTAACCAATGATTTCAAACACTTTACAAGAACAACCAATCAATTCAAACTCTGCATACATAACACCCCTCCCCACTAGGTTTAGTCCATACTCAAACCCCATCTATCTAATGTATTCTTTTAAATAAGTGGGGCTCTTACGTGTACGTTGATACCTATGTGGTTCAGGTGTTTTAGGGTTCTCACATTGTGAGGGAGGAAATGTGTCTGTTAACATCTCCTTACTTGGACTTCTAGTAATGGTAGAACCTGTTTGGTTACTACAACCTGGTCTCTCCTCCCAATCCATCTCCAACCCAATGTCAGCACCCAAGTCTGGTAGTGATGTGCAATCTTCCATTTGTAAAAATGGTTGTTGGCACTGTGACAGGTTTTGGGATGGTTCCTGTCGTGTTAGCTCGTTACACATGGGGTTGATTCTTGCTTGCTGACTACCCTCATAATCCTCCCCTTCCCCCCTAGAAGAGGCAGTAGGTATGGGAACCAGAGAGAAGCAATGGTGATGTTCCTGAGGTAGTCTGGATCTTAACTGATCAATGTGCCTGCTCCAGAGGACACCATCCTCGTTTGTACCCTGTAAGACCTGGGGCCTGTGATTTGGGTTATCTCAGCAGGAATCCATAATGGTTCACCCAGAAGGTTTTTTGAATCACCCACAGTGAATGTGCAAATTTTGCTAGTGGAATCTAGTGGTGCGTTGGGTGCGTAAGTGGGATGAAGGCGGTCAAGGGGAGATCTGAGTTTCCTACCCATCAACAACTCAGCTGGGGTTAAGTTAGTTGAGGGGTTGGGAGTGATATGCTGGACACTGAGTAGTTTTTCAACTTTCTCAGTGATGTCCCCTGGACCCAATTGCTGAAGTTTTTCCTTGGTAAATCGTACCATGCGTTCAGCCCGTCCGTTAGCCGAAGGATGCCCAGGGGCTGTCAGGGCATGCCTGATACCCTGCTGTGCTAAATATGATTCAAAAAGGTTGGATGTAAATTGAGGACCATTGTCAGAAACAAGCACATCAGGTAACCCATGAGTTACAAAAGTTTTTAAGCTGTTTGATGACAGCTTCAGCTGTGGTGGATGCCATTGGGATAACCTCTAGCCATTTGGAGTATGCATCTACTATAATAAGGAAAGTGTGCCCTCTGGTAGGGCCAGCAAAATCAATGTGAATCCTGGACCATGGGCCCCTAGGACATTCCCATTCCTGTTTGGGGGCGAGAGGTGGGGAAGGCCTGACTATCTGACAGTTGGGACAAGATGCAACCCAGTTTTCAACCATTTTGTCAATACCTGGCCACCATACATAACTCCTGGCCAATCCCTTCATTCTGACAATTCCTGATGACCCTCATGTAACATTTCCAAAACCTCTTTCTGTAGTTTTGCAGGAATAACCACCCTGTTACCCCACAAAATACATCCTCTTCATACAGATAACTCAGTTTGTCTGGATTTAAAAGGTTGGGCAAGTTGAGGTAGATCTTGTAGTGGCCAACCTTTTTGATCCAGCCTACAATAGGAGCCAATAAAGTGTCTTTGGCAGTTTCTCTGGCAATCTCAGCAGCATGGACTGGAAGCTTGGCAACAGTTTCTAGAAAAAAGGTGTGAGTATCAGGAGCAGGGTCCTCAATGTGTGAAGGAAGTGGGCAGCGACTCAAAGCATCTGCATGCCCAATGTCTTTTCCAGGTCTGTGGATCAGTTTGTATGAATAAGCAGCCAGAAATTCAGTCCATCTCAGCATTCTTGGTGACAGGATTGTGGGCGTTGGTTTGTCCCCTGCCACAATGCCTAATAGAGGTTTGTGATCTTTGACAATGGTGAATCTTCTGCCATAAACTTATTCATGGAATTTCTTGACAGCTGCCACAATTGCCAAAGCTTCCTTGTCCAGTTGGCTGTAGTTTCTCTCTGCTTTAGTCAAAGTGCGAGAGTAAAATGCAATAGGAGCTTCCCTCCCACTGGGAAGCATGTGGCTCAACACCCCCCCACTCCAAAAGGGGATGCATCACAAGTCAGTACAACAGGCAAATTCTCAGAGAACTGTATCAGTACAGAATCAGAAGTGATTTGTCTCTTAATATTGTTAAATGCAGCTTGTTCTTTTCTGCCCCAGACCCATGCAGATTTTTGTCCAGTAATCTATGTAAGGGTTCTGCAGTGGTTGCTTTCTGAGGTAGAAACATATGATAAAAGTTAATGAGTCCCAGGAAGGCTTGCAAGTCTGTTTTGCATTTTGGCCTGGGGGCTTTTTTGATTGCCTGAACTTTGGCCTCTGTGGGGTGGATGCCATGTTTATCAATCATGTAACCCAAGAATTCCACTTTATCTGTTCTAAGTGTGCATTTTTCTTCTTTGACTTTTAACCCGCTTTTTGAATCTGGTTAGGACTTCTCTGAGTCTCTCATGTAACTGAGTGTCATTTTCAGCAGAGATTAAAACGTCATCAAAATAGGGCACCACCCCTGGCAACCCTTGTAGCATCCTTTCCATAAGGCTTTGGAAGATGCCTGGTGCCACGCTTACTCTAAATTGCAACCTTTTGCATTTGAAAGCACCTCTATGGGTTACAATGGTTTAGGCTTCTGCAGTTGCATCATCAACTGTTAACTGTTGATATGCCTGGGCCAGGTCCAATTTGGCGAAAACTGTGCCCCCGCCAAGAGAATGTAATAAATGATGCACTACTGGAATGGATATGCGCTCTGTTCAATGGTTCAATGTCCCCTTGTAATCTCCGCAGATTCTCACAGACCCATCAGCCTTGACTGGTATGACTATGGGTGTCTCCCACTTGGAGTGGTCAGTGGGCTCTAAAACCCCTTGAGCTATTAGTTTATCTAATTGTGCATCAATTTTTTCCTTTAAGGCAAATGGAACCCTTCTGGGTTTTAAACGGATTGGTTGTACCTTGGGATCTAGGTTAAAGGTGATAGGGGTCCCCAAGTACTTGCCTAATCCATCGCTGAAGACCTCTGGAAACTCAGACTTCAAGGCCTCTTCCCACTCAGTGTTGCTCATGTGATTGATGCCAGTCACCTCGATGCCCAGCGGGTTGAACCATTCAAGTCCCAGCAGACTTGGGCGATCCTTGTCCACGATGGTCAGTGGACGCTTGGTGTGGCCCTTGAACTTCACATTGAATTCTCTTGTTCCAACTACTGGAATCTTGTTCCCTTGGTAGTCTTTAAGAGTCAATGCCTGCTTCTTGAAGTGAGTCTTCTGAATATTTGGTAACAGTCTTTGAATAGTGTCCCATGACACCATAGATAGGTATGAGCCTGAGTCCACTTCCATTTGGCAAGGCCTTCCTTCAATAAGTACCTTGACATGCACTTTTCTGCTTTTTAAAGGAGATGAATGACCAATAGTTACTGTCTGATGAGTTTCTTTCTTCCCATTTGCTTCTGTGCTGCCTCATTTTCTCACTGAGGTTGTTTGGCTTGAATTCTTTGTCTTTGTTTGCAGCAAACTTCCTTCTGTTGGGTGGAGTTCTGGATGATTTGCAGACTCTTGCTAGGTGCCCTCTTTTTCACAACGGAGGCAAATGGTGTCTAGAAACTTGCATTCAGTGCGGGGTGGCTTCCCCACAACCTCTGCAGTAGAAATCTTGCCTCTTTCTTCCCAGGTCTTTCTTTTTCCGCTCCATTCTGAGTCTGTAAATTCCTTCCTCCACCTCACTGCAATCTGACTCAGAATCTAGTTCCTCACAATGATTTGTGGTGGACCTTTCCCCATCAGAATGGCTCGTGGCCCTGTTCATCTTCCTCATGGCTGCTGCTGAGGACTTGGTAGCTTCTGCTGAAGAGGCTTCTTCTATTGCTTCTTTCAGCGTGATCTTAGGTTTCATTAATAACTTGCTCTGTAACACCTTGTCTTTAAGGCCCAGTACAAAACGATCGCGCATGGCCTCCTCTAAACTGTTGAATTCGCATGCACCCCCAATGTCTCTTAAACTTGCCACGAAGTTGTTTACGCTTTCGTTTTCCCCCTGATCACGACGGTAAAACTTGTGTCTCTTAATGAGGCACAATACTTGTGGTGCATAATGGGCTCTTAACAGCCTTTCCAGATCAGGCCAAGCCATTACCTTCACGTCTGCTGCTCCTGCGAGTGCCTTCGCCATCTTGAAAACTGCCAGACCGCAGTACGTAAGGAAGACCGCCCTCTTCCGCTGCTCAGAAATGGCGGCAAGATCGTTTCCTTCCAGATACATTTGGAAACGATCTGCATACGTCTCCCAGTCTTCTGCCGTCGGATCGAACGGGGCTGGGGGGGTGTTCAGCGCAGCCATCTCACTCTTCTTCTGTTCCGCATCGCCTTCTTCTTCAGGAGAATCCCACCTTCATCGCCAGTGTTAAGTTTGCATGAAGAGGCAGACACGGAGTGCTTCAGCTCTTTAGTTTTTAGTTGTATTCAGCTCAGAATGGACCCAATTTGGCTTAGCCGAGGCAGCTATATATAGCCGGCTGCCTCGGCTGACAGCCAATCAGAGTGCAGGATTTTCCCGCACTTTTTAACCAATGATTTCAAACACTTTACAAGAACAACCAATCAATTCAAACTCTGCATACATAACAGAAGGTCTGGGCTAAAAGCCAGGTGTGGCAAGTAGCAGTTGACTAGAAGCCAAGGGAAAACCTTCTTTGGATCCTTACTCATGCATTTTTCGGATCAAGAGCAGTCTCACCTGACTCCATCAAAAAAAGATCACAATCAAGTAGATGGCAGGATGGTCAGCCTACATTGGTGTGGAAAGGATCAGTGACCCCTAAATCCATTCTGTTCATAAAAAGGTGTCTTTATTATCAAAGGACTTGGGAAACCACTTCAAGTGTCAATCATAACTGAGAAAGAATAAATCTATCTCTAGGTTCAAGCTGCTGAGAAGCATTAGTGTGCAAGCTGTAGTATCCAGGTATTTTTTTGCCAACCTCAAATACCAAAATGCAGGAAAATGAACTACTAGTTTTAATATGTGGCCCTTCCTTATTACAGCAGCTCCCTTACGCATTAGTTAATGTTGATTTTAAAAGAAAGAAAAGTTATTTGCTTCACTGACTGCAATAATGCTTTGGACTCCATCTGGCATATAGAGATGAACCTTGAATTGCTATACAAAGCAAAATATAGAAAAAATGCATGACCTGATTAAATCTATGCATCCGCTCATCAGTGCATGATAAAAATAAACAGGCAAAGCGAGATTTCCAACCAGGCATAAAGGAATTAACCAAGAATGCAATTCTACAAATTCCTCCACTTTCTAACTCATCTGTGAGTTGCAACCAAATTCACTTATGCTTTGTTTTGAATTGAATGGTTACTATCTATTTCTATTGATATTACTTTCACAAAAACACCAGGCAAATCTAGTGTAGTAATAGAGCCCTATAAATCAGATTAGAAGAAACTTCTGTGTTAGCTTTTAACCCTCCAACAAGGCTGCTTCAGGGAAAGTGACAGCCAGAAGTCTTTGAAAGCTAAAAAGAAAGGAAGTGGGAATGGACACCAAAACTCTTGTCTAATTCTAATGCAAACAACACATTTGTTTGCAGACTGAAGGTGTGGGCATTTGTTTGGTTTGCATTTCCAGTTCCTAAGATAGCCACTAAGCTTAAACTTGCATAAAAATAATTTAGCAACATTTTTTTCAACAATAATAAATTACTGACTTATGCTCTTTGTTCTTCCTTTCTCTTTCAGTATATGTGAAAATACATATGTGAAAATTAGGGAAAATACGTGGTTTTAAATATATATTTGGTAACTCCAGAAGTTCTTGAACAAATAAAAAAAAGTGTATGTACCTTTCGGTAAGCCAATTTAAAAAACCTTTTAACTTGTGACTGATTTTTTAAATGTTTCTTGGCTGAATCTTGATAGAAAATGATGGTATGGCCAAGACAGTATCATCCTAAAGTTTCAAATTTACCTTTTAGAGTTTCTATAGGCAAATTACTAAGATTAACCATATATAAACAGTCAGTATTTTTATTTTAAAAGTACACTCTTCATTTGAACAAGTTACAAATAGCCCTGATTTATTGATCTGGCTATGGAACTGGCCAGTCCTATCATTAGACCAGACAAACAATAAGTCCTGGGTGGAAGAATAGGTCTGCATATATCCCATGTGGCTTGTCTCCGATCAATGTTGGAAGATTTAACTGTCAGTTCAGTTTGTTTTCCTAACTCTTGGCCTCAACAACAACACACCTTGTGCTAGGATTTACTAAGAGAATAACGTCTTCAAATGGTCTCTTTGCTCTAAGAATGACTTAAAGGGTAATGGCAAAAATGGAAGTGTCCCCTGTATTTCATGGAAATATGCTATTCAGGAAGAAAAGGGAATATGAACATTGATAATGACATTGCATTTACTCTCCTTATATATCTTTCCTATGACTTTGTGCTTGGCCGCGCTGCATTCTTTGGAGTTTTTGTTCAAATTTACAATTTGATTGCATTTAACAAGAGAGACAAAAATATTTGCACATTTCCAAGAGTGTAACACTTAACCTATATTCATGACATTCTACATCTACACTTACACTTTTTGGAGGATTAATTCCTTTGCAAAATGTTATTCTTTAAAAAAAAACATTCTAATAACTGAGATTCAGTTTTGGTCACTGTAGAAAATGGTCTAAGAAAACATTTCCACAGCAAGGAAGGGATTAGAATCTTATTTCACCATCTCACATTCTATTTAGTTACTTTTTCTATTAGTTCAGTTTAATTCTATGGTAGCTTAAGGAATCATTTTTCAGAGTTCTCTTGCTCCACAATGAAGTGAAATATAATTTACAATTTGTGGCACATTGATAGCATTTGCTGCTATGGGTGAGAATTATACCCGATCACAAAAATTTGGTAATACTGGTCAAAACAGTTATGAGATATGATACATTAAGGAAAAAAATTGATTATGGAAGAGAATTAATCATGCAGTGTAATATATTTCATTTTAAAGAAAAACTCAGCTAGTATTTGCAAAATCTGAAAAAGGGAAAGGAACAGAATATAAATGCAGCTGCTGAATTAGGAGGTAGCATACACGCCACAAAATCACAGCAAAGAGTAACCTCTGACTATAGAGTTTGTGCTCCTCTTTTGAGATAATTTCGGCTCTTGTATTAAGGATTCATTGTCTTTAACCATTATAGATCAGGCATGCTGAAAAAGGAAAATATGGAGCTGACATTCCTACCCTGCTTTCTCAATATATTAGTTTTAAATGATTCCCCCCCCTTGTCAAACCTGGTTATGGCATGAAAAAAATTATAACATACCTATTAATAAAACATGCACTTCACATTTGGAACTCAATGATCCAAGATATCAAGGCCAATAGACACAAATTAGGGCCAGGTTTACATGTGTGCACACACACACATCTATCCATTTTCATTCCAAAGGTTTTTCTAACCCTTTTGCTGCTTCAAGAGGGAAAAGAATGAACACCCTGCATCTTTTTTCTTCTGAATTGTTTAAAGGGACAGGAAAGGGCAAATGGGTAAAAGCAGCAAACCTTAAAAAGAGAACTACTTTGGGGGGAAAGCTTTATATTTGCCCTACGAACATATCTAGACCAAACGCAACAGTCTTGGAATTAGTGGACTTGTAGGGGACTTGCATAGAAACTTTAAAAAAAACACTTACCTGTTTGCTATAATAAATATGTTTATTTCATTTTATAATGAAACAGCTTCCTATTTGGTTTTGCTCTTCTCTGCCCTTTTCACTAGCAAATGTAATGTCATGTGCAAGTTTAAGAAGAGGATAAATGGTGGTAGTGCCGAGTACTTCCTGTTTCCTAACTACACATGGAGAACTTAGAGAGAGATGGCAGGGACTCTCCAAGGAAACAAGAGTGGTAGCTTCCTGGAATGGGAGGATCCCGCCTGTTGGTGGCTCACAAGAAGGGAAGACCTGTGAATCCCCAACTAAAATGATTGCTTCATTTTGCACATTTCACACCCCCCACCCCAAGTGCTTAATTGCAGAGTGCTGGCTTCCTGAAGCAGGTGGATCATCCGCCAAGATACCCTCCTCTGCCTGCGTGTCTTGGACTTCAGCGCTCAAAATCGTTTTGTGTACTACCACCCTCATGACAAGCAAACTGGCAAAGATGCAGGAGCCACACTGAGCCTGGCAATTCCTCACTTCACGCTGCTGTCTCCCTGGGAGCCAGCACAAAAGGCTTTGAAAGTGTGTAGCCACCAGCTTTCATTGAGTCTCCTCCGGCATTAACTTTTCCCCTTTCCCCCTTCAGCAACTTGCTGCAGGAGCAGCAGCAGCAAGAGTATCATTATGCTAGGTGGTCAGCTTTGCAGTTCTCCCGTGCGTGCCTCTGTTGGTCTGTCATCCCCATTAGCAAACAGCTCCTTCCCCACCTGGCGCTTTAGGAAAGGTGGCCCACTGACCTGTTCTTGGGGGCAAGGTCTCCCTTGGCTGCTCATTTCTGATATCTTAGGGCGTTGCGAGCACTGCTGCTGCTCCTGCTTGCTGCTTTCTTCCCATCCAGTCCTGCTGCTTCTGGGGTGATAATGCGCTTGCCTCTTACTCATGGACTTGGCATTACTTTCAGCTCAGTTCCTCCAGCACCATGCTGCCCCCGCCTGCCCAGTCTCCTGCGTGTCCTACCGGGAGCCCATCAGCATTCTGTACCCAGACACATAGCTCTGCAGCTGGTTTCTCCATTTTTCCCCTCTGTTTCCTTTCCTGTAAGTCTTCCTGCATCCCACATGGTAGGGTAAGAGCCCTCAGAGTTTGAAATCTTATCAATGCCTCTCTTCACTTGCAGGAGGCAAAATTTATCTACCAAATTGATGCAGACAGGGAAACTGATTGGGCCAAATTATGTAATGTCTTGAATAACTGTGGCTGAATTCTCCAGTATTTTGTCTTTCATTGAAGAGTAATCCAGATAATGCCACATTAGAAGAAAGCAAACTCATGGGAGAGAGGAGTTTTTTACATTAATTTCACACATATTTTTTTCTGATTTAAAGTGTGCATGTGCACACACAAACTTTACTTGGCTTTCTGGAAGCTTTCACATTGTATATTCAAATTGATCCAAAATGAATGAAAAGAAATAATATCAGCAAAATCTACAAATAGAGCTGGGGCTAGGGCTACTAATCGCATAGATATTTCTGCAAAAGTATTTGTTTAGATATGAATGTTGAAATAATTACTCCTACTAAAAGAGAAATTTAATATTTATATAGTGAGGAAGAATATGACTCAGACTTGGTACCTATTCCATTTACTGGGAAGTCACTACAAATAAATAGGCAACTTTTTGTAGTGACTTCACAAGAGAACCCATTGCTTTCTTGTCAATTGTTCTTACAATGAACATAAGCAGTGTCCTGTTGGTAGGATCCCAAGCCCATCCAGCCTGGCAGTCTGTTTTCACAGTGGCCAACCAACTGCAGAAGGAAGCCCACTACTAGACTACCTGCAGATGGCCTTTAGAGTTTTTCACTGCCATTAAGGCTAATTAACTTCCATGAATTGGTCCAACCTTTTTTTTTTGAAGCCACCAAAGCTTGTAGTCAACATCACATCTTGTGGTACTGAATACCAAAGTTGAATTACATTTTGTATTTTAAAAAATCCTTGTGTCTATCACGATTCTTCTAGGATTCAATTTCATTGTATGAATGTGGGTTGCAGTCTTTTGAGAAGGGAAAAATAGCTTTTCCTTGCCCATTTTATCTTTTGTGCACCTTAAACCTATAATACTTTTATACACCTTAATCATGTCCTCCTTTATCACCTCCTTTCTAGACCAAATAGCTCCATATGTTGCAACCTTCCTTCACAGAGAAGCTGCAGCCAGCTTCTTGATTATCTCAATTATCCTCGATCTTCCAGATGTGGCTTCACCACTGATTTATAAAAAGGACATTGTAATATTGACATCTCATTTTCAGTACCCTTCCTTATTATCCCAAACATGTTATTGGCTTAAAAAAACCCAGATGCACACTGTGTTGACATCTTCATTGAACTTTTTACTGTTACTCTGTTCCGTTTCAGCAGTCTCTAGTCTTTGCTAGTTCTGATTCCATTAATTTGTATGAGCGGTCAGGATTTTTTGCAGCAATGCACATCACTTTGTATTTGCACTCTTCTATTTTCCAAGCTGAATCGTAATAGATAGCCTTCTTACAAGTAAGTCTTTCTTACAAATAGATAGTTTTCTTACAAGTAAGAAACATTGGACACTGGGATGCAAGAGTCCCAATCAAGGCAACCCAAGCAGAAGACTCTGTAGTCTCTTCAATACATCCAAAGAAGGCAGTCCTAGGGTTTTAGACAGAAGACATCAGAGAACGAACTTCATGCCTCTTTCATGCCAAGTGTATGCTCTGCTACAGTTCCTACTATATTACAGAGAATGTGAGTTTATAACAGTTGAAGCAACAGGCACATACAAACTTAGCTGCAAGACATAACATGAAGGCCATAATCTGAGATGCAAAGAAAATTCATGCTGCCATTGTCTTATCAGTTAGAACTGAGAGAAGGAAAACATTTATATGAAGCTGCTGGGTGAGATCATCCGTGGTTTCAGGGTGTGGTATCATCAGTATGCTGATGATACCCAATTATACATCTCCACCCCAAACCAGCCCAATGATGCCCTTGATGTGATGTCCCGGTGCCTGGGGGCCGTTTGGATCTGGATGGGGATGAACAGGCTCAGACTCAACCCTTCCAAGACTAAGTGGCTGTGGTTACCGGCGCCCCAGTTTGGTCAAGTTATTCCATCACTGATGATTGGGGATGAGACCTGACCCCCTCGGAGAAGGCTCGCAACTTGGGTGTTCTCCTGGACGTGTGGCTGTCTTTAGGGGACCATCTCTCGGCCGTCGCCAGGGGGGCTTTCTATCAGGTGCACCTAATTTACCAGTTGTGTCCCTTTCTGGACTGGGATGTCCTACGCACAGTCACTCGTGCCCCCGTCGCCTCCCAGTTGGACTACTGTAATGCTCTCTACATGGGACTCCCTTTGAAGAGCACCCGGAGGCTCCAACTGGTGCAGAATGCAGCCACGCGGGTTATTTATGGGATGCCTCGGCATGCCCATATAACTCCTCTCCTGTGCGGCTTGCACTGGTTGCTAGTGGTCTTCCGGGTGCGATTCAAGGTTATGGTTATGATCTTCAAAGCGCTCCATGGCTTAGGCCCAGGGTATTTGCGAGACCACCTACTGCTGATGACAGCCTCCCACCGACCAGTACGGGCCCACAGAGTTGGCCTCCTCAGGGTGCCGTTGGTCAAACAATGTCGTCTGGCGGCCCCCAGGGGGAGGGCCTTCTCTGTGGTGGCCTCTGCCCTCTGGAACGAGCTACCGTTAGAGATCCGGATTGTCCCCGACCTGAAAGCCTTTTGCCACGCCCTTAAAACATGGTTATTTGAGCAAGCCGATCTATCCCCATGAGAAGTATATTTTTAATTTTTGATTGGAATAATCATTTTAAATATTTTTAAACATTTATTGTTGGTCGGGCTTAAATTCTAGTTTAATCTTTAATTTTTGTACTGCATGTTTTTATTGCCCTGTAAACTGCCCTGAGTCCCTTGGGAGAAGGGCGGTATATAAAACTAATAAATAAATAAATAAATAAATAAATAAATAAATAAATAAATAAATAAATGCCTTGAGCTCTATGGCTATATTGTATGGAGAAACCTACTGTATCACAGACTGCTCAATCCTTTCTTGTCTGTCCAGCACACATACACACAGTGCTGAAAGAGATGTCTCAGCCACCTGATTTTGTACTAATTAGGATTAATTATCTGGATCCAGCTACTACTACCACCATCCCAATTAGTCAGCTTTAACCAATGGAAAGAGAGACAATCTGCCTCAAGGATGGGCTCAGACCCCATATTGTGTCTGGACAAGGAGAAGGGTAATAAATAAGGAATGTCACCATCAAGCCCTCTCCTTAGCTGGGCTGAGATATTCTTCAAGCTGGATGCTCACAGTTAGTGTCTCTGCATGCAGCTTGGTTTAGTTTTAGAAACAGGTGTGCTTGGCATGCATTGAAGAATACAGCTTTATTGGTATCTACAGAAACAAGCTACATCATCAGCACTGCCTCATTCACTGTGTTCATATGCTCCCTCCTCACTGGGCTATTTTAGGCTTGGCTGGTGCATCCTGATCTTCCAAGGGCTCCTGCTTGCAAGCACCTGTTGCAGGGCATCCTGAAAAGCCCAACCCACCCTAGAACTGATAAGAAGCTAGGGTTGCTAAGAGGTTACTCAAAGCCTATATATATAGAACACCACATTCTCTCTAAGGCTGAGGGCAATCTGGGTGATAGGACTTGATGTGAAAGTCAATACTCTTCTTTCCTCCCACTCCACATGGATGTATGTGTGATAGTGTTACATAGTTATGTTCTGGACTACTGGCTGAATTGGTAACAGCAGGTTGCTAATACAATACTACAGGCAGACCTTGACTTACAACAGTTCATTTAGTGACCATTCAAAGTTACAACAGCACTGAAGAAAGTGATTTATGATCATTTTTCACAACTGCAGCATCCCCATGGTCACACTGACTTATGACTTACAACTACTGCAACATCCCCATGATCAAAGTTCAGATGCTTGACAGTTGGCTCACATTTATGACAGTTGCAGCATCCTGGAGTCATGATTCCCTTTTGCGACCTTCTGACAAGCAAAGTCAATGGAGAAACTAGATTCACTTAACAGCCGTGTTACTAATTTAAGAACTGCGGTCACCCGCTTAACAAATGTGGTGAGAAAAGTTGTAAAATGGGGCCAAGCTCACTTAACAAATTTCTCACTTAACAACATAAATTTTGGGCCCAATTATGGCCGTAAGTTGAGGACTACCTGCATAAGTTAAGGACTGTGAATTGGAAACCCACTCTAGACATGAGGGTTAGATGAAGCCTGCAGCTTTTCTCTCTTTTTCAGAAGTAAGAGAGTTTCACTGTGGAATATATGTTTGTGGTTCAAAGCCCATAATACTGGGCTGAACCAATAAGTTAATTAACAAATGCAAGTTTCCTACATTAGTGTTGACCAACAATTTATTTTGTAAAGCTTCATTCCAGCTTCTTCTATTCAACTCTCAAAGATTTCCTGATTTTGCAACTCAGTGGTTCCAGAGGAAGGGTGTCAAATTTGCGTCATGTGCTGGCCATGCCCACCCCTGGTTTAGCGAAGGGGAAAAAAGTCCCAATACATCACACGACAACAATGTCACGCCGTGAGGGTTGACATCCCTGTTCCAGAGTATAGGAAGGCTGGACTAAACTCATTACTGTACAACTACAGGTTAACTAAGTACCATCTAACCCCCACATTCAAATAGACCACCTCTTTAGTGATCTCTGTATCTTTAACTAAGCAAGAAATATTTAATTTAGTAGCAATTTGTGAGGATGAATCTTAATGTTATCATCTAGATTTATATGTCCCTGATTCCAAGATGGGATGAAGAAAAGTGAGGAGCATGATCTAAGTGGAAAGGGGAGCGCAGGTCTTAATGGCATGAATTTAAAGTAAGATATCTCAGATTGTTTTCCTCAGATGGCTGTGATCTCTAGCTGCTATCCAGTGGTGAAATTCAAATTTTTTTACTACCGGTTCTGTGGGCATGGCTTGGTGGGCATGGCAGGGGAAGGTTACTGCAAAATCCCCATTCCCTCCCCACCCCACTAACCTGCTTTCCAACTCTGTTCTCCTGTGCAGGGCAACAAAAGAAGACCCAGCCGATCAACTGGGGCTCAATGGGAGGCAGAGAATAGATGGGGTTGGCGGGGCCAGTCAGAGGTGGTATTGGCCGGTTCTCCTAACTACTCAAAATTTCTGCTACCGGTTCTCCAGAACTGGTCAGAACCGGCTGAATACCACTTCTGCTGCTATCTCTTCTTCTTAGCATCATGACAGCCATTTCTATGGTAACCATTTACAAGGTCACCTTGCACAAACTGGACCATCTGGTGACATTCAAATAATGGATAAGAGGATGAATGAAAATGACACACCAATGATTTAGATTTACCCAAAATTTGGATATATTCCTAGAGTATAGAAACTTTATCCTCTCCTTGAGTTCTGATCTCACCACAGCTTGCTTTGGCTTTTTTTATTAGGGAGAGTTGCCTAGTACAGCCTATGACAGAATGTTAAGCTTTTCTGCTCCCTTCTATGGCTTCAAGCAGCCCAGATGTTTTCTGAACATCAACATCAAGAAGCCCAATGAGGCATAAATGCAACAACAGATCATCGCAGTAAAATATGGAGGAGGAGGGGGGCAGGTATATGCCAGATGAGGTATGGGGGCCTACCATAGCTACACATAGATGGGCCCTGGTGTGGAGGCAGTTGTTACAAAATCCTAGGCTTGACCAGTATCTCTCTCTATATGACTTTTTTCCACTGGTGCAGGAAAAACAGATAGGAACACCGGCAGTTTTTGATGCCACCAGTAGGGGGAGCTAGTTAGATTGGACAGAAAAAAATTCAATGCACAGATTAAAGGAGCTTTCTGCTGTTCACTATAGCACGGCCCTCAACCTTTTGGGCACTAGGGACCAGATCCATGGGTAGAGATTTATCCACAGACTGGAAGGGGCATGGTTTTGCATGCTGCCTGCATCCCGCAGATGGGACTTTGCTTGTTTGTGTGGCCTGGTTTTCTGGCATGCTACAGCCCTGTCTCTGTCCACCGACCAAGGATTGGGGATCTCTGCACTATAGTACATTAATCCAACACAGCATGCTTTTTTTATAATAACCAAGCCATAGGACTATGTATCCAAATCACATGTGGTGTGGTTATGCACCACACTGACATGTATTCATATATTTAAGTAATTATTCTTTTAAAAACCCTGTGTGTTCATGTAAGCACCAGCTATTAGTAAACATGCATTAAGACTAAAACTTAGAAACTATAATGAATTATCTTCCAAGGATGCTTCGAACTGCCTACCATAACACTGATTTAGAACTGCTAATTTGTTTTTCAGATCAAACATTGAATTTTAAGTTTGCTTTTGACAATATTTAGTTTTGCTTCTGTCAGAAATTAATTTTATAATTTGGATCCCACTTTTTGGTTCCTATATGCTGCAGCATTGTTCTTTTACTTAAACGGAATAGTTCAGTTACATTAAATTGTTTTATGAAATCTGCTATATCCCAGTCAAAATCCTTTGAGATTGGAATAGGTTATAAAGCATTGTAAAGTGAATTTAAAAAAAAATAGGCAGGCAGAATAATAAATATTAAGCTGTAAGTAAAACACAGATTACACCTGAGTAAAAGAAACAACAAAGAAGGGCTTGTAAAAGCCATTTCCCCCTTGCTGTGTCAAGGCATTTTATAAATTCCTCAAAAATCAGCTGCCTGCTATGAACTGTAAGAAAATATATGAGATGGAAGTCTCAGACATCAGCATACAGCCAGATGCATGGGGAGAGGGTACTAAGGACATTACACAGAGAGGGAAGGAATACTTTATAACAGAGCCACCTAATAGCCTAACATAGAATCACCAAATTATCCAAATAATAGGACTGGAAGGGACCTTGGAGGTTGTCTAGTCCAACCCCCTGTCCAAAGGCAGGTGGTCTTACATCATCCCGGAAAAATTATTTTCCAATCTTTTCTTGAAAACTCCAGCATGTTTACAATTGTTTAAGAATAGAGTGGAATTATTGCTTTTACTGACATTTATTGTAACCTTCACTGAAATCTTTATTACTTACATAAGCTGGAAAACATAATTTTGCTGATACCATTAACAAGAACAAAAAATGGGCAATATTGGAATTCCTTACAAATTTAGGTTTACCTAAAAACACCTGTGTGGCTTTCAGCACAAGAAGCATTTTATAGGTAGAAAGTTATAAATAAATGACTAATTTATCATTAGGTACTAGAATTTTCTCAAGGAGATTATAAAATGAAATCAAGAGAAGATTTGACAATCGATTTTTCAGTGGTTTCCTTATATACAATTATCAAAAAAACTTAAAGTAGATTATAGTTTTTGTTTTGAATAATGTAAAAGTGGGTTTGAAACAGAATTATGCACTAATAATGAATATGTTATTGCTAAAATGTATACACTTTTGTTAAAATATGAGAACAAAATTAAGTGAAAGAATGCATGTCAACATGGTCTAAAAACTTTGAACACAGTATACAAATGGACAATGGGAAAATAAATGGCTGAAAAAATTGAAATTTAAATTAGGTTCTAACCTTAAAGAGAATCTTTACAAAATTTTCTACAAATTTTCTAGAAGGTATAAAGGTGTTATAAATTTTTGCTGGAAATGTGAACATTTTCAGCAGGGGAACATTATCATCTTTGGTGGTAACATAAAAAAGCTAAAAAAATTGCATACAAATACATATATTAATTCAGAAGATTTTATAGATTAAAGTACAGCTGAAACCAGAGGGTTTCTTTTCTTTCATAGACAAGGAACTAGAAAAAGTCATAAAGTTGGAACTTTATGTTTATATGTGACAACTGCAATGAGAGTATTGTATGCTCGAGCAAAATGTTCCATACTCCCCATATTGAAGGAATGGTTAGTGAACATGATGGAGCTTTTAGAGATGGCTAAATTGACTTCCTTGGTCATAGAAAAGACAATACCCAAAAGCAAAACAAAAACAAAAAAAGTCTTTCCACTTAAAATACATGAAATGGGAAAATATTTTAGCTTATTTACACTGTGCAAGTGATACCAATACCATAATATAAAGGGACACACATTTGAGGTAGAGGTGATGGTGGAATTAAACACCTCACATTCTAGTAACAGTAATGTCACAACAGCTATCTGTTTCTTTCTACGGTAGCTTATGCTGCAATTCAAGGCCCGTTTGAAATAACTGAATATACTTATGCAATCACTTGTCTAACATAACGAACCTTCTCCAGATACTCATGAGATCTAGGATAGTTCCTTCACTCTTTAGCACGGGGAAGATTTAAATTTTATTCAGTATTAATAAAACAATAGCCATGTGCATAAAATGAGATACAAATCAGGAATGCAAACATTTTTTTAATCTGCAATTGGCAGCCTTCTTGAGCCACGACCAATATCAGACCAGAAGTTGTTCAAACATTCAACATGCAAAGAACATTACACTATTAAGCAGTATTACTGATTAAAAAACAAATATGCATCTATCAATAGGTCTGAGAGATACGGTAGAAATAGGACAGAAAACTCAATCCATGCTGTACTTTTAGTTTAGGAATGTTTCACCACTACAAGAAGTCCTCAAGTTATGACCACAACTGAAACTGAAACTTCTATTGCTAAGGCATGTGGTGATTAAGTGTCATAGCCTGTTTTATGACATTTTTTTGCCACTGATTGATAACCATACAACTGATTGATTGTTAATCATACAATTGTTAAATGAAACAAGCTTCCCCCAGTGAAGCTTGTCAGAAGCCAGTCGGGAAGGTCGTAAATGGCCATCGTGTAACTCCAGGATGCTGCTACGGATACCTGTTGGTTGTCAAGCATGTGATGGCCATCCCTTTTTTCAGCACCATCGTAACTTTGAGCAATCACTAAAACAAATGGTTGTAAGTTGAGGACTATCTGTATTATACATATTGCTGCAGAAAGGCAGCAGGCTAGAAACTAAGGGACTATGAGTTCTAGCCAACCAAGCAAGTTGGATGGACTTGCGTCAGTCACTCTCCCTCAGTCCTCAGATGCAGACAACGGCAAACCATTTCTGAAAACTTGGCAAGAATCAAGTTTCCAACGTACCAAAACAAACAAACAAACAAAAATATTAGAAAGATTAGTCACAACAACACACACCAGGAAATAGATGCTTCAGTTATATTTATTATTAAATTTGTATGCCACCTTAGCCACAAACTCTGTATCATTATTCATTGTACCGTGAAGTAAGTCAGAAGTAAGTCCATTCTATTTTTCAGAGTATTGTTCTTAGGAAAATCTCATTGATGGTACCTGTGCAACTTAACCATATGTGTGTCTACTCATACTTAAGCCACTTGTCAGCCAATGCCATTACTGTAGGGTTGGAACCTTAACTGATATTTAATTATAAAACAATCTTCATTATCAGTTAAAGGTAAGGGGATGCTAAGGCTCAATAGTTAAAGATGCTGAGCTTGTTGGCTGGAAATCTTACAGTCTGGGTTTGAGACCTGAGTGTTGCACAATGGGGTGAACTCCCATTACTTGCTCCAGCTTCTGCCTACCTAGCAGTTTGAAAGCATGCAAATGCGAATAGATAAATAGGTACCACTTCGGTGGGAAGGTAACAACCTTCTGTGTGCCTTGCTGTATAGTCATGCTGGTCACATGACCACAGAAGTGTCTTTGGACAACACTGGCTCCCTCAGCTACAAAACAGAGATGAGCACCACCTCTTAAGAGTTGGACAAACTGGACGGGGGGAAACCGTTACCTTTTTTTATTCTAAAATATTTATTATGGCAATATTATTGGTAGCTCTAACAAACAAACAAGCAACATATATAAAAAAAACATCAGAGGAAATTGATTGGGAGCTCCTGGTATTCTTTCCTGGTGTTCCTGTATTCAAGTAATAACCAGCAGAGGTGATATTCAGCAGGTTCTGACCAGTTCTGGAGAACCGGTAGCAGAAATTTTAGTTCAGAGAACTGGAAAATACCACCTCTGACTGGCCCCGCCCCATCTATTCTCTGTCTCCAGAGTCCCAGCTGATTGGCTGGGTCTTCTTTTGTTGCCCTGCACAGGAGAACGGAGCTGGAAAGCAGGTTAGTGGGGTGGGAGGGGAGGGGATTTTGTAGTATCCCTCCCCTGGAGTGGAGTGGAAATGGAGATTTTACAGTATCCTTCCCCTGCCATGCCCACCAAGCCACACCACACCATGCCCACAGAACTGGTAGAAAACATTTTGAATTCCACCACTGATAACCAGGTCCAATCCTGCATAGGTTTTCAAGATCAGCTAAAGTCATCTAGGTGCTTCCATATAGTGAAACATCAGCCATTTTACTTTTTAAAAAGTTAAAGAAATAAAACTATGAAAGAGGAAAACTAAAATATATATGTTCATACATTAATTTATTTTTAAAGATTACATTAGTATTAGATATGAACAGATTAGGAAGATTAATATACTCATATTAAAAGACAGATATATTTCATCAAAATTAAATACAGCTATATTTAGTTTGATTACTTAGTATAATACCACAGTTAGCACAATTAATATATAAAATATTTTATTAAAATATTTCAAAATTCTTGTAATAAAATGATGGAATAACGTCCGTGTAATTTAAAGCTTGTCTATTACAAGAGAAAAGTCCCATTAAAAGTTATCTACATTTATGCGTTTTAAATTCTCTGGAAAAAGAACTTGGCAGTGAATGTTTATGTCAGAATAAATAAATACAGACTTGTATTTCTTAAAATATCTTGAACACATATTTCAGAATATATAAAACTTGAAGTTATTTCACATATCTAAAATCCATTTTTTCCTACTCACCAAAGAACTACAACATGCTTGTAGTTAATTTAATTTGGATATTATGAAATAAGCTGCAGTTACTCAATGTCTCTTATAATGAGGGGAAAATCTGGGGGGGGGGGAAGCTTGTCGACCCTATCAGGATCTTCACATAATCTCATGATCTAATGCTCAAAAGTTATCCTGTGTTGTGATTTATCCTCTGGAGGGAAGAGAGGACATTAAAAAGAAATATACTTCCAATGAAATATCACACTGAATTTCAAGCTGAAACTATCCACTGGGCTGCAGCAGGGAAAGGTATCTCTGCTTAGAGAAAACAAGGAATGATGGGTTTAGAGTTCTCCCTTCCTAATGCTGTTAAACACATCTCGCCACATCAGAGAATCCAAGCATGTTGGTGCACGTATATCGGTTTTCACAGAGAAATCTCCTAGATTATAAACTCTGAGCGCCTGCATAAAATCTTGATTTTACTCAACCTGACTTAAGATACATATGGTATAATGACATTAAATGAAGGGGAAGTTAGTAGTGATGCTCTACTTCTTAGCATCAGGTAGAATTTTACATTGAGAGACATCTCCATTTTCAATTACAAATTACAATTCTGTAGCCTTGATGATTTCTCTCAAGCAGTGTTTGCAAAATTGGTGGCTACTTTATACTGCTTTTTGAATGTAGATAAACATCCTTTCTAAAGTGCTCAATTTAGCTTGCACTTACTTGCAAATGTATATCAATAATATAACATCTTTCATGCTGATGAAGTCAATAGGCCCATTATACAAGAAATTACTTTTAATATATGAGCTAATAAATACAGTAAGTGAAAATAAAATATAGTTTACTTTGTTTTTTAACCTAGGATAGCTGTTACCACTATTTTTCACATGTTGGACTATTTCAAAGCGTGATTGTAGAGAACATTATGGATTTTTAAAAAGTGTTTTTGGACTCAGGTATTTTTTTTATAATGCTTTTTGGACTCAGAGTGACATTACTGCAAGAGGCGAGAATGAATCTTTGGCTCAGAGTGACATTACTGCAAGAGGCGAGAATGAATCTTTGGCTCATATTTGGAGAGGGTTTAAAACTTTAAATCCCCCTCCACTTTCAATATTATTATATGAAAATCATCAGGCCCAGCAATGCTGTGGAGGTTTAGCAGAAGAACTATCAAATAAAACCAACCAAGTCTTAATATCTGAAAAGTTTAATGAGATTGCAATGCTAAACAAGCTAGTACTTTTGAGATACTTTTGAACTCTAGACGAGGATTAAACGTTTCATCCAGATTTCAGAAGGCAAACCGTGGGACCTGACTGACAAACAGAAGGATACCAGCAGTAATAGCACAATAAAGAAAGGAATAACTGGCAAATTGGGAGTTTACAAAGGCACTGCTGGCTTTGAGTGTTTATTCATCCTAGAGGACACAAAGATCTTCTCATATCTTTTCTCACACACAGCATCTCTGGGGGGTCTACGCTGACCAGCACTATCACCACATCATAATACTGAGGCATTAAAGCATATGGGTGCCAGGAGAGACTGATATGTGTTTGATGACACATGGTCATCTGTCCTAAATTTAACTTTAAACTTCAGGAACAAGGGCAACCAGTCAGGTAACAATAACTGTCTTCTGGGGAGGAAAGGTATTTTCCCCAAGTATGAGATGTTAACTCTATCTAGCTCCCCCATTCACAGGTAGAAGTTTTGTCCCTGTCATTCTGGAGGATGCAGGGAAGTGGCCTGTGCCAGGCACATACATCCTAAGGCTATTTTCTCAGGCCCTGCTGACGATTGGGCATCAATTCTCCAGGGCTGCTCAGGCAGAAAATCCACATCAAACCCCCCCACCTCCCTCTGTTCCATCTTATTATTCCAAACAGACATACTTCCGCAGCCCAATAAAGACTCAGCACCCCCTCTGTGTGTGTGTGAGTGTGCGCAGGAGGTGGCTTGGTCAGGGGCCAACATGCATGAGCCAAAGCTGTTTCTGAAATCTCCACAAACAAGTCCAACATTAATTCACAACCTCACAACTTAAGACCGTAACCCCCTTGCATTTATCCTGAAATAAACACACCATGGTGGCCCCTGCTCCTTCTGACACCTAAAAATACTCCAAAAGATGTTGTAAGCACCCAAGCAGGCAGCGAAATTGCTCATAATTCAGGAGCCACTGGGAACTGTTGTGCCAGCAAGAGCAATGGCAATTCCAAGGACAAAACATCATGTCCTTAAAACAAGCAAGCAAGCAAAAATGGCACTAACTGGTGATTGGGCAGCAGTTGGAAATGCACCTCTTTAGAAAGTGTCGTTTGCACAAACTTACTTACACACACACATTTTTCAGGAGTGTCAGAAAAACAAAGAGAACTTGTGTATGGATCTCAGCACTGTGAGACAGGCAACTGCCTTAATGTTTCAGGATTCATGCCAGCCAGTAGCCTTCCCTATAGTTACTGTATTTTCTGACAGGTCTTTAAAATTTAAGCAGTATCAAACACTGGACTGTTTCTCGGGATGATGACATCCTGCAGCAGCTCTGGAACTGGTTTTCTGCCTACACTATCTG
This sequence comes from Naja naja, assembly GCA_009733165.1. Classification (NCBI taxonomy): domain Eukaryota; kingdom Metazoa; phylum Chordata; class Lepidosauria; order Squamata; family Elapidae; genus Naja; species Naja naja. The sequence continues at coordinate 61,628,394 of CM019150.1, forward strand.
AGTCTTCAACTCACTATGGACAGCCTAGAGCTGTGATGGCGAACCTATGGCACATTCATGCATGCCAGAGGTGGCATGCAGAGCCCTCTCTGAGGGCACGTGAGCTGTCGCCTTAGCTCAGCTCTGCCATGCATGCATGGGTGCGCCTCCTGCCAGCCAGCCAGCCGGTTTTCAGATCTCTGCCATGCATGCGAGAGGGGTGCATCTTGGGGCATGCAGGATGCATGGGGATGTGTGTGCATGCATGTGGGGGATGGGGCACATGTGTGGGGGTGGGATACATACACAGGGGTAGGGTGCAGGGGGGGCTGCACATCATGTTGGGAGGCTGCACATGCATGCGCGGGGATGCATGTGCATGCATGCAGCATGCACATACATGAAGGCAGGGTACGTGTGGGGGCATGCACGTATTGCATTTTGTGGATGCAGGCGCTTTGGGCACTCGGTGCCAAAAAGGTTAGCTATCACTGGCCTAGAGGGATCCTCTAACTGGCTGGAGCCCCAGCTTTGTCTATCCAGACTTAGGAAGGAATGGAATGGACAGAGCTGTTTTTCTCAGGTTTACCCATCCTGATATTTATTAGCTATACTAAGTTAGTCTTATTTGTACACTGGGGTGGAGAGAAACCAATTACAAGACAGCAAAATCTGTCTTGGAATCTGCTTGCTGTCACTTAAGATTTTTTAAAAACTCTTTCCCTCCCTCCCTTTATCCCCCTGGCACAAAGTTCCTATAAAAATGATATTACAATGTAACAAATGCTTGGTAAACATAAATTTGCCTCCCTCTCCTGCAAATACACACACTTTGTAAAAGAGGAATGCTTTGTCAGATTTTTTTGTGGATCAATTTCCAAGATGCAGCAAGAAGTGGAATAAAAATGTCTGAAGTTCAGATTTATAGCATAGTATCCAGAAAAGATAAATATTCACACCTCTGTTTCCTGTGCCTCAAAACATTACATTTTTGTTATCACTGACTGTTGCACTGTAATAGTTAAAATCTGTACAGTAATAACAGTTATACATGTTTGTAGCTATAAGAACACCCTATTCTATCTCAATCTTTGTTTTGATTTCCTAAAAGATTTATTGCCTGCTGTAGTTCCCCTCAACTCTTCATTAGTTGGTAAACCTGGTCTCTCTTTTTCACCATCGTTTTTGCCAGTCACTGTTCAGAATATGGAAAAAAATATTGAATTCTGCATGTCATCCTCTCTGGATACAGCAGGATTTGTATCCACTCCTCTACGTAAGGCAACTGGATTTAGCCGCCAATTTCTTTAGCCAGGATGATCTGATTTTCCCATACTGGTATTAATTCTGTGAATGGGAGGGCAGAGTCTTATTCCTAGACCAATATATTGCAAAGTAATTGAGTCTATGAAGCTAAGGTGCTGTATTCTTAGAATTTTGTTACAATTCAGCTAATTTTTTCTCTTTTCTTGTATTTTCTGGATATATTTTAGGAGACTAAAACTAAAATGATGTGGGGAATTTTGAGGAATCAATTCTTCAGAGACTGGGATAAAAATCTTCATTACAACTGACTGAAGTTATGGCAACACTGAAAAAAGAGATTTACAATCGGTCCTAGCACTTACTACCATAGCAGCATCCTCATGTTCATGTGATCCAAATTTGGGCACTTTTTCTGCTAGCATATATTAACAATGATTGCAGCATTCCAGGGTCATATGATTGCCATTTGCAATCTTCCCAAATGGCTCCCAATAACAAAGTCAATGCGGAAAGCCTTTGATTAGCTTTAACAACTGCATAATTCACTTAACAATTGCAGTGATTTGCTTAACAACTATGGCAAAAAAATAGATTGTAAAATCAAATGCAACTCACTTAATAACCATGCTGCATAGCAATAGAAATTCTGGCACCAATTGTAGTTGTAAGTTGAGGACTATGTATATAAGAAAAAGGAGAGTGAAGTGTTGCAATTTTTTTTAAGCGGGTGGGTGAATGGTCCAAATGCAAGAAGAAACATCTTCATGCTTCTATTTTGGGAGCAAAAGGCTGATATGAAATATTAAAAGGGAATATCAAAAGCACACAAGAAGCTATAAATACATGGTTTATCAATGGCTTGCAAATGGCCACATCAAACTAAGAGGGTTGTATGTAAGCATGTGTGTGTTGAATCAGGCAGGACAGCAGACATATAGCTGTGATGCAAGTCACATCCCTTTGTTCTGTGTCACATGCACATCAAAAAATGTATGGCTCGCATCACAACACTCTGCCTGCCATCTTATCTATTCTGCCCATTCCCCATGTTTGCTTTTGTGATTGACCTCTTCTGGGCTTGGAAGCTCAACCACCCTCAAGGATGTTGATTGACACTGAACATCCTTGTTTTCCAAAACAACAGAACAGTTTTCCAAACTGGGATCTTCCATATACATGATTTGGGAACTGTGACTGTAGAATTTCTGACAGCAATCCTACGACATCTTAAGAGAACATTTAGTTGGAAAAGGCAATATAGGCTTAAAATAGTTACCCAAAGCTGAGTGTTTCCAACAAGTCTATTTAGTTGCTAATAATTTCTAAAATGTTTTTCCATTATGCTCCCTAGACAAAACCAGTATCAAGCAAAGGGGCTGTATAATGGTACTGATCTAAATGCCACAGTTCACTTAATTAGGAAGTGAATTTCTTGATGTGTAAAATAAAATGCAGAAACCAAAGCAAAACGTTGCACTCACTCACAGTTTCATATTTATCTTATACTGCATTGTCCAAGTTCAAACATCAGGATGGGGCCTTCTGTCAAGCATTATTAGTTTTAAATATGATCCAGATACTGAAGAATGATTGAAAAGGTCTGGTTTACTAAAAAGTTACTGTAGAGCAAAATCCAAGTCACAACTGGGCCAAATTGAGTTGCAATGAAATAATTCCATAAGAAAACGAATAAAAGTTGAAAATGTATCAAAAAGGATAGAAAGGTTTTTATGCACATCTGAGCATCCAGTAGTCTTCTCTGCTGCGAAAATTCTCTATGGTTTTCACACTGAAACATTTTGTCCTAGGACTTGTTTGTTTATTTTAAATTACAAGAAAAATGATACTCATGAGAAAGAGATACCCATAAGGAATCAACAATAATGGTCAATCCCTAAAAGGAAGGATCTAAGGAAATTATTCAATTTATTTATTAAACCAATTTATAAGGCTAGTATCTCACAAACAGTAACAGAACAGCAATAGGCTATAAGATGCTGTTATCTCTCTTGGCCTAGGTTATTAGTGGATGATGGGCTTATGATGCTATTTCAAGAATGCCTAGGCTGCACAGTGAGATTAACATCTTCCCTGTGGCCCAGAAAGCTCTTGATGGCTGTCCCAGTGATCCAGCCATACATGATGCATGACACCAATTAAAGGTTTTCATGCTCTATAGGTGAGATTACTTTCCTAGTGATCTCTTCAATATCCTTTCCTCCAAAACAGTATACAACTCCCAAACTGAGTTAGAAATTGATCAGAATAGGTTTAAAACAATGAAACAGGCTTGTCAAATTTTTATCGGGGCATCGGGGGCTACATTTGTTTTTTTTCTTTTGTTGTTGTTACTTTCTTCAATAGTTGAGAGCTGCAGAGACACAGAGCTATGATATAGTGATGTCATCAAGTGAAGTATGATTTTTGGTCCTGCTCCACATTTTCTGGTTTCATCTTTCAGTTTTCCAGATGATACATACAACATTGTTAAATCAGTGCTTTGCCATCAAATTTGTGTACAGTGTATTGTAACATGATTCCAGGAAGCACAGACTCATGAAAGAGGCTGTAACAAAAGCTAAACGAGACTACACATGGCTTACGGACTGCAACCTGCCAATTGTACTAAACTTTCATGGCCCACATCCCACTTTTTCCAATGTGCTAAGTGCTATTCTGAGATGTGCTGCTGGGTGCTTCTGACCATCAGAGCCAAGCCTTCATTTGCTGCCTTCCAGCTCACTGCATGGAGCAGGTTATCTAAGGAATATCACCTATAATGTAAGTGAATTGCAGGAAGACTCACTCAAAGAAAGGCTGGCTGTAAAAAGCTAAACGAGACTACACATGGCTTACGGACTGCAACCTGCCAAGCTCTGTCTTAAATATTTTACTAAACTTTCATGGCCCACATCCCACTTTTTCCAATGTGCTAAGTGCTATTCTGAGATGCATTTTCCCTGCTGCTGGGTACAATGAAGCAGCTTCTTCTGACAGTAGATAGAAATGGGAAGCGAATCAGAGCCAAGCCTTCATTTGCTGCCTTCCAGCTCACTGCATGGAGCAGGTTATCTAAGGAATATCACCTATAATGTAAGTGTTACTCTGAGGGACTCTAAGCTTGTTGTGTTGCTTGCCTATACAGGCAAGCAAAATCTGCTGCAGATCTTGAGGGTCCTGCTCAGAACACGTACAGATAAGGCAATCAACTGGCTGACCAGTTTTTTTTTCGAGAAAAGGCATGCAGATCTTCTGCTCATATAGAAGGCCACCTTGGCTGCCACTTTGGGAAACATGTATACATGACTAGGACAAAGAACTATAAATAGTGAGGTCAAGGAAAATAATGTGCAGAAAATACAGACAGTGACAATTATGTCCTTAACAGCAGCATTCCCAAAGCAGCTGCTACCTAGGCAACATGGGCTTGTTCTGTGTTCTAGCCTATCCTTTTCATTTCTATCCCGGGGTATACACTGCTACCCCAGAAGAGCTCCTGGGCATTAGACAAAAGCAGAAAAAAATAGCATAAAAGGAAGAAGGCGGAAATGTTCATCATGCACACAAGAAGAAATGCAACTACAATAAGGGGTAAGAAGCACAAACATTTGTAAAGCTCTTCTAGGAGACTTTCCACAGCAGCATGAACAGTTCAAAGCAGCCAGCTGCTTTCACACACACACTTTGCTGCTTGAAATCCAACCAATACAACCAGACCAGCAAAATACAAGTACTTTCTTATGTCTGTTTTTTCAAATGGATTAATGCTGGCTGATTGGTGTTACTTCCTAGCAATCAAAACTGAATAGTTTTGATCTAGAAAGCAGAGTCATAGCAGCCAGTTATTTTATGCATATCCCTCTGAATTGATAAAAGTGGGCAGAGAAATGTCCTTATGCACGGGATGGGGGGAAGGGAGGAGGAAGTGGTGCATATTACTGTAACATTTGCAAGTAAATATGAATACAAATCATATTTGCATAATAAGTGATGCTGCTCAGACAATTTGAAGATAAAGCATAAAATAATACACAAAATGTGTTCAACAGAATGAACGATGCTGGTGAAACATTGCAGAAAAGAGTCTTGTGTTCTTTATGTCCACAATTATGTGTGTGCTTATATATACATAAATATGTCTTGCAGTTATCTGACTCCCTTCCCCCACATGTTCCAGTACTGACACTGGCACTGTGCCTCTGGCTGAGGTGCAAGCTATTTCAGGCGTCTCCCGGGAGCCCCATTCTTTGTCAATGTAGAAGCCCAAACCACAAACAAATAGCAGCATACTGGAGCCAAACTTTTCCCACCTGCTGGACACTGACTGTTTCCTGGGCAATGCTTGGTGGCTTTACAGCACTTCAGAGGAAGTAACATTACCTCTGAAGAAGTAATGCCTGGGGAAAGCACTTCCTGCATTCTTCTCTCTACACTATTTGGGACAGGAATCATAATCAAGGGGCATTAAGGAAGCAAAGCAAGGGTCCTATTTTCCAGTCTCATGAAAAATACAAAAACTTTAACAGACCATAATCTAGTCCGGCTACATCCCAGCACTGAGCCTGACTTCCTGTGTAACTACTTAATATAGACTCCATTAGTCACAGTTAACCTCCTGAATAAATTAGATCTATGTTCAGCATAGATTTTGTACTTCATGCCTTTCCCTAGTCATCTTCATACTCATGTTAAATTCTGGTGATTAAGGCCTAGGAAGCTTCACACCCATCCTGCTTCTTGTTCTGGGACTATCCTGATAAGAGGAGGTAACTGAAGGTGGGGAATGGTGATTAGCAGAGAGCTCCTTCATATACAGCATGCAGCTCCAGGCGTGATGCAATAGCCAGCCAGACCCCAAATCATTCAAGTGGGGAGGGTAAGGAACACAAAGGGCTGGGTGTTTTAAACAGTAGCCAAAAGTCTGAAAGAGACACTTTTCCACCCAATCCTATGGACTCCCTTAGTTTCCAAGATACACCCTCTCTTTTTTAATACCAACATCTCAAGCACAATATTGCAGAATCCACAAGGGATCCCCAGACTCACCAGTAATCCCTCACTGCATTTTTCTGCCATGATTCTGGGCCAAGACGTGGGCACCCACTTGCCTGCTATCCCGTCTTGCTGGCTACACTTCCAAGATAAGCAGAGACCTCAAATCATATGGCAGGACAAATTAGGCCAAGGAGACAGCAAGCTGTGGAGAAGAAAAGGACAGAACTTAGATAAAATAATTAAAAAGGAAAAAGTAACCAGAAGAATTGACTCTGAATCTTCAGCGAAAAGCAATTATGCCCAATTACGCTTCTCAAGGCCCAGTTTGCAGTAACCACCAATAAACCCAGCTTGATTAACTTTTAAAGGCTATTTCTTTTTACTGTGTATATATGTGGTTATATCACATACACCATACACACACACACACACACACACACACACACACACACTGTAGTTATACAATCTACATTCAACATATGCCCAAAGATGGTAAAATGAGTCATGTCAGCAGGGCTGGGAAAGAACACAGAGTTTGGGTGAATAGGCACTATATTTGCTTCACTATTTCTGGGTTTTTCTGTCAATTTCTTCCATCTGAAACAGGAACAGTCCCCCCGAATTGCACATGGCTGAAAAGAGCATAGCTAATGCTCAGAGCATGAAGTCTTCAGGGCACTGAGCACGCACAAGGGCACAGCTGCCACTCAGGACACAGATGGAAGGCAATTACTTTCCACCCCATTGCACTAGTCACGTGCCAAGCCAAGCCCACTAGTCTAGGTGGTACTGCCAGAAATGAAAAGGAGGCAGGAATTAGCCCACCTTCTCCTGGTTCAAGGAAATTTTCTTCAAGGAAACCTGTATAGATATGCAAGTCTATCCATTCAAGGCAGGAAAAGCTACTTTGCAAAACATAGCAAACCTGAAGAATGTGGAGGATATGATAAGAGCTTGGAACGTGAAAAAAATTACTTTTGTGCTACAGCACAATGGAGTGGATAGAAAGTGTGACAGACTTTCTGTCAAACCTAAGGAGATAAGAATTTGAGTAAAGTGTCCAAACCATTGTCTCACTCAGAAGTCTGTAACTGGTAACTCAAACTCACATTTTCTCTCTGTTGTATGAAAAGAAATCTATGAAGAAAAGAACTCAGTTCAGGTTATTCAAGTTCACAGCTTCATATTATTTTAGGGTCAAATATTCCTGAAGATCAAAACTATGCTTATGTCATACAGAGACATTAATGCAGAGATGCCATTGATCAGTGCAATGTGTACTTCACACTTTAGATGTGGCTTTTTAAAGTTTTGTCTTCCCTGCTCCAATTGAAGCCACCACAAGTTTCTCCTTCTCTTTCTCCTTCTCCTCTGCCTTCTCCCATCTGAGTTAAATTGGTAGATCCCATGAGTCTTGTTTTACCCTCATATTTGGTACCACAGGAACAGTTTGATTCTTGCAGACAAACATTACCTAAATTCCTGTTAGAACTAATACCCAGAGAGGTCTCTCTTTCATTCAATGGATTATTCAAACAGAGGCTAGGAAATTTAATTTAGACTCCTGCACTTCACAGAGGCTTAAGATGCATAAGCTAGGCTCAAGATGCATAAGCTTAAATACTTCCTTTCATCGCTATTGTTTGTTTATATAAGCAAGATTAATACAAGTCTTCTTATTCTTTGTGTTATGTATGCAGAGTTTGAATTGATTGGTTGTTCTTGTAAAGTGTTTAAAAGCATTGGTTAAAAAGTGCGGGAAAACCCTGCACTCTGATTGGCTGTCAACCGAGGCAGCCGGCTATATATAGCTGCCTCGGCTAAGCCAAATTGGGGTCCGTTCTGAGCTGAAGTCACTAATAAACTTAAGAGCTGAAGCACTCCGCATCTGCCTCTTCATGCAAACTTAACACTGGCGACGAGGAAGGGATTCCCCTGAAGAGAAGGCAACGCGGAACAGAAGAAGAGTGAGATGGCTGCTGAACACCCCCAGCCCCATTCGATCCGACGGCAGAAGACTGGGAGTCGTATGCAGATCGTTTCCAAATGTATCTGGAAACGATCTTGCCGCCATTTCGAGCAGCGGAAGAGGGCAGTTTCTTACGTACTGCGGTCCGGCAGTTTTCAAGATGGCGAAGGCACTCGCAGGAGCAGCAGAGCGTGAAGGTAATGGCTGGCCTGATCTGGAAAGGCTGTTAAGAGCCCATTACGCGCCACAAGTATCGTGCCTCATTAAGAACACGAGTTTTACCGTGTGATCAGGGGAAAACGAAAGCATAAACGTGGCAAGTTTAAGAGACATTGGGGTGCATGCGAATTCAACAGTTTAGAGAGGCCATGCGCGATCGTTTCGTTTGGGCCTTAAAGACAAGGTGTTACAGAGCAAGTTATTAATGAAACCTAAGATCACGCTGAAAGAAGCAATAGAAGAAGCCTCTTCAGCAGAAGCTACCAAGTCCTCAGCAGCAGCCATGAGGAAGATGAACAGGGCCACGAGCCATTCTGATGGGGAAAAGTCCACCACAAATCATTGTGAGGAACTAGATTCTGAGTCAGATTGCAGTGAGGTGGAGGAAGGAATTTACAGACTCAGAATGGAGCGGAAAAAGAAAGACCTGGGAAGAAAGAGGCAAGATTTCTACTGCAGAGGTTGTGGGGAAGCCACCCCGCACTGAATGCAAGTTTCTAGACACCATTTGCCTCCGTTGTGAAAAAGAGGACACCTAGCAAGAGTCTGCAAATCATCCAGAACTCCACCCAACAGAAGGAAGTTTGCTGCAAACAAAGACAAAGAATTCAAGCCAAACAACCTCAGTGAGAAAATGGGGCAGCACAGAAGCAAATGGGAAGAATGAAACTCATCAAACAGTAACTATTGGTCATTCTTCCCCTTTAAAAACAGAAAAGTGCATGTCAAGGTACTTATTGAAGGAAGGCCTTGCCAAATGGAAGTGGACTCAGGCTCATACCTATCTATGGTGTCATGGGACACTATTCAAAGACTGTTACCAAATATTCAGAAGACTCACTTCAAGAAGCAGGCATTGACTCTTAAAGACTACCAAGGGAACAAGATTCCAGTAGTTGGAACAAGAGAATTCAACGTGAAGTTCAAGGGCCACACCAAGCGTCTACCCTGACCATCGTGGACAAGGATCGCCCAAGTCTGCTGGGACTTGAATGGTTCAACCGCTGGGCATCGAGGTGACTGGCATCAATCACGTGAGCAACACTGAGTGGGAAGAGGCCTTGAAGTCTGAGTTTCCAGAGGTCTTCAGCGATGGATTAGGCAAGTACTTGGGACCCCTATCACCTTTAACCTAGATCCCAAGGTACAACCAATCCGTTTAAAACCCAGAAGGGTTCCATTTGCCTTAAAGGAAAAAATTGATGCACAATTAGATAAACTAATAGCTCAAGGGTTTTAGAGCCCACTGACCACTCCAGTGGGAGACACCCATAGTCACACCAGTCAAGGCTGATGGGTCTGTGAGAATCTGCGAGATTACAAGGGGACATTGAACCATTGAACAGAGCACATATCCAGTTCCAGTAGTGCATCATTTATTACATTCTCTTGGCGGGGCACAGTTTTCGCCAAATTGGACCTGGCCCAGGCATATCAACAGTTAACAGTTGATGATGCCACTGCAGAAGCCCAAACCATTGTAACCCATAGAGGTGCTTTCAAATGCAAAAGGTTGCAATTTAGAGTAAGCGTGGCACCAGGCATCTTCCAAAGCCTTATGGAAAGGATGCTACAAGGGTTGCCAGGGTGGTGCCCTATTTTGATGACGTTTTAATCTCCGCTGAAAATGACACTCAGTTACACGAGAGACTCAGAAGTCCTAACCAGATTCAAAAAAGCGGGGTTAAAAGTCAAAGAAGAAAAATGCACACTTAGAACAGATAAAGTGGAATTCTTGGGTTACATGATTGATAAACATGGCATCCACCCCACAGAGGCCAAAGTTCAGGCAATCAAAAAAAAAACCAAGGCCAAAATGCAAAACAGACTTGCAAGCATTCCTGGGACTCATTAACTTCTATCATATGTTTCTACCTCAGAAAGCAACCATTGCAGAACCCTTACATAGATTACTGGACAAAAAATCTGCATGGGTCTGGGGCAGAAAAGAACAAGCTGCATTTAACAATATTAAGAGACAAATCACTTCTGATTCTGTACTGATACAGTTCTCTGAGAATTTGCCTGTTGTACTGACTTGTGATGCATCCCCTTTTGGAGTGGGGGGTGTTGAGCCACATGCTTCCCAGTGGAGGAAGCTCCTATTGCATTTTACTCTCGCACTTTGACTAAAGCAGAGAGAAACTACAGCCAACTGGACAAGGAAGCTTTGGCAATTGTGGCAGCTGTCAAGAAATTCCATGAATACGTTTATGGGAGAACATTCACCATTGTCACAGATCACAAACCTCTATTAGGCATTGTGGCAGGGGACAAACCAAGCACAATCCTGTCACCAAGAATGCTGAGATGGACTGAATTTCTGGCTGCTTATTCATACAAACTGATCCACAGACCTGGAAAAGACATTGGGCATGCAGATGCTTTGAGTCGCTGCCCACTTCCTTCACACATTGAGGACCCTGCTCCTGAGACTCACACCTTTTTCTAGAAACTGTTGCCAAGCTTCCAGTCCATGCTGCTGAAATTGCCAGAGAGACTGCCAAAGACACTTTATTGGCTCCTGTTATAGGCTGGATTCAAAAAGGTTGGCCACTACAAGATCTACCTCAACTTGCCCAACCTTTTAAATCCAGGCAAACTGAATTATCTGTATTAAGAGGATGTATTTTGTGGGGTAACAGGGTGGTTATTCCTGCAAAACTACAGAAAGAGGTTTTGGAAATGTTACATGAGGGTCATCGGGAATTGTCAGAATGAAGGGATTGGCCAGGAGTTATGTATGGTGGCCAGGTATTGACAAAATGGTTGAAAACTGGGTTGCATCCTGTCCCAACTGTCAGGTAGTCAGGCCTGCCCCACCTCTCACCCCAAACAGGAATGGGAATGTCCTAGGGGCCCATGGTCCAGGATTCACATTGATTTTGCTGGCCCTACCAGAGGGCACACTTTCCTTATTATAGTAGATGCATATTCCAAATGGCTAGAGGTTATCCCTATGGCATCCACCACAGCTGAAGCTGTCATCAAACAGCTTAAAAACTTTTGTAACTCATGGGTTACCTGATGTGCTTGTTTCTGACAATGGTCCTCAATTTACATCCAACCTTTTTGAATCATATCTAGCACAGCAGGGTATCAGACATGCCCTGACAGCCCCTGGGCATCCTTGACTAATGGCGGGCTGAGCATGGTGCGATTTACCAAGGAAAACTTCAGCAATTGGGTCCAGGGGACATCACTGAGAAAGTTGAAAAACTACTCAGTGTCCAGCATATCACTCCCAACCCCTCAACTAACTTAACCCCAGCTGAATTGTTGATGGGTAGGAAACTCAGGTCTCCCCTTGACGCCTTCATCCCACTTACACCCAGCACCACTAGATTCCACTAGCAAAATTCGCACATTCACTGTGGGTGACTCTGTTTATGCTAAGAACCTTATCGGTGAACCATTATGGATTCCTGCTGAGATAACCCAAATCACAGGCCCCAGGTCTTACAGGGTACAAACGGAGGATGGTGTCCTCTGGAGCAGGCACATTGATCAGTTAAGATCCAGACTACCTCAGGAACATCACCATTGCTCCTCTCTGGTTCCCATACCTACTGCCTCTTCCAGGGGGGAAGAGGAGGATTATCAGCAAGCAAGAATCAACCCCATGTGTAACGAGCTAACACGACAGGGACCATCCCAAAACCTGTCACAGTGCCAACAACCATTTTTACAAATGGAAGATTGCACATCACTACCTGACTTAGGTGCTGATATTGGGTTGGAGATGGATTGGGAGGAGAGACCAGGTTGTAGTAACCAAACAGGTTCTACCATTACTAGAAGTCCCAGTAAGGAAATGTCAACAGACACATTTCCTCCCTCACAAGGTGAGAACCTTAAAACATCTGAACCACGTGGGTCTCAGCATTACGAAGAGCCCCACCTATTTAAAAGAATACATTAGATAGATGGGGTTTGAGTATGGACTAAACCTAGTGGGGAGGGGTGTTATGTATGCAGAGTTTGAATTGATTGGTTGTTCTTGTAAAGTGTTTAAAAGCATTGGTTAAAAAGTGCGGGAAAACCCTGCACTCTGATTGGCTGTCAACCGAGGCAGCCGGTTATATATAGCTGCCTCGGCTAAGCCAAATCGGGGTCCGTTCTGAGCTGAAGTCACTAATAAACTTAAGAGCTGAAGCACTCCACGTCTGCCTCTTCATGCAAACTTAACACTCTGATTTATTTCTTTATGTTCAGGTCTGAGCACCAAATCGAAATCAGTATCAAAACCAGAATTTGCAGATCAAATACATGGCATAATAGAATCTGTTTAAAATTTTAAACAGGAAAAACTACATAAAAAAAACAAAAGCTATTGGATTCAAGCTCATCTACCATTATGCAACCCAATATAATTATGTAAAGTATGTGATTTAGTTTTTTATGGACTTGCAGATTTAAAGGAATCAGATACAGAGGTGCCAGTGGATAATGTGACAGAATCATTAGTCCAGTAGAAAAGAACTATAGGAAAAATCAAGAGGGACAGAAATTTATTTTAATTTTAGGAAATGGCTAAATTTGAACAAGCTACAGGCCCTAGGAATTTTATTGTTCCACGGTAAACATCTTGTCATCTAGGTTTCTTTATGGAGGAAAAAATAAATAAAAATTCTACCCCTTTTTCACATTGTTAGAGGACAACAGATTTTGATAGACACTTTGAAGCAAGTCTCCTAAGTAGCTTAAAATAGTGTTTAGATTAGTTGGGAAAAGTTGAGTGTGTGCAGGGGTGCAAAAGTAGCACACTCTTTTGATTCCCTCCTTTTCCAGATTATTTTACTTAACATCTTATATAATGTCACCATGTCACTATTTGCCATCACATAGATTTTTTTCAGGACATCTGTTCCCAGCCTGGTCCAACAATTGGATGAACACACCACACACACACACACACACACACACACACGGTATCTCCCAATTTAATACATGCTAATAATACTGTTTAAATATTTGTAACTGTGTTCCTCCATTGGCTTACGAAAATCTTTTCAATAGGCAATAATGAGATTCAATGATCTCCTAATTTATTCCAGAACTGCATTGAATTTGGGGATTACTTAACATCTGGTATAATTAATTAGTTTAAACTTCTTAGCTTAAGACAATTAGGTATGCTTTTAAAATAGCGAAGTATAGGGTTCCATTTACTTCACAATGTCCTGTAGTATTTGGAGACATTTCTGCTCATTCCTCTAAATCAGGAGTCTCCAACCTTGGCAACTTTAAGACTTGTTGACTTCAACTCCCAGAATTCCTCAGCCAGCAAAGTCTACAAGTCTTAAAGCTGCCAAGGTTGGAGACCCCTGCTCTAAATGGGGTCCCAAAAGTTCCTCAGAATCCTCCTGATTGCACTAGTCACACCATTAACTATTAGGAGTGGACTGTTCATATATGAAAACATTATTAAACTATGAGACTGTCTTTAAAACCTGTCTGGAAATTAGTTCAAAATGCAACAGCTAGGCTGCTGGTACAGAGTATGGAAATCACATAGTACTACATTGAAAAATCTGAAATGACCACCAGTTGCCTATTGGGCATAGGTTAAGGTGCTTATGCTGATCATTAAAGCCCTAAACAGCTTACAATTCAACTATTTGCCAGATTGTCTTTTTTGCTCTGAACCTGCCAAGCAGTTTAGATCAGCTGGAGAGGCTTCTGGAAAATTCCCCCAGTGGTGTGCTGATAAATGTAAAATATTTGGTCCTGCCGGCTCCAATGCAGCTCTGGTGCTGTGAGCCACCAAACATGACACAAAGTGGCATGATTCAGATGGCTTGCAATATTCCTGAAAATGTAAAAATGGTTTGCTGCCAGCCAGGTCCAATATACCACTGGATTCTCCCTTCCTCCTGCTTCCAGAAGGTCCATCCCTTTCCACCAGAAAGGGTCTTCCCTTGTATGGCTCCAATGCACTTCACAAAGTGATGCATTTGGACCCCAGAATTTAAGAAATTAGCTGCACCAAGCCTGTAATTATTAGCTGAGCAGAACTTTAGTTTCAGTGATACTTACTTTAAATGTTGTTTTGATTTTAAACATAACACAGTATTCTTACATTTTGTACTTTCTATTTTTAATAGCTGTAAGCTACTTTGAGCAAAAAGGTGGGGCATAAATTAAACAGTGCCAATTGTTACTTCACTACTAACCTGTTGAGACCAGGCAGGGACCACATGAAACAAAAATGCCAAAATTTGTTGGCACATGCCTGAAGAAAACATGAGCAACTGAAAACCGAAGACATGAAGAGAGATGTAGCAACAAATCCCATTAGAAATGGCTGTGGCATAAGACAGCAATATAGCAGTGTCCATGAATGTAGATAATAAACTGAGGAACTGTTTCCCTCTATAAGATTGTTCTGCCTCACTTGCTCCAGCAGAGGAAGCATGCTATGGACCTTGTCAGTCAAGGAAGTCTGACCAGTGGGTCTAGAAGAACCTTTTCTGCTGTGGCCCCCATCCTTAGGAATATCATGCACCTGGAAGTGAGATCTGCCTCCATCCTCTTGGCCTTCTGGAACGACCTCAAAAACCTAGCTCTGCCAATTGGGGGCACCTTATGCTGGAGGTAGCTGATGAGGAGAAGATCACACCGCTCATATATTTGGTGCCTAGTTTCATCTAATTCTTGTAAGTTTAATGTTTTTAATGTTTGTGTGTATGTGTGTGTTTTCATTGTTTTGTAAACCACTCAGAGTCACTTTGGATAGGTGGGTGGCATATAAATTTAGTAAATAAATAGGCAAAAAACTGAGCAGCCAGAGAAAGCTGCCACTCTCAAAAGAGAGAGATGGAATGCAAAAAGAAAAAGAAAAAAAGAAGAGATAAACACTTTAAACAGAAACATAAAGTTGTGTTTTGCAAAATCCTAGAAGCCTGAAAGCGGGGAAAGTGATAGTTTTTCTCAAGCTCATGGGGAAACAGTGTAGTGTGTCATGAAGGCTCTCCCCATGGCTCACTACAGCCACAGGAGCAGAAATGGTTTGGAATATGAACTATAGCAACTGAGCTTCTTTTCTTGTTGGTATGAAATATTTTGCTGCTTATCATTGTTTCAACAAGAAAAAAAGTCCAGTTGCCATGACTCAAAGATAATTCTACCTGGATGACTGAGAATTTTCATCAACAAGAGAAAATGATGCAAAAGCAACAGATAAAAATCGGATTTGAAGTGCTTTAGAAACTGTTTATTATGTGTCATCAAGTAGATGTCAATTTATTAGAGCATATTTATAGATCTTCTCCATAATGATCTGTTCCTAACTGGTTATTCAGGTCTTACAATAACGCACCTATTACCCCCCTGAGTCCATCTCTTGCTTTTTTTAAAAAAGAAAATTTTCTTATAATAAACAACTAGTGTGGTATAGAGATTAAGGTCTTGGATGAGGATCAAGGAGACCTAAATTCATATCTACGTTCAACCATTGAAATCATTGGGTGACTTCTGAATTCTGGGCAATTTTCTCTTCCAGGGTTGCTGTGGAGGAAAACTAGATGTGCTCTTTATACCACCTTGAACTCCTGGAGGAAAAGGAGGATATAAACCTATCAAACAAAGAACAACAACAACAGCAATTTATTATTTTGGCAATATTAGTGCTGCTCTCCAATTTAAATGTGCAGTGAGCTGATAATTCCAGGTATATGTTGATTTCCTCATGATAAAAAAAGCCATGCTATTATCACAAGGCTGACGAATGAAAATGCTCTTAGCTATTGTTACTCTCTGCTCTCAGTATCAGAAAGTACTTCAAAACCAGATCAGTAAACCAATTTTTACCTTACTGTCTCCCAGCAGGTTAAGGTCCAGCTCTGAGGAACACTGAGAAGAAACGTTCATTTTGCTTCACGGGAGGATATTATAAACATTCTCTTTTGCAGTTGAATCACGGGCCAAGAAACCAAGGTGGAAATGCAACAAGCACAACAAAGAACCTCTCAGGCTAAAGAAGAAATTGTGCAACCAAAGGGACACTGAGTGGATAATGAAACAGAGGCTCTTTCTGCTTCAGTGTCCTGAATTTAAGGAAGTATGTGAAAGATATTCCCTACTTTTGTCAAGGTTCAAACAAGAAAAAATGTACTCTACACAAAGAGGCAGGAAAAGATGACACAGGAAGTATTATGTGATATGGGGTCTGACCCCATCTCTAGACGCAATTAAGGTGCCCCCACTCTGGACAGGGACTGGAATGATGTTTTCCTTTTCATCCTGAGCAGTCCTTGTCCTGCCAACAAACTCCTATTGCATTGGGATGCAGAAAAGTTTTCTACACTGCCAGGCCAAAAACAAGGAAGTGCAGTAAGAATTCTGTAAAATAGCAGGGACATCTCACAAAAGGGTATGTGGAGAAGCGTTGCCAGAGATGGCACGGTGTCTCAGGGTGAAAGAGAGATAGAAAAGAAGTAAAAAACTCCACACGCTCTTAAGTGGAATATGCATTTGCTAGCGCAAGGTGTATTTTCCACTCAGAATATAGAATAACAGAGTTGGAAAGGAACTTGGTAGTCTTCTAGTCCAAACCCCTGTTCAAGCAAGAGATTCTATACCATTTCGGACAAGAGGCTGTCCAGTCTCTCCTTAAAACCTTCCAGTGATGGGGCATTAATGGTAATGGCCTGATATATGGAGCTCTCCTGCCAAATAAGTCATAGTTAATGAAGTAGATTTTGCTAGCTACATATCACAGATACAGGGAATCAGAAGTCTTTAAAGAAAGCCAATGAATCCATCTTTGAATACTTATAATTTTTCTTTTTGAGTGGAGGCTGTTCAATACAGATAGTTCGCAACTTACAACCACAATTGAGCCCAAAATTTCCATTGCTAAGCAACACAGTTGTTAAGTGAGTTTTGCCCCATTTTATAACCTTTCTTGCCACAGCTGTTAAGTGAATGACTGTAGTTAGTATGACCCCAGGACATTGCAACCATCATAAATACATGCCAGTTGCCAAACTTTGATTATGTGACCATGGGGATGGTGCAACAGTCATGTCGAAAACAGTCGTGACTTTTTTCAATGTTGTTGTAACTTTGAATGGTCATAAGCAAATGGTTGTTAAGTTGATACAGATACCAATATATTTTAGCTGATAGTATGAGAAAAATGTTACCCCAGCTTAGCCATAATGTTATATTGATAGGAATCAGTTCTCTATAGTTGTTACAGATTCACTCAAAGGGTAAATTAAGAGTTATTCAAATTGAACTTGATTCCTGGTTATCCCACAAGCACACATTGTTTTCTTATCAAAGACAAGGAATGGTTTGTTTGTTTGTTTGTTTGTTTGTTTATTCGACTTGTATGCTGCCCCCTCTCCAAAAGGACTTGGGGTGGCTCACAGATAAAAACAACACAATAAATTAAATTAGCTAAAATGGAATTAAATTGCAACAAGCCAAATTAAAACTAAAAAACCCATAATAAATAAAACCCCATTCCCCAAGGTTTGCCTCTGCCCTGTCTGTGTTGTTGTTGTTTTTCATTTCTCCAGTCTACTTATGATTTTCCCATGCAAGTGCCAACTAGACCTGGTCCAAGGAAGCTATGTTAAGATCAGTCAAGTTCATTTAGGTGCTGCCATCTCCCAGGGCTACTGATTCACTTCCAAGACTTCATGCTATGCTACCCAATCTTAAATTGCCAGTCTTGGACCCTCTGAAGCTTGGGAGCACTGCTTCCATATTGGAACTTGTGTTGGAAGGCAACTAGAGCAATGGCTACTGACACACAAAAATCAGATATATATTAAAATGAACCTTCTCAAGGGTGGATCTGCAAGAAGACTGCCCTAAAATCTGGTGGTTTATTTTCATATTTTTGCAGGGTACAAAATGTACAATCCCAACAATAAAAAGTTCCCATTTCCAATCTAAATGATCATTTCATGCACTTCGGAAAAGGATCTTAACCCACAAAACTTATGCTGCAATGGAAAGATTTTCCTCTTTTAGCAACATAGATCTCTGTTTTTATTATGAAATGCAATATGAAATTAAACAGTAATTTTGAAATTTCTGTTTATTTCTTTTAATGAATCTCAGTTTCTGAATCTGGACTGGAAGTGACATTTGTGCTTCTCAAGAATTCTCACGGCAAAATCTTTAATATTTAAACTTCTTTATTTTACATTCCCCCCCATCCCCATTTTATTATGTGAATAACTTCCTGTAATCAGGAAGTTGTTCCATTTATTTAAGTTAATGGATCTGCAATAGCCTGAACAGTTTGGTACAGTATGCTTTAAATAAAATAGCAATTTAAATGAATCACAAATAAAACTCCATAGTAACTATATTGTTATGCTGAAAACACACTTTTGAATGGCTACATTTTATTCTTACAATGCCACTCCTCCAATTCCCAGTGTGTGTTTTGGTAGATTATCTTTATCAAGATAGAGTGAGTTACTATTTATTGGGAAATGAATGTTGGCTGAATTGTTTTCTCCTTTGGCAACTGATCAACTAGAAAATAGGAAGGGATGTTTATGCATTTGGTTAAAGAGAGAGAGAGAGAGAAAGAAACAGAATAGTAAAGAACCTTTCATAGTACTCCATTTCTGATCTGTATTGACAAACTATCTTCCAAATACTTTAAGGTAGCTCTTAAACTATCCAATTTGTTTCCTGTGGGTTTATGCTTAGACCCCATCCTTCTCATTTATGGAAGAGGTAATTCCTTTTAGCAACATCCTCTCAGTCTAAGCAGGTGATCCATAAACCCTATGCATCACCTGCTTAGACTGAGAAGATTTTGCTAAAAGGAATTACCTCTCTTCCATAAGCAGGAAGGGGATCTACATATCTATCTATCTATCTATCTATCTATCTATCTATCTATCTATCTATCTATCTCCAATGGCTATGAGGGGAAAAAAGGGACCACTGACAACAGGCAGCCCTTACTCTGCTAAGTCAACCCTTCAGCTAAGTTCCATACATTATGTTACAGCGTGGTCCAGTGGTGAAGCTTTCCCCAAACAACAGTTTGAGAAATATCCCAAAGGGGATAAATATTGATCCAGAACAATCATGAACACCTGACAGGAGGATGCCCGAACCTTTTAAAAGCACGATGGGTGGAAAGCAGGGGTTACATCAGCTGCCACGTGGGAGCGGTTCCACGTCCTCCCACACATGGTGAGGTGGAAAATTACAGCCACGAAACCCCCCAGCTCTGGCCGCGGGACGAGACGCACCCTCGATAGCATACAGTAGAGACCCCCCTCCCTGGGTGGTGAGTGACCACGCCCCTAAACAACCCCCCACCCTTCGCCGCGAGGCTGCTTCCCGGCTCCGAGAAAGCCTAGGCTCGAGTTACCTCAGCCATCCTTTCTCAGACTGAAAGGCAATTCCGCCTGGCACCGTAGGGCCAATGGCAGCAGCAAATGCAAAGCGCTGGAGGCCGAAGGAGGCGCTGGCAGCTCTTACGCTTCGCCTCAGGTTTCCTAGCGGCACGTTTTCTTCTCCAGCTAGGCTCAAGATGCCGGACGACGCTGTCACCCCCAGACTACAATCCACGCCGCCGCTCTTTTTTGTTTATGTTTAAATCTGGTGCGCCCAGACAGGTTCCCCAGTCAGCCTCGGGGCATCGTTGGTTCGCGCGTTCGAGTCCCCGCCAGCGCCGCTTACCCTGGCCATGCTGCTCTGGTGCCTCGCGCGGGCTAGCTCCAGGCGCGTTGTCAAGGTGGCTCCCCCGCCCTCCCCACGCCACTCAGCGAGAAAGTTGCATCAGATCTCGCTGCCAGCAGCTCTCGCTACTCCCTTTCCCAAGCCCTCCGCGCGTCGGGGCGAAGCGACCGCAACGCGTGGTCAAGCCCACCTTCGTTTCCCACTCTCCTCTCTGGGGGCGGGGTCGAGCGCCACCGACTTCAGTGAAAGTTTGGGTCGCTGCTTCGAAGAGGGAAGGGGGGGGCGGCGGCAGCGGAGAGATCCCGCCTTCCCCGCGTCGTTCTCTCGGTCCAGCCATCCCGCCCCCCTTGCTGATTGGAACGCTCTTGCTTCTCAGTCTAGCCACGCCGCGAAGCTCCGGGGAGGGGCTGCGGCGCCGAGTCTGGATTTGCGGTGCCGAGCAAATCCAGACTCGGCGGAGGGCTAACGTTCTTCCCCCGCTGAGCGCTGCAGTCCACGCGGCAAGGAGGAAACCCTATAAAGCCGTCTGGCGTGCTCGGGCAATAAGCTACAGAAAGGGGTAAAGCGCCCAGGCGTCACGGGTGGGGTGGGAGGATTTACGAGGGAAACGATCCGGGCGAAGGCAACACCACCCCACCCCACCCCACCCCACCACGTTAGGGAGCGCCTGGCTCCGTCTGCGTGCGCGCGCGCGCATAAAACCAGGAACACTTTCGATCGCGACGAAGCGTGCCGATCTTTTTAAACGTCTGGATGCCCGGAGCCTGGAGACGGGAGAGCTGCGAACAACTGACAGTTCATCGCGCAGACGTCGGAAGGCGGGTTAGGAAAAAGGAGAGGTGGGTGGGGGAAAGGCAAGCATGCATCGCTTATCTCACCTTCAGACAGAACCATGGACAGTCACACCAGGAGAAAACCCAGAACACCTACGTACACAACACAAACACACCTAGAGGCGTAGGTTTTAGCTCTCAACGGGGCTCATCCTTAACCTCACCCAATCGTGCAACGGATTCAAGAGGCTTTTTCCCTGCAAGGAAAGCTTAACTCCGTAAAAGGTTAGCAAACAGACCGTTGTTTTTTTCCCTGACCTCTTCTTCCTACCTAAAGGTGGATCGCTAGGCACTGCCCGCAGCGCCTTGGTTTTAAGCGCGCCCAGCGTGGCTCGATCTCGACTCGGCTATCTGGGGCCGGTGGACCTCCTGCGAGTTCAAAAGCAAAAGCATCTGTCTGGCTCGGCGTGTGTCATATAAAGAAGGGGGTGGGCAGTTCAAAGCCTTGTTCTCCACCCCTGACAAATGTTGCCTTCTTTCCTCCTCTCCACGCTGCCGCCACACGCTGGCGCGGGCGCATACTCCACCCCGCCCTGCCTTTAAAATACAGTAATCTCACCCATCCGGGTGAATACCTTGGACTACAACCCCCATAATCCTCAACTACGGAAACTAACGCAGAAGGCATGTGGCGGATACTGTACTGGGGAAGGCTGCTTTAAAATACAAACATCCCTCTTGCATTCTGCTGCTCCGGCCTGTTGGCAGAGATTGGGCAAAGCAGAACCAAGGACAGGGTGTGGGGAGATCTTCTAGACTTGGCTTTCTACGTGGCATCGCTTTCCCAAACTCTGCCTGGGAACCCCTGGATTTTGTGCCCTGCCGCCCCCTGCTGGCATCCTTTCAGGCATGGGGACTGGAGGTGGGGGGGGGAATAAGACTTCACAGCAGAAGCCATAGATTTTTGTAAATAGCAACGATTCACTCATTCCCAATCGGCTTGGGTTTCTGTCAGTGCCCACATTCCAGCAGTCACTCAGTTGGATCTTAGACAGGATGTAACAACTAGCCTAGTTTATCTAGTAGTAATATTTGCTCCAAGGCAAGTGGTTCATTTATGCTGTGTGTGAGGGAAGATGTATTTGAGAGACAGGCAAACCAGCAGACTCCTCTTCTTCTGTAAATGCAAACAAACCCCAGTGTTGTATTGAATTATTTTGGGCTTCTTAAATGGCAATGAAGAATGCAACCAATTCCAATATACACAACTGAGTGGTTTATGTAGTGGTGCGTGCATTGCCTTTGCTGCAGGGAGGTGGCTGATGCAATCATTCTGGAAAGTACACTGTAAAAAACCAAGCTGGCTGAAGGCACTGCTTTTTTTCATATTTGTTGACAGTGAATCTAGTTTCTTTGCAATACAACATTTGAGTCAGCTAGGAGCACGTGGTCCCTCCCTCTTCTCATACCTCCAAACACTAATTCAACAAGAGGTCTTTTGGAAGAAAAGGAAAAACATTTCATATCCTACCCTACGATAGCATTTGGCTTTTTTGCAGCTGTATCACGTTGCTGAATCGTGTATAACTTGTGGTTCACAAGGGCACCAAGATCTTTTTTACATATACTACTGCCAAGTCAGATTCCCATCTTATATTACTCTCTCACATGCTTCTTATCCAAATGCAGGATTTGTATTTGGTCCAGTTAAATTCCATCTTATTTACTGTAAAAACATTAAGGAAATAGCTACTGATCCCCTCTGCCCCAGCATTGCTGACTGAGATTATTGTCCTGCTCTATATAGGCAAGTCCAGCCTTATGGATTTTAACTTGAGAACAGTGTTTGTGTCATCCAAAATAGCAGCACTGCTTCCACTGCTTAGCATGCACACAGTGCCCTTCTTCAAAGAAACAAGAGTAACTCCTAAGAATTGATGATTTGTGAGCAAATAGTTACCATTCACTTTTTCTTTTTTGTACTTGCTGAAATTTGTAACAATGGCTTGCTTACAAATCTTGTTTTTTTCCCCTTCAAAATGTCAATTACTGAAAGTGAAAGAATTGAAGAGAAGTGTGTGTGGTCCATGCATGTGTGTTGGAGAGTCAATTGTTTTGACTAAATCTTCCTGCAGAAGGAAATAACCTGGATAAATGGAAGCGAATAAAAACTTACAGTTATTAGGTTCCTGTATATTCCAATTTAGGTCAATGTGCTATTGCATAATAAATTGGCCATGCATTTTCAGCCATGCTTATTATTTTAGATTTATACATTTTAGTTATGCTCTATTGCTTCTTCAGTCCTACTGATAACACTGTTCTCTTTCAGATACTCACCAATCCTCTTAGAAGGATCTAGCTCTAAAACCTAGACTTATAAAAATGTGGCCAATGATGGAGCTTCTTTGCCACTCCAAGAGCAATTAATGGGGTAAATAATGACTCTCTGCATGAATGACGAAGATCAGATCTTTATCACACAGAACTATTTAACCAGCTACTAAGAAGTTAGAACACAATAGCAGCATCAATATTTATACAAAGGGTGAAGAAATAAAATAAATGAGGACCCAGATTGTTGGGGGCAATATGCTGACTCTGTAAACCACTTAGACAGGGCTGTAAAGCCCTGTGAAGTGGTATATAAGTCTAAGTGCTACTGCTATTGCTAAATATTTGTTCTTCAGTTATCATAATCCAGATTTTAAAAAACATTAACATTAAAATTTGCAAGGAGTTCCACCCAGTGATTGCATGACAGAGAAAAAGAGAGGGGCAGTGGAATTTCACCATTTTCTTGGGAATCAAACTAAGAAGTGCCAGCTTTTTTCTTCCAGGCAAAATGTGGATAGGTGGAAAAATTCATGCTGCTACCCAGAACCAACATTTCAGAGCTTTATTTTTAATTACACAAGACACTGTCAATGAAGAGGGGGAGGAGGCAGCTAACTTTAGAAAGGGAGGAGGATATTTTTTCACCAGGTGTGGAATTTTACTGCAGAGAAAACGAGTGTCTTACTGATGCATACGATAAGCCTTCCCCTCCACCTCATTCCACTCTGTCAAAAAAAGGGGAGAATAGATAGATGTACATAACAGATAACAGATAATCAGAGTTGGAAGGGACCTTGTAGGTCATCTAGTCCAACCCTCTGCCCAAGCAGGAGGACCCTACACCATTTCTGACAGATGGGAGTCCAATCCCTTCTTGAAAGTCTCAAGTGATAATAATGATCTCAGATTAGCCAGCCTTTTGGAAGATCCTAGGTAAAAACTTTCAAAGTTCCTTAGAAAGGAACAAAATCACAGGAGGAAAAGCTGCAAGCTAGACAAACTGCTGAATCTGTGGAAGGAGGTGTGGCAAATTCTCAAAATTTCCATTATGGTTTATTCCAAAATCAATCTGATAGTATTTCAGATGCTACATTGCTCTGTTAGTTTTGCTTTAATGAATAATCCTTAATGTGCCTTTCATTTCTAATGCTCTGTAAAAAGGGACAAAGAAACAACAACAGTTCTGGAGATGGAAGATTTGAACAATTGAGAGAAAAAGGATTTTGTTTCAGATTCAGAGCAGTTCCAGAAGACTTTGGCAAAGACACCAGAAAAAAAGATTGTTCAACAATGTTTTTGGAATTGGGATGGACATGGATTACTGCAATGCACTCTGTCCATGAAGACTACCCAAAAATTTAAATGGGTCCAGAATGCAGCAGTGCACAGAGTAGTAGGGGCCCATAACTTTGACCATGTGTAACACTTTCGTTGTGTGACCTGAAGAGGGTGCAATTCAAGGTGCTGGTCATAATTTTAACATCCTATATGGTGCACAGTGAAGTTATCTATGGTACTGCCTTTCCCTAAGGATATCTACCTGTCCTAAAAGGTCAGATAGCATGGGCACATTCTTAAGCCTCTTCCCCTAAATATTATCCTCTGATGGGAGATAGGAAGTGTGCCTTTTCTGTGGCAGCCCAACCCTATAGAACACTCTGCCTCTTGAAGTTTGGCAGGTCTTCAGTAAAGCTTTGAAGACCTGGCTTTTACCCCAAGCATTGGATAACATTGGATAATTGCATATTGGGAGTTTGACTTAGTGCTAGCTCTCTGTTGTTCTTAATAGTCTGTGGTTTTAATCTGTTTAATTTTGTAGGTTTAATATGATTTTATATGTTGTTTTAACTTTTGGTGGGAGCTGTTCAGTTGATTAGAAGATGGGTGGCTATATAAATATTTTAAATAAACAATAAAATAAAATAAAAACCTTTTTTATTGGTCCTGCAGGAAAGTATGGCTAAGCCTCCATCCAATCCAGTGTATTCAGTTGAATATCTTGATCAAGTGTAATATACCAAATGTGTTACACATATTGACAGTTTGGTTTTTACCAATTGACAAGTCCAGCTATACAGATGAGGTTACCTTTTTGTGTTAGCTCTTACTAAAACTTATACATTGATTTTTTTTGCACTACACTGCATAAATTAAATTGTATGAAGTAATGTAGGCAGGAAAGTTTCTCTTGAACATGGTATAAAACTTGAAAATCCCCACACTTTTTCAGTACCTAATACTGAGCAATTGGGTGCATTCTGTCCAAACCTGGACACATACACTAAAAATTAACATGTATTCCCTTTTTTCTCCCAGACCAAAACCTAAACTTATGGAACCAACTGCCTCTAGACCTCCATCTGGCCCCTGACCTCCGCACCTTCCACCGCGATTTGAAGACCTGGCTATTTGACCAAGCCGGGCTGTGACTACCTCACGGGGGGTATGGGATAGTTTTAATTATTTTAATCTGGTCTTATTGGACTTGATGACTGTTTAATTCTTTCTTAATTATTTATTGTATTTGTATGTTTTAATTGTGAGAGCCGAGTCTTTGGAGATGGGGCGGCATATAAGTCCAATAAAATAAATAAATAAATAATAAATAAATAAACATAATTGACTATACCTGGAATATCTAGGACAGAGGTGTCAAACTCCTGTCGTCATAGCAGCATCATGTGACATATCAGGACTTTTTCCCACTTCACTTAACCGGGCGTGGGCATGGCCATTGTGTGATATATCCAGCCCATGGCCCAAGAATTTGGAAACCCTGATCTAGGAAATGGCTAGGGCACTATAAACTTGCATGAGGCTGATAAAATGTTACTTCTCTGTTGCTTTATTTGTAAGTTTGGCAAAGGGACTAGAAAATTGCTTTTATAAGCATTGCCAGCTAAAATAGAAATGCTGTTGTCATGCTGACTCAAGATATTTTGCTTCTGAAATGAAGAACAGGTGACATTTTCTCTCCCCATAATTCTGATCTAGTTGAACTCATTTGATGATTTGGAAATGGACTGTAGTTTTTTATATCAAGAAACTAAATAATTCTAGATGATTAAGGGCTTTAAAGAGGATAGCAGTACCTTTAGGAAAAAAACAACAACTAACACTGCAGGTAGATTATGATCAAAGCTAGGCTATTGCTAGCATCCAGAAAACAATTATTAATCTGAGAGCAGGAATGATATTCAGTGGTAAGTATAAGGTCTCAAATATTGCTTAAACTTCCTTCCTTCCTTCCTTCCTTCCTTCCTTCCTTCCTTCCTTCCTTCCTTCCTTCCCTCCTTCCTAGCACTGCCATAAATATATGATTGTTGAAAGTATTCTGAACTTGCTCCATATTATAATAGTCATTTTTGGATTAGAAAAAAAAGATCTCAAGCTGAGCCTTGATCACATCTTATCTGCTTTCCAGATAAGATTTCCACTGCTTACATATTTCAAACAGTCTATCATTTCCCAAGGGAGATCTCGGAAATAATATTGCACAAGAGTTTCAGATATTACTTCCTACAAATGAACAGCAAAAAGATAAAACTTAAAACAAATAAAAAGAATGCAACATTTAATTGAATTTTTTTTCTGAAGCATTTTTTAAAAAACAAACCCTTTCTCTTTAATCCATTGCTTAGGAAAATTCAGAAAAGCTTTTCTCTCTCAAAAGTTTGAATTGGTTATAACATATTGGTATATTGGTTATTTAAAGAACCTCACATAAGTATATTTCACACTCATTATCTTCAGTTTTGGGAATATACCCAGTGACACTCAGAGGCATAATGAAGATATCCCAGAACAGAATAAGGTACCAGTGAAAGGGAAAGCAAAAGACAAAAATCTACATTTTTTCTCAGCATGTTGGGTAGCAGAAATGGGGAATGTAATCTTACCTAAACCATTCATGGATGTCAGGATTACAACCTCTAGCATTTCCAAACATCATGCCATGATGGAAGTTGCAACTTATTACTTTTGGAGTGCAGTAGAATGAAGAAGACTGCTATAATGTTTTAATTTGATATTATAATTAAACTTAGAGAACCTTTTTTGTATTTGTACTTCTAAAGATTCTCAATAATAAGATAATCAAAGTAACAACTACAGGTATCATGATAACCTTTCCCCAACCTGGTAGCTTCCTATTATGTTAAGAGTCCCATAATTCACATCAGTTCTGAAAATTTGGGATGTTCTAGAGCAGGGGTGTCAAACTCATGTTGTCATGTATCAGGATTTTTTTCCACCTTCCCTAAACTGGGTGTGGGCGTGGCTAGTGCATGATGCATCTGGCCCAGGGGCCAGGAGTTTGACAGCCATGTTCTAGGGCTATGCTCCTTAACAAAAAGACAACATATGTGGGAAAATGCAAGTATTAAATTATTCCTGAGACAGGAAGCTGTTTCTTCTTTGCTTGTTACAAATGTTCAATTTACAAGATAGGATTAAAGAGTCCCATTTGTCAAAATCTTTTCTGTTCTTTCTTGATTGTATTCTGCTTGTGGATGTTTGTGTGTTCTCATGTTAGGAGATCATCCAATAAAAGAACTAATCTTATCTCATCTAAAGTTAGCATCTTTTAACTTTTTCCCCCTTGCCTTGGTTGGCACCTTAACATTCAGAGCTAGAGAACTCAGATTTTCTCTAATGCCAAAAAGATTTCAGGATAGATTCTCCATCAGCAGGGCTATCACAATAGCAAGGTTCTCCAGACTGCACTTCATCTTTGCTGCTTCTTCTCTTTTCATGGAAAGCTGTGCATTGTTCACTGGGGAGACAGGCAGTGAACAGGAATCCCTGGCATATTGTCTGCTCTATGTGTCTGCCTTGAATGTGAACTCATTCTCCCCAGAATTATACTCTTTCTATAGCAAAATGTGAGCTATATGTTTGCCACTAGGAATGCCCAGGTGACTGCCATAACAATGGCTGCAGCAAAAAGGGAAAAAATCTGAATGATGGATGTAAGTCCCAGACCTCTTATTCATTAGTTATCGACAACATTGCCAGAACAATCTGGCAGCCCCAATTTCATCCTGGACTATGATCTACACAGATTTGCTGTGCTGTTTTCCATCTTGCAAACCACCTGACAGACAAAAAACAGCATGGGGAAGAAAGTCAGGACAATGCCTCTTTATTCTAGCAGCAATTTATGTTGTGCCAACAGGGGCTGAGTTCCCACCAAAGCTTCAGATTAAAAATTGCAATATTACTTCAAGATTGTCCTGATCTGTTCTGGCCACTTCAAGATCAATTCAAAAACTGGAACCATATATGGACGGAACATATTTAATGCACAGGACCACCAGGTTATTAATGCTGTCTCCTCCATCTCAGTTTATCTCCCTCTCCTTCCTCCTCTCTCCCTCTTCTTCTCTCCTTGATTCTAGGATAATTCTACTATTTCACAAGTCACTGTGTTAGCATGACATCATGGGTTTTATGCCTTGCATTCTGATTTTGGGCTCCTCTTTATATGCTGGTGCAGTGGACATCAGCTGGGAATTGGGAGGAGCCAAATGTCCTTTAAATGCAAAGCAGTCAAATGCTTTTACCCCTGCAGTGACAATTGCTGGTGCAAATTGGGTTTTTTCTATTTGCCAGCATTACGGTAAGACAGCCAGGAGTTGAGTGTAGCCAGCAGTAAAGTCTTTCAAATACTGGAAAACTATGTCAGCTTCTGACCATACCGATACTTGTATTCCCATGATACCGGTAGCAAAGCAGCAACAGCTTGAAATAAAATGGAAATCTCTTTGGCTGCCAGTCCCAACTGAAGAAGTCTACTTTGCTTCCTCATATCACCTCAGAAAAAAAAAGTTGACGGAAAATAGAATTAAGAAAATAATACAATAGCATCAAACAAACAGAGCAACAAGCGATATTCTCCATATAAGGAATATAATACAAGGAACAAGGTCATTTCTGCCCTTAAGTTCCAAAGATTTCTCTTTCATCTCTCCATGAAGTGAAATGCGAATATAAGTGAAACTGATAAATGTCTAACAAACTTAGATTTGTAGGGCTCTAAAATACTCAACTGGACAATGTTGGTAGAATGGAAAAATATTTTAACCAATGACAGATATTGTACATTCCCTTTCATTGTATGTACTCAGAGAGAGGCTGGAGAGCCACACAGCATATTGTGGAATATTTAATTTTGTTTCCTGCACTGAATATAAGGCTTCATATATCAATACTTTGTATAACACATCGAACAAGATGAAGAAATTTAATTCTTCTTTAGTTTACTCTTCTTATGAAATTTTAACTATAAAATAAAAACCAAGGTTGGAAGTATGGGGAAGTGGAAATCAACTATCATGATTTTCTTCTTATTTTAATTACTTTGCACCTAACATCAATGAACAAAAAAAAAAACATGGATAGAACAAATGGTGGGAGAATGTATTCCATTTAAACCAGAATTTTTCTTCTTGGTATAATATCTGAAAATTTAAGAAGGAAATAATGTATCTAATAGTACATGTATTGACGGCGGCTAAATATTATATGCATAATATTGAAAAAATGAAATCATACCTTCAGAAACAGAAATAATAAGAAAAATTATGGCATGTAGAATCAGATAGGTTAACTTTAGAAATAAAAGACAAAGGAAAGTCTTCATATTATAAAATACAGAATAAATTTTATCAATGGTTATATAGTAGAAGACAAGTTCAAAATATTAGTAGTTATGATTAGATTATTTAGTAATTAATATTTTAAATAAGGAGACTATAAATGATGAAATAGAATGTATATATGTATAACAATGATAAGTTGGATGTATTGTGTTGTATTTCATAATTAAAATTAAAAATAAATTAAAAGAAAAAGAAAAAAGCATGAAAATATGTATCATATTAGTGGATTTATCTTCTCAGTTCCTCCTCCCCACCCTCATAAAATCAAATAGTAGTCAGAGAAATCTACCTAGAAATAATAGCACATTTTCAAAAGCTTCTCTTGGATTAAACATACCCTCATCAAAATTTATTCTCATCATAAAATACTGATGAGAGTAATTCTGTACCCTACTGTTCTGCTTAAACAGAACAAATTCTATAAACGTTGGAGTTCCCTAAGGGCCAGTGAGCAATGGCAAAGGTTACTGTGACCAGAGGGAGATTCTTTTCAGTAAAATTTCCCTTCCAATGTAATCCCTTTTACACTGTTTGAAAATAAATGATAGGATTGTCATTCTTTAAATGCACAATAATATATATTTGAAATCTCCAGGTGTGTATCATACAATGTAAATATACCAATCTGTTCAGGGTTGATTTCAGTCATTTTATCCTGCATCCACTTCAAATGGAACGTCTCCTGCCAGCATTGAACACCAATCACCAGTCTGGCTCACAGACAGGGCCTCCTTGGGGTACCATTGGCCAAACAATGTCGGCTGGCAGTCCCTAGTGGGAGGGCCTTCTCTGTGGGGTGCCCACTTTGTGGAACCAGCTTCCCTGGAGCTATGATTGCCCCCTGACGTCCGCTCCTTTCACCGCGGCCTAAAGACTTGGTGTTAGAAATTAATCAATCCTATGACTAATTAATTTTTATGGACCATAAACCCTTGTCTATATATTTAAATTATATAAAGAAAGTTGAGCCCAGATGATTTCAAATCAACATTTATTGTAACAAGCAGATCAAACAAATAAATATTCAGAATGAATATTACCAGTGTCCTCTTTTCCTTTAAGTTTTCTCAGGTCTTCTTAGTTTGACAACTGCCTATGCAGTTTACTATTATTTATTTATTTATTTATTGGACTTGTATGCCCCATCTCCGAAGACTCAGGCTGCTCACAACTAAAAACAGACATCAACATTAAATAGATTAAAAGAGAATTAAACAAATCAAGCCCAATATTTATCCATTGTTAAAATTAATTTAAAAATCCCTCCCCCACCCAGAAGGTCATCACAGCCTGGCTTGGTCAAATAACCAGGTCTTCAAGTCATGGTGGAAGGTGTGGAGGTCAGCCAGACAGAGCCCCGGGTAGCTGGTTCCATAGGGCGGGGGCCGCCACAGAATAGGCTCGTCCCCGGGGGACCGCCAGCCAACATTGACTTGCTGACAGAACCCCGAGAAGCCCCTGCCTGTGTGATCATACAGGGCGGTTGGCACTTGATATCAGCAGGAGTTGCTCCCGTAAATATCCCGGACTCAGGTCGCGTAGGACTTTGAATGTTAAAACTAGAACAGTTGGAGTTTCTCTGTCCCTTTTTCTTCAGAAATATAATAAAAATAATCTCTAGCCTAGGAATGTCCTTTTCCTTGCAGCTTGATGTTTCTTGAGACTTCTTGATACTGTCTGCCTATGCAGCACAGATATCTTGAGAGACTGAGGAGAGACAGTCTGCCTATACAGAAAGTCTGCCAGTTGGGACCTCTTGAGACAACTGAGGTAAATGGCAGTTGGGCAGCCCCTTTTATAGTGCAATATAATTAAGGGGCATGGTTATTAAAACCAGTACTTGGCATATCATGCTACGCTGCTATTGGTTGATTTAATTTTTCAAATCTAATGCACAGCACATTGGAAATTTTTCCAACACTTGGTTATTTGAACAAACCGGCCTGGACTGTGTGGGGGGGCTTTTGTTTTAAATGTTTTGTGGGTTGGGTTTAAATATTTATTTGGTCTAATTAGTTTAATTTGTTTTTAATTCTTTTAACTTTTGTATTGGGTGTTTTTATGTGAGCCGCCCTGAGTCCTTCGGGAGTAAGGGCGGCATATAAGACCAATTAAATAAATAAAATAAATAAATAAAAGTCCAACATTTTTCCCTATCAGACTTGTACAACCATCCGTTGTAATACCTGTCCGTTTGTCCCATTTCATACCCAGCATTTACCTCTGTGAACAAATCATTCCCTATTGTCATCCCTTTCATTGAATGCATTGTTGACAGTTCCTCCATAATCTTAAAGGTCCCCAGAAAGATGAGTAACTGGGTTGCATTGCAGACATTGCAGCTTTCCTCCAAAGCTAAGGAGAAAAGTCAAAATTGTCTGCTTTGTTTTAACTGAAGCTCCAGATTTCCTGCCATGTCCTCGACTTTCTTGCTGGTCATCTGGAGAGGGACACATTCTCAAATGCTTCTTTTTCAAGATAGTAGATAGCACTGCCAACAAAATAATCAAGGCTATGGTTTTCCCAGTTGCAATGTATGGCTGTGAATGTTGGACCATAAGGAAGGCTGAGTGCCAAAGAATTGAGGCCTTTGAACTATGGTGCTGGAGAAGACTCCTGCAAGTCCCTTGGACTGTAAGGTGATCAAACTGGTCAGTCCTAGAGGAGATCAACCTCACTGCTCTTTAGAAGGCCAGATCCTGAAGATGAAACTAAAATACTTTGGCCATCTAATGAGAAGGAAGGACTCACTGGAGAAGAGCCTAATGCTGGGAAAGATTGAGGGCAATAGAAGAATGGGAAAACAGAGAATGAGGTGGCTGGATGGAGTCACTGAAGCAGTAGGTGTGAGCTTAAATGGACTCCAGAAGATAGAGGACAGGAAGGCCTGGAGGAATGTTGTCCATGGGGTTGCTAAGGGTTGGACATGACTTTGCAACTAACAACAATAACAAGATAGTGCTGCAGAGTTCACCAAACACTCTTTGATAAACTTGCCATCAGAAAATTGCTCTCTCTCTCTCTCTCTCTCTCTCTCTCTCTGATTTTGTGTGATATCATATAACTGGCCTTGGCTGTTCTATCCCTGGATATGTGAAGCTTAGAAAAATCTTGCTGGCTTTGCAGCTTAGGTAGCAAAGCATCAGATACAATGTGCTCACTCTGCATCAGTCAAGTTCTTGTATTCTTCTGTGTGTTCAATCTCATAGTGGCAATTCAAAATGTAATCCTTAAACCCAGTGATCTGTACTCCACCAGTTGACCAAACAGCTTGATCTTTGACTTCAATAAATACTTAAAAGTCCATGTCTTGTTAAAAACTCTACATTCTGCATCAATCTTTCTTTTTAATGTCAGCTTAGACTTTGTGGTCTAACAATTAACACAGCTTCTCTTGTAGATACCTGTTCTGAGAAATTGCTAGGAAGGTGTAAGCATGCACACATGCAGATACATAAACTTTTTAAAAATAGCAGTTGCCTTCAAAATAAAAGTATTTCAGTTGTATTGCATTCATGGTTTACACTTATTAATATTTGATTTCTAATTTCCAACTGACGCCATACAATTCAGAAAGGGACAAACAAATGGGCAGATATTGCCGAGGGGCCATAAAATACCAGGCCTGTTTTACATGAGCATAGTGTTAACATGGCTGATTGATTTGCAGAAACCATACAGCAGCCATTATTAGCTGGATCATGTTTTCACGATAACTGCATAACTGCAGAGGCTGAGTTTGCATGCTTCAATTTTCCTTTCCCCAAAAACCAAAAAAATATTTTAATAATTTTTTCTGTGAATAAAATAAAGAGAATAATTCTGTACTTTTTTTTAAGATGAGGAAGATGCAGATATAATACAGAGATACTGCTGTAGCCCCTGTTTTATGGAATATTCTCACCTTGGAAATTAGAATAGCCCCAACCCTGCTTATCTTTTACAAAAGACTTAAAAACTTGGCTATGTTCCTGGGTCTGGGCCTCAAGATGTATTAAGAGCCTCATTAATTAATGTTCATTAATCATCATGGTCTCTGTTTGTACTTATCTTTTGGATGCTTTTTATTATTTTAGTTTTTAAATTGTTTTATAATCTAAGATTGTAAGCCACCCAAAGTCACCTGGTTGTGTTGAGTGGCTATAGAAATTGAATAAATAAATAA